>VDFB02000003.1:683629504-683783090 GCA_007258455.2 Sequoia sempervirens
CAAACTCAAATCAAAGATGTTGAACATGGAGATATCCAACATATTGAAGAACCTAAGATTTATAAACTTGGATCACTTACATTTGTCAGAGCAAGCTATCTTTCCAATGAAGAAACTATCACCTTTGAAGATCCACAATGGAGAAAAGAAGGATTAGCACCTTGTTTCCAAGACAAATCATATTCAATTGCAAATAGAATTTGTTGGTAGATGTATTATCAAGGAAAAGGATTAGGCCTACATGAATAGGGCATCATAGAACCACTGCAGATTATCGACAATCCTAAGCATCAAGGTCTCGATTATTCAACAGTAAAGGAATCTAATCATGTCAGCAATACCTCTATAATACTGGGGGAAAATTTATCTAATGCAAACATCAACATGGGGAGCATGAAGAGTCCTTATGATAAAACCTCTACCAACACTTCAACCATCCATGTCATGCTCATTGTCATCCTCACATCTTTCCACTCACTAATTAGGACCAACAACAAGAGAAATATATATCAAGGAAAAAAAGAGCAAGTCATTGAAGCAAAAGAATCAAAATATCAAAATGGACAAATAAAATTCAAATGGATGCCAAAGCAAAAGAAAAATAAAGAAAATCATCCCTATCAAACTCCATTAGTCAGAGAAACTATTAGGTAAAATAAAAAAGGGAATTTCATCCATCAAAAATGTCCATCGATGCACAAGAAGGCTTTAAGAGTGACATACAAATTATATCAAGAAGTTGGTACTAATTGTAATCAAATATCCATATCCACCCATCATTTATCATCATCCCAAGTTTGGAGAAACAAAGATTCCAAATTTTCAACCAATCCAAATCCACACCTCATATTCCTCATTGAAATCCTCCATCCACTTTGACATCCATGATACCAAATCTCACATTGACCATGTCTTGGTAGTAACCCTTTATCATAAGGACTCTAAGGGAACTCTATCGTGATGTGCGCATCTAGATAAGGTTAACTCTGGTATTGACAAAGAAGACAAGAACATTCAAGCACCTGTATCTTGGCAAAGCAACTCCTGCAGGCAGGATACCATTGGCATATCTTGAAAGCAGTATCATCTACATCAACATCATTAGGTGGTGCAACATGATCTAAACCTTAAAAAATTCTAAAAAGTCAAAAATCATTAAAAAAAATCAAGAAAAAAGTAAAGAAAATTTGTCTTCCCATGAAAACCATTACAATGGTGCTTTGGGAAATTACCATGATGAAAACTTGGAAAACAGGCGTCATGAGTAGAATCAAGCATCTACATGCGCCATTTTAGGTGGAAGCATTTGATCCCCTTCATAATACATCCAACATTCCCTCCATCATAATAAACCCATTATCCGTCCAATCCATCTTCATCCAAATCTCAAAATTATCTTGATCTTGACAAAGGTTTGGCGTACACTTCAACCTTACTTATGGAAAAATCTTGACATGGTCTTTATGGTTGATCCCATTTTATCCCATGCAGTCCCATAACCTATATCTAGCACTATCTTGATGATCCTATCACAAGAAAATATTGTGTATCCTTCGCATGCTTATCCATCCATCATCTTGATCTATGCATCCATTCATGAAATCCCAAACATTAATAAACATTGGGGGTAGGAACTTGCATCATGTTTTTGAATAAATCTTGATCCATGTCCAATAGCTCACAATGTGATCCTGACATCGTGAGCTAGGTATCATTCAAAAATTCCAAAAACACTTGTAAAATCATATCAAAATCCAAAAACATTCATAAAACATTAAAATCTCTAAAAAATATTATACAAGTCCAATAATTGAATTACGATTCCTTTGCATAGTTATGTAGGCAAGGCCATCTCTGACGAGCCCTTGAGGCATAGTTCAGTCCCTTAGGTCTTGTTCTCTTGGTCAAAACATTGTAAAACTTTAAAAACATCCAAATAACACAGAAATCCAAAAATAGCCTCAAATATCCTCGCAAACTTAAAAACATTTAGATATTTGAAAAAACCAAAAACAAATTCAGAAAATGTAAAAAAATCCAATAACAACCTCAAAACAATTCAAAAAGTAAAAAATAATGAAAATATTGGAAAAAACACAATCACCCATCCCATCTCACTTTCATCCGCAAAAAACCTATCATCCATAATAAATTTTTCAACATCCTCCACCTCTAATAACACAAATAGAAACAAGTGCAATACTTATCCAAAACACAAACCTTAAACACAAAATCTTGAGTCTTGATCATTATCAAACATGTCAATAAACTACCTGTAGAGAAGGGGGATTCGCTACTCATGAGTTCTCTTCACTCAGAGAGCCTCACGGGGCGAACTACCCTAAACTACCTCAGGAACAGTGGCGAGAGTTCTAGAATTTGAAAGAGCAGGTCACATAGATTCTCTGGACAAGTTGACAAGTTCTCAGCCAAAGGACGATGACACGGGATACGGATGACAGCGCGACGCGCTGGTGTCCCAGAGGCACGTTGGTGTCTCGTACGGACCAGAAAGTTAACTTACCACAAAAAATAGCCAGATGACTACTTCTACTCTGATTGTTGAGAACTTCTAAAGCATAGAAAAATAATGGAATGTGATAGAACTAAAAAAAAGTAAAGAATAAATGATAAGGTAAGAGAATAAGAGATAGAAAGGAAGAAGATGCTCACAATAATCCAAGTAATGAAGCCTCCAACCAGTAGATATATTCAATACCTCTGTCTATAAGATCTGGAGAAAGTGTTAGGGCTGTATAGGGGTTTGCCTCAATCAAACCCCTATTTTGGTGTTCCCACCTCCATGGACAACCAGATAGAAAGAAAGAAATGAACAAAGCGTGTGGTGAAAGCAAAACTTGCTTCAGAAGTAGAACCCGCACCACCAAGTATGAGTGATAAAATCAATCCCCACTCGAGGAGGAGAACCCGTATCACAAGAGAGGTGATAAAAACAATCCCCGCTCAAGGAGGAGAACCTGTATCACAAAGTAGAGATGCAATAGAAAGGAGATATGGAACCCCAAGATGCTCACAAGCATGAGATAGGGGAGATAGAGCTGCAAGAGCCAAGAGTGTTGCAAAAGGAGTTGTGAAAGCTTTGGAGAATGTTGTTGTAGCAAGAAATGGAGTTGTGCAAGCAGGATAAAGATGGTAGAATGCTTGAGAGAGAAACTAAGAAGGAGAGGAAGAAGTTATAAGTAGAAGAGACTTGAGCTAGAAGAAGTTAAAAGAATGGAGCTAGAGGAAGTTGAAATGAAGCTAGAAGTAGAAGAGAGTTAGAGAGAGAGAGGACCAAATGAGATGAAAAGACAACTTTTAAAGAAGGAGAAGAAGCTTCCCAGGCGGTTACAAGGCATCTCGAGCCATTACCACCGACCAAGGGAGATGACAAGTGGAAAAAATGCACAAAAATAGTCATTTGATTGTTGAAATGTCGCAGGACGCTAGCGAGGCACACAAACGTCCGCATGATGCACTAGTGCCTAGACACATGTATCACGCTACAAAATGAAAAACACGAGAGAAGCTCTAGGTTTAACGGGCATGCAAGGGGAGCTGTTGAAAAGGGGTGCAGAGCATCCTGAGAAGGGAAAAAGGCTAGTGCAGGGGCTAAAATGAGCCTACACAAGATGCTAAGGGAATGAACACTAAAGCAGATACAAGAATGTATGTGAAACTGAAAGGGGTGCAATTTTGCAACTATACACTACCATATTAATAGCTTATCAAACACCTACAACCAATCCTCATCCAATGTATGTCTTATGGATAGATCTTTCCTACAATAGAAATCATTTTGGATATCACCCAAACAACTTAGATTAGCATCTAATATTTTTTAATTCGTCTAGGTCTTGTTAATTTAAAATTTCCAAATTAATTAAACATAGTAGTTATTAAATGCACTTCATTGTTCATTTTTGTATTAGAATAACTACTCTTAATTTCTTATACTACTTGTTAACTTTCATGTTACTTTTATATTTGGTATTTACTCATCTCTTTTTAATTTAAGCGTTTTCTTTTTCACTTCCCATCTCTATTGAATCTTCTTACTTTTCATTTATTTTCTTTCCATCTTCCTAAGCCTAATCATCATTGCTTTATAAAGGCTGGTGCAGGGGCTAAAATGAGCCTACACAAGATGCTAAGGGAATGGACACTAAAGCGGATACAAGAATGTATGTGAAATTGCAAGGGGTGCAATTTTGCGACTATACACTACCATATTAATAGCTTATCAAACACCTACAACCAATCCTCATCCAATGTGTGTCTTATGGATAGATCTTTCCTACAATAGAAATCATTTTGGATATCACCCAAACAACAACTTAGAGTAGCATCTAATATTTTTTAATTCATCTAGGTCTTGTTAATTTAAAAATTCTAAATTAATTAAACATAGTAGTTATTAAATGCACTTCATTGTTCATTTTTATATTAGAATAACTACTCTTAATCTTTTATACTACTTGTTAACTTTCATGTTACTTTTATATTTGGTCTTTACTCATCTCTTTTTAATTTATGTGTTTTCTTTTTCACTTCCCATCTCTATTGAATCTTCTTACTTTTCATTTATTTTATTTCCATCTTCCTAATCCTAATCATCATTGATTTATTTTAAATTGTCATTAGTTCCATTATCACCTTTATCCTTTGTCATATTTGGATATGTTATATATTCCTACCTCTCTTATATGTGCTATAATTATTTACCAAAAGTATTTTCATGACTATTTATCGACTAATTCTTAGGATCTCACTAATATTCTCACTTTCCTAAATACAATCTTACCACCTACCTCTTATGATTGTGTTCCCGTATCTCATGCATCACCCTTTCTATCCCACATCCCATAAACTATATTCTAATTATATTTAACTTATTCCCATACCCTTGCCCATAAAATCTATCATTCCTTTTGACACTATAATATTTGATTCCTTTATTGAGTGTTCTCCTAATGAAGATGTGGATTATGAACCTTCCAAGCATTACTCTACCCCTCCTCCTTAACTCTTTCCATGCTCCATCTTTGTTCCCCTAGAATATGCCATGATTCTCATTAAACCATTCCAAGTCGTCACACTTTCTATAGGAGCTCCACAAATCCATCCTCTTATTTTTTTATCCTCACCTCACTCCTAAACCTTCAAGCCTAGTGATTCATACTATCCTTCATAAATCCTCCCCATTCATCATTCACACCTTCCATTTGATATAATCCACCACACTAATCTCATGATATTTTAGATTTAATCCTATGTCATATTTCTCTTCCCTCATATTTCCAAATCGTGCATTGTCACATGAGAAAATACTTAACACCCCTACGCTACACAAGACACCATCTCCCCATTTTAATCCATGATTATATCGCCCCCGCCCTCTCTACATATTCATTATCAAATCCCCATATATTCCCCTCCCTTTGATAATATACTTAGTCGTGTGTATGTTACAAGTCCCCTCTCACACCATGACATCATACCTCCTTCATGTGAGGTCTATCCTGATTTACCTCCTAAATTGGCATCTATTTATATTAAACTTGAGGACTTACAATTATATCTAAAAAAACTTACTCCTCCCCACCCATATCAATCAATTGGATGGAAAAAATCTCCTTTATCACTCAACATCCTCACACACCCATCCCTTAGTCGCATGGAATTGATATAATTTGATAAATATAATGGTCATGGAGACCTCATCAAACATGTTTAAAACTATTATGTTCTCTTCACAACTATTAGTATTGGTGGCATTGTACTTGCAAAAAATTTCCCTAGCATGTTGATTGAAGAGGCATTTGATTGGTTTCACACTCACTCACTCAACTCTATCCATGCCTTTTTTGATATTATATATCCCTTTACTCTTCACTTCTAATTCAATATAGAAGGTAAAGTCCCCTTACTATGACTTACACATTGCAAACAAAGATCATTTGGAGATTGTACACGAATCCACAATTAACTTATTTTCATTACTCATCCAAATCAAATTCCAACCTCATAACTCCATAGTGCAACTTATTTTTTCAAGAACTTTTTATTAAAAAATCAAGAATAGTTGTTATTCAAAAATTAATTCCTTTCTAAGATGAACCTAAGAGTTATGGAGGTCAATTTTGTTGGGATTAAGGTGTCTCAACCTTAGAGTCCTAATATTGATTAATTTAATGTATTATTGTATTGCCTACATTGTCTTGTCATCAATTGGGACCCACTGGTTGGGTGGCATCCATATTGGAGGTGACTAGATGACACATCAACATCCCAAGTGGAGGTAGGTGTCCCACTTTGGAATCTTCAACCTATGACAACTTATGACAAATTCTATGACGTGCCATAAGGTATCTTTTTACATGGAGAAAGTTGGCACCCAAGTTGGGTCATGGCAGGTTGTAAGAGATCAATCGAGTATTCTTGGTCGGTTATGACAGATTCTATGACAACTGTAAGATGTGTAAGGCATTTGTCATAACCTATTTTTAGCATATTTTGGGTGCCCAAGCTCGAGGAAGGAATATTTGCATGTTATGACAACTGTGAGGGGTGTAAAGGAATATGTTACATGTGTCCAAATGCATGTTATGGCATGGAATATTGTGTCACGTGGATTTGGACGCCCATCCCCTTCTAGATGCTTCTTATTGCTTGCATCTTTCTATATATTGGATGCCTTACATTGTAGAATGCATAGTTTTGTTGCAAGTACTAAAGTGTTGTCGGATTCACTCCAAGATAGGTTTTTGTGATGAAACACTTGTTGAAGAAAGCTTTGTACTTGGGGCTGCATTGTAACTCTTAATTTGAAGTAATACAATAGTATTGTTCTTTTGGAGGGTGGGGTTTTTTACCTAAAAGGGTTTTCCCCACATATATCTAGTGTTTGTTAGATTTGTGTACTTGTTGTTTCATTATATTCTCTATGTGTTTCTCTTATTGTAACTATATAAAGTGTTAAAAAGATTTTTTTTGTAACTCTCCCCTACTTAGATTAGTGTAGGAAGTTGTTTCCGCTCACTCGGCTTCCTTTCAGTTGGTATCAGAACTTGACCAACCTTGATTCCTTTGTTGGGTTAGAAGGGTTTTTGAGCTGATCTTTGTTTTAGTGGGACTTTTGTAGAAGTGTATTTCACGACCTTGTTGCAGGAAAGAGATGGCGAACACATCTGGGAGGATTGAGATGGAGAAGTTTAACGACGGTAATTTTGAACTTTGGAAGCTCAAAATGGAAGATATGCTCGTAGATCGTGATCTATGTGCTGTTATTTCTAGAACCAAACCGACGAGCATGAAACAATAAGATTGGGAGCTCATGGATCAAAAATCCAAGGGTCTTATTAGACTTTGATTGGTTGATTTTTTCCTCCTAAATGTCCATGAAAAGAAGACTTTTGCTTCTCTGTGGAAGAAGCTTGGTGATGTCTATCAGGCCAAATCCTTGGTAAACAAGCTTTTCCTGAGAAAGAAGATGTATTCTCTAAAAATGGAAGATGGAGAATTCATGGCAGACCATCTAAATGCATTCAACATGTTGATTTCTCAACTGGGTTCTGTTGGAGACAAGATTGACGAACAAGATTGTTGTATGCTCCTTTTGTGTTCGTTTCTGGACTCTCAGGATCACCTGGTGATGGCTATTGGAAGCACTACTTCCACCTTCAAGATGGATGAGGTGGTTGCCTCATTATTATCTGAAGAGATGGAAAGCAAGTCTTCTGAGATGGCCAAGGAGGCCCTTGCTATTCATGGCAAACCAAAGGAGAGGTAAAATGAAGGACAATAAATCTAAGTCAAAGTCTCTTGGGAGATCTAAGTCTCCTGGTAAGAAGACCAAGGAAAAATGTTGGAACTATGAGAAAAATGGTCACTTTCATAAAGATTGTAAGGAGGAAAAGAAGAAAAACAAGTCTTTCTCTGATTCTGAATCTGAAAAATCATCCCAAGATGAAGGAGAAGCATTTATTGTAGCCTTGGCAACCCATGCATCGAATGATTTGTGGTTGATAGATTTAGGTGCATCTTTTCATATGACCTCTCATAGAGATTGGTTCTCAAAGTATGAGGAGTATGATGGTGGGAAGGTGTACCTAGGTGATGACTCTCACCTAAAGATTGTTGGCCGTGGAAGAGTCAAAATAATTTTTTCTGATGGAAGAGTGAAGTGAATTGATGGTGTCTTTCATATCTTGGGTTTGGCATGAAACCTGATTTTTGTAAGTAAACTGAATGATTCGGGAGTGCAAATTGTTTTCTTTGGTGGAGGATGCAAGATAACAAGAGGAGCTATGGTGTTGGCTAAGGGTGTTCATGTTGGCACTTTGTACAAGTTGGATGCATATACAGTAGAGTGCAATAGTTCTTCTGATGTACCGAAGAAGAGACCTTTGGATTCCTCATCCTCACCATCAAATCGTGTAGTGAAGAAGTGTTTTGCAGCTACAACTGATGGTCGTGCATATCAAGTACCTAGGGGTGCTCATTCTATGGAAATGAAGCTTCTTGCAGAGAAGACAATGTTATGGCACCAATGACTTGGTCATATTGGTGAGAAGGGTCTTAGAACCCTGAAAAATAAGAGCCTTGTTGAAGGCCTTGATGATTATAATCTTGAGTTTGAATTTTGCAAAAATTATGTTTATGGAAAACAACATTGTGTTTCTTGTTACTCTAGTTCTCATAAGTCTTTTGGGCTTTTGGACTATGTCCGTTTAGATGTTTTTGGTCCTATGAATGTTCCTTCATTATCAAAATTTGTATATTTTATTTCTTTCATAGATTATTACAGTAGAAGGACATTCATTTATTTTCTCAGTAGTAAAGATGAAGTCTTTAGCCGGTTTAAGGAGTTTAAGGCCTTGGTAGAAAATTAAACTAGCAGAAAGATTAAGTGTTTGAGGATTGACAATGGTGGTGAGTTTTGTTCCATATATTTTGACAAGTTTTGTAAATAGCACAGGATTGAGAGACATAAGACAACTCCCTACACTCCACAACAAAATGGAGTTGTAGAGAGGATGAACAAAACATTGATGGTGCTAACCTTGAACAAATTTTTTGGGCTGAAGTGGTAGCCATTGCATTTTATTTGATCAATAGATCTCCTACATCAACACTTGTTGGAAAGACACCCATGGAGGTGTGGTATGGTAAAAATGCCTCAATGAGACATCTTAGAGTATTTGGTTGTGAAGCTTATGCTTATGTTCCAATTGAGAAGAGGTCAAAGTTGGAGAACAAGGTTGCTAAGTGTATCTTTATTGGCTATAGTGTCAGTGTAAAAGGGTACAAGCTTTGGGATCCAAAAGCTTAGACGGTTCTCTATAGTAGAAGTGTGATTTTCAAAGAGATGAAACCTTCCATTGTTGAGCTGCAACCAAAGAAAGAGGATAAAAAAAATAAGGAGGTAGTTCAGATTCCACCTACTCTAAAGAAAGATGAACTACACACTCCTATTGGACCTGATGATGAGGAGAGCTCAAGAAGCTTTGAAAGTTTTGAAGGAGAAGAAGAACCTCAACCTCAGCCTTTGAGGAGGTCTACACGAGTTAGCGCCAACTAGAAAGGTTTAGTTATTCATTATTGGATTCTAGTTGCATTTTTGCTTTGATTGCTAACACTGAAGAGCTTGGTACTATTAAAGAGGTTATGTGTATGAGTGATGCAAATTCCTGGATAAAAGCCATGGATGAGGAGATGGTTGCATTAAACAAAAATAGGACAGGATCTAGTACCTTTTCTTGGTGGATGTAAACCTATTGGTTGTAAATGGGTTTTCAAGAAAAAGTGTGGTCTTGATGGCAGTGTTGAGAAGTATAAGGAACAATTAGTCACTAAGGGGTTTTCACAAGTGGAGGGAACTAATTATGGGGAGATATTCTCTCCTGTTGTGAAGCTGACATCTATTCAGCTCCTATTATCACTTGCAACAATGTATTACTTAGAAGTGGAACAAATGGATGTGATGACAATGTTCCTTCATGGTGACTTGGAGGTGTTGGTGTTTTTTCCAGTACACCCTTAGAATTCTCTAAAGAGTAACCAACCCCTATAATCAAGAATCCTCGAGATGAATGGCCAAGCTAATGAGTAAAGGACTCTAGGGTCTTTACTCCTTCACTTTAGGCTCTATGGGACCTAGGAGGGTATTCCTTAGAGTGTTTGTTATGATTTATTTGATGGAGAACACTTCTATGCACATATTAGTTCCTACCATTCGCAAATAAATGTAATCCACTAAATATTTGGCCGATGTTTAAGTTAATTGTTATCTATTTACTAAGAATGAGGAGATATTTCAAATTCATGTTTCATAATTGAAAGATTTTAAATGAGTTTTGTTCTCAGTTTGAATCCACAGCCAGGCATATCACTGATTCATTTAATTGTAAGAAATCTTAACAATTAGACCAATGCTTCATCAATTGGGCATACGGGGTCAAATATGCAATAACTAGTAATATACAAGCTAATTAATTCTGATAATGGTGGACTATTTTCATAATGCTTTGCAATCTGAAAACTCAACATTTGAGACGCAACTTCTTATCAAATCCTATGCTATTTATTGCAAATTTGTGACCCTCTTAAAGCATTTAATTAACTCATTGAGTCAAAGCAAAAATAAGGACACACATCCAGTTAAGCACTTGAAGATTGTAAGGAAAATTAGATGCGGAAACAATTCTCCTAACGTTAATACCTCAGGAAAGAATGCAGAGACACTTTAAAATTTTACAATTATAGTCAAGTTAAGATGCACTATGAAATAGATAACAGAAACAGAGTTTTGACAATCACACAAGAACACCAGATATACGTGGGAAAACCCTTACGGGAGAAAAACCCACCACACCAAGAGAAATCACTTTGTATTACAGTAATTGAGATTACATACAATAGTCAGACTTATCTTACTGGTGTCTGTTTACAGCAGCATTCACCATTTACAATATTGCACAGGAACCTTCACAATTACAATCCACATAATAGAATTCATTCACTGATCCAACCACTCAACAATATGTCGATTCAACCAACAAATTAAAAAAAACCAATCACACTCTGCAATCGCATGATATATCCATGGCATTCCCTGTTTGTCGAGCTTCCTCACAGAACTGTCACAACGAACAGACTCCCAACGGTTCCAAATCGACTCTCCTGATTTGACCACGAGATGCCACATCGGACGGTCAAACTGACAACAAAATTCGCACTGTATTGGCATCTTGGTGAGACACTAACAGTGTCTCGCCGATGCCACATATCCTTCATACTGATGTTTCCAAGAGTCTCTGTTATCGCTAAGACGTTCTATCAAGCTTCATAAGTTACACCGAGTCACCAAGCAGTCGCCCAAACCTATCGCTTTCACTAGGAGATCATAGCGAGTCACCAAAGGTATACCAAAGACATAAGTAACATCGAGCTCCAAAAGGTAGTCGACAAGACATACCGATATCGCCAAGAGGTCTCATAGAGCAACATTAGGTTACACCGAAAGCATACACCTATCGGAAAGACCAAACACCTTCGCTGAGACATTACGCTGAGGCTTCGCAAGTCACATAGACTTAAGTGTTCTCATCGGCCAGACAATCAGCTTTCAATGAGACATCATACCAAGACCCATATGTTTCATCGAAGCCGTCAACAGTCGCCAAGACCTATCATCTTCGCTGAGAGAACATACCGAACTCCAAGACTTACCCCAAAGGCTCTTCTTCATCAACAAGACTCACCAAAGCGCTGGGACTTCTTACCGAAACCACCGTGTTACACCGACACCACCACTCGTCGCCATGAGTCACTCTGATGAACGTTTGAATGTGTCTCCGTCGGTGTGACCTTCTCTGTTCGCTGGGACTTCTCACCGAACCATATGTTATGGCGAAGAAACCAACAGTATTCCTGTCGGTGAGACATTAGCTTTCGCTAAGACTATTCACCGATCCGTCGTGTTATATCGAAGATCATGGTCGCCTAGAGTCTCCCCGATACACGATTGAATGGCCTGTCGGCTAGAGGTCTCCCGAGCGCTAAGAGGTCATAATGAATACACCTTGTCACAGTGATAGCTTCAGAGAGTAACATTTTGGCAAGACAGTAACAAGGTCACAATGACCTCTTCAAAACATGATCATACACACTGCTTGTCGGCCAGACATTGAAGCTATCACACCGACTTGGCTCTCATGGAGGTTTTAGCCTGTATTGATTTAGACATACATTTCCAACAAAGATAAACGAGAATACCCTTGATATTTTCATTTATAATTTGAAATTTTTTACAAGAGGAGAGTATGCATATCAGAGATAAGATTCGTTTCGATATCAGTAACTTGCATAAAACTAATTTAAGACTATTGCATATGAAACCTATACCCAAGACAAATTTACTATCCTGTTCATTAAGCTTTTATAGTATCTTCTTCCTGTACTTAAATTCTACCTAGACCATGTACTGGACTCAAGATCGAACCCATTGCAATGAGCCATGAAATCCCTTTTATAGCACAAGGGAGCAATAAGCATTCGACTCAAATGCAATTACATTTTGTAAACATTTCAAATTTAATTTCACTGTCATTAGGGTCACCTTCAGGACTGTTATATTTAATCATTCCTCACTTGGGAAAGCAAAAAGATGAAAAGAGCACCATGCAATTGGTTAGAGAAAATACAACCCTCCAAAAAGCGTCGCCATCACAATTAGCACGTTCACACCGAAACTGGGGAAGTCACCATCAATACCAACAATGCAGATCAACAAACCAGCCACAAAAGAGTCGAGCCAGCGTAGGAGTCCAAAAAACCAAATGTCACTCCATAGGGAAAGGTGGGTGCTATCCAGCCTTGTCAATGGCTGAGTAAGCACACCTGCTTGGTTTCTTGAGAGAAATTAGAGTAGCCACTATCACTTCTTCATCAGAATCACCATAGGGCACCATGGAAATGGGACAAGGGCGAAAATCAGGGCCCGTTCCTCCTTCATCACTTACAAAGCTATCCGCAACTTTAATGAGAGCATCATGCTTCCCTAGGCAAACACTAGAACCTTTACTCTCCTTTTTCAATTCCTCCACAGGATCAACAAGACTTTTTCCTCTAAACTTGACTAATTCTTTTGGAATGGTCTTGTTCCTCAGATTATAAGTACTCTAAACAATAATTTTCTCTGCCTTCTTCCAAACACTTCTCTTGCCTTTCAGGACAGTTAGAATTTTTGTTGCGCTAGGTTTAGCGATAGGTACATACACTAGAGGCTCTTGCACACTCGAGCTCCTAGACCTTCTAACTAGTGTAACAGGAGTACTTGGTTCACCCATTTTACCAAGAATAAAACACTGACTGACAGCCTATCTTGCAAAAAAAACACCAACCTAAACCCTTAGAAAATCTCCATTCACATAAATGAAAACCCAACTAGTCCCACACAGGATATTACAAAGTACAAATGAGCTATAGCAACAATACCACCCTAGGAACTTAAAATGGATAACTATAATGCATGCATGCACACTTACAAACTCGGGGATATCATACCATCACCTCTGTGATGATTCGCTCAGCACTCAAATGTCACTCCTCCAGTACTTACGACGATTATTACAACACCTTGATAATTGCATATGATGGAATAAACTACATGAAATTCTCATTAAATAGAGGAATTAGAGGCGAGTTGCATTTAATGGCCACCCTGGCTCAATCGAGCAAGAAAAAAAATCAATCACTCCATGTTGAATCCTGGTTGTCGATCATTCAGGATTTAAAACTTGATCAACGAGGCCCATTAAGGATTGCCACTTGCTTTCCCTTCTGTACTTGGAAACAATGATGAGGTGCTTTTAAAATTGCCACATAACCATCCACATCTAAGTGCTATCATTCACAACCTGCCCGTTGTCACATAAGCTCCTCAACCTTTCCTTCCATATAATAATGGTCGTATTCTCATTATTATTTTATACGTAGATGATATTTTGTTTATTGGGAATGGTAAAAGTATGATTTCAGATTTAAAGTTTTAGTTGTCAACATAGTTTGAGATGAAAGACCTAGGTGCAGCCAAGTACATTTTGGGAATGGAGATCACAAGAGACAGAGCTAACAAAAATCTCTAGTTAAGCCAAAGTAAATATGTGAACTCAGTGTTAGAGAGACTCAACATGGTAGATTGCAAACACTTAGTTGTTCTTGTGATGCAGGGGACGAAGCTTTCTATGAATGATTGTCCAAAATATCCTATTGAGATGGAGGACATGACCAAAGTACCATATGCGAGTGTAGTTGGTAGTTTGATGTATGCAATGGTGTCTACGAGACCAGACATTTCCCAAGTAGTGGGAGTCCTTAGTCATTTTATGGCTAATCCTGGATGGGTGCATTGGGATACGGTTAAGAGAGTGTTCAAATATTTACATGGTACTTCCAAGTATGCCTTGTGTTCTCATGGTTATCATACTGGACCTCAACATTCTATGAGTATTCATGGATATGTCAATTCAGATTGGGCAAGTAACATTGACAATAGAAGATCCACTAGTGGTTATGTGTTTATCATGTTTGGTGGTGCTATCAGTTGGATGAGTAAGTGACAAGCTATAGCCGCATTGTCCATGATAGAGACAAAGTATATGGCAACCACTCATGCTTGTAAGGAATCCATTTGGCTTAAGAGATTATGTTCTGATATTGGTTTAGATGCAAGACAAATTACTATTTGTTGTGACAGTCAAAGTACGATTTGTCTAACAAAGAATCCTACCTTCCATGCCAAAACAAAGAACACTGATGTTTAGTATCATTTTGTTCATGATATGATAGAAGATGGAAAGGTGAACTTGGAAAGGGTTGACACTTTTCCGAATGTTGCAAATGCACTAACAAAACCGGTAAGCACAAAGAAGTTCAGATGGTGTTTTGATTCTATGGGCCTTAAGGCCTTGAGAAGATGATCTCATATGACTCTTGGCAAGTCTTCAACAAGTCGGAGAATGTTGGGACTAAGGTGTCTCAACCTTAGAGTCATAATATTGATTAATTTAATGTATTATTGTATTCGTATGTATTATTTAATTGCCTACATTGTCTTGTCATCAATTGGGACCCACTAGCTGGGTGGCATCCCTATTGGAGGTGATTGGATGACACATCATCATCTCAACTAGAGGTAGGCGTCCCACTTTGGAATCTTCAACCTATGACAAGTTATGATAGCTTATGATAGATTTTATGACGTGTCATAAGGTATCTTTTTGCATGGAGAAAGTTGGCATCCAAGTTGGGTTATGATAGGTTGTAAGAGAATCGGGTGCCAAGTTGGGTTATGATAGGTTGTAAGAGAATCGAGTATTCTTGGTTAGTTATGATAGATTCTCTTACAACTATAAGTGCTGCCAGTTATGACAAACTCTATGACAATTGTAAGATGTGTAAGGCATCTGTCATAACTTATTTTTGGCATATTTTGGGTGCCCAAGCTTGAGGAAGGAATATTTGCATGTTATGACAACTGTAAGGGGTGTAAGGGAATATGTTACATGTGTCCAAATGCATGTTATGGCGTGGAAGATTGTGTCATGTGGATTTGGATGCCCATCCTCTTCTAGATGCTTCTTCTTGCTTGCATCTTTCTATATATTGGATGCCTTGCATTGTAGAATGCATAGTTTTGTTACAGGTAACGAAGTTTTATCAGATTCACTCCAAGATAGGTGTTTGTGACAAAACACTTGTTGAAGAAATCTTTGCACTTGGGGCTACATTGTAACTTTTATTTGAAGTAATACAATAGTACTATGCTTTTGGAGGGTGCAATTTTTTACCTGAAAGGGTTTTCCCCACGTATATATAGTGTTTGTTGGATTTGTGTACTTGTTTCATTATATTCTCTATGTGTTTCTCTTATTGCAACTGTATAAGGTGTTAAAAAGAAAAAAATTGTAACTCTCCCTTACTTAGATTAGTGTAGGAAGTTATTTCTGCTCACCCGACTTCCTTTCAAATCTCATTCTTTTAGCGCACAATAAAAATATATGTCCTCCCTATATTCTAGGAGAAAATAAAGAGAAATATATCATTCCATAATCCTCCCAAGCATCTCGTACCCTTTTTCTTGGAAAACAATTTGATCAATTTATCGCAAAAATATTGTTTGAAGAAGATTGGAAAAAATCATTCATTTTCATTATATTGTTCCTAACATCATACCCTATGACACTCTACTAGTCAATGTAGAACTCTAATCAATCAAATCTAAAATATATTCAACAATGGAAAAATACTTATTGACACCACACCATCCTCTAATACAATTTGTTGGAATGATAACATAAACACACATCACATAACCTTAATGAGGTTCATTTATATCCCATTTATTCCACATTTTAGCCATTTTCCTATACTATAATGACCACATTTGTGCTCCATTATCATACCATACCTTGACCTTTTAAATATTTTTGTTATATATGGTTAAATAAAAATAAGTGGTATTTAATTTAGTTTTGATTTAAAATATGAAAATTAATTATTCGATCATATTTACTAATAGAAATTATCATTTTAGCTTGGAAAAATAAATCCTACAACATGTCAAAGAGGATGGAGACAAAAGACTTCTTGTAGTCATGGATGCACTTACCAACAAATTAATTCCAACTATTTGTTTTTTTTAAATAATTATTTAAGTTATAATTATCCATAACTGATAAATTCTTAGTTTTTAATAATAGCCACAAATAACTTCCTATATTATTTTGTTATTTTTTTTTTTTTGGTGAGGTTTGGTTGTAGACCAAACAAACCTATTTATTTTGAGTCAATTTGTTAGCCACAAGCCAAGAAAAACTCATTATATTTATTATCCATCTATTGTAATCCATGAGTTTTAAAAAACTATATAAACCACATCACATGACCTAAAGCTAGTAATAACAATGTAAGTGCATAATAAAACCTGTAACAACATGGAGAATGTAATATTTTCTTTAACAACTCATAATATATGCAAAAACTTGTGGTTTGAGTAATTAACATTTCTATAGCCACCATGTGGACTGGGAGGAAGGGCCCATTCTTAGAAAATGTTTGTGGTAATTTTATTCATTATTTCATGTGTGTTTATTTTTATTTTGTAGTTGGTAAAATATTACATTTTCTGATTTATTTTTAGATTTAAACACAATACTTTGAATTAATCATTTATCTTGCATGGTTTATAACGTATTTGCTTGGTTTAGATTCTTAAGGAATTATATATAGAGATTTTATACATCTCCATTTGCATTATAGCTATAGTTATTGTCATTTGCATACAGTATCTATAGCAAGTTACAATATTGTGATTCATTCACAACTCTTATAGCAACCTAAACAATTTTTGTAGTAGTATTATTTACAGTCCATGTAACAATCTAGAGTAGTATTTAGAATTTATGTAGCATTTTTAAAATAATGATATTGTTTTCATTAGAATAGTTGCATTTCACTCATATTCACCTCACTACCTAAAACCCTTATACATGTAGCCAAAAAACCTTTCACAAGTTTACACCCCTAGATTGACATAAGGATCAAACTAATTTTATTTCTGAAATTTTAAATCTATCTTATTATCTACATTGTTTTTGGCTAATAAAACCCCACAATATTTGACCACTACCCATATCTATGACCTAAATGGTGAGCTTTGCAATGAAGAAATTAACTACCATTCATGTCACTTAATTGCAATGATTGATGGTCTTATAATAAGAAAACCTCCATCTTAGATTCCTCATGTGTATTTTACTTAACCCTAGTTTGTATTTATGGTCCTCCTATCTATTTGTTTACTACCTCCATCCATGTGATGAGCTATTATGCCCCACAATATTAGGAAGTAGCATGGTGTATTTATTGTCTCCCACCATGTGATGAGCTATTAATCCATGCACCATTCAAGAGTTGGTGTAAATAGTGTTGTGTTGTATTGTATTGTGCCTTGATCTATTAATCCATGCACCATTCATGAGTTGGTGTAAATAGTGTTGTGTTGAATTGTGCCTTACTTATTTTGTATGTCATTCTTATTTTCACAACCTTCCTCTTTATGTTATATTTTTCACTTTACTTTTATGATTATCAAAAACTTAAGAATAATGCAAAGTATTTGGTACTTACCATCCCTCTTCATGTTGAAGAAGATATTTTCCTTTTAATTTATATTGTACCCTATTAGGATTTTTTATATCCTCTATTCTCTCACACATTTTTTTTTGTCCCTATCTCACATTTATTTTATAATTTTGTTCTTTAATTTATTTTCTCTCTAACACATCTAGAATTACAATTTAGAACAATATACTTTGTAGTGGTATCTTTTATTTATGCATCAAGGATAGTAGTGCATTTTCCAAAATCCCTTTTCAATATACACTTTCCATGTATTGCATTCACTTTTTATTCAACATATATAATATATACTCCTTTGTGCTTACTTGCATCATTTGAATGCATTGATACTTACCACAGAGAGTTCTTGCCTCGATCTATGGAATTAGGATATTTGAGCCCTCAAATAGTACATCCATGACATTCTCTTATCCTTACTACCATATATTGTATTTTATTTCTATAATAAAATCTATGAGTGCTTCTCCCCTTATACTTTTCTTGGACATCTAAAAATTTGTAACAAGAAGATCCTCCCCCCTTCCTCATTTGAGTATTGAGAAACAATAAGCATGCTAATGTACACAAAATTTGTGTTCATGATCACTTGGTATAATCTTCCTTGATGAACTCTTGCATCTTATTAGTTGTGTGAGGCTAGATCATGGGGGTGACATCAAAAAATTAAAAGAAAAGAAAAAGTAAAGAGAAAATTCAAAAGAAAGATAAGTAAAGTCAAAAGTGTGCAAGCTTGAGAGACATAATTCAAATCCATACCGGAGAAAATTGAAGACCACATCAAATCAAAGAAAAACCACTCTACTGGACTCAATATGCCCATTTTTATTCCATTCCATTTCTTTGATCCATCGTGCATTGTTCTAGGATCAATTTGAAGCTATGATGCATTTATTCTTTTCTTTCAACTATACATAGCCAGAGCATGCATGTCTACTTCAATATATTCCTCTTTGTCCCTTCTATTTCTCAATACCCATATATATTTGACTACTCTTCATCCCTCAAAATCCTTAGTTTTTCATGATGAAATACTTGAGCAATCCATGGCAAGGCATCATCACTTCTATATAAATTTCATATTGACCATACCTATAGTTGTTACCACACAATTAATTTTACATATGATTTGACATTGCAAGCTATATAAAGAAGAACGACTCAAGTATGATCCTTGTTGTCTTTATGCATAAAATTGAGAGTGCACTTTGAAACCCACTAATCTAGGTCAACAATATTGAATTCCCTTAAGAACCTTTTGTGCTTGTATTTTTCCCTTTGATAGATTGTCATCTCACTTTTATTATTTTGTTGTTTGTTTTCCCTTTTGTTACACATTTCAATGCTCTTTCTTTGCTTTACCTTTTTGTATTTGATTGACCGCCTTTGTGTTTTTTATCATTTAAGCTTTTTTTTCCCTTTTTGTTTCCCACTTTCAATAATTTGGATTTTGCTTGTTCATAGTTCCTTTTTCACTTTCCTTTGCTTGTCACCTTTACCATTTCCATTTTTTATTTTTAGTTCTTGTTTTTCTTCTTGGATGTGAATCATCTCACTATGGTCAATTGGAGAGTGATAATACACACTTAGAAATTATTCCATACACTATTATTAGGGTTGATCCTAGTCCCATAAAGATATACAATTTCAATCATTGTGCTTTTCACCACTTGATGTTTCTTGATATTTTCCTTCACTCTACAGTTTACCTTTGTGTTTTTAATTGTGTTAAAAAAAAATATAAAACAAAACCTATTGAAGTCTATGGTGGGACCCAAGGCTGGAAGGAAATTGTTTTAAAAACAAATGAGTACCTTTAAGAAGGTACGTATCATATGCTTTATCCAACGCATTACAAAAAAATAAAGGGAGGCCTTCAAATGTGCTAGCTGTCAACAATTTGAAGAGGTTTAATCAAATAACTACCACCTAGCAATTAGGAAAGGGGCCTCATCTCCATGTAGCAAGGGAGAAAGAATGGGGAGGTAATAAACAAGGTAAGGGTGAGATACCAAAGCATTCTGTTTTGGGGAAAGAGGAGGACAACAAGGAAGGAGGAAAAGAAACGAAAGGGTTGTGTATGGTAAAAATATTTGCTTATCTTTATCTTCACATGTATGTGATTTTGGTTTGAATCCTCAAAGTTGTTTGAATAAAATATTCTCTGAAAGAGACGACCAAGAATTGGTTGTTGGAATATAAAAATCAGTTATAATTGGTGATAAAATAATATTTTTTGTACTCAATCTTACAACCTGTTTTGCTCTCAAATTCCATTTTATGTCAGTTTCTATTTGTTGGTCGATATTGGTATAAACCTATCAAACAAGTTCATGATTGCAGTTCAGTATATTAGATTCATTATTCGATTGGATTTAGCTCATAAATGTATAGGAATGGAGTAAAAAATTGTTATGAAAAGTTATTTCAATAGGCTGATAAAATGTATTAAACACTAGCTAAGAGGAAGTTTGTAAGCTGCAGATAGTTGAGTGATCTTATGGCAAGTATTGTCATAGTTGAACCATGATTAGTTACAAAAATTTCTTTGAAAGCATAATTTTATTATAAAATATCTAAGAAATACTGGATAAAGTTTGAGTATGATTGTTGTACACTTTACAATAGTCATGGAGAAGCTAATGAAACTAGGAGCTTTCACATGATTGTTGTAGCAAGATACAACAGTCATATTCAACCCATCATCAACAATATGTTGAGAATTATGTGGCTCCCAAATAACTTTTAAAGTTCTAAAGTATAAGTTGTTATTTACTAGCATAAGTGACTGAAGAATAAGTAAATCTATGTCAGTATCATGAAGTTCAATTTAGCATCATGTTGTGGTAGATATGTAATTCATATTTAGTACTTTGCCTTGAATCTAGGCAAAGTTCTATGTTGATTTTGTGGATCTGAACTCGTGAGAGATTAGTACATCTCTTGGTGTTACCTTGTGTTTCTATTAAGACAGCTTGGAATTTGTGTACTAGAAAAGTACCTTATCTACATCTATTGTTCTCTTTGGAGATTTAGTATCATTGAGGTTCAATGACATAGTGGGAAAAATCTGCTAGATGTGAGTATGTACAATGTCCTTCAATGAATAGGGATGACATAGGAATAGTAAGCAAAACTTGATAGTATTTAAGGAGGTTCTGCTAGCAGGTATAACATTAGCATTAATTGGAAGGCTTGAAGCAAGGCATGGTGGAGTTTTCCATTGCTGTCAAATAGTCCACAGTGTGATATTAATCATGTCATTTTCTTTATTTCAATGAACTATTATGATCAACAATCTTGCTCAAGGTTTGGGTAACTATGTAACTCGTGTTATATCAAATATGGTATATCCAATGTAGAAGTTATTAATTTCCAGCAATATGTAAAGATGGGAACAACACCGTAGTATAACCTTAATTTGTTGTTGTAGAATTGTCATTGATAAATTATAAGAGCAGTAAATTTATGGCATAATTGATTGTATACAAAAACTAAGTATGAAAATGCAACTAAGGGATTATGTCCTTAGTGTCTTGGTTAAATGATACACACTTAAACAACAGGTGTAAAGGTGTCGAGTGTCTACCCGGTTAGACCTAAGGAATCAATACTAAATAATAATGTTTTGGCCAAAATGATTATCTCAAATAATTAGAGAGAGAATTGTTGAGTTAGAATGAGTCACTCCAAAAGTAAAGAACATATGCCTAGATATTTTTGCTTGGGGCATTAATAGGATGCATAAGTTGTTAATTCATAGCAGCAGATTTCACACTTGTTGGCCATGGATTGCTAGAATCTTTGTGATGGGTCGGGTTCCCTTCGTAGGGTAGCATAGGGAAGCTTATGGCTTCGTGGTAGGGCGGAAATCGTCCCGATGATGCTCTTTCTCCTTTCCACTTCAAGGTAGTGCGGCAATGGGATAGGTCTGATAATGCATGATGACATGATGTTTATTTTGTGTCTTATTTACTTAGATCAGTATATGACTTATATTTTTCATTTCCAATATGATAACATAAAATTGTTTTGAAAGGGCATGGCTGATATAGGTAAATTGGTTGCTTATGTTACCAACCGACTTCCAAGAGGTTAAGGAGAAGGGACGAAGAAGGTTTGTCTTAAATTGTTTTTTATTTCAAATTTGGAATCTAACTTTATTTTGTTAAAGGTTACATGGTTCTTATCTTAATTTATAAATATTTTTGATATCTTTCCCTAATACTGTGAATAAGGTAGTTGCTAGGATGGATGTTCATATGTAAACCTAGTAGTTCTTGTTACCTTATTATGAAAACAACTTGCTTTGTATAGATGCAACCATGAAAGATTTTGTCTAATCATTATGATTGTGTTGTGCAATAAATTTTTGTTGGTAGGTGAGCAATATTTTTGGTACTCGTTGCATGTTAATTGTTGCTATTACATATGGTATCATATGTAACATACACCAACTAAGCACAAATAAAGTATGTAAAATTAGAGAATAACCACCCAGTTAATCAACAATTAAGAATGAAGATCAATGCAATGTATGGAGTTACTATAAATTCAATCTAAGGAGTCAAACAATTGTTTTTTTTGTTTTCCAACATTATAGAATGATTTTACAACTTTTTCCTGTATCACAAGTACATAGCAACACCTTGGCATAAGTATACAACTGAAGCATAACAAGTTACAATTGCTAATACACACCTTTTAAAAGCAAGTTGATAGCATAAGCAACCAATTTACCTATAACAACCATGCCCTCTCAAACAATTTTAAGATATCATATTGGAAATGAAAAATACAAGTATTTAAGTGAGAGTCATTTACTCATCTAAATAAATAAGACACTAAGTAATCAACTTAACATCATTTGCATTATTGAGACCTTACCATTTTCGGCTTTAACTTGAAGTGGAAGAAGAGAGAGAGCATCACTGAAATGATTTCCGCCCTGCCACAAAGTTATAGGCCTCCCTGCACTACCCTATGAAGGAAGCCTGACTCATCACAAAGAGTTTAGCAATCCGTGGCCAACAAGTGTGAAATCTGTGCAACTATGGGATTACAGACACATGCAACCTATTAATGCCTCGAGCAAAAACCTAAGTATATGTCATGTACCCATAATATGTCTCAATTTAATTCAACAATCCTCTCTTATTAAAATTAACTATCTTGGCAAGCATTTGTTTATAATTTGAACTCTCGGGACTTACTTGGTAGTCACAAGCACCTTTACACATGTTGCTAAAATACTTATCAACTTTATGTGTTATTTAGTCAAGTATTGGGGCTTAGGCCTTTTGTTACAATTTCAATCATTCCTTCTAACACAATGGATTATGCCAAGAAAACTAAAATTAGCATGGCTTCCCTCTTATCAGTCAATCAATCACTAGGTTTCTGTTCAGATTTGAAATCAGCTGACCCATCTTGCTTGTGAGAGTTGGTAATAAGTGTAGACTCTCATAGATTAGCAAATGTAGGAAATCTGTAATTCAACAAGGTACTTTGGAGTGGGTATATAAATGCCAAATGTGGAGTTAGGGCCATTACACAAAAGGACCCATAACTAGAATTCACCAGCATAAAATGCAATGCTTTACTTTTGATATTAAATCAATTTAGCTATTGCAAAGCTCAATCTGGGAAAGAGCAGCAACTTTTGAAACAAATGGTTTACTCAACCATAGCATAGAACCTCATAAAATATGCTTTATACAACTCAACATTTAAATGGTTATGTACAATCTCTGGTTGGTGAAGTACTTCCCCATGGCTGTTGTATACTACTACAACAGTCACGTGGACGTACCTTCATCATTAATTCGAACTCTATGTAAGCATTATGTTATCAACATTTTATGCCCAGTTCAAGGTTCAACAACAACAGTATCATTCTATCAAATATATATATTTATTGGCCCTTAAATTCACTAGTAATTGCAAACCCAGGTTTTAGTTCAACCCAGTTTTGTTTGTAAGAGAAATAATTCTATTCTTGCTCCCTTGTTAATCAAACATGCAATCCTCGAAACAACAAATACAACCCTCAAGTTGATATAGATCTTGGATAAACTACCAAATTCCAAATTAATGGACAATAATAGTAGCCTCAAATCTTACATGCCAAAATATTTGAGTGAGACAACTGATCTACAACTGATAATTACATGAACAACTTATAGAAATCAGTTAACTATTAAGCACTACCCACACTTTATGGTTTAGTGATTATTGACTTGCACCTGTTTTATTCTCTCTTGTACGATGGTCCCCACAAACCCATTTGATGAACTGTGACTGACTTTCAAAGGCTACAATCCAATATTTGTAAGGCTGAGGTAGCCTATGAGGTGCTCTTATGTGTTATTCCACATGGTATGGCAACTTCTAAAGATGTGATTTGATTTATATAGGGCCTCCATAAATAATTTGTTGTCCAGCAACAAGCAAAATAAAATAATAGCAATAATTCTTCTATAACATATTGGAAATTCTTCACAATAACAACTAAAATTTCAGGGGATGCTAATTCGATGAAGCTGCACAATGTACTTAAATATGAATTGAACAATTCATAATTAGGAGAAGAATAAACATCTCATACCTATGCAATTATTATTTACAGAGAGCATTACTCCATCCAACTGTATGCAGACCCTTCCATTTCCTTCTTTACTCTCCTCCAAAATTGAATGTCTAAGTATTTACCCCTTCTTTGTTTTATTACCTACCTCCCATTCTTCCTTGCTACGTGGAGATGGGGGCCCTTTTACCAAAAGCTAGGTGTTAATTTATTTATTTACACCTCATTCTTCTGTTGACAACAAACATATGTGTTGGCCTCCCTTTCACTTCATCATTGTCATGATTTTACTTCATGTATCATATTTCAATATTTATCAGTTCCTCTATTGTTAGTGGTATATTGCTTTCATCATCATATCCTTGGACTACTTATGGGGGTATAACCTCAAGGATTTCATTTATTTTTTCCATTATGTTACATGGTCACTTGGGGGTGTGAGATAATTGATTCCCTTGTGACTCTTTTATCTTCTCATATCTTGATTCAGGTATGACCTAGATGTTCTTTGTCTTCACCGTCTTTCTCTCTCCTTTCATAAAAATCCTTAAAAAATCCTTATTTCCTCTTCGCCCACAACCATCATACTTATTTTATTCCTTTGCCTCCTTTGGTCCCGTAAATCTCTTAGAAATGAAATCCTTACTTCTTGTAGTCAACCCTTCCAAAAAATTAGGGTAAGTTTCTCCATAAAGAGTAGGGCCCCTCTCTTCAAGTTAGGTGTATGCCATCCTTCCATTCTCTCTTGACGACCTTGAGATGGGTGGTTCCACACCTAAGAAGGGGTATCAAAATAGAATAGAATTTGACTAAAGGGCATCCATATAGGATAGGTCCCATTCTTGATTCCTTTTATCTCATAATGGATTCTAGAAGAGGGTTGCACCATCTTAGCTTCACTAGCTCGATTGTCCATGCCATCTTTATTAGTTTAGGATAGGGCCATCAATACCATCTCATTCGTCAAGTCCTTACCTAAAGGGGACATGAACCCTTCTACCCATTGCTATACCACTTTCAATAAAAAAATTCTTATGTGCCCAATTATGGTAGTAAGGGTGGCTTGCCAACATCCATCAACCTTTTTATTGGTGGGAATAAACTGTTTAATAGAAAGGTGTTGAAAAAATCATATATCCCTCATATTTTAATGAAATATGATTCCTACTATAGTACCATTTGATTCCAATTTGATGGTTATTGAGGCCCAACTTGAATCAATTGAAACTATTGGGATTTTCTATTGAATCACCCAACCAAGGGTCGAGGAGGATGAGGAGATCGAGGATCCCACATGTGGCATAAAATTGATAAACTTTTCTTCCTCTTCCTCACTTTACGGTCCCTTAATAAATTCAATGAGAAGCAAACCCTTATAGTATTATATTTTCCACGAGGATGAAGAAACCTATGACTAAGGTTGCAATAGCCAAATAACCATTTATCTAGTTTCTAATTTCCAATCAAGTGGCAATTGCCAAATATCCAAGGGTCACAACCTCAAAGCTATTTATCCAATTTATATTTTTCCTATTTTATTTTATTGATTGTAATCATTACTAACTTTTATTGTTGTATTGGTATGAACTCATTTATGGGTGGCTACCTTAGAACCCTTGTCATATTTTTGAATTTCCATTTCTCAATACCCAATATCCAATTTCCAATTTCCTTTATCCAAGGTGTTCCTCCTCTTTCTATCATATGCCACTATTGCACCTCCTTTTCTCAATTATTAAATGGAGCATATATTCATAAATATCTTCCCCATAATAAAATGGTTAAAGTTTTATTGGTTACTCTTAACATTTCCATTGGCATTTCATGACATACATTTATGTTTAAATATATGTATTTTGTGTTCCCTTTGTGTGTGTTTACTTTGTAAGGTTTTTTTCATGCGTGTTTCCTTTATAAGTTTCTATTTTTGTTGTATGTGTTAGCCTAATGTTCTTTTATTAGGATACAATTACTAATTTTTCTATGGATGATTTACCAAAATAGGTATATGTGTAAGAATGAAAAATCCAGAAGATAAGTCCAAGATCAATATCTCTCTTTTGGTATAATATATACTTTATATATCATGTTATTTATTGTACTCCAATTTAGCATAGTTCCTTATCTAGAGAATCATAAACTACTATAGTGGGGGAAACGTTTATGATTAGAAATTGTATACGAGCTATGATTCCCTTTCTTGTGCTTTGAACTCACTTTATCTCGTGCTTTTGACCCTTGTTACTCTCTTCTTATATCTTATACTAGTCACCCCACCCCCTTTACTATGTGTTTTATGTTAATTTAATGTTTTCCCTCTTTTATTTTCCTTCTCCTAGGAAATCTTCCCTTTTCATGTTCCCCTTACCTTGTCCTCATAACTACCTTTCCCCATGTTAACCAAAACAATTAATTAGATCACATCTCTTAGGTCTAATATAAAAATTCTCTTTAGGAAATTTAAATCACATATCCTAGAGCTTATATCAAGCCATAACCATCACCTTTATATGGCCCCTTTACCCTTGATTTGTCATAGAAGGTTGAACCTCTTCAAGCTTAGGAACCAATCCTCAATGGTGAGTGCTTTTTAATTAGCCTAGTTTTTTTCACCAATTACATCTAATTTTTTTTATCTAATGCGAATTTAATGAGGTTTCTTATGTTGAGCTACTTTTCTTCCATGATTTCCCTCTAAAAATTCCATGAAATGGGCTTCCTTTATCTCATTATACGTAGTAAATACTAAGTTTTCACTTGAGAGCAATTGTTGAGAATGTTTTTTTCTGAAAGAGAGAGTATATTAGTCACTGATATATTTATATTGTGTTTTATCCTTTACAACAAGGTCTACAATTTTTTTTAGAGCATCACAATAAATTCTACAAGATATCTCTTCAATATTGTTGGTCATTTCCCTTATTTTTGTATTATCTTAGAGAGTTTTTATTTGTTTTTTCTCACAAATCACATATATTTTCCCTCTAATTTGCATTAAAAAATCCTAAAAATTCTTCCTAATAGTCCCCATCCATTTCCCTCCATTCCATTTCTATTTTTAATTTTCACCCTCCATCCCTTCTTCCTTACTTTTGAGCCATACTAAATCCTAACTTAAGTTTTTCCTTCATTTTCCTTTTAGATTCCATCACCACTTATCAAATCTTGTTTTTTTGTTTTACATTAGCCCATTTCATTTTGTTTTTTAGATTTGTTGTCATTTGTTTTCTTCTCCTTTTCCTTTCACCCCTCCCCCCTTGTTGATAAAAAAGGTGAACTAAATTGCAATATTAAATTGATGTGTTTGTAAATATGAAAATAATTTATCAAAGATTACCCATTTAAATGATTATGTGATAGTAACATAAAAACAACAATACCATAGATGAGACTAGATTTACGTGGAGAAACCCTTGCTGGAAAAAACTCCACACAAGAAAGAGGGCAAGTATATTATTAATCTTCAAAGAGATATGTACAACAATACACTTCACTGCAATTCTCTAAGCAATCTGAAAAACACTTGGATACTTGCAACTAAACATATGAAACTACTAACTAAGGCCCCAAATTATAGAAAATTATGAGAGGGAAACCTATAGCGGTATCCTATAAAAGGAGGTGGAAAGCACCTGAAAAAACCCATCCCTTTCTTGGAGGAAAAACCATAAACATAGTAAATAATAATTAATAATTACATCGCTCTCACATGGGATCATGACTTGTAGACAATTAGATTTGGTCAATCCTATATGATCCATAACTCTTTGATGGCTCTAGTAGCTATAAAATAAGACATGCAATAAAATACACACTCGGGTGCCCAACCATGGAAGACATGAATATTACATATGTCAACATGCATAGACATGTAAGTCCACTTGTACCCCACTCCCAAAGTGGATGCCACAAAAGAATATTCCTCCAATATGCCTTGTAACCACCATTGACATGTGTCAACCTCTATGGAATGCAATTACAATATGTCATAGATAAACAAATATTAAATATTCTCCCCTCCCATGTCCCTAGGCATCCAAGAACCCATTCCAAGGATCATAAAGACACATGAAAATGACTTAAGACTTCAAGGTTAATGTCACCTAGTTCTAACACTCCTTGCTTCCTTTTAAGCAATAGTTAGTCCTACCTTAGGTTTTTCCTTCATTTTCCTTTTATAATCCATCATCCATTTATCATATATATGCTATTTCTATTTTAAATTTTTCCCATCCACTTTTATTTTAGTCTCATTGCCATTTATTATCATTTCCCCCCTCTATCCATCTCTCTTCTTTAAAACCCAAAAAATATACTCTTAGCATTTCCTTTCAAACCTTTTGTCAACCAAAATTATTTTCCCCCAAATTAGTTATTTCCTCACCCCACTTTAGACACCTTTCTACCCATATCAAGGTTTTAGATTTTTATTTCCATTTGCAATATTTTTCCTTTATCCTAGCCTTGCATTTGTTGAGCTTTTTCCGCTGTTGCCAGTTACTTATTATCATACAATCTTTTATTTTTACTGAGATTTATTTTGATTTCTAAGTATAAAATAAATTTTAGTGTTTTTTTTTTTTGGTTTTTTGTTTTTATGATAGGTGGATCAATGTTTTAATTCCCACAAGAAGATTGATCAAGGCAAACTCTCCTTTAACCATTCTATTTTGTAGGTTCTCTATAGACTTTTGAAATTGTAGTGAATATGGGAGAATATGTAAAGAATCCTAAAGTTGTGGGAAGTAATTTTTTTGGAAATGATGAGAAGAACCTCTATGTCAACTTTGGAAGCATTCTAAGACAGTAGATTTGGCCAACCACCTAAACTAGATCATATAGTAGGTCGTTAGGGTGGAACTAGGTTGTTGGGATCCTCAATAGCCTTTTCCTAGGTTTTATCTTAGTTAAAATTATGTTTGGAAGTCTTTCATAACTTATACTACCTATTTCTAGTGCACACATGTGTCAAAAAATTGAGTTTATCCCTATGATTTCATATTTTCATATGATTTGTAGTATATTTTAGCTTGGAATCCACCTATTTTATTATTATAATCTACATTCTAGTCATATACCTAATAGGTTTCCATACAAAAATTCATTCAATATACTATTTCCAAGCATCTCTAAAAGTTTTAAAACTTTTTAACATATAGGACCAAGTTGCAACCTCTTACATAGGGGTCCTAAACTTAGAATCTAGTAAAATTAGGTTTGACAACTCCATGAGAGGTCCTAATTATAGATACACTAGTTATATTGAGATATATGTGCATAGGTTCCAATTCAATTTTCACTTTCCTTTTCTATTCTAGTTTGTGTTTGTGTTTCCAATTTTTTGCTTATTTTGTTGAGTTTCATGTCCTTTTGTCAATCCTATCTCCCATGATTTCTAATTAATGTTAGGACTATTGGAGATAGTCTTAGAATACATTTTTTTAAAAGAGGGGTAAACACTTTTCATTCGAAGGAGGTCATGAACGGGGGACCTCATCCCCAACATAAACACTCAACGATAACACCCCAATGAGGTTTGAACCTTGGTGGAAATAACAATAACACCACATTTAAACCATCACACTATACCAATACCAACCATAGTCTTAGAAAATATTTATTTGTATTATTTGCATAGAATCACACACTTAAAATAATATTTGCACCACTTAAACCCATTCAAGGTTCATCATTTTAATTTTTTTAGTTAACATAACCCAATCTCAACCTCACCCTTTAGCTAGTCTAGACCCAAATTTAGTTTACCCATTTCCCCACACTAGATGCAATCCCTATTGTTATTATTTCTTGTGTATATAATCATTGGTTGATTCCATCTAATATAACCAACATCTAATTTCACATTCCCTAAATTGACCCTACGTAAAAAGAAATTGTTGTCAATTAGGTTGAGTGAATTTTTTAAAAATTGAACACTTAAGATTCCTATATAAAGGCAACCTCTAAGACACATCTAAAAGTATTTCTCCCAATAATTATTTGATCAATAATATAAACAATAATCAAAGAGCACTTTTAAATTAGGAATATCCTTGCATTCAAAATCCTTTACTTTGGCATACACTTATCTTGTCATTACTCATTATTAATAACAATTACAAAGTGGACTAAATAAAGCTTATGGAATTTAAATAGTTTAATATTAGCATGGAAATATTTTAAAAGTGTTCCTACATGCTACCTTGATCTAGTGTAGGTACTAAAGAAAGGAGAAAAAATTGGAGCATGCAATAAACATGGATAAGACTATAGATTTAGGATATGATCATAGTTTTTGGAAGACAAGATTTCAATAGAAATTATGTATAATTATTTTATAGGGCTCAAAGACACATTTGTTTGAAAATGTTTGATATTTGTAGGTAGGATCTATCTATAAAAAATATGATAGAAAATAAACCACAAAATATCAATAAATCAACTCCCATTGAATAAGCTAATCAAATTCCTAACCTGAATTTTCAATTAAGCAATTAGTTATCTTGTACTTGACTTAACTCATTTATACTCCTCCAAGGTATAATTGGTTAGCATTAATTTTATTTCCTTAATATATCACAAATTTAAAAGAGGGATAACTTTAAGGTAGTTTGTTTTTACATGTTCAATATAAGATCAATGCTTTGTGTTGGTAACCTAAACAATCACTCTTGATTTATATATGCAAAGAGAAAAAACAAATTAGGACATATTATATGAAATCCTCACAAAATTAAACATATATCTAAAAATAAATAAATGATTCCTTTTAATTTTGATCTTAGAGTAAATAAAACCAATAACAATAACAATCAAATTACCCTAATTCAATTGAACCTCAAACCACTACAATGCACACAAATGAATTCTTAATTACCAAAACACTGCAATGCACACAAATGAATTCTTAGTTACCAAAGAGGAATGTGTACTTATCTCTAGGAGTAATGTGGAATATTTTATTCACCTCAATGATCAATCATTAGATTTGCATCAATCAAGTTCCAATAAATTTGTATATGCAATTTTAAACCTTTTATATAGTTTTGAACGTAGAAGTTCTAGTCTTTAACTTGTTGTCTAATTTCTTTAGATTTCTATTGGCATGTAATAATCTTGATAAGTTGGAGTTAAAGAAAATTCAAAGACTTTGATATGTTAGGAGAGGAAGAAGACTAGCTTCCCATCTTATTTGTGTTAACAAGGAAAAATTTGAACAGAAAATTTAAAAGAAAATGCTTAAAAAGAGGAAGGGAAATATGTGGAAGTACAATCATACAATATGATTTTCGTAATAGAGTCAACACCCCTTTTTTTCTCATACTTATTTTCAATTCTTAAACTTAACAACTGCACCATTAAAAAATAATATTCTAAATTATGCTTTATATTTAATTTAAAATTTATATCATACAAGGAGTGCATCTAACATTTAAGAAAAAACTTGGATAAACAACGGGAAACTAAAATCCTGCGTGCAGTCTCCTGTTTCAGTCTTTGGCGGGAAGAATATCAAATGTCATTTTGTTTGAATCCAAGGTTTGAATTAGCGAGGGAAATGAGAAGATAAAATCCAATTCACAAGAAGACAAATTAACGAAACGATAAAAAGGTTGGATTGCATTTGTTAGCTAAGAGTAGCAGAGAAAGGAGCAGCAGAGCAGGCAGACCACAGGCAGAGAAAGCTCGAAAAACCACTCGTTTTCTTTTCTCTCAAGCTTTCTGCCGTTTCAAGTTTATCCCGTGAGTAAATCTTTACACCATTACCTGTGTGTTTTTTTTGAAGGTTGGTATCTTTTTCTGTTTATGTGTGTATTTGGTTTTCACTCGATCTGTTTGACAAAACGCCCGATTGAAAAATATGAAAATAAGTTATATATCAGTCTGGGCGCCGCCAGTTATTTTCAGTTTTACGAAATCATTCATTGTCTAATTTCGCCTTGGGTACTTGCATCCCGTTTCAGAAGATATATCCCGAGGCTGTTGCTGTTTTCCAGTATTTTGTGGACTGTTTTGGTTTCAGGAATTTTGTTATTGGAGTTATTTCTTCTTTCGTTCTTTCTTTCCATTAATTTTTTTTTATTTGTTCGGGTTTTGGTTCTTTATCTTCTTCGTTTAAGATGGTGAGGTTAAGCGTCAAATGCAACGCTGCTTTTATTAGCCACCCCAGTTTGAACCTTTGCTACTGAAGAAACCTACGGCAGGGAATATGCATTGGTTGTTGGCCCAAGTAATCCTAGTGATACAGAGATTAAATCTCCAGTAGAGAATATATGCCGGTTTTGGCTCAAGAGGTTCATATGGCACAGGGATTCCACTTAGTTTCACGAGGAATTGTTTCGGCTTTGTGGGCAGTAGAGTCCTATGCTCACTAGTTACCCAACTCCGGATCTAGTTGCTGGAGAAAGTTCCAATGAACGGTACACATCAGTTGCTGCCTTAAGTGAACCACAATGTCCCAAGGATTACACATAATTTTGGAGGAATCATCCCAGCCTTGTGGACAATTGCTGATTAGCTATCTTAGTTTTAATTTGGATTTCCAGATAAATCTCATATTGGGAATATAAACTGATTTAGCAAGTGATTCTTATGGTGCAGGGATTACACCTAATTTCAGGAGTAATCCCTTCAGCCTCGCTGTCAGTAAAATCCTGTACTCATTAGCCTACCTAGGTTTGAGTTTGGGTAGCTAGAAAAATCTCAAACAGGGCTTATACATATGTTGCTGGCTTAAGTTAGACTTTTCTTATAATTTTCTTTGTAAGCATAGACAGGACTATTACATTCTTCTCGTTGTTTACAGGAATATTAAATACTACAGGCACAAAGCTTGTTTGGGTACAGTTTTTCTTGTTAAACTTGTCTTTCAACATTCCGTGTTTTGAATTATTTTCTTTGTCAAGAGTTTTATAAAATGGCAATTTAGGCTGTCGGTGTTGTATATTTTCATTATTTCTTTTTTAAGCTTTGCTGCCTTTTCTGTGCATTTATGTTTACCTTGGAAATGCCCCGTCTAAGTTTGAGCTTGTTTGCAAATTATTCAACAAAAATATGACTGTATTGTAACAGCATTTTAAATTCTTATTTGAGATTTCCGAAATATCTTTTAGATTTTTTTAACTATAGATTAAAGGGCCCTTTGCGGCAAAATGGTCTCGTATGAGTTTGAAGATTCAGATCAATTGCCCTTTTCAGAACCTTCTAATAGAATTACCTCTAAACATTAGACTGGTAAACCTTGGGGGAGGTTATGGGCTGCCTTTGATGTAGTGTGTTGGAAGCATGCACTGCTATTTCAAGATGTGGAAATATGGATCACTCTGCACCATATTCTGATGCTGATGGAGTGGACTATCACTTATTTTTTATTGCACAGATAATTCCACGCCCATTTCACTTCAAAACTGTGAATTTTGGAATCTTTGTCTGAAATTATAGAGCTGGTATCCTCTAGGAGGGAAAGCTTTGAGCTGCCTACTGGAGACAAGTAGCTAAAAGTTAACAGTAGCCATTCTAGCATTTTAGATTTTTTTCTTCTTGCCAAATTGTAGCATGCACTTAGTGAAAATAGTTCTTGAAATTGAGGTAGAAGTTTGCTTATATGATTGTCTCAGATATTGCAAAGAGTGCAAAATGTTATGTCATGAAGCCATTTAGTAAGGCCTTATGCTGCTGTTTGCTGCACTTATATAGAAGTTTGCTTCAGATGGGACTGCTAGGTTATGAGCTACATTACTGCTGTAGGTACGTTCAAACAGTTGCGAAAACTTCCTCATAAACAATATATATTGTTAGTTTCTAAGTTACTGGTACTGGTTTGGGTTCAGCAGTTTGGTTTATGGCTCTAGCCAAAAAACATTTGGGGCTGGGTTTGTTTTAGGTTTCACCCGTTTCAGTATAAAAATCATATATATGTGTGTGTGCCCATGTGAGTGTGTCCCAAAATCAAGAATATGAGATGCAGTATACATATTTCCTAATGTTTTTAATGGTAGTAATATTATTAAAGTCAATATATGATATTATAATGTAATAAAATTATAAATAAAACTAAAAAGTAAATATTCTAAATTAATTAACACACATAACTATGTGATCAGCTCGAACAGGTTGTAGCTGATAAGTGCATGGCTTACATACAGTGGTTGCAGAATAATTCAGGAAAACAATCTGAAAGCACACTTGTTCTTTGCTGTTACAATCACAGCAAAATCACAATGTTCAAGTATTCCCAACTATGATAGTGTTCAGTTTTCTTTCTTTGCCTGGTCTGCATTTTGAGTTATGCCCTTGTAAATATCCATTTAGAATCTAGCATTAAAATTTTAACTCCTGATTGAATTGGTAGTTCATATTTGTTGAATCCTTTTCTTATGATGGTGCCCGGTTTTCTTTCTTTGCCTGGTCTGCATTTTGGGTCATGCCCTTGTAAATGCCCATTTAGAAATCTAGCATAGCATTTTAACTCCTAGTTGAAATGAGAATGTTTCTGATCTGCAGTTTCAACAACAGACAGTTTGTTGGACAAAGTTTTGGTACAAGGGGTTGGTTTGGATTGTCTACTTGAACCAAGTGTCTTTGCTTTTTGGTGTCAAAGGAAGCAACCATGTATGTGATCAAGAGAGATGGTAGGCAGGAATCTGTGCATTTTGACAAGATTACCGCACGGTTGAAAAAGTTGAGTTATGGACTGAATACAGAGCACTGTGATCCTGTCTTGGTTGCCCAAAAGGTCTGTGCTGGTGTTTACAAAGGTGTTACCACAAGTCAGCTAGATGAATTGGCTGCTGAAACTGCAGCTGCCATGACTGCAAACCATCCTGATTATGCCCAAGTGAGTTTTCTGTTTCAAAATTAATGTTATATTCATTTCAAGCTGCTATAGATACCTTATAGTCTACTTTCATTCTGCAGCTGGCTGCTAGAATAACTGTTTCCAATCTTCACAAAAATACCAAAAAATCATTTTCTGAGACGTAAGTTCTTTTTCTCTCAATGTATGCTTTTATTCTTGTTGGGTTCAGAAACCAGTTTAAGGTTATATTTCAGAGCAGGTGGCTGTGATAGATAATGACAGTGATGTAAGTGGCCTAGTGACACTCTGTATTTCACCTTCTACAGTTAATGGCATTTAGCTTTGCCTCTAGTTTTGCACATATTATATTTGGTGGTGTTGCAGGATAAAGCAAATGCATGGCCATGTTAGTCAGCGGTCTGGCCTGGATGCTCCTTTGATTGCAGATGATGTTTATGAGATCATTATGAAGGCAAGTACTAACTTGTTTGGAACTTTTATATCCCATTAGATGGTTGTTTTGGTTACTTTCAGAGGCATGCATATGCAGAACCTTAATTTTTATTGTCTTGTTTGTGTATGGTATGTGAGATTTTTCCCCTTGATTTTCAGAATGCTGCTCGTTTGGACAGTGAGATCATTTATGACAGGGATTTTGATTATGATTACTTTGGATTTAAAACTCTTGAGAGGTCTTATCTTTTGAAAGACAATGGGGTTGTTGTTGAGAGGCCTCAGCATATGTTAATGAGAGTTTCTGTTGGAATTCATAAGAATGACATTGATTCAGCCATCCAAACCTACCATTTAATGTCACAACGTTGGTTTACTCATGCCTCTCCTACCCTCTTCAATGCTGGAACGCCAAGGCCACAGGTTTGCCTATTTCTGTTTGATTGGTTGGAAAATGTCTTCATTTGGATAATGTCTCTATATTAACATGCGAGAACAGTGTTATGAATAAGTCTGGATTTCAATTTATTGTTTTTTGGATTTAGGAATACTTGTACAAAATTGGGGCTCCTGGTTTGTGTTTGGAGGTAGATTTAATATATTATGGTTTTCCATATTCAAATGCCATCTATTATATTTATATTATTTGTTTGCTTTTTTGTGTGGCAGCTGAGTAGCTGTTTCCTTGTATGCATGAAAGATGATAGTATCGAGGGGATATATGATACTCTGAAGGAATGTGCTTCAATCAGTAAATTAGCTGGAGGGCTTGGCATCTCAGTTCATAACATTCGTGCAACTGGTAGTTATATTCGAGGGACAAATGGAACATCAAATGGTATTCTACCCATGCTGCGTGTATTCAATGATACTGCTCGATATGTTGATCAAGGTGGAGGCAAGAGGAAAGGTATTTTATTTTCAGCTTAATTTTTTATCCAAAATCTTTGTATCGTATCTGAATAAAGAGTGATGGAGTTCTGAGCCACTGATATGTTGTCTCATGTAGGTGCCTTTGCCGTGTACCTGGAACCATGGCATGCTGATGTTTTTGAGTTTTTGGAATTGAGAAAGAACCATGGGAAGGTTACACCCTTAACCAATATGCAGTGCTGATTTATTTTAACCAAGAAAATGTTATTTTCTTGAATATGAAATCCAATGTGAAAACGTTGTGGTAGACTTCATTCAATGTCTGAAAGGATCATATAGTACCCAAATCATAGAACTGTCTCTGCTTGCTTTTAGTGTGCCTTGGCTGATTTATGGATATGTGCCTTGTAGGAAGAAAACAGAGCACGTGATCTATTTTATGCACTCTGGGTGCCAGACCTCTTTATGAAAAGGGTTGAGGAGAATTCAACCTGGGCATTGTTCTGTCCGAATGAAGCTCCTGGGCTTGCTGATTGTTGGGGTGAAGAATTTGAAAGGCTCTATCTGAAATATGAGCAAGAGGTATAATTGCCTTTTGGTATTCTGTCATATTTTTTGGTCAGCTGAAACATATGATAATAGTTGGGTTTCTATAAAATCAGGGAAAGGCAAAAAAGATTATACAAGCACAAAAGCTTTGGTTTTCAATTTTGGAAGCTCAGATAGAAACTGGGAATCCATACATGCTATTTAAGGTATGCATACATTTATCCTAGTTGTATTTGTAATTTGGAATTACAATTGTTGTATTATCTTTGACCAATACATGTTTTGTTGTCTATTTATGCTGGCATTTATTGGTTGTTTAGGACTCATGCAATAGGAAAAGTAATCAGCAGAATCTAGGGACTATTAAGTCCTCAAACCTTTGTACAGAGATTGTTGAATTTACAAGTCCAACGGAAACTGCAGTCTGTAACTTGGCGTCAATTGCCTTGCCTAGATATGTGAAGGAGAAGGTATGTTTTCTATGAATATTCTTGTTTGAGGTCTTATTCTTAACAATTTTGAGAAGCTGATTTGTATCACTCTTTCCAGGGTGTACCCAATGAGTCCCAGCCCTCTAAGTTGGTTGGTAGCAGAGGATGCAGAAACCGCTATTTTGATTTTGATAAGTTAGCAGAGGTTAGCCTCATTATCACTTATTTATTAATAATATTCTCTATTGTCTAGGAGTTGGCCCTGCATGTTTCCTGTGCGTTTGTGTGCAAGTACAGACTTTCTAATGCTTTTTTGCTAAAACAGGTTACATCAATTGTGACTTACAATCTTAACAAGATAATTGATGTAAACTATTATCCTGTGGAAACTGCAAAGCGGTCAAATATGCGGCACAGGCCAATTGGCATTGGTGTTCAGGGTCTTGCTGACACTTTTATACTGCTTGGCATGCCATTTGACTCAGAAGAGGTTGGTTGATATTGACATATGGTGTAAATGCTCTTCAAGTGCCTTTTTTTTAATCTATTTGGGTTTGTTACCAATCCCAAATGCTGCATGCAGGCTAAACAATTGAACAGGGATATATTTGAGACGATTTACTATCATGCTTTGAAAGCATCAACTGAGCTTGCTGTAAAGGAAGGTCCTTATGAAACCTACTTTGGAAGTCCTGTAAGCAAGGTTAGTCTATTAATCAAACCTCAGCTTTATTAATGTAGTTATGTTTTCAATGTGAAATTGGCATTTGTAATAATTGGATGTCCTGAGCTTTTCTTTTCTAATGTAGGGAATACTCCAACCGGACATGTGGGATGTGAAACCTTCTGATCGTTGGGATTGGGATATGTTGAGAGAAATGATTGCAAAGCATGGGGTGAGAAACTCTCTTCTTGTTGCTCCAATGCCAACAGCATCAACTAGTCAGATTCTTGGGAACAATGAGTGTTTTGAACCCTATACATCAAATATTTATAGCCGAAGGGTGCTAAGGTAACTTTTTCTAGATTTATGTTTTGGAGTTAAAATAATTTCTTAGATAATTATTAAGCTAATGTGTGACATTCCACATCTTCCATGCTTCAGAAAAGTGACCATGAAAGTAGATATGCTTCAGAGTTATGTTCTCGATCATTGAAATTACAAGTTTAAAGTTTATTGATGATTGCTGGATGATACAACTATTATTGATTGATAATTTGTATGTTATGTTGAACAGTGGAGAATTTGTGGTGGTAAACAAGCACCTACTTCATGACTTGACAGAGATGGGGCTTTGGTCTCCTTCTTTAAAGAATGAAGTAATATATCATAATGGTTCTGTGCAAAATATCAGTGGGATTCCAAATGATCTCAAATCTATTTACAGGTCAAATAAATATTTGATGTTTCAAGCTAATAATGTTTTTTGGTAAATATTTCCTATTGTTTCTGATTTATGTGCCCTCTATTTAAACAGGACTGTATGGGAATTAAAACAGCGAACCTTGGTGGACATGGCAGCAGAGCGTGGCTGTTATATAGATCAAAGCCAAAGCCTCAATATTCATATGGACCAGCCCAACTTTGGAAAGCTAACCTCCTTGCATTTCTATGCATGGTCTAAGGTAATTCGTGATTTTCTATTGTAGTGAGATCTGTGCTTCACTTATTTTGATGACATGTTAAGTATGTTTATGATCTTTCATTTACGAGATTGCAATTTGGATATATGTAATGGGCAGGGCTTGAAGACTGGAATGTATTATCTACGTTCAAGGGCTGCAGCAGATGCAATTAAGTTTACTGTGGATACAACGAGCATAAAGGTATGCATTTGAGATCTAAGAATATTTGTTTTTGGGCAGCTCTTGCCAGTTCTCATTGTTCAATGAAGATGAGCTATTTGCAGTTGTATGAAATGACTCCCTTTTTGGGTAGGACACTGGATGTTTTGATTTCAATGCACTTGCTTTGGTTCTTGCATCAGGAAAATTCCATTACAGCGACTGAAGATGTTGAAACAAAAGTGGCTCAAATGGTCTGTTCATTGGAGAACAAAGATGAATGCCTTGCTTGTGGAAGCTGATTGACTAATGATAACACCTGGTGTTAACTTGCTGGGACTAATTTAATCAAAGCTTTGCATCTTCTGAAGCCATACCTTTATTTGTGTAAATTTGGAGATTTTAGCTCTATGTACTATGGCTATTGTACATCACTTCCAAGTTTTCCATTATAGTAGCTTCCTTTTCTGCTTCCATGCAACCTAGCATTTGTAATAGCAACAGAACTGCTGTTGACTGGGTTGTAATAAGGCCCTATGCATGGAGTAATTATTAGAGGCTGATTGTTATCATGATTTGTCATTTTCAATTTTCATTTGACATTTAATGATTTGAATGGAAAAAAAAAATTGTAGCTTACTTGTTCAAACAAATAGATGTGCAATGATCAAGAATATTGTATCTGATTTGCGGTTTCACAACTTTTAATCTTGGTGTTTATTTTTTCACGTCTTGCTAAATTCTTTATTACCCTTTATGAACATTTGGTGTTTATAATTGATTTTTACCTGTAGAGAGGCTACAGTTAGGTAGCTCAGTTTTGAACTGCTCCCAAAAGAGAGTTGTTTGAGGGTTAATTCCTTAACAATAGGTTTGATTTGTATCACTTTGTGATGAATTTCAGTGGTATCAGTCTTGCTATAAACAAAGTCCAAAGTCTGGTTCACAATTCATCCATCTAGTGGATAATTACCAAGAACAAGGGCCCATTTAATACTTTGGCATGTTCTCATTTGCCAGTTTTAATGAGTTACACCGGCACAATGAGGCTCTTCTATGTAATATAACTAGCAAGAGTTAGCTTGTGGTTTAAAAGTGTACCCATTCATTTTATGGTAGAGCTATATTTTTGCATGGATTATCTTATTTGCCTAGAGGAATTGGTTTTGGGTTTATAACTCAGCATTTTCAATTTTGCAGTATACAGTTATAAAATGTATGCTATGTGAGTTCAGCTGTCCTAAGTAAGATAAATAATAGGTTAGGAACTATCAATTGGTTTTGGTTGATAGGGTTAATGCTTGATGCAAGATGGTTAGAGTTTACTTATTGACCATAGGCCCTTTTGCTCAACAGTGTGGTTTCATCTGGAATTATTAGAACTGTAAAAAATGCTTTAAGATAGTTGTTTACATATTTAAATGTAATGGAGAGTTTCACTCAGGCTAACAGTAAAAACAAATAAAAAATGCAATCTGGCTCTATAGCAAGGTCTAACAAAGCAGATAGTAAGCTTATTGGTTGTTTATATTAGGTAATGATTCATTTGTAATGTGACTTTTTATCAAGCATATACGTCTTCCAGATGTTGTAGATTCAGGATGCAATCTACCATTATTGGGTTGATGATAAGTTCATACCCTGTTGAAAGTAACATGTTGACATGTCTTGTTAGTGTAATTTTATTTTAGAGTATATCATCATATTGCTTGCACTTATAAGTATAGGCATACTGATCTTTATATCCAACTATTGAGTTATTGTTCCATATAAATGGAAATGCACACACTTTTATGAATATTTTTATGTTTTTTAATATGCTTTGATATTCTAGTATATTTTAGCTATAGTGTTAGCATAATTTTATTTTGGGGTATTGCATTATACCACTTGCACTTGAAAGTATAGGTATTTTGATCTTTACATTCCATATATTGATTTATTGTACACATGTTTTTTATATGCTTTGATTACCTTTGTCCTCCTTTTGATGATGTCATGCAATCCTTTGACCTCCTTTTAATGATGATATCTTTGTCTACAACTAGTTTGTGATTTAGCTTGTTTTGGTTATACTACCTGTTGATGCGTGTTTTATGACACAACAAACATTCTAGAATAAAGTGTCCAAAGATGCTCTATCCCCTCTTGAAAAACTACCTCGTATGCTAAGATTGCAAGAAAGATCATATGGCAATTCCAATGTTTCAGTTAGGTGTGGATAAGCTCTGTGGTCGCTGTGATTTGCCGGGAACACAAAGGGATTTACTTTGGCCAATTACTTAGAAAAGCAAAGATGCAAATGTAGTATCATTTTGGAATTTTCCGACTTTGGATAAAAAAGTGAAAAAAGAGTTAAGGGTTTAGAAGTCCTACGAAATCAAGAGACGACAAGGATTGAGTGAAACCAAATAAACAATATTTTGTTTCGCCATGCTAAACAACTACACAAAGCAAGTGCAATCTTTTGGGATTTGTGCTTAAGATCTCTTTACTACGAACAATACCATCAATAGAACATCATTCAAAGTAAACATTGAAGCATCCACATCAAAAGCTCGGTCTAACTTTACACATTGAATGAAAAGCATCCACTCAAAGAAAGTATGACCTAAGTTTCACTAATCTCTGCTATTAATCTATCATTCTCTTAACATGCATTTAAATGAGATTCTAATTCAAATTTGCTTTATGAGGAAGAGAAATATGCAACCATTTGACAATGAAAGGATTCAAAGCATCTCATGCATTATGAACTTTATTATCAAGATAGTCTTTAGCAACAATTTCATAAAACTCTCTCTTATTCTCTATGATCTTTTCTAATCTCTAATCCCTAATGAATTCTCTAATTTCTAATTGATCAAATGAGAGAGAGAGGGGTGTGGGGGAAGGGGAGACGGGGGTGGGGAGTGGAAGGGTGATGGGTAGGGGGGGAAGCGGGTGGGCAGCGGAGGGAAGGGGGGTGGCGGAGGCGGGGGAGGTTTATAGAGTTTCTCGAGTACAATGAACAACCAAGATCAAAATGAGATTAACGGCCTAGATTCAAAATAACTCAACTCTAATTAGGGTTGCCTAAATAACAATCAGTTAACTGCAGAGAATTTCATGCACTGGGAGTTGCATCTTTATCCCCTCACAAAGCACTATGTTCGATGAACCTGGACACGATCATGCTAACTTCTTCCATGGTAATGTTTGGGAACGCATTGACTTTGTACTCCAACAAGTCTAGACTTTCTGCACATTTTGCAAAGGTGATCGTCCATTCTGACTCTTGCAGCAAGAAAGTATCTTAGACGGTCAGGAGGTTGAATGCTTTGGTCAAATTTTCCTTCATGATTGGCCCAGAAGTGGTAGAGAAAATTCTTTGAACTTTATCTTTTAAATTTTCTGGCTACAAGTGTTTCTTTCAGACAATATCTCTATCAAGCACATCTGCAGCCATTTGGAAAATCTTACTCTGAATCTCCTTTGCTTGCTCTTCAATTTTGGTGCCATCTTGCTTTACTCTTTCCAGGACTTCTCCTCGTGAGATCAATGCATAGTACCAGCTGCTGAAATCATATGCCGCTCCAGCTTCAATAATCTTTTCATCAATCAATCTTTGCTTGGAAATGCCCTTTATTTCTCAAAGACATGGGATAATTTTATTTTGGATGTCTTGGAGGCCATCCCATGCTTCGACCAAGTTTGCCACTCGTGATAGCAGAAAGGAAGTTTGCTCAAAAACATATGCCAACTTCTCTGCGAATGCCATCGCCTCTTCTTTCTTTCCTGCCATCCATTCTTTAGTTTCTTTGGCTGTAGTCAACTCTTCTTCAAAATTTTTGACCGGTTCCTGTGAAGAGTTTGGAAGTAGAGGTGCTGATTGGTCACCTTGATTGAGTGGCCTGGTTAAATGCTGGATATATTCTTTCAGATACTCAATCTCTTTTTTATATTCCCTTTTCTTCGCCACTTCTCTCTCCAACCTAGTCTTGATGGTGGCAACAAAATTATCCAGGTCCTCAACTTCTTGTCCTTTTGTTGTCGGACCAATATCAATAGTTGTGATAGCATATTCGTTTGGGGCAATCTCGTCTTGGAATTTATCAACTGTAGGCATTGCAATCTGCACTGTGCAGTTACTAGCCTCATCTCTTTGTATGGCAAAAAATTTCTTGGCTAGCTTTCTTGTGGTAGTCTGCTCTAGCCTCGCCAAGAAGTCTGCGGTATCATCTTCTTCTGGTACCTCTACTGGCGCCTTTATCTTTAGTCTCTCTTTCAGCCAATCTGGGATGGTTGACTGTTCAATTCCATCTTCCTGATGATCCTGAACTTCTGCCATATCTTGAATCTCTTGCATGGATGGGTCTTCCTAGATTCCCTTGAGAGCGGAAATCATTCCCTCTTCAAATTTTCCATCCATGATATCCATGTCATTGTCGGACTCCAGAATCTCCGTGCCTGTAGGAGAGGGATGATCATCATCTTCCAATTGCATTGGCTCCATATCTCTTTCCAAAACTGGCGAGGGAATTTTGACTTGCTCCCATGACTCTTCTTCCATGATCAATATTTCCTCTACATTTCTGGATGTAGCCGAATGAAGGGGCTTGGATTTCTGCTTCTTTTGAGCGGATCCTTCATTTGCTGTTTTCTTCTTGTTCTGCTTTGCAGAGTCATCAATTTCTTTTCTCTTTTTCAAGTTGGCAACGTCCGTTGGTTCACCTCCATGAGATGCACCGACATTTGAGGAACATGACTCTGCCTCACCCATTAAATCGTATGTAAATGGCACCTTCCTTTATTGCAAAATTTGCACTTGCTGATCCATCCACCATTGGGAATATCTGAATATAGGCCTCATGAATGTTGTCAAGTCACCAAGCTCAGGCTTAGACCATCTCATAGGAGGAAGCAACTAGCTTTCATCAAAGCCCGGCTACACATACACTCTGTCATCCTCCAACTGATTAGGTACTCGAAAGAGTTTTGTCGTCCTTATCATATCCAGCGGCAACCTTGACCACAGTCTTTTTCTTACATCATATTCATCAGCTGCATTTGCCCAAAAATCTTCTAAGTCTATTATGTGTTTATATTTCTCTATGTCCACAGTTCCAATGTGATGGAGTGGATTGAAGTCAATTTTGGGCTTGTAGGATATGAACGAGTAACTTTGTATCTCCAATCAAGCACTCTCTGCCGCTTGCGTCGATGGACATGATTCTTCCATATTGCCGATGAAGAGTGGAAAAGTGGCAACTGCTTTCTGCTTTGGCCTTTGGATATTTTGATATGTCTCCAATTGCCTCAGAACTTCCAGCAAAATCATTCTGTTGGTAGGATAGATTGGCAGTCTGTATGGGTGACCTGTGAATCCTTGAATCCTGATTATTGTAAATATGGGAAACTGGATGAACCAGGATCCATATTTTCCGATCAAACTTTTGGCCTCATGGGTGAGCCTCTGATGTGTTTCGCCTTGGAGAATTTGAGTGATATACATGAGAAAGGCGTCATGTGCTCGTTTGAAGTGTGACTTCTCCTTCAACTGCAACTGCGGATAGCAAAAATAAGACTTGAACTCTCCTTCGCCGTTGCCGACTACACCTTTGCAAATCAAGCCAGCCTATCTATAGGTCCTTGCAAGCAAATATATGACATAAGAACTCATATGAAAAGTTTTGGTTCTTTCCAGGTTGACCAACTGCTCGTGGAGACTGTCACTGATCATTCTTGACTAGTTGAACATCTTCACCCCGAAAGTTATTTCATCAATGAAATAATACATCCAGGTTTCAAAAGGCGCACCCTGAGGATTGCCTACAATTCTGTTCAACAGTAAGACAATATCTCCGTATTCTTCTTTAAAACTAGTTCTGGACAATTTCTTCGACATCTTTTTGGTAGTAGGTCTGGGCTTTTCCAACCAGGACTTGTTCATATTTGATGCACAAAGGGCTTGTTAATCTTCATAAAGTTTTCGTGCATCATCCCTCATTCAATAAGATGTCCAGTGGTAAGCTGGAATTCAAAATGTCTCTTGTATGGCTGGCTCAGTCAAATATGCAAGTACTCTTCCATTAGGTGCCTCTATCTGTCTTTCTTGTGCATTATAATGTAATGCACACTCTACCATGAGCTCTGGACATTCTTTTGCAGGTAGAAATCCAACTGCATGAACAATACCATTGCGCATCATCCTTATTGCAATTGGCGTAGGTAAAAATCCATCATTTCTGTACATTCTTTTCTTAAAATCATCAAAGTCAACATGGCCAAGGTCGGTGTCCACAATGTTTTCCCATTTGGATTTGATCTTGGACTGTGGCTGCGAACCCTTACTAGTGAACTTCATTTTTATTCTCTTGAAAATAAATCTGCAAGAAGATACAAAGAGAAAATTAAAATTAAAATTAAATTACTTGAAAAATATTCCAGCTAAGTGACAAATCAAACTTCGTGAAAAATTATGCTAGAAATGAAAGAATTTATCCAAGTGGATGAACGAAGTTTTCGTGCCAGAATGAAGTGAAGAAAGTAAATCTGCCTAGTACTCTGGAAAAAATAAAATGGACAAGATCACAGTGCTGGCTGGTATGACTTCGCTTGTCTTCCTTCACTTTGCTTCAAACTTCTCAGCTTTCTTGCCTTAGCCAAAATTTCTTCTCACAACTTCTCTTTCGAAAGATGAATGATTAAAAAATGAGAAGTAAAATCCATTATAAAGATGAAAAGTTTGACTTATTTAGCAAAATCTAGTTGTTTCCATTAAATCAAGTTCGAACTTGGCTTACACTCAGCTTCCGAATGGAAAATTTTATCTTCAACATCAGTCTCCGGGAAAGTAGCTAAGTTTGGCGCCAGTTAAATGAAGTCCTTTTTTGTATTTTTCCAAATTTGAGTCTTAGAGAAAAAATTCAAATTTTATCTCTTTGGGTGTTGAAAATAAAATTAAAATAATTAAAATAATTATTTTCATGTGTCATTTTTCAACCCATTTATTTTAATTATTTTAATTATGGCCTTTTATTTTTATCTAAGGCAAATTTGATTTTTCTAAGTTATTCATTATCTTTGCCTTAGACAAATCTTTTTCTTCCATTTTATTTTGCCATAATTTTTTAGAACTCCCTAAGTCTTTGGCGATTTTTGTTACTTTCTAGGCATATCAATGCTAGACTTAGGAAAAAATTATTTATTTTCTCTAAGTATGCCGAATTTATCAAGGTGCCAAGCATATCATTTAACATTTCAATGTCCAAGTTTAGGCAAAATTTTGATTTTTTTTCACTTCCTCTTGGTATGGCGGACTTGCTAGTCATTCTTTCCATTTTGCCAAGGCATAGGGTGGACTTACCTTAGTGTTGAGCCATCTTGACTTAATGTCATGGGCGCACTTTCCATAGTCTCATGCTATTCATTCTTCATATGGTAGACTTGTCAATTGTTTAGGCCATCTACTTGGGGTGGACTTTGCTCATGTCCAAGCCACTTCACATTCTATATGGTGGACTTGACTTTTTGACAAGCCATTTGGCTTGGGCGGACTTCACTTAACCTCTTGCCATGTCTTCATGAGCTGGGCAGACTTTCCTTCATCTTATGCCATCTCCTCGCTTTGCTGGGCAGACTTTCCATATGTTTGTGCCATCATCTTTATGGCAAACTTTACCTTGGCTTGAGGCGGACTTTACCTTTACTTGTGCCATCCTTTCTTATGCTGGGCAGACTTTCCATATGTTTGTGCCATCTCTCCTCTTCCCTATGGCGGACTTCACCTTGGGTTATGCCATGATGGGGCAGACTCTTCATTGGCTTAAGCCATTGTCTATTCTTCCAAAGGCGGACTTGGCTGAAGCTTTTGCTATTGCCATGGCGGACTTGACCTTGTGCCAAGCCATTGCTCATTTTCCTATGGCAATTATATCCATGCCATTAATATTGTTCTCCATTCTCCCTGCTCGTCAGACTTTCAGCCTCCCTTCCATGCCTTCATGAACTCATATCTCCATACTTAGGCAATTTTTCACCATGATTTTCAGACCTTTTCATGAATTTTTCCAAATTTTTAAAATGATTTTCTGTGATTTTCCATTGGTTTTTTGGGACTTTTGACTGGTTTTTTGAAATCCGAGCACTTTCCAAAGATGGAAACCCTGCCAAAAATATAATTTTTTCCAAAAATTGCCCCTAAAAAATAGGAAGTCCAATATGGGCCAAAAATGAAGTCCCTAAAAAATAGGGGGTCCGGAGGGGAAATCCCCAAAAAGTAGGAGATGTCATAATTGACTGAAACGACAGTCAATCTTCGTCCCTCGGGCCTCCTAAGCACTGTGATGATGTTTTCACAATGATTCAGGGTCAAATTCTTCACTTGACTTGGGTGACCATTCAAAAACTCAAACTCTAAAACCCCAAACAGAGATCAAATGATTGAAGCGCAACAACAAAGCCCTAAAAAGCAAACTACTAGGGTCCCCATTTGCAATGGGGTGATGTGTGAAATAGGTCACAATACTACCATGCAAGACTCAACTGCTTTTTTGCCAAGTCATCTGCACCTCGTTCCCTTCTATAAATATGTGATACTTTTAATTCCTCAAAACTGCTTAATGGTTGCAATATTGGATTTAACCATTTTCTCAATTTCCAATTTGGCATCCATCCTTGTTGAATCACATTGATAGTTATTAGGGAATCACCTTCTAAGTGGACTTTCTTAACTTCATTACACATTGCAACCCTATTAATGTCGCTTTGAATTCAACTTCATTATTGGTACTTGACTTCAAATATATTGATTTCTCCACCAGTATTGACCCCTTGTAATCTCTGATCAAACATCTTGTTCCACTCTCCCCTAGATTACCTCTCGCCGCTCCATCGAGGTTGACTTTCACCCAACATTCCTCTGGTGTCTTCCATACCACCCTCAGCCTTGTGTTAACAACAAGATCATCCCACTGAGCCCCATTAACGGGGGAATTTTTGTATCTCATTGTTATCTTCATTGGAATTATAGATATTTTATTGTACTTACAAAACTAAATATTATCCAAATTTTAAATTTAATTTTTATTTTTTCACTATTTATTCCAATTATTGTTGATTCTTAGGGCTTTTTCTAATAATAGTTATAACAATTGTAATCTTTATATTATTATAACATTCATCATTATATTTTCTAACATTCATTCTAGAGTTGGTACCATTCTATAAATTTTCATTTTTTTTAATATTTTCTTTTCATTTTATTTCTTAGTTAAGGATCAATTTGTTTGTAGCTTAATGTTTTTTGGGGGGCATTTTGTTTTTTTAATTCAAAGAGCATTAAATACAAATGCACCAAATAGATTTCTAGATAGTAATGGCTATCATAACAATTGACAAAAGGGTAATTGATTGGGGGCTCCTACAATACCACCCACCAAAATACTTTGAAAAGCCAAAGCACCAATTAAGACTTGCAATTCCCAAAATTGACAAACTTAATTTAGTCCACTTGCTTATCATGAATAAGTTTTAGAATTTTTTGAGATTTATTCTAGCCATTTTTTTTTCAATGCACAACCTTCTAGTTACACATCCCTTTAGAAGCCCATTTATTCAATTAGAAGTCCACTTGCTTATCATGAATAAGTTCTAGAATTTGTTGAGATTTATTCTAGCCATTTTTTTTTCAATGCACAACCTTCTAGTTACACATCCCTTTAGAAGCCCATTTAGCTACACAATCAATTACCTTATTCCATTCTTTGGGAATATGAAGAGATTGCTCGTCAAAGTTTGTGGCTCAATTAAGAATCTTCTTAACCACCAAAGCCGATCTCCAATAGGAATCCTAAAAAAATATTTTATTCAAAAGAAAGACTAAAATCACATAATCTATTTCATATATAGTATTTCTCCATCTCATCACACAAGCTCTCTCCAAAGCTATAAGAATAGCCCAAGCCTCCATTTGATTATTAGAATGCAGTCCCATATGAGTAAAGAAGAAAAAGTGAACCAAACCTTCACTATCATGACCAACTCCACCAATCCTCATATCATTTAGATTACCTTCAGAGGAGCCATCTATGTTAATTTCAAAGAAACCACAAGGGGGAGAAGACCATTTGCCTGACTTGTTTACCTTCCTTATGGCCCGAGCTTTAGAGCTATGCCTAGCTTGTGAGTTACAGGAGAGGGACATCACCAAGAGTTTTCTAGGTGCAAATCATAAGAGGTTAGAGAATAATTGATATTGAATTTAACCTCAATAGTCTCTTTGAACATTTACTTGATTTATGCCAAAAGTATATGACTATATTTTGATGCTCTAGGAAAATTCAACGATTTCACTCCAACCAAATATGTCAAAGAATAAAAGGATCAACATCCCATGTAGTGAAAATGAGGGATGTAGAAGTAGGGTGTTGACTCAAAATCTTTCAAAAATGAGATAAGAAAGTAGCATGAATAATATATCTATTCCATATATTCTACCAAAAACTCCAAATTTCTATAGAAAAAGGACACTAAAAGAAAAGGTGATGAGTACACTCTTCATTCTTGCCACAAAGAACACAAATGGAAGGCCCATGGAATTCTCTCTTTTTAATGTTTTTCTAGGTGAGGCACTTGTTCTGACTCAATAACCACATAAAGTATTACACTTAGGCCAACCAAATTTATTCCAAATTTGTCTCTACTAAGGAGACTCTCCATGCCCCTCTTTTTTCTATTCTAAAGAATGATAACCAAGAGCAACCACATAAACTCTTTTAGAATCATAGCCCCATACAAGAAAATTTGAGTCCTCTATGGAGTAGCAAGGTTGATATGCTAGAATTGAAGCTAGAGTGTCCCAATCCTCCAAAGAACCCCTTTTGGGCCAACTTTTGAGCTCCTTACAATGTCGAACAATGGGCCTCCCAAAAGGAATAGTGCATTTAACATTAGCAAGCCTGGACTATCCTGCTTAAAAAAAACCACGTAGAGGTTGAAGTTGGGCCATGGACAAGAGAATAGGGGGATGCTTATCCCAACAATCTTCCCAAAACTAATCTTCTTAAACGCTGCTTCAACAACCAACCTAATCCTTTTGCCATTAAAATAAAAAATAGGGAGATAATGGATCTACTTGTCTAAGACCTTTGGATGTTGGAAAAAGAGTTGAGAGAATGCCATCGATTAACACAAAAAATGATGTTGAAGTGACAACTCATAACCCAATCAACCCACACTAAGTAGAACCCAAAAAACAATAAGATATTTTGAAGGAATGACCATCTAATCCTATCATAGGCCATAGATATATCAAGATTAATGAGCATGGCCTTTTCCTTGGAAGTAGACATAGAATGAATATCTTTTTTCACCACTACAATACCATCAAATATCTGTTTTCCTTTCACAAAACTCCCTTGCTAAGGAGAAATCAAGGGAACCAAACACATCCTCAAATGTTTTGCAATAAGCTTGGTGATTATCTTATAGGTAATATTGCATAAAGTGATAGGATGAAAATAATCCAAAAAGGTGGCCACTTCATTTTTGGGGATTAGAGCAAGAAAGGTAGAATTGATGGCTTTGAGCATTTGCTTACTATTCTAGATTTTGTCAACTTTCAAAATTTCTTAAAATTCTTAAAAAAATTCTATAGGAAAATCATTAGGCCCAAGAGACTTACCTTTCTTTATCTAGAACACAATTGTCTCAAGCTTCTTCATGGACATGGGGTCCAATAGAGATTTGTTCATGCCCTTCAAAACCAAAGGAGGAATGTAGTTTAGAATGAACCTGTCCTCTACCATATCTTGTGGTCCATGCTCAATATACACTAAGGAAAAGTGCCTAACAACTTCCTTGGAAATATCTTGAAGAGAGGATAGTTGTTCACCTTGAGTCAAAATGAGAGAAGCTATGACATTAATAGTTCTATGTTTATTTACAAAATTGTCAAAACATGTGTTATGTGACTTTTCCCCCAAGAGAAGAGCAAACTATGAAATAACCCTTTAGAATTAAAAGGGAGATAGAAAAATAAAAGATATTATGATCCTTTTGGTTAAAAGACAGATTAATAAAGAATATATATAAACTCTTTAAAAAGGGGAAGAATAATTATTTATTTTAAATAATTATTAAAAGGAAACCTTTGTGAAAGGGTGTGATGGTTTGGAAACCATCCCCTAAGGCTTATATAAGCATTTATGTGAGACTTGGAAAGGCACTCAAGAATGGAGAACATTCAATGAAGAAGAAAGTGGCTGGTGAGCTATGGACAAGATGGAGAAGGGGGCACATCTTATGTATGTGTCCAACCTGGGGTACAAAAGTGCACTTAGGACTGTCTTGGCCAGGGCTTGGGCATTTCATAGTGTTGAGCATTGTTCCAGTGGAACCATCACTCGTGTAGAGCGGCGAAGTCCATTTATTTCTCCCAGATTGCTTCATAGCAAGAGCCAGTACCATTGACATCTTCCTAGGGTGAGAGTGGCTTTTGTAGGTGCTATTATTCAGATAAGTATTAAAACCATTGATTCTAAAATATATTGAGAATATTATATATATGATTTTGGTGTTAATCTATATGAATTATATAGATGTGTGATCCAATTTACTATGTTGATTATTTACTTTAGAATCCATGTTATTGCATATCATAGTTACATTGGTTATTTTATCAGTTAGTCACATTATTTTAGTAACATTACATCTTGTGAATTATCTTAACTCTAACGTTTAATCTATTAAATCCACTGCTAATATTTAAACTACTTTAGGAGGAAAAGTGACATTACATTTGGTATCAGAGCCTAAATGATCAATCCTTCCTATATTTGAAATTCTTATTATACTTTCGAATCCCATATTAACCGGTCTTTAAAATGCTTCTTATGTATATCTAATATTATAAAATTTCCCATAGAATCTATACCTATATATATATCCTAAATTTTATCTATGAAAATGAAATATATTTAACAACACAACTGATTAACATTAATAAAAATATCCCACTTTTTGAAATGACCAACACAAACTTCTTTTTTGATGAATAGGCAACTATCTATATTATTAATAAAGATAAAGTTACATATTCACAAAAATAGGGCCGGTGGTAAGAAGGCACACCTCGAGAGTCACATGGGCAGAGCCCAGAAAACCAAAAACTAGAGTCACTTGGGCCTAGCCTAGAAATCCATAGACATTACAAACATATAAAATAAAATGGCCATCAAACGGCCATAGTAGTGCCAGCAGAGCCAGGAGGGTCTTTGTCATCTATGTGTTTCCCCCATACATCAGCGGGGTCTGGAGTGACGTCAGGAGGAGGACCCCATTCATCATCAACATCTTTCTCTTTATCTTTATCTTTATCCTTGCGCTAGAGCGAGATTGCAAGCACCAAACGCGAAAAACATTTACCAGAGTTTGGCCAACTAGAGCTAGTAGCAAGAGTATCATCAAAGGGCCACATGGAACTGCCATCGCTGCTCCCTGCTCTCTGCTGCTCCTCCAGAGGGCCACCCTTGGCCAGCTCGCGGAGGAGGAGAACGAGTCTGCCGAAGAGGGCGACAACAACGCCGAAGAGGAGGCTGAGAGCAGGGGCGAGCATAGCCACTCCATTGCCGGCCCCGAGAGGACGATCGACCGTGAGAGGAAATGGGTGAAGCGAGCACCCAAGCAACAGTACACAAGGCATTGCCCCAATGATCCAAAATCATCTGAAGGTGATCCACCTCAAGTGCAACCTTGTTGGCTTGAACTTGAATCTGCAAGAGCACATTAGAGCAAATAATAGCTTTAGAATACACAAAAACACTTTTATCCATTTGTGTGTTAGCAAATATGTAGGAATTTCTGTCTTTCTAGATATTGAAGAGGATTTCTACCCTGAAAGTGTGCAAAGCTGGGTATACTTAGCAGGAAGTTTGGGCGAGTCTCCCAGCAGAATCATATGCCAAGAGAAGGGCTCCGGTCTGAAAGGTCAAAAGAAGTCACGAATCCAATTCCAAAACTGTTGAGCTCTAGTGCAAAACTAGAAGAGATGCTTAAAAGACTTAGCTTGCCCACAAAAAGGGCAACGAGGGTCCTGGACCCCCAAGTGAACAAGCCGAGAACCCACAGGAAAGCCTTGGAAAAGAATACACCAAGCAAAGTGAGCAAGTTTCAACTCAACACTTGCAGACCAAGTGGTAGAGAATCTTTTTCGCTAGACATGAGTAGGGGATTGAAGAAGCCACCTCTGGTTCAGATTTGCAATCATAGGAAAGTGTGGTGAAAGCCATCTATAACCAAGCCTAGGCTTGTAATTCCTGAAAGGGGTGTCTGAGTACCACTTCTAGTCCTTCCACTAGGGCTTGGACCCATGAATTCCCACCTTATGAAGCACATCTGCAGGAATAGCATTCACTAGACCATCATAAGTATCACGGTCCAAGTTTTGAAGCCTGTAAAGGGCACAAAAATCTTCCCATGACATGATGCGCATTGTGGGTCTGTGAAACACCTGCTGCAAAGTTTGAATTCCTTTCTTGTGGAACCTTAGCGCCTTAAGCCAAGGCGACTTGGCCAATGACTGACCATTACTGGCAAAGAGAGGCAACCGCCAAACATTCTGTTGATTGAGCGAAAGCCCATCACGGAAACCAGAGCCAACCCAATGGAGTCAGGGCTTAACCACCTCCTAGACTCTCCAAATGCTCTTGGCCACGAAAGTTCCCACAATTTGGACCGGTTCCTTCACGACCAGAAGGGTTTGAAAGCCAATCCCCTTCCAGGTGGGTTTGTGAACAGGAAAACCAGATTGAATGCAATGCTTGAGGAGAATCTTCCAGGTTTCATCTCCAGTAAGGGCTCTAATTATCCATTTCACATACAAGGTAGTCCCTTGTCATTGAGTGGAAAGCAACCAAAGTCCTCCAGAGTCTCTGGGAAGGCATCAAAACTCCCAGGCAACGTGGTGAAACCCTCTGTGGGACTCTGTAGAGGCCCAAAGAAAGTCCTGAAGCAACTTTTCAAGCTTGGCATAGGCAACTTTCGAAGGGGCCCAACAAGAGGAGTTGTAGACATGTGTGACCTCTAAAATCTTGGAGCACACTTAGAATTTCCCTACCAGAGAAAGAGGCTTGGTAATCCAATAGGCCAACTTTTGCTCAATCTTAGAGAGGACAGCTTGCCACAACTCAGTCGGAGAAGCTTGGAAGGCAAAGGGAATTCCCAGAAACCGAAAGATTTCCTCTGACCCAATCCCTTTCCAACTGTATTGTTGAAGCCAGTGAGGAGTGGGCAATATAGATTGTTTGTAGCACAAAGTTTTATGCCATTGAATGGTGGAGCTAGACGTAAGGAAAAAAATGTTAAGACATTCCAGAGCCGCCTTAATATTATTCTATTCCTCCAGAAGAGTGAGGAAAGAGTCATCAAAAAAATGGCCATTAACCAGTTGAGTCTGGGAGTTAGGCAGAGAAATGCCTTTGACACGTTGTTGAGAAACCGCATTGGCCAGGAGATAGCCAAATCCTTCGACAACAAACACGTAAAGAGAACGAGCAAGCAGGCATCCTTGCCGAATGGAGCGAAAAATCCCAAAAACGAGATTGGCGACCATTAATGGTGATACAAGCAGAGGCGTCTGAGAATAGAATTTGGACAACTTGAATGAAATTAGGCCCAAACCCCAAGGCTTTCAACATGGCTAGAATAAAAAGCTATTCTATGCGGTCATAAGCTTTAGCAAAGTCAATTTTGAGAAAAATATCTTTCCGGTCCAAATGTCTGGCCCACTCCATGTCTTCCCACACAACAATGATATTGTCCAGGATAAATTTGGACTTGATAAACCCAGTTTTCTCCAGGCACACAATCTGAGGAAAAAGATGGCGGATCTTTAGAGCCAGAGCTTTGCGATGATTTTGTAAGAAACATTGAGGAGCATGATGGGATTCTAGTTACAGATGTCCTCGGGATCTCCAAACGTAGGTATGAATTTAATATTTCCTTTGTTAATTAAATTGCCCAAGGATTTGGAATGAAAAGCCTCAAGATAGACTTTATGCTAGTCATGTCCAACACAGTCCCAAAGGGCCTTATAAAATTTGCAAGGGAAACCATCGATCCCCAGGGCCTTGTCATCAGCCATGGAATGAACAACTTCCTTTAAGTCTTCAACTATGAGCAATTGTTCACAAAAGGCTTTTTGAGCTGAAGAGTCTATTTGGCACAACAACAAGACAATCCTGAAAGGCTTGCTATTGCTTTGGCATAAAATCTTGAGTAGTGAAAACTTGTTAATAATGTCGAACAAAGGCCTGGAGAATGTCAGGTAGTTCAGAGAGCACCTAAATTCCATCTTTGATTTTTTTAATGCCTAGAGATGAGTGCCTGGCAGGCAGGGCCAAAAAAAACTCCTTGGAGGCACAGTTGCCAATGTTTAACCAATGTAGTTTGGTTTTGATTTGTGCACCTCTAGCAGTATAATTGTCTACAACTTACTTTTTGCATCTTAATTCCGCCACCTTGACTTGTAATGATGGGGAAAAAGGGCTAGCCGCTAGAGCTTCGGTAGCTGAACACAGGTCAGCCGTGGTAGCCTCATAAGACCATCGATGAAAAATGGCCAGTTGGCGCCCATAAATGCGCAAAAATCTTGCCGTGCGATTGATAGCAGAGACGTGGGATGATGACAAAGCATAGACATGTTCAAAAAGAACTGCGTTTTGCAAGCCCGAGGCTGTCTTGTCTCCCATTCAATGCAAAAAGAAATGGGGAAATGATCTAACAAGGCCACATCCACTAACGAATTAACAAGAAGCAAAGAGCTATCAAAAGAGAAGAAAGATTGAGCTAAGATCATGGCACAATCAAGACGCTTAAATATCCTATTAGATCTAGCCCTATAATTACACCAAGTGTGCTAGAGGAAATGAGAATGGCGGCGGCCAATATTGGGATAAAAAAGCCCCAATTTATTACACATGTAAAACCACGCCTCTCGTTCGCCAGCTGCCCATTTGAATGACAGAGTGCCATCTTTATCATACGCCATCTCAACCATATTGAAATCCCCACATAGTAACCAAGTAGCAACTGGAAATGAATCAGTAATCCAATGCCAAAGTACAAAGCGGTCCATAACATCATTAGAAGCATAAACATTAATAATCCCAAAGGAATGATTATCAATGTTGAGAAGGATCCAAACAAGCCGATGTGTGGGGTCAGACTCGTGGTCAATCACCGTGGGGACAAAAGGGTGACAGCTCCACCACGTCCAACATCATGAGCGGTACAAAACATTTGACTGGCTGGCCAAATAGAGCGACAAGCCGACGCGAGCAAAAAACTAGAAATTCTAACTTCTTGGAGACAAAGCACTTCAATACCAAAAAATTTCTTTAAAGTATCCCTAACATAATACTTTCTGGAGAGGTCTGTCAAACCTTGAACATTCCAAGAGAGGAAATTCATGAATGAAACTCCTCCATATCGTCAGAGTACGACTCCTCATCCAGAGTAGAGAAGTAATTTTGTAAAAAAATTGGCGAAATTGACCTAATTTGAATATTCAGAGTAGAAAGTCTCCATTTCTCCTGCACATATTCTCCTTCCAATGGCGAAGAAGGACTGCAAGACCATCGTTGAGCTTCTGTCACAGGAGGAGAAACATTTGGCTGTGCCAACATAACGATAGTAGGCTGAGGCGTAGCCTTCGGCCTGGGCCGCACTTGAATATTGTCAGCCCCTTCACCGAAGGGTTTGAAACATCTTTAGTTGGTTTCGGGACTTTGGGAACCGTCCTAGAGCCATTGGACTTGTGTTTACGGTTTGTAACCGTGGTTCATTTCTCATCAAGTTTGGCAACATAATTATCTGCCTAACGGGGCTTTTCAGATTCTCGCGGCGGAGGAGTACGAGACACTGCCAAAGGGCAGTCCCTAATCTTGTGGTCTGCAGACTGACATCTATAGCACAAGTTTGACAGATTAAAATAAGTGACCTTCTGGGTATGCCGAAAATCTCCAATATGAATATCAATGGAGTCTTTCAAATCTTGTGAAAGGTCCACTTCAACACAGACCCGTTTATGGAATCAGGCCTAGAAAAACCTATCTAGCTCAATGCAAATAACCCTCCCTAGAGAGGACACAATATGATTCAAAAAAGGAACACAAGGCAAGGGAAACCCTGGAAACTCAATCCAAACTTGAACCCGCAACTTGGTGTCATCCGAGACAGTGAAGTCCTGGGTCCACGATTGGAAAACCAACAAAGAAGACTTGACATACTAGGGACTATGATTTAGGATTGCTTGAACATGACTGACCTTTGCAAAACAGAAAAGAAAAAAACCCTTGGTTAAATTCTGGACCATATCAAGGCGGACCCCATGAGGGACCTAGGCTTTGTGGACCCATTCTTTAAGCACACTTTCAGGGGGATTCCTCCCAACAAAGTACCCAACAAGAGTATGTTTCTCAAGCCATTTACAAGTAGAATTAAAATCAAATAAAGGTAAAACCACATCAGCTGGGGAGTCAAAAGACTTACCTTATGAAACACTTTCGAAACAAATTTTTGGGGTCATTTGTTCGGAGGAGGAGCCATTGAGCAGTGCCGTCGAACTGCCAATACCAACATGAATTGTTGGGTTAGAGTTGGTTGAAGGCATATTAAAACAAAAAAATTGGAATAAATGCGGTCGTACACACAAGAAAAGAGGAAATTATTGTGCAGTAAGTATAGTATGACGCAAGAGATGCCAAGAATGACCGCAGAGACAAGAAAACCCTAGCAGAACTCATACCACATACTTCTTTTTATTCCATAAAGAATACCTTATATTAAAGCATTCTTAATGAATGTGTTTTAAAACCTTGTGTGCTTTATATACATTTGGATTTAATACCTACCATGATTTAGAACATAATATGCCATGTTTCCTAATATCAATGTGAACTTTAGTTCATAATGCTTGGTGTCCAAAGTTGTGAGCTATTGTAAATAGTCTATAGGCCCATCTTGGGTCATGTCTCTACAAGGTGGCATCCTATCGCATGTTTCCACATGGATTAGTGTCGATTTATAGGAAGCTTCAATGTTCATGCTTTAAAAGTAGTTTCTCCACAGTACTCCATTCTCAGGTTTCATCATGTCTTTTCTATCTTGCAAAAAGGAGGACCCATTTAATAAACAACAATAAGATATTGTATGAAAAGAAATATGAATATGTTATGATGGCCTGTGAGTCACAATGTTTCCTAAATCCTTAGACCAGACTATAGAAGACAGATTGTGTACGACCTTCAACCCTGACCATACTCTAGTATTGATTGTAAGAAGCCCTGTTACTCTTGTTTTCGTCATTCCCTTACCCACTTCAACATTTCTCCTGCAATCACACTGTCATTGAATTCTTTATTATACTCGAAAAGAAACAATCATAAAGAGTTACAGTCACAATTATCTCTCGTTGCAATTCTCATTGTCAGGAGAAGTAAATTGCAGATATCGTCAAAAATTGTAAAACATTACGCCCATCATCATATCATTTTCTGTCTGCAAAATCATGTTACCAAAATAAGCATGTCATAATGGAGTATTGAAATTTGATATAGACGTTTGTCACAAGCCTGAGAGCCACAATCTCTGCAACGTGTGGAAGCATAGACAAAGCACTCAAAATCGTTTGTTGAATTCCTCAAAGAAATGTGCTTTCATGGAATCCTATGATTGCAGAATATGCAAAAAAATAAAAGGATTTGTTGAAAATGCTTTAGAAACGTTCAGGAAAATACAATTGGCACATGTGAAGCCATTATCAACAACCTTCACCAGCATCCCCCTGTCCGGGCTAAATGCGATCTTTGAAGTAGGGTATGGACATACATCAAAGGATAAAGGATTTAGGAATTTTATTTGTAGTTGCAACTGCCCTGGTACTGTAATAAGGAATCCTTTTGTTTTATCATGTTCTTGGCTTGACTTGCATATGTTTTAATTTGGGGATAAGTCTCATGACTTGAAGGAAGTTGCAAGATAACTAACTGTTCATAACATACAAACCTTATTACCATGTTGAGTAAGTTGATCACCCCAACATATAGTGCAAATCCTTATGTCTTGGAAGCATGTAGATCCATTGAAGAATTACTTTGAGTTTCAATTTAAGCATTAAGGGAAAAATAGACCTACTCCAACCAATAGAAAAAGAGATAAACCATAATTTTCAAACACAAAAAATATGTGCTTAAATCTCAATTATAGGAAAAAGACAAATATTTTAAACAATACAATTTCATTGGCTAAGCGACTATTTGGAAAACAAATGCAACAGATGCAATAGTAAACCTGCCTATCGGCAGTAACTAATAAATATTGAGGTATGACTCATAACCAATTAAATTTTCCTCCTTGTACAATTAAATACATTTAGAAACTATTGGATGATTTCAAGCTTAGTCACTTAATAACAAATATAAACTATCCAATGGTATTCACATCTCTAATTTAAGATGAATATTCTGAAAATGGAAAATGGTAATATAACTATGTGGAGCTAAATGTGTTATATGTGTGGAAGCAATATTAACAATATTTCAAAGATCTTGAATATCAATAAGAGAATGACCTATAGCAAAGATAATAGAACTAGAACAAAATTAAATTGTCTCTTCTGTACATGGCACATCCTCAAGAGAGACATATGGGGTTCTATTTAACCCAACTTCATCTTTGCTATGACTAGAATTATGAAATCTGATAATACAAGTGTATATGCAATATTACAAAGACATGAATGCCAAAGAACTAATATGGGAATTGAAATCATTGATCTTCCATAAAACTCTTCACCTACTAAAGATTGTGTCAAAAAGATGAATTTGCTAAAAGAAAAATTAGGAATATCCTTCTTTTACTAGTTTTGGTATAATATGTTTTTACCTACTTCTTATAGAATTAGCTAGTACCCTTTTATGTAATGAGGTTTTCTTCGGAATAAAGATAGTATCATGTCAACTAATTTCCATTTAGCTATGTGCCTATTTTGAGAAAATGGTTTTACTATGTTTGATCTACTATTTAAAATTGACACCATGATTTCTTACATATATATCTATTTTAAGTACATTGTGGGCCCATTACCCACAAGTTCTCAAATCATTCTCACATCATAAAATTTAGAAATTATCATCTTGCATTAGTTAAAATAACCCAACATAAAAAAATATTTGTGTTCTCTTAGCCTTAGACATGAGGACATGTCAATTTTTATAAGGGGAGAAACCACCTCTAATTAAAAAAAAAAATACTCATTGCTCTTTCATGGTGCAAAAAAGGTTATGTATAGTTATGCCATATATGTGGGTTAAATTGACCAAATATGAGTCGCCACATTATATTTTATTGGAATTATTTGTCCCAAAATAACATATAGCCTTAGAATTAACACCTATCCTTACTTGTAATATATTTTCTTCCTTTTAGCTTGCAAGTCCTAAATATGGGTTGCAACTTCCTCATAATTATGTAATTATTGAAGAAAACAACACATATTCTTTGTCATGGACATTTTGATTAGTGTCTAGTTAAATCCACCATTATTGATTTTGATTGTTTTTACAAGTAAACAGCGTGATAGTTATATAACTCATTCTAGAATGGAGATTACTTAATATACATAGTGAACCTTTGGGTCATAAGTCATCTTATAAATGAACTCAATTAGACATTTATATCTGAAAATTCTTGACTAATCATGATGTTGTGACATAGATGTAAGGTCATAGTGAATTCCTACATATACTTAGTGGGTGATTAATGTTGTGATTTGTCACATGTTGGAGTTTGTGAATTTAAATAGATCGAAAATGACATTTTAAGAATTAAAAAATGCTTTCAATATCTAACTTAGTATTAAAGATTGTGGATTTTATAATATTAATATCACGTCTCATATTTAAAACATAGAAGCTATTGAAATAGTTGTTAAATCCTACTTTAGTGATTTCCCCTTCTTTACAAAACCTCTTCATAAGATAAATGATGTAATAGTTCACTTAAAATTAATTATGTGAATGATAGTTAAGCCTAACTCTTTCCTTTAAAGAGGTTTTGGTGATCTACCCACTCTTTGCTCATTATACAAACATGTGTATACACATTGTTATCACAAGAATGTAAGATGTTCCTACATAATGTTTCATGACAAGCAAGTCTTCAAATTTATATAATCCAATTGTCAAGTAGTATCTTAATATATCGTTTCCCACTTAATATAGCCTTGAATGAGTCCCATCTCATGGAACATGGGCCTTGATGTGTCAAAAATAATAAGGGATGGGCTACCTATAGATATCAAGTGCATTCTAGTTTTATTCTAGATGGGTGCACTCTGATTACATTAAATGAAGGATTAGTTCTAATGTTTCTCTATAAAGTTTCTATGCATATTAATAATTTGCTATTGTTCTATTCATGTTAAGATTCCTAGAAATATTACCATGTATTATTCTATTATACTTTGTTATTGGACTTGATCAACCCGATAACTTTGTACATGTGTCTTATAAACTATTGTATTTTTTTCATTCAATTATATTTGACATATAGAAAAGAGGATACTCATGTAGTCTGGAATGCATGATTATTATCTTAGAATATATCTTGAGTATATCGATTATATAGTTCAAGGATGGGTGACTACATAGTATGGGATATGTATGCCATTTCACTACGTATATGTTCCGTCAACACATAATAATAATTTTGTAAATTTAATGTTGAAGTTACATATAAGTGATTAAAATAGCTATATTAAAGAAAAATGGTTACATGAGAGAAAATTAGATAAGGTTGAAATACATGCATGTATGTATGTAAATTCCTAATATGTATGTATGTATCTTTGTCATTGGAAAAAATGATTTTCTTGCAATTGCTTGTTAACTTAAAATACAATTGAAAAAGGGAGATATTTACCAATTAAGAGAAGAAAAGGATATAGATGAAGTAAATATATATATAATTATTATGAAGAATAGTTATATTCAATATCAGTTTCTTCGATTATTGATTATGTGTTTTCTAGTTGTGATGTAGATGCATCTCATTTGCTGTTGAGGATAACAACTAATTTACAAGCGAAAAAATGTTATGTGACTTTTTCCCCAAGAGAAGAGAAAATAATGAAATGACCTTTAAAATTAAAAGGGAGAAAAATAAAGGATATTATGATCCTTTGGGTTAAAAGAGAGATTAATAAAGAATATATATATAAAACCTCTTTAAAAAGGGAAAGAATAATTATTTATTTTAAATAATTATTAAAAGACAACCTTTGTGAAAGGGTGTGATGGTTTGGAAACCATCCCCTAAGGCTTATATAAGCATTTATGTGAGACTTGGTGTAACAACCTGATTTCTTAAAACTTAAAAACAAATAAGATGTCTCACTCAAACTAAAGCATTTTTTTTTGGAAAGAAACATAGTAAAATGCTAACCATTAGCTGCTGTAATAACAATGAAGATAGTATTCTATTTGAACAACATGAGCAAAGCTGAATTCATAAATTGAAGTACAATAACAAAAGTTACAAAGGTAAAATATTAGAAGTCCTCATCTAGATACTGCGTCTTCCAAGTCTTGGCTCACCATCTGCATGTGAGGGAAAGCATCATTCAAATTCTTTTCCACCAACCACAGACTCATGCGGTCCTCCACACACCTTCCTAATTGGAAGGGGCCCTTTCCTTCTTATGAAAGGCAATGTTGGAAACCCACTAAAAATGCCATTTGAGCTCTGGTAGTAAACCCTCCCTATCTAACTTTGCCATGCTACTAAGGATACCTTCCTACTAAGCTGACAACTCCAGTTAGTTAGGTATCTAGGTTGTTGTGAGTACTAAAGTGTAGTTAGTGGCACCTGCTCCTAATATGGCCATAGTTTTGCACTTCTGTATAGACTCACCCACCCTGGTCGACTTGGAAAACTCTTCTAACCTAGGGAATTCAAGAGACTTTCTCTCTTCCCTTTACTCATATAACGACACCTGTCCTAGGGTAAACTTTCTTGACCTAATTTAGGTTTTATAAATAAAACACACTCTTACTTGGCTACCTGCAACGTATGTCCATTATACATAAAACTAGGATTTTACAAAACCCATCAAGACTCCCATGGCTGACAGTTCAACTTAGAACAAACACTCCTAGTAGAGCAAGTAACATGGTTTTTATACCAAGAAGGCAAAAACAAAAACCTTTTTAAACCCTCTAGACAATTCTTGTGCTCATACTGCACTTAATAGATACTGACCATCTAAATGGCATGCATGACAATATACTTAGCAACATGCAAACATAAACCAAAAATTAATTCTTGCATCAAGCAGTAAACAATTCGTTTTCCTTTAATTGAAAATGTCTTTCATTTATTGTCTAAATATTTGCATGTTCATTCTAGTATTTTAATTCTTGCCATTCTTTATAATATCATTGTTCATGGTTAAACTCCATTCTAACCCTCTTGATTTCTTATCATTTCTTACTAAAAAAAACAATGGAAAATTAAATGCATGCTACAGGTTTGGCCTACAGAAGCTCTTTCCAGAATAACCAATAAGATGGTTTGGCACCAAGAAGTTGTAGCTAAGGATTTCGTCTAACAAAGACATAATAAACAACTTGCTACTTCAAGCACACCATAATCATACTGTACAAAACATATTACAAGTAAGAAACAGTTATATCTGTTTAAGAGAATGAAAACACATGCTGTAATATTCTCATGGACTTTTCTTTTATCAAGGAGGCACTTATTTCCCATAAATAATTTACTCAAAGAGTAGTACGTTCCTGATATGAAATTCTGGAACTGAAAATTCTGAAAGTGAGCAATATGAAAGCAATAACTTCAAGTTTTCCTCAGCTCAGACCTAGCCCCTGTTGTAAATGCTTGTATTCTTTCTCTTTTTAAAAGAAATTCATGCTTAGGATAGTTCTTCTATTCTCAGCCTCTACTATTCTCTTCCTCCCAACAAAAAAAATCGAATCTTCTTTTTCCAACCAAGATTATGAGTTTGTTTTGTAAAAGAAACAAATACTAAAATAGGTCGAATGGTTTCAAGGTAGTTATGGTAACCTCCCCTAAAAATTCTCTAACTCCCACCTCAAAAGAAATCAAAATTTTGATATAAAGCAAGAATAAAATCCAAGATAAGTTCATAAATGATGGATTTAGCCAGCCAAAATCATCCTAAAAGTTGCGTCATTTTCTTGTGGCTAAAAAAAAGGAACCACCTTTGCAAGATTTTAGCCACACGCCCAAGAGATGTGAAAATATTAGTTTTAATTAATTCACTAAAGATTTAATACATTTCACCAACTCAAGGTGGCCCCACTTCCTCATTTCAAATGTGTGGGTTTTAAATATATATTTTAAATATTTATCTCTATCAATTTGGCGGCAAACCAAAAATATAACCCCCTCTTTTAGACTTTAATAAAATATTCATTTTTGAAAAATATAAATCACTTAAATACTTATATATTTAAAATGTTGATCTTTCAAACCTTATGAAGGTATTCAAGTATTTAATTAAATGCCTCAAGGCAATATCATGCATCATTATTATACTTGTCCCGTAAAAGTATAAATAATGGCAGTATATATGTTTAGTAAGGCCAACTGGCACAATTATCAAACTCAAAAGGTAGTAATACCTTACCGATGAGTTTAAGATGCTAAAATAGGTTTTCCGTCAGGAAGGGAATAAATTAAACTAAACAGTTGTCCATGCAAACGTTCAGGCCTATATGCGTCAATACACATATGCGCATATGCATGCATATGCATGATCACAGGCTCATAAATTCGCCTGCCATCATGCGCCTACGTCCATATGCGTATACCCACAGTGATGTATGCAGGTTCTTCTTACATGTGCATATACACTTGCTTGGTTTAATTTCTTTGATAGTTAGAAAGTAGGAAAATTGGTTTCAAAACCCTAATTCCACTTACGACAAAAACCACATCCCAAAGGTCACACAAAAGACTTACCTCAACATAGGAATCCTATTACACTCTTCTAGGGTTCCTAGATCCTTTTGACTTAACCTTGACTCAGATGGCAATTTCCAGATCATCCCAACACTACCTCTCTACTCAGATGATACTTTCCCTCCTTCAGAGATTGTGGCATGTGCTACCCTGCATCAAACTCCAAACAAACGGAAGTTATTCTGACATCTAAATATCATAAAATCTCCATTGTATATTCTCTATCTATGCATTTAATGAAAATAAACTTTTCTTTTTCTAGGGCATCATTAACACAATTTATTCCTACTGAAATAAATCATACCTTATAACATAATTCCTTATTGCTCTAATAAAACTCAGTCACAAAAGATCTCATCATGTCATGCAATAGTCAATCAAAATTTGCATCATTCATTTGTCATAATTGCAAAAAGTAAAAGTGTTTTTAAGCATCTAGGGTGGGATGTAACATCTCTCCCCCCTTAAGAATCATCGTCCTCGATGATGTTTTAGTTCCTTAAATAAAAACATAAGTTAATATATACAAATTAAAAAGGAATCTCATAATCCTCTAAGAGATGAGGAAATCTTTGCTTAATATCCTGGAAATCTTCCCAGGTGGCACCATCCTTGGTGTATTGGTCCCATTGGACCTTGCAATGAGTAACTTCTCAGTTGCGTAGACGAATCTTACACATTTTGAGCACCCTGATGGGATCTATCGTTACCACTCCTAGATCCTGCACTTGCAAGGCATTCCAATCAATCACATGGTTATTGCCAGGAATATAGTCCTTCAAGTATGAAACATGAAAGACATCGTGCATTCTAGACAAAACTGGCAGTAGAGCAATCCGATAGGCCACTGGGTTAATTTCCTCCAGAACCTCAAAAGTTCCAACATAATGTGGTGCTAAATTTGTCTAGACTTTCCAAATCTAATGGCACTTTTCTGTGGTTTGACCCTTAAAAAAACCTTGTCCTCAACTCAGAATCACCTAGGAGTTCTTTTGGCATCTGCATAACTCTTTTTCTTGTCATTCGCTTCTACCAATCTTTTTCTGATAATCTTGATATGTTCTTCTATCTTTGAGAGAATTTCGGGGCCAAGGCTAATCTTATCTTCTAGCCTGTCCTAGCTTATAGGAGTGCGCCACTTTCACCCGTATAATGCCTCAAATGGTGCCATCTTAATGACAAAATGATATGTATTATTGTAAGAAAATTCTACAAGCGGGAGATAATCTTCCCACTTGTATTGCTGATCCATGCAATAGACTCTTAGTAGGTCTTCTAGTACTTGGTTCACCCTTTCTGTCTGACCATTTGTCTCCGGGTGATATGCCGAGCTTATATTTAGTTGGGTTCCAAGAGAGGTGAAAAGTGTTAGCCAGAATTTGTTGGAAATAGGATGCCATTTAATTGCAAATCCTAAACATTAATTATTTCATGTATCTCCTAGATTCTTGGAATGTGTTCAACAACACTAAGATTAGGATGATATTAATTATTTGGATGAAATAAATCATGAAATTGACATTTGTAGTTATTCCTAAATAATAGGAGCATGTGGGTGCACACATGGTAAGGTGAAACTCACCTTGTGTTCAGTTAACTATACGAGTGTGGTTAACATCAATGTAAAGATCCTAGGAGTTAGGATTTGATTTTGCATGCTTGAAGTTCGATTCCGGATCAGGGGCCCAGAAAGTTCCTTAATCAAATTAGTTCACCGGGCGATATCTTATCATGCATGCTTTATTTGATGTATGTAGTTAGCTTCAGCTTAACTTGTAATGCATGGCTAATAACATTGAGTTGTATGACAGATAACAGGGACTACCTCCAGTTAACAAGGGATGACCATTCTTTGGGAATGGTGTTGAGTAAATGTTTCAGTTAACTAGAAATCACTTAGAGCCAACTTGGGCACCTAAGATGCTTTCTTGGAATTAACTCCAATGCATGATAAGATATTTTTGAAGGCTCTATTAAGTGGGACCCTCTTTTGGGCGCCATCTTTGAGGAAGAGCTTTGCAATTGTCACCGAAGTGAAGGATGAGTTGTAGCTTTAGTTTGGGATGCCCAAATGGGTAAAGCACATGTTCTAAGCTTTGGTCTTCACGGTAGAATTCAACTTGAAGCAATATGGCATACCTTTTCAAGGGCTTGAGCTTGTGCATTGTAATTATCACCATTTGGAGATTACAAGGTTGCATATTGTCTCTATATCTCATTCAAGTTGGATAGAGTTTTGAGAATTGTTATTGCAGGTGTGAAGAAGATTGGTAAAGACAGAAGAAGCATTCTCAAGCAAGAATTGGAGCTATTGTAATTTAGAGTTTGAATAATAGAATAATTCTTGGTGGAGTTTTTTCCTGAAAGGGTTTCTCCACGGTACATCTTGTGTGATCTTTCTAATATCCTGTCAAGTTCTTCTATCAACTTCTCTCTACATTCTACAACAGTAAAATGGATTAATCAAGATAATCACCCACAAAGAATATATGTAACAAAGAAAGAGCTTACTTAGATCAGCAATATTAAAGTTTTACAAAGTATTAAGCTAAGAAAACACCTCATTTTTCAACAGAATCTAGAGGTCATTCTGGCATCCTTGTCAGAAATAATCTTCTCTGGAACCCCGTGCAACTTGAATACTTCTTGCACAAATTTCCTTGCTATAATGGGTGCCCCATCTGTTAGGTTCCCTAGAATAAAATGCGCTACCTTAGTAAGCTTATCCACCACCACCAAAATTGTGTTGTGCCTATTTCTGGACATTGGCAGCCCCTGCACAAAATCCATGCTAATTACTTGCTACTTCCACTCAAGGATCTCGTGTGGATATAGCAACCCTACCGGGTGTTGATGTTCCGCTTTAACTCTTTGGCATTCTAAACACTCTGCCACATATTTTGCGGCATCCCTTTCCAAAAGTACAATGGTCTAATATTTGCCACGAGTTTAGTTACTCCTGGATTTCTGGAATAGGGTGCATTATGAGCTTCTTGAAGAACCAACTTTCTTAACTCCCCTAAGTTTAAAATGTACATCCTTCCCTTGTACCTAAGCACTCGGTCAGTATTGAACTGAAAACCATCATATCTATGATCTTGAGGGTCTTTTGATAAGGCCTGTTTAACCTGTTTATAGTATTCATCACCTTCTGAGTACTGAAGTACCTGATTTTGAAAGTTTGTCTGAATAGTTAGCATAGAGGATATATGCCTCCTTATACTCAAAGCATCTGCCACTCAGTTCTCTTTCCCTTTGATATAGTTGATTTCAAAGTCATAATTCGATATTAGCTCAAGCCACCTTCTTTGCTGAGCATTCAGATTTGGTTGAGTAAACAAATACTGCAACCCTTGGTGGTTAGATCTCAATTCAAAGGGTTTTCCCAACAAGTAATGCCTCCATACTTGCAGTGTGTGCACTATTGCAACCAATTCGAGATCATGGGGAGCATAGTTTTGTTTGTAGTTTTTCAATTTTTAGGATTCATAGGCAATGACTCTTCCATCTTGCATGAGTAGACCACCCAACCCTTCTCCTGAGGCGTCTGTGGTGACCACAAAAGGTCCTTTTGGATTTGGTACTTGTAGTATCGGTGTTGTTGTTAGCTTTTCTTTCAAGATTTCAAAAGCCTCCTGAAACTTATCTGTCCAAACAAATATTTTCCCTTTTCTCTGAAGAGATGTGATGGGACATGCAATTCGGGAGAAATTAGCCACAAATTTTCTATAGTATCCAGCCAACCCCATGAAACTTCAGACCTCATGCGCATTCTTCGGCTCTGGCCATTCCAAAATGGCCTTAATTTTAGCCGGATCTACTGCAATTCCAGCTGCGGATATAATATTCCCTAAGTACTATACTTCTTTTTGGAAAAATGAGCACTTGGACAGTTTACCGTAAAGTTTATTTTCTCTTAGCCGTTGAAGTACAAAATGCAAATGTTGAAGGTGTTCTTCCTCGTTCTTGGAGTATATTAGAATATCATCCAAAAACACCAGCACAAACTTGTCCAAACAATCCCTTAACACACTATTCATTAAGTTCATAAATGAAGCTAGGGCATTTGTTAACCCAAAGGGTAATACAATGAATTCATAATTTCCATATCTAGTTCTGAAGGCTATTTTGTGGATGTCCTTCAATCTCAGTTGATGATAGCCAGATCGCAGATCGATCTTGGAAAACATTGCTGCCCCTCACATTTGATCAAAAAGATCATCTATGCATGGCAAGGGATATCTATTATTGATGGTTACCTTATTGAGCATCCGATGATCAATACATAACCTAAGTGTAACATCCTTCTTTTTAAAAAAGATTACTGGCGCTCCCCAAGGCGAAACACTAGGTCATATTAGACCTTTTGCTAAAAGTTCCTACAGCTGAGCTTTTAATTCCATCAATTTTGTGGTCGTCATACAATAAGGGGCTTTAGATATTGGTTTAGCCCCCAGCTGTATATCAATGGTGAAATCAAAAGCCCTTTTGGGTGGCAAACCGGGCAACTCAGCAGGAAAAACATCTGCAAAATCTCGCAAATATGGGTATTTATCTATTTCCTCACCCATATCCTGTGATGACTCTTCTTCCATTCCCGACTCTTAGTTTTCAAAGTAAGCTAGGTCATCCAACCAACAAGATTCCTTCATTTCTATCGGCTCTTCCACTACTTCCATTTTAACTGCAAATACCTGGCAACCCTTATGTTTGGCCCTCTTTAGTTGCATGGCAGAAATCTACCTTATCTTGATCGTCCTTACAGTTCCCTGAATGAACACCTTATGCCCTAGATCATCTAGACACTCCACCGTCTTGGAAAAGCAATCTACTTGGGCTATGTGCCTCCATAGCCAATTAATTCCTAGGATTACATCATAAGTACCTAAGGGAGCCACATAAAGGTTTACTTTTGTTGAGAAACTGGGTAAATCAATTCGAGCTTCAAATAAGCATTGCTCTACATGAGCCTTTGACTAGTTTGCATATTCTACTGACCAAGTATTTTGCATATAACTAGCTTTTCTAGATATCTCGTTCAAAACCCTAGGAGATACAAAGCATTTAGTTGCTCCTGTGTCAATAAGAATTGAAACGGGGGTTCCAAATAACTTACCTGAAGTCTCAATAGGAGTAATCTGATACTCCGCTTACCTATTATCAACCGTTGCATGGATGCATTGCTAGAACACAACTTGTTGAGATGGTAACTAATTCCCTCAAGGGGATGGTCTGGTTGTCTTCGTGGGGCACTGGTTTGCATAATGGTCCCCACCACATGTGAAACATCCTCCGGGCGAACCCCTTCTCTCAGTGGGTTTCCCAGCGTCCTGACTCTTGTTGTTGTTGTTGTTCTGATTGTTCCCACCTTTCCTGTCCTTTCAACCTCCACCCTTTTGATCTCGGTGACCTTTATCATTTTTATGCTGGAAATCGGGCTTGTCCCCTTTCTTTTTAAAGGATTTAGGAGGCAAGGTCAATTTAGCTTTCTTTTTCTTCTCCCTGTCTGCAACTATGGATTGCAACCTTTGCTCTTGCTTGATTGATTTTTCATATGCTTGGTCCATAGAGGTTGGACCCAACAAATCCACTCGTCCCCCAATTTGGGGTTTCAGCCCTAATATAAACTTTCTGACTTGGAAATATTCGTCCCCATGGTACTGTGGAACATACTTTAGGAGACAGATGAATTTCTCCCAATATTGGTTTACTAATAGATCCCCCTGTGTCAAATTTTGGAAATCAGTCAGCCTCTGGTCATAGAACAACTGAGGTAGCCACCTCTGCCTAAATATGGCTATAAATTCTGACCATGTCAATCCCTTGGCCTTTGTTCCTAGTTCTAACTTCTTGCTCGTCCACCATGTGGATGCTTCTCTAGACAACTTGTAAGCTCCCCACAACGCCTTCTTGTCCTCAGTGTAATCTCCAATCTCAAAATAATTTTCCATTTCCACTAGCCATGCCTCAGTGACATCTCCAGAATTTGACCCATCAAATTTTGGGGGCCACCTTTTTCATGTCACATGACAGTTCCAGAGTTATCCGGTCTTTTCCTGAATCATGAGTTCCTTTCCCCATAGTCTCATCCTCCTATTCACTTGGTATAGAATCCTCATGGCGAATTTTAGTCACCTCCCCTTGAGGGTTCCTTCCTGCCTCTTTCCGTTTCAAGGTGAGTTACACGAGCCCTGGTATCTTGAACGAGTGCCAACAATTGATCTAACTTATTTTCAATATTTCCAGAGGTTTGACCTACATCACGTCTCCCTTCAGGGTTACTGCGCGTACACATCTTTTAAAGATATCTTCTACCTGAAGTTACAATTAAACATTATATTAGATTAAGGTTCAATTTCCCTTCAACTTGAATTAATGTAATAGTTAACACAACAAAAATTTTGTTACTTAATTTTGCAAATTTAGTTCTCTACACAAGATTGTTTCAACATGCACATAAGTACTTTATTTATCAACAACATTTGCATAAGTATTTTATTTATCATCAACATTTGCATCCATATATATAAGATTCCACTTTATTTTAGGGTGTCAGAGGTGTGTAATCCTCAAACTCGTTAGAATTTATTACAATTATTTCAGGAGGAGGTTGCACACGGTGCTCCTCATCATTCTTTTGTTTCTTTATTGGGTTATTATTACTACCTTCACTAGGTATATGACGGGTTGGAAACAATTTCCTATCCAAGTCATCTTGGATGCTAGCAATCGATTTCTCAGACCACTTTATTTCAGCCTTCACATCACGAATCCTTTCCATGGCATGGGCGAAAGTCTCGTTCTCCTTCAACCAACCTTCACCCTCAACATTTTTCCCCTCTACGAACTTTGTTAATGTTTCTCGCTCCTTACACTACAAATAGCAGGCATTCCCTACTATAGACTTATGAGCAATTTGTTTGGTTCATACCATGTCTAGCACAAAAGGTTTCACATTAGTATTACAAGTCACAAAATTAAATCTGTGTAATGGACTCATAGGCCCTAACGTGCAATCGCGCTCTGATACCACATGTAACAACTTGATTTCTTAAACCTTAAAAACAAATAAGATGTCTCACTCAAACTAGAGCAATTTTTTTTTTGGAAAGGAATATAGTAAAATGCTAACCATTAGTTGTTGTAATAACAATTAAGATAGTATTCTATTTGAACAACATGAGTAAAGATGAATTCATAAATTCAAGTACAATAACAAAAGTTACAGAGGTAAAAGATTAGAAGTCCTCATCTAGATACTGCATCTTCCAAGACTCGGCTTGCCATTTGCATGTGAGGGAAAGCATCATCCAAGTGCTTTTCCACCAATCACAGACTCATGCGGTCCCCCGCACACCTTCCTAACTAGAAGGGGCCCTTCCCTTCTTACGAAATGAAATGTTGGAAACCCTCTAAAAATGCCATCTGAGCTCTGGTGGTAAACCCTACCTATTTAACTCTGCCATGCTACTAAGGATACCTTCCTACTAAGCTGGCAACTCCAGTTAGTTAGGTATTTGGGTTCCTGTGAGTACTAAAGTGTAGTCAGTGGCACCTATACCTACTATGGCCATAGTTTTGTACTTCCGTATAGACTCACCCACCCTGCTCAACTTGGAAAACTCTTCTAACCTAGGGCATTCAAGAGACTCTCTTCACCCTTTACTCATACAAGGACACCAGTCTTAGGGAAAACTTTCTTGACCTAATTTAGGTTTTATAAATAAAACACACTCTTACTTAGCTACCTACCATGTATGTCCATTATATATAAAATTAGGGTTTTATGAAACCCATCAAGACTCCCATGGCTGATAGTTCAACTTAGAACAAACACTCCTAGTAGAGCAAATAATAGGGTTTTTATACCAAGAAGGCAAAAACATAAACCTTTTAAAACCCTCTAGACAATTCCGTTGCTCATACTGCACTTAATACATACTGACCATCTAAATGGAATGCATGACAAGATACTTAGCAGCATGCAAACATAAACCATAAATTAATTTTTGCATCAAGCAACAAATAGTTCATTTTCCTTTAACTGAAAATCTCTTTCATTTATTGTCTAAATATTTGCATGTACATTCTAGTATTTTAATTCTTGCCATTCTTTATAATATCATTGTTCATGGTTAAGCTCCATTCTAACCCTCTTGATTTCTTATCATTTCTTGCTGAAAAACAATGGCAAATTAAATGCATGCTACAGGTTCGGCCTATAGAAGCTCTTTCCAGAATAACCAATAAGATGGTTTGGTGCCTGTGATATCAAAATGTCTAACCCTTTCTAAGCAATTAAAATGCAATGGAAAAACATAAGGAAACACCTCAAGATTAGCCTAAGAAATTTGTAAAAGAAAAAATGAAAGTGTAAAATGATGTTAAATAGATATACCTCCCTTTTGCAGCTGAAACTCCTTGGTTGGCCCTTGATATGATTTGGTTTGTATGCTCCTTGATGGCTCTTGATATGGCTAAATGAAAGTCTTGACTATATGTTTGAATGTAGATGCAAATAGATGAATGTTGATGGCTAGATGAGTGCACAAAATGGCAGCATTTAGTTGCAAAATGGCTAAGTCCCCAAATGCCTTAGAGGATGGGGTATTTATAGGAGAATTTGAATTCTCTAGAGAATTCAATGGTTGAGATTTATCCAACAAAGTCAAGATGAAGGGCTAAGGTGAGTTGAGGACTCACAAGCCCTCACATTTTGACACGTGGAATGTGAGGTGGGTAAAGGTAGGATGATGTGTAGGTGATGTGGAAAGAGAGTACACGATGTGGAGGAAGGACATGTACTTTGGAAGTACATTGGGAGATGAGAAGATTCCTTGGAGGAATAAATGTGAATTAAAAATTCACATGTTTGGGGGAATCTAGTGGATAAGAGAGGGTCTCCAAAAAGGTGGGATTTTGTCACATGTGACTTGATGTGACAAGTCAAAGGTTCTAGAAGATGCATGGGAAAAGGGGATTCTAGGAAGAATAAAAGTGAATTAAAAATTCACATGGGGAAGGGAGAAGCCTAGGGTGAATAAAAATGAATTAAAAATTCCTTGGGGGATGAGGAGAGTTGACCAAGGTACTAATTAGGTTTAACTAATTAGTAATTAGAGGATAATTAGGGGTTAATGAGGATTAGGAGCCAACTTGCAAAAGTTGGAGGATGTGACACATCCTAATCAAGGATAAGGCATGTGCACATCTTTAATGAAGAGATTAGGGGATAGATTAGGATTAGATGAAAATGACATGTGAAGAATTAAATAAATGTAATATTTATTTAATTCATTTGATGAAAAGGGGATTAAGGAAAAGTGATAAATTTATTTATTTATTTAAATGTGTAATTTATTTAATTCCTTAATGAAAAGTGATAAATTTGGATAAATTAATTGTCCAAATTTGGATGTCTACATTTTTCCCGTCTTTGAGATGGTGTTACGAAGTAACATCATTTCAAAGAATATTAAAACATAGAACCCAAAAGGAGATGGTTAGATTGGAAAAGATGCCCCAGTCATCAAAGGGATGACTAGGAAGAAATATGATGGGGGTGAAGATGAAGATTAGAGATTGAGGATGCCCCCTCGAGAGGACATGTGGGTTCAAGAGAACGCGGGTGTTCTCTCAAAATGAATGAGATGATGAAATGGGAGATGAGGAAGATGATGCAAAAGGGATGGATATGAAAGGATGAAAAGGAGACAAGAGGTTGGGAAGCACAAATGGATGCAAAGACGAAGATGATGTTGCCCCAGCCAAGCTACAAGCGAAAATGGGTGGATGAAGGATGGAGTGTTGTCAATGAGGGAATGAGAGATCCCAAAACAATACGAGGATAGGGAAAGATGCACCCCAATGAGTGGTATTGATGAGGGAAGGATACATCCCAAAACACCACTAAAGGATAGGGAAGGATACCTCCCGCTGATGATGATGAAAGTGTTGTTGATAAGGGAAGGATACATCCCAAAACAACACCAAAGGGATATGGAAGAATACATCTGGATGATAATGATGATGATGAGGATGATTGGATCAAGGCTTGTAACAAGACTGGGAAGAAGACCAAGGATATGATTAGATAATTTGGGCTAAATGGAATGGATGGGGATTGGATAGAGATGTGAGATGAGGATGGAGGAATGGATGGGGGGATTTTGACAGATGAGAGGATGGGGGATACATGCAAGACGATAAAATGGAAAATGAAATGCAATCCTAATACAATTTGCCATCTTCGGAGCATTGATTTTTGCTATAGCATAAGACACCAAGTGCCAGGGTATGTGGAACCAAGGCGTATTAGTGTCTAATGCCTGAATCAAACACAACAGACAAGAAGGCTATCCCAACACCCCAAAGTCACGAAGACCTTGGTTGGGCCAGGTATTGAGATAACCACAAGCACAAAAGGATGCCCCAGCGTAACACAAGACCTCGGGGATCTTGGTGGGTACTACATGGAACAACTAAGAAGACAAAAAAGAAAGAAATAATAGACACAAAAAGATCAAGATATGCCCCTATGTTGACCAATCAAAACACACCATAATATGATGGATCATGGCGGCCTTGACAAGTGATGATAGGGAGCTCAAATGATAAACAAAATCCAAAAGTATCAAAAAATCGCAATCAATTTCAAATGTCCATTGCCATATGATGGATGGGATGGATGAGGTATGTTAGGAAGGATGCATCATGTTGAGACCGATGATGGTTACTAGACTAAAAGATTGATATGACGCAGGGTATTCAAAACCGATTAGATCTCATGATACGAGTGGATCTCATTTGTTAAGAACCAGCTAGATAAGGGCATAAATTGATGACATGATACAAGACATGAGATTGACACACCCTAAAGACCTAGGGGCTCGGGGGCCGATCAAAGATTAGCCTTGCCTACGTGAAAGCGCAGAGCCCGCGTAGTTCAGTAAAAGGCTGATGACTGACCAAGACAAAGACTTCGATGGATGATAAAGACTGGAGAGACAAAAGAAAAGATTGATGATAGATGATAAAGGAGTGGATGGACAAAGTAGAAAGACCGACACTAGACAATAGAGGAGCCCCGGGGGCGGATCAAGTGACCGACCTTGCCTACGTGAAAGCGCAAGAGCAACGTAGTTCGACAAGAGGCTGGCGACGGACCATGATGGAGACTTCGATGGATGACAGGATGGAAAAAAAAGAAGAAAGACCGATGATAGGTGATAAAGGATCCTCGGGGGCAGATCAAATGATCGATCTTGCCTACATGAAAGCACAGGGGCAACGTAGTTCGACAAGAGGCTGACGACGGACCATGATGGAGACTTCGATGGATGACAAGATGGAAAAAGAAGAAAGATCGATGATAGATGATAAAGAATCCCCGAGGGCGGATCAAATGATCAACCTTGCCTACGTGAAAGCGTAGGGGCAACGTAGTTCGATGAGAGGCTGACGACGGACCACGATGGAGACTTTGATGGATGACAAGATGGAAAAAGAAGAAAGACCGATGATAGATGATAAAGGATCGGACGGACAGAGCAGAACGACTGATGATAGATGATAAAGGAGCCCCGGGGGCGGATCAAGTGATCGACCTTGCCTATGTGAAAGCGCAGGGGCAACGTAGTTCGACAAAAGACTAAAGATAAATGATGGATAAAGGATGAGTGGATAAGAAGATGGACCTGATACGATTGGATATGATGATGACGATCACATAAAGCTCAGGGATGGGATAGTTATCAAAATCATTAAAATGACTTTGGAGGATGATATGATAGATAAATGAGTGATGAAAAGTGACAGGGGATTGGAAAGATGTGCAAGAGAAGCAGGAGTGAGGATGATGAGGTAGATGGCATTGGGTTTTATGGGGAGTAGCCGCTAGCGAGAGACCAATGACAAGGGATTATAGTATGGGAGGAGGAAAATGATTGTTTGGATGGATTGGATAGAGGGATAAGGATTTGGATGAGGAAGAGCTTACCAGATGGATAGAGAGATAGGGATGGGGGATGGAAGGGATTTGTTTGGATGGATAGGAAGATAAGGATGGGGAGATGAAAGGAATGCCAGGATAGATGGATAGGAAGATAAGGATGGGGAGATGGAAGGGATATCGTGACCGATGGAGAGGGAGATGAAGGGATGTTATGATAGATGATGTCTCCAAGGACTATGTTATAAAGGAAGATAAATGCCCCCACTTTAGATATGTCATGTATGATGATGCATGAGGGAGGGAAGATGAGTGGATGATAAGATAAAGGAGATAACTGGAGGAGGATAGGATGGGTGACTAAGGAATATGATAGAGCATGGAGGAAGGGAATGTCTACCAAGAGGTGTCCAAAGCATGCATAGATAGGTTCCATCGTTTTGATCAAGATCACAAGAAGGATGGAGGGATGGGAGATAAATGGGATATGATGGTAGGATGCGGAAGATAGGTGGGATGGAGGGGATTTATGAAGAGGACGGATAACAAGAAGACAGGTGCATAGTTGGAAGCATAGCGGATGGAGGGAATGCATATTAGGAAGTTGCCCCCAAGTGCAGATGGGGATTTACGCATGACGCCTGTTTGCCAGGTTTTCATCATGGTATTTATCCGAGGCGCTTGTTTGCCAAGTTTTCACCATTGCATGAATTATTTCTTTTTACTATTTGATTTTTTTGATTTTTTTTTGATTTTGTGGATAATATGCGAAAGGAGATGGATAAGGATAGGGAGGCGAATGAGTGGATTTAGGAGACATGCGATAAGGATATGGATGAAGGACTTAAGCATCAAGTTCTATACGAAGGATTAAGAGCCCATGTGTGGAGAGACTATTGGATGTTGGTACAACCTTATTAGGATAAATGGGTTATGCAAGAGGATGAATTAGAGGGATTTGAGAGGGGCGATACATGGGATAATGGATGGGATGCTACAAAGGGTATGGATGGAATGATGGGGTGAATATGTGATGGGGAGATGTGTTCAGGACCAACATTGGCACATGTGGTGGTGGATGTGAAAATATAATAGGATTAATGGATGAAGAATGTGTGGATAATGGAGGAGATGGGGTGGTGAACTTCGGGACATAGGGACCCAAAACGGACTTAGGAGATGAAAGGGGTGTATGATTAGCTTTTCGATTAGCGACTTTGGATGTTCTTACAGATTTTTCATGTGATGGCATTGCATCTTTTTTCTTTGGAATCCACATGGTTTTGATCTTTGCTTTGGTGGGCCTTTGTGGCCTACGGATTTGATTTAGATTTAGATTTTTCTTCTCTTCACCATGTCTTTTGGAGGGGACATGGGGAGCCGTAGATTCATGTGGATGCTTGGATTTATGCATTTTTTCTTTAACAGCCAAAGTGCTTTTACTAGCAATGGGATGGGTGTGAGGAGATGGATGATGTGGAGCGATGGAGATAGAATTATGAGGATTATGTGTAGATGAAGAATGTGTAGGTATGTGCCTTTGTTGACCCTGATTAGGGGACATGCGAGTGGGATGTTTATGATGGATGACATGGATAGGTGATGAATGGATGAAAGGATGGATAGGACGAGATGGAGGAGGTGATTTTAGGGTACAGGGGCCCAAAATAGACAGAGTGGGTGGAGGGACAAAAGAACCCAAGACGGATGGAGCAAATGAAGGAGGAATATGGACGGTTGTTTTGAGGCGATATGATAGAGGAGGAGGGATGGCAACATGTGGTCTGGTGGGGCGATGGGAAGAGTTGACATTTCTTTTGGAAAAGGCTCGTTGAGGACATCTAGAGGTTGTACCAACATCTTTAGATGGTGAGTCTTGGAAAATAGGTTGAAGAACTTGCATGCAAACTTGTTCTTTGACTTGGATGGGCTCCAAAATACCTTGCTCATGAAGGCCTAGACCTTTTCCTTGATAGTTCATTTTCTTGAGCATGCGATCCATGATAGGATTTGTGTGTGTTTGAAAACATGATGCGAGTCCATTATTAGGTGGAGAATGATGGGTGGTATAAACACTATGTTTTTCTTCTGCGAGGAGGCCACCATGGAAGAATGTGAGAGTACCAAGGGGATATGCAAGCGGTGTGGGGATAGTAGTTTTAGGCGGTGATGGGGGATTATGAGAGGGAGATAATGGGATAGAAGCATTTGGATGGGTGGTATCAAGAGAGGGATCAAGGGATATGATAGGATCTGGATTTGTGGTAGTGGGCTCATGCAATGGAGATGGAGATGGAGTGGTGGAAGCTTAAATGACAAGGGGATCATGGAATGGAATGGATGGGGGACTGTGATCTTGAGGTGGACTAGATGGGATGGTAGGATCTTGATCTGGAGAAGGGGATATGTTGGCATGCTTTGGATTAGGCTCTTGGCATGACTCATCATGTGCAGGAGGCATGATAATGGAGTCTTGGTGGGACTCTTCAAGTGGGGAAGATGGAGGGATGGAGGATTCAAAACATTCATGGGAATGGATTTTAGTGGATTGGATTTGGGTGTCATCGATGGATTCGACGATTCTCAGAGTAGGAGGCGGGTGTTCAATGGATTCGGTAGATGTGATGGTAAGGGATGGAGACTCAGTGGATTCAGAGGATGTGATGGTAGGAGATGGGGGCTCAGTGGATTCAAAGGATGTGATGGTTTCGAGGGTTTGAGTGGTGCTAGGGGTGGTATCATCAATGATAGGTGTTGGGTGGAGAAGGGTCTCATCACTAATGACCATGGATGATGGGTTAGGATGGCATGATTCCACAATTTCAAGGTGTGGAGTGGGAGATGTCTTCTTTGTTATAAGTCCTTGGAGAATTTTTGGAGTGAGGAATTTGCATACTCTAGGTTTGGATGGCGAGCTAGGAGTGGATGAAGGATTAGGACTAGGGATTGATGGACTAGGATTAGATGGGGGAATGGGATTGGGTGCAAGATTGGGAATAGATGGGGGATTAAGATTAGATGAAGGGTTAAGTAAGGGGTATTGGAATGGTGAATTAGGACACGAGGATATGGGTGGTGGATTCTAGTGAGGGTATTGGGATGGTGAATTAGGATGGGAAGATTGAGATGTGGATGTTAGATTAGGATAGGTTGGTGTGAATGTTGGATTAGGATAGGAAGGTGTGAATGTATGATTAGGGTGAGCAGATTGGTATGGAAGATTAGGGTAGTGGGTATATGCCGGTGAAGGATTGAGATAGGATGATGTGGACGGGGGATTAAGATAGGGGTATTGTGATGGCAGACTAGGATAAGAGGATGATGTAGATGAAGGATATGATGGATATCCTTTGTAAAAGGTAGCATAAGCAAAATGATTAGGCATGGATGAAGACATAATGGGATAACTGGAAGGGGTGATTGGATTGTGGAAAGTGGGTGGAGAAAGCTTACTAGTGACGATAACATCAAGGGGATCTATGTCATATTCTTCTTGATCGACAAGACTTTCATTATCGTTGTCGACGTAATTAGGGTTTCCCTTGACCACTATTGATGGAGGATAAGGACTCATGATGGTGAAAGGATAAAGAGGATGGATAAAAGATTTTAGATGGGAATGGATTAAAGCTCAAATCGGGATTTGGGTCAAGCTCAGATCAAGATTGGACTAAAGCTCAGATTAGGATGATTGGATGATGTGATGGGATTGATTCTGACGATCGACACCGAATCTGCTTCAAGATAGAAGTAGATTGATTGGGTTGAAGGTGATGTGATTGGATTAGATAAGGTTGATTGATGATTGATAAGATCAACTGATGGATTGGATAGGATGATGAAAGGGATTGAAAAACCCCGTTCAAAGATTATCCTAGGTGACTTAGGATGCCGATTGATCGGATTAAAGAATAAATGGATGATTGTAGCACCGAATCCACCTTGAGATTGAAGGTGAATTGATTGGGCCAACGATGATGATTAACTTAGGACGAATGACAATCCTAAGCAAATGTTGATGAGGATGATCAGATCAAACACTTAGGTCAATTTGGATAGTAACTCGAGATGAAGTTTAGGGGATCTGGATGATGATTTGATTGGAGGAATGGATGATAAAAATGGATGAACGAATACTCAAAATGAGTAAACGATTGATCGAAACAAATGAATGACTACTCAAAACGAGCAAATGACTGCTCACAATGGACAAATGATTCTCGGAACGAGAAGATGAAGGTTTGGAATAGATGAAAGATTACTCGGAACGAGTAAATGACTGATCGAAATTGTTGAATGAGAGTTCGAAATGATTAAAGGACGTTTGAAATGGATGAAAGTTTACTCAGAACGAGTAAATGGATGATTGGAATGGCTAAACAAGGGTTTGAGATGATAGATGAAGCTGTGAAACGGATGAACGTTTACTCGGAACGAGTAAACGAATGATCAGAATGACTGAACGAGAGTTTGGAATGATGAAAGGACGTGTGGAATGGATGAATGTTTACTCAGAAGGAGTAAACGAATGATCGAAACGATTGAATGAGAGTTTGGAATGATGAAATGAGGTGTGAAAAGGATGAATGTTTACTTGGAATGAGTAAACAAATGATCGAAACGATAGTACGAGAGTTTGGAATGATGAAACGATAGTACAAGAGTTCAAAATGATGAAAGGAGGTGTGAAACAGATGAATGTTTACTCGGAACGAGTAAACAAATGATCGGAACGACTGAACGAGAGTTTGGAATGATGAAAGGGGGTTTGAAATGGATGAATGTTTACTTAGAACAAGTAAACAGATGATCAGAATCGCCAAACCAGAGTTTGAGATGATAGATGAAGGTTCAAAATATATGAGTGTTTACTCAGAACGGGGAAACAGATGATCAAAAAGGGAGAATAACTGTTCAGAATGGATGATTGAAAGGTTGAAATGACTAAAGCTTAGATTAGGGTTTTGGTTAAGCTCAGATTGGGATTAGATTAAAGTTCAGATTAGGATTGGGTTTAAGCTTAGAATGATTGGAGGATATGATGGGATTGATTCTACACCAAATTTTGGAGTTTAAGGGACGTAAGGTGTTGACAATCAGCTTTTTCTAGATTTGGCAATTTTCAAAAATTGTCAAATTTTGCCATTTTAGGAAACTTCACAGACATACTTTTGAGAGCTTAGTTTTTTCCCAAAAAATACCCAAAACTAAGATAGGATGAATTGCCAACTAACATCCCAAATTTGAGACATGCATTTCAAGTTATTGACAAAAATGATTTTTCAAAATGTTGGAAAAAAACACTAAATTGCGATTTTGAGGGTCAAGATGAAAGTTTGAAGCCCTGAAAATGTGGCGAAATGGGATCCAAGGGACTTCCAATTTTTCGAGAATCCACATGCCATCTCATAACGCAACCACCCGTAAAATTTTAGCTCAAACGGACACCCGAGTCAAAAGTTATGGCCTTCAGAAGTTTCAGCACAAAAATCAAAATTCTCAAAATGAAGTCTAGGTGATTGGGATGGATGATTTGATGCTAGATATGGACTCTAATGATGTTCCAAGTGCTGGAATTAGGATTGGATTGAAAGATATGATGGGATTGGTCGGATTTGGGAATTGGTTATGTTTGTTTGCCAATTTTTTTTTTGCAGAGGGGTGACTATGCCCCCTTCTGGGGCGACTGTGCCCCCTTCTGGCGACTGTGCCCTCTTCTGGGGCGACTATGCCCCCTCAGAGGGGCAGATTTGCCCCACTGTGGGGAAAATTCGCCCTACTGCTTTGTGGACTCTTTAAGTGGGTAAACAAGCTATAAGAGACGAGCAATTGGAATGGGGTGTTAAATGATCAGATTGAGGAAATAGATGATTGGATTGGGAAAGTGAATGATAGGAGTGGATGAACAAGCACTTGAAATTGGTAAATGATTGTTTGGAATGGATGAATGATTGAAAGCTTGAAATAAGTAAACGATTGATTGGAAGGGATGAACAACTCTCAGAACGAGGAGATGGATGCTTGGAATGGATGAAAGAGTACTCGAAACGAGTGAACGAAGGATCGAAAGGGATGAAAGACTACTTAGTCAAACGACTGTTGGAATGGCTAAGTGAAGGTTTGGAATGGTAAAAATGAGGGTTTTAAATGATCAAATGGAGGTTTTCAAAGGTTTAGAATGACAAAATAGAGGCTTGGGATGATGAGACAAAGGCTGGGAATGATTAAATGATGGTTTAGAGGCTAAATGGAGCCAAATGGGGCGATTTCGGCTATTTAGGAGGGCAAATTCGCCCCTCTGCAGTAAATCAGGGGCGCAGTCACCCTTTTGCGAAAAAACAGGGGCGCAGTCGCCCTTCTGCAGTAAATCAGGGGCGCAGTCACCCTTCTACAGTAAATCAGGGGCGCAGTCGCCCTTCTACGAAAAATCAGGGACTTGGTTTGATGAAAATGACTATGGCAAGGACTTTAAAATGACAATAATAAGGCCAATTTGTCAAAAATTTCACTGGTTTCTCACAAGAAAACACTTTCAAGCAAACACAATTCTATGATTAGTGTTAAGGGTATAGCCAAAGAGGTCTTAATCTAGGATGCACAAGGTGTTTAGGGAGTCCTCGATATACTCTCGGTACGTGAGGCACAACCGTGAACACAGCCCGTCACAAGCGTGAGTCGAGAACCCCAATGAGATACTGAAGGGCTCAAACCAACTCTTCATGTCTATCTAGGTATCACCCTAGCTTCGACGCTCCGCCAATTACGACGTGACTGGATTGGGGTACAACTTTCGCTCTCCTCCCTTTATATACCCCACCGGTATGTGTAGTTGGAATCGTCCCTTAGGGTGATGAAATCCCCAAGCAGGTCCCACTAGAAAGAAAGCACTAATCGTTTCCAACTACTCCCCAGGCTCACATGAAGTGCAAGGGGAAAGCGAAAACAAACTAATGCTCCCTTTCGGTAACAGAAAAAGATAGACACAACAAGCAATGAGTATTACTCCCCCCTAATTAGACTATGTTCTTAGATTAACGAAAACAACAAGGATAGTTTTAAAAATCTAAGTAAATGGATAGCCCTGCAAGCAACTGTTAGTTGTTTTATCCCACTTTCTTTATCAATTTCATGAGAATATGCTGCAAAAAGTTAGCAAAAACACCAATATCCTTGCAAGAAACAGTGTTAGGGGGTTAATACCTGAAAACAACAAAAAATGAAGCTAAAATGACAGTTTTACCTTCCAAAATGTGTTGCTTTGCGGTGACGAAAGGGCGCAATTGCACTTCTGTAGTGAACAGGAGGGCACAATTGCACTTCTGCAGTGAACAGGAGGGCGCAATTGCACTTCTGCAGTGACCAGGAGGGCGTAATTGCACTTCTGTAGTGAACAAGAGGGCGCAATTGCACTTCTGCAGTGACCAGGAGGGCACAATTGCACTTTTGTAGTGACCAAGAGGGTGCAATTGCACTTCTGCAGTGACCAGGAGGGCGCAATTGCACTTTTGCAGTGAACAGGAGGGCGCAATTGCACTTCTGTAGTGAACAGGAGGGCGCAATTACACTTTTGTAGAAAAGTGTTAGTACAAAAAATTTAACCAAGGGGCGTAGTCGCCCTTCTGCAGAAAATGAGAGGGCGCAGTCGCCCTTCCTGCAGAAAATGAGAGGGCGCAGTCACCCTTTGCAAAAAATGAGAGGGCGCAGTCGCCTTTCTGCAGAAAATCAAGGGCATAGTCGCCCTTCTGCGGTCACCAAGAGGGCGACTTGCAGAAAATGAGAGGGCACAGTCACCCTTCTGCAGAAAATCAAGGGCGTAGTCGCCCTTCTGCATTCACCAAGAGGGCGTAGTCACCCTTTTGTGACGTATTCCTGCAAACAACTCAACAACAACAAATGTGAAATTGAGGGACCTGCTTGCGGGTCCCACCGGGCGTGCCAGAAATGTGATATCAAAATGTCTAACCCTTTCTAAGCAATTAAAATGCAATAGAAAAACATAAGGAAACACCTCAAAATTAGCCTAAGAAATTTGTAAAAGCAAAGAGGAAAGTGTAAAATGATGTGAAATAGATATACCTCCCTTTTGCAGCTGAAACTCCTTGGTTGGCCCTTGATATGATTTGGTTTGTATGCTCCTTGATGGCTCTTGATATGGCTAAATGCAAGTCTTGACTATATGCTTGAATGTAGATGCAAATGGATGAATGTTGATGGCTAGATGAGTGCACAAAATGACAGCATTTAGTTGCAAAATGGCTAAGTTCCCAAATGCCTTAGAGGATGGAGTATTTATAGGAGAATTTGAATTCTCTAGAGAATTCAATAGTTGAGATTTATCCAACAAAGTCAAGATGAAGGGCTAAGGTGAGTTGAGGACTCACAAGCCTTCACATTTTGACATGTGGAATGTGAGGTGGGTAAAGGTAGGATGATGTGTAGGTGATGTGGAAAGAGAGTACATGATGTGGAGGAAGGACATGTACCTTGGAAGTACATTGGGAGATGAGAAGATTCCTTGGAGGAATAAATGTGAATTAAAAATTCACATGCTTGGGAGAATCTAGTGGATAAGAGAGGGTCTCCAAAAAGGTGGGATTTTGTCACATGTGACTTGATGTGACAAGTCAAAGGTTCTAGAAGATGCATGGGAAAAGGGGATTGTAGGAAGAATAAAAGTGAATTAAAAATTCACATGGGGAAGGGAGGAGCCTAGGGTGAATAAAAATGAATTAAAAATTCCTTCGGGGATGAGGAGAGTTGACCAAGGTATTAATTAGGTTTAACTAATTAGTAATTAGAGGATAATTAGGGGTTAATGAGGATTAAAAGCCAACTTGCAAAAGTTGGAGGATGTGACACATCCTAATCAAAGATTAGGCATGTGCACATCTTAATGAAGAGATTAGGAGATAAATTAGGATTAGATGAAAATGACATGTGAAGAATTAAATAAATGTAATATTTATTTAATTCATTTGATGAAAAGGGGATTAAGGAGGGCAAGGTATTTAATTATTAATTAAATACCTTAGGGATTTGGCAGAATTAAGGATATTAATTAAATAATAGTAATATTACTTAATTAATGCAAATAATAGGATGTTTAGATGAAAAGTGATAAATTTGGATAAATTAATTGTTCAAATTTGGATGTCTACAGTGCCAAAAAGCTGTAGCTAAGGATTTTGTCTAACAAAGACATAATAAACAACTTGCTACTTCAAGCACACCATAATCATACTGTACAAAACATATTATGAGTAAGAAACAATTATATCTATTTAAGAGAATGAAAACACATGCTGCAATATTCTCATGGACTTTTCTTTTATCAAGGAGGCACTTATTTCCCATAAATAATTTACTCAAAGAGTAGTAAGTGCCTGATATGAAATTCTGGGACTGAAAATTCTAAAACTGAGCAATATGAAAGCAAGAACTTCAAGTTTTCCTTAGCTCAGACCTAGCCCCTGCTGTAAACACATGTATTCTTTATCTTTTTAAAAGAAATTCGTGCTTAGGATAGTTCTATTCTCAGCCTCTACTATTCTCTTCCTCCCAACAAAAAAAATCAAATCTTCTTTTTCCAACCAAGATTATGAGTTTGTTTTGTAAAAGAAACAAATACTAAAATAGGTCGAATGGTTTCAAGGTAGTTATGGTAGCCTCCCGTAAAATTTCTCTAATTCCCACCTCAAAAGAAATCAAACTTTTGATATAAAGCAATAATAAAATCTAAGATAAGTTCATAAATGATGGATTTAGCCAACCAAAATCTTCTTAAAAGCTGCATCATTTTCTTGTGGCTAAAAACAAGGAACCACCTTTGCAAGATTTTAGCCACATGCCCAAGAGATATGACAATATTAGTTTTAATTAATTCACTAAATATTTAATACATTTTGCCAACTCAAGGTGGACCTACTTCCTCATTTCAAATGTGTGGGTTTTAAATATATGTTTTAAATATTTAAATCTTTATCTCTATCAATTTGGCGGCAAACCAAAAATATAACTCCCTCTTTTTGACTTTAATAAAATATTCATTTTTGAAAATATAAATCACTTAAATACTTATATATTTAAAATGTTGATCTTTCAAACCTGAAGAAGGTATTCAAGTATTTAACTAAATGCCTCCAGGCAATATCATGCATCATTATTATACTTTTCCTGTAGAAGTATAAATAATGGCAGTATATATGTTTAGTAAGGTCAATTGGCACAATTATCAAACTCAAAAGGTAGTAATACCTTACCGATGAGTTCAAGATGCTAAAATAGGTTTCTCGTCAGGAAGGGAATAAATTAAATTGAAGTGCCATCCATGCACACATTCAGGCCTGTATGTGTCAATACGTGTATGCACATATGCACGATCACAGGCTTGTAAATATGCCTGCCATCATGCGCCTGCATCCATATGCGTATACCCACAGTGATGTATGCAGGTTCTTCTTACATGTGCATATACGCTTGCTTGGTTTAATTTCTTTGACAGTTAGAAAGTAGGAAAATTGGTTTCGAAACCCTAATTCCACTTATGACAAAAACCACATCCAAAAGGTCACACAAAAGGCTTACTTCAATTCTAGGGTTCCTAGATCCTTTTGACCTAACCCCGACTCAAATGACAATTTCCAGATATCCCAACACTACCTCTCTAATCAGATGATACTTTCCCTCCTTTAGATATTGTGGTACGTGCTACCTTGCATCAAACTCCAAACAAACGAAAGTTAGTCTGACATCTAAATATCAAAAAAATCTCCATTGCATATTCTCTATCTATGCATTTAATGAAAATAAACTTTTCTTTTTCTAGGCATCATTAACACAATTTATTCCTACTGAAATAAATCATAGCTCATATCGTAATGGCATAATTCCTTATTGCTCTAACAAAACTCATTCATAGAAGATCTCATCATGTCATGCAATAGTCAATCGAAATTTGCATCATTCATTTGTCATAATTGCAAAAAGTAAAAGTGCTTTTAAGCATCTAGGGTGGGATGTAACACTTGGAAAGACACTCAAGAATGAAGAACATTCAAGGAAGAAGAAAGTGGCTGGTGAGCTATTAACAAGGTGGAGAAGGGGGCACATCTTATGTGTGTGTCCAACCTGGGGTACAAAAGTGCACTTAGGACTGTCCTGGCCAGGGCTTGGGTATCGCACGGTGTTGAGCATTGTTCCAATGGAACCAACGCTTGTGTAGAGCGATGAAGTCCATTTATTTCTCCCAGATTGCTCCATAGCAAGAGCCAATACCATTGAAATCTTCCTAGGGTGAGAGTGGCTTTTGTAGGTGCCATTATTCAGATAAGTATTAAAACTATTGATTCTAAAATATATTGAGAATGTTATATATATGATTTTGGTATTAATCTATATGAATTATATAGTGTGTGATCCAATTTACTATGTTGATTATTTACTTTAGAATCCATGTTATTGCATGTCATAGTTACATTGGTTATTTTATCAGTTAGTCACATTATTATTATTATTTTTGCTATGTAAACTAGAGAAATATATTGATTATCAAAAGATTTTACAATGCTTCACCATGCCGTATCAGGCTTCTTCGTTCAAGAAAACATATGCAGCTACAGACTTTTGACCCACTGATGGACTCCATAAACTCTTGCTAAACTACCCAGATACTGCATTATATTGCATTTATAAAGAAAAACCTTATGCTTTCCAAAGACTACCAATGTGGGGAAGATGTGATCATATCAACCAATACACCACCCAAAAAACTATCAACCTAGCCAACTCAACAGTCTATTGACTTAACATGACACAGACACAACAACAATTATCAGTCAAATTTGACACCTTCGCTAACAAGGTACTCATGAAAGGCTCCTCTCCAATCACCCTCTGGTGCTCGCTCCAGGTACAAGAACCTCCTCTCCATGGCTAGCTTGAGCCCTGCACTCCAGTAGTGCCATGCCCTTGATGTCCAGTAGAAAAGGGTACCTCTTCACCCTTATATTCGGCAGGAAAATTCTCACCAAATCTCTAGGCCGCAACATCCCAACTCCTAGTTATGCAATTATTATGACCTCCTCTAAACCTTCCAACAACACTGGGCAAATTAACTTGTGAGCCATGAGCAGTGTCATGGCCTTCAGCGTCTCCAAATCAAGCAACGTAGCTACAAACTGTGAGGCTATATCCACATTGACCCTATACCTTTCCTTCGAGAAGAGAAATTCCTCTCCTAGAATGAGCTTTATTGCTTCAACCACCAAATGGTCCTCCTCCATAAAGACTGACTTGAGCCTATTGTGTGTTATTTTACCCAGAAAGGCCCACTGTTTGCGTGGGGTGGTGAGGCATATGGGCGTTTCCATGCTTTCCGCTTTATGTAACAAGCAAATTATGCTTCCTCTAAACATAAACAATGCCTTAAAACACCCATAAAACATGTCGTCATTAACTCCATTTAATGCTGAATGACCGAAATGCATTCACTTCATCCTCCATTCTGTCCTAGATGAGTGTGGACACATGTGAGAGGACGATAGTTGCAATCTCCAAGGCTCAATAGTACCACGCCAACCTGGGGTATGTGGAGTTAGTCACATTATTTTATTAACATTACATCTTGTGAATTATCTTAACTCTAACATTTAATCTATTAAATTCGTTGCTAATATTTAAACTACTTTAGGAGGAAAAGTGACATTACAACTTGAAGTGTTTTTATCTCCTTCCCAAAGCCAATCAATCCGAGATTTTCGTTTCCAAAAAATCTCCTCATGAAGCTCCCATTCAAAAAGTTCCTTAGAACATCTAGATTCTTCCTGCACTAGCTCCTTAATCATGCCTTCATCCTTAATTTGAAAGGTGATTCTCCCCAACTTATCCTCAAGATGAGCCTTGATATGAAAAATGTTTACAAAAGAGAATCTATTCCACTTCTTAAGCTTAAACTTAACAAATTGAAGTTTTTTGAAGGAGGAATACATAGCTATTTCAAAGGCAAGCTTCCTTTCCATCCACCATCCTTCCATTATCTTGTGCAGACTACACTCCTGAAGCCACATAAATTGGAACTTAAAGGGCAGATTTTTAGGGATTGAAAACGGGGAAGAAAATTTAATAGGCCAATGGTTAGACCCTCAAGATTTTGAGTAAGAAGACAAATGATTACTAACCCAATAGTCAGAAACAAGAAACCTATCAAGTCTTTCTAAGATAGAATTATTTCCACACATGTTATTCCTAGTGAAGATTTCATTTCTTGGCATCACATCCACCAGATTAAGAAAAGATATATAATTCCTTAGTAAGGCAAAATATGGGCCAAGACAATCAAAGCCCCCAAGTTTCTCATACATACTAGCTATTGCATTAAACTTTAAAGTCACCTACTAAAATCTAAAGAAATATAGACTAAAGAATAGACATATCTAATATGAGACCAAAGGAGAACCTTACCTAGAAAATCAATAGGTGCATAAGCATTAGCGAGCAAGATAGTCTCCCTTAATCAAAGCATGAAGCCACTATCAAAATTGAATTTCTACTCTCTAATCACCTAGAATGAATGAGTTTAGGAGGAATCCAAACGCAAGCCACTCCACCAGCCATACCTTGGGTCACCAATACAGTGACATTGACCCCTCTCCAAATCTTCTAAAAAATGCTTAACCATATCTTCTATTAGAAACTGTCTCTTGAATAAAAGTAATATCTGGTCTATGAACATGAATAAGATCTCGAATAGCCTTTTGTTGAGGAATGTTGTCCAAACGCCTAGCATTCCAAGAGATCACAATCATTTTAAGGGTTTACAAAAAGTGAGCGTTTAATGTCTTAATAACACCAAATACCATTAGTGATTCCCCTATCAACTTCACCTTTGATAACTTGTCATTACCCCTTTCTTGTGTTTTTTTTGCTAAAGTCCTAATAAGGAAGGTGCCTTCTTTTTACCGTCATCTTTTGCCCCGAGTTCTTGTAAAGGTTTTAGCATGGCATTGGTTTCAATTGATTCCATTTGAATCTTTGTCATAGGGACCTAATCTACCCCTAATGTAGGTAACCTTGAATCCTCCTTCCGCTTGCCATTTTTCTCAATATTGCATGAAATGAGAACATCCCCTTTGTTTAGTATCATTTGCATCTCTAAAGAAGTATTGTATCATAACGATTGGAATTAGCACACAAGCCTGAAAAATGCATATCCTGGTCAGTTAGGTTGTTATCCTGCTCCATTGTGTCTAAGTCTTCAAAGTTCTTGAGAACATCAAATCTGTTACTAGAAAACCCTTAAGGAGCTTCTTTATGTTGACAATTCATAGATTTCCTCTAGAACGAGATTTCGCATGAAATTTATTTGTAGCTTAATTAAGTTTGAATGCTTCAATGTATATCATTCTAGAAAGCATGGTATAAAGATATCTTCTTGACATTTCTGGGCAGCTTCCCATGCTTGAGCAGTATTAATGTTGACTCATCCTCCATCTAGAACAAGGCTCTTAGCTGGCATTTAAAGAAATATTTGATCACTAGTAGATTAGATCACAAGTTTGCTTTCCATTCAACAAGTCCCCCCTTTCATTGATGGCTGTGTTTTATTATTTATTCCTTGCTTCTTACCATTGATGCCCTCTTGTTTATGTTCTTGCAAAAATTGATGCTAAAATGTTGGTGTTCACATTTAAAAAAAATAAAAATTAAGTTGACGGTTTTTTTTTGGGCCACTGGAATGCCTTAAATGGTTGGGGGATGCCTGGAAATCATGACTGCTGTCCCAGGACAGTAGGGTGTCCTCAGATGTGCCTCCTCAAGGGAGATGTCCCCAGGAAGGCCTCCTGTTGGGGCCCAAAGACGTCCCAAATTCTGAGTAGTTTGAAACCATTCCACAGCATAGCCCAATCCATAAAATGAAATAACTCATCCCATGTAGGAGGCCTCCTCAGTTACTGAAAAAGGGGAAAAAAAATGCATAGAAGGGTAATAATGTTGGGCCTTCGAAGTTTTTTTGAATTTCCTACATGGCTCGAATGGAAGCTTAAACATTCTATTAATTAACAAAATTTATAATCGTTGATCAGCCTCAAACAGTATATATACAATGAAGACAAGCCGGAAAAATATATATGCTCATAAAAATTTATGGAATAAAAGCCAAGCCGGAAAAATATATATGCTATTATAATTGAGGATAGAGCTTTAGAGGAGCTTCTAAAAAGCTAGTTCATCCTATACAGAAAGCTGTTTTGTTTTCATAATGGAATGACTTGTAAGTCAATTTTGTCGTGATTCTAATCACAATCTTTAGAATGATTTGGTTGCTTCTTACTTATGCAAAAATAATAGAGAGGTTGAATTTCCCCAGCTACTAGCATAATTCATGAGTACGAGATTCTACAAAAGCAGTGGGATAAATTTATGTTTCTCTTGCAGCTTCCAGGAGTACCAAAAGATCTGAGAAATGCAGCTAAAGACACAATCTTTTGAGAAGATCAAGAAACACACTCCTGCTTGAAGTAAAATATAATTAGATACATTATAGTGAAACAAGAAATGAGATAATTTAATATATTCAAGTGTATAGTAAGTTGAAACACAGTAGGGATTGACATTATATCCAGGACCTATAGAGACATAGACTTGAGAGGAACGAAAAATTCATCTTTCATCAGTGCTGGATCACAAAAGGAATTCTCTACTACTTTTATCATCTGAATTGTATTGTGGAGAAGGGGTGTAAAGTGGTGATTGTGATTTGGGTCGAATCTCCTCAAGTTGGCGGACTACCTCCTTAACATGTGGTCTAACAGATGGAGAAGGAGCACAACAACCCATTGCAAGCTGCAGCACTTGAAGAAGACCTTCATCTGCTGGACTTCTCATTCCTCGCAAAAGCTCAAGGTCAAAAAGTTCTGAAATCCTTTCTTCAAGCACTGCAGTTTTTACAATGGTTGGCAAATCGATGATACGACCTGATGAATCTGTTCTTCCCGATCTTCTTCCTGTGAGAATTTCTAGTAAAACAATACCAAAACTGTATATATCAGTTTTTGCATTGGCCTTTTTCATCTTGACAAGTTCAGGTGCCTTGTAACCCTGGGACGCTGCAGCGTCTAACATCTCAAGATTTGCAGTTGTATTCATCAGCTTGTGAAGGCCATAATCAGAAAGATGAGCAACGTAGTTGTCATCCACAAGTATGTTTTTAGACTTTATATTCCCATGTATAATAGATGTAGGGAGACCGGTGTGAAGGTAAGCTAGACCTCTGGCAGCTCCCAAAGCAATTTTGTGCCGCCTAGCCCATCCTGGAGCTTGCCTATTTGTACCTGCAATAGGAACACAATGAAGTAAATTGAAATTACATTGAATGAGAAACAATGTATTTGTTGCCTTGAAGTAGGCTTAAACTGGATTGAATCTAAATCCATGCAATTTGAGGAATGGATGGTGTTTAGTGGGTATAAGGAGAAAATAAGACATGCATTTGCATCTTAAATCCACTTGAAAATCACCAGAAATGGGAAATGGTTAAAAAGGAAATTGTCTGAGAAGCCTCTATTCTGCCAAATTTGCACCCAGTCTCATCCCCTATTTTGGTGGCTCTGGGAAATTGAATCTTGATGGGCTCTCCAGTATGAAGCAGTCATCTCACACATTAAACTTGGACCCCATAATCTAATTTGTTAATTTCAAATATTGTTATTTTTCCTCGTGATAAACATTAGGCCATATCTAGCCAAAACCATTCTTGCCTAGGTTTGGCTGGAGAGGGATGTTATGTGGTTGTAGAGTTTGCATACCAGATGTGAAACATAACCCAGTTGTGGAGGCAGACGAAATGAAGATGCGGATGCAAATAATTGAAGATAGAGCTACCAACTGTTATTGCAACTTGGGCTAAAACAAACATTTGGAACAGAGAAGACCAAAGCATGTTCCTAGCTGAAGAGGTGTAGGATAATTGCCACCAAACTTCACCACATCTATGGAGCAGATTTACTCGTACAAATACTTAGTAAACCTAAATCATTGATACAGTGCAGCTTGATAGCCAGCTATTCTACTCCGATCTGAAACATAGAAACAATTTATTGATTTGTATGCTACTGAAGAATGTGATCGAAAATAAGTCTAGGCAAGAGAGGCAAGAGGGTAGTAGAACTCACTGTGCAGAAGCTCTGACAGACTTCCTCTGGGAAGATAATCATAGGCCAGCAGTTTCTCCCCTCTTGTTCCCGAATAGAATGCCCGGAGAGAAACAAGGTGCCCGTGCCTGATCTTACCCAACTCCTCAATGGCGGGCATGAATTCCCCTCTAGATCTGAGGCATCCATCTCTGAGAAGTCTAAGTGCTATCATAGAACCGTTTCTCAGCCTGGCTTTGTAGACTGTGCCATAACTGGATTTACCCATTACTTCTCCTGTTGCATTCAGGACATCATCCACTGTCAAGTGTTCACCTCCTTGGAAATGTATCAGTTTCCCGCCTTCATTTCCCATGTCTTCTTCCTTCTCCTTGGGAGGGGCAGAGGAAGAAGAAGAAGTCCTATCAACGCCACCGTCTCTGCTAGACTTATGATAGCACCCAATTACAAGAGAAGCCACAATTACTACAACAGCAATTGATCCAATAATGATTCCAGCAATTACTCCAGTACTGGGTTTGGCATGGCCTCTGGTCAGATTGAGTTGGTTTACTGTAATATTGGCAGAAGCAGAAGCAGCAGCAGCAGCTGGGGCAATATTACAGGGGTTTAAAAGGGGCTGTCCGCACAGGCTTTCACTATTTTCTACAAATGAAGTTTTATCAAATTTTTGCCTAAAACTAGGAATACGCCCACTCAGATTATTATGTGCAAGGTTGAGAACTGTAAGATTTGGAAGGTTTGCAAGCTCATCTGGTATAGACCCAGATAAAGAGTTCCCACTCAAATCGAGAACTTGTAGAGAGATACAAGTTGCGAGGAAGCTAGGAATTACCCCAGATAAGCTATTGTTATTCAGCTCCAGCCTCTGCAGGAAAGGGAAGCTTCCATTGCCCATCGGAGGCTCAGGAATGTTATCTGATAGCCCGTTGAATCCCAATATCAGCTCCACCAAATTATCAGAAAGGTTCCAGATAGTTGCAGGGATGCTGCCACTGAGTTCATTGCTCTTAAGTTGCAGGCTGCTCAAATTAGGCACATTACCCAGCTCTGGAGGAATCTCTCCTCGAAGGCTGTTGTTGTTCAGATTCAGCCACTTTAAATTTATAAGAGACCCCAATTCCTTTGGCACCATACCCTTCAAGCCAGCCCCTTCCAAATAAATTCCACGAATCGAAACCTTGGGGTTATAGGCCAAAGATAGACTCCGCTTTACTTTTATAAGAGAACAGTTAATAGGGGTGCCGTCGTATAGCCATGAAACTCCCTTCCATCTGCACACAGGCCTAGAAACGTTCCATGATAACAGCATGGGATTACTCAATGTCCCAGACAATGTTAATTGCACCTTGAGAAGTGTAGAAACTTCAGGATTAATCACTAACCCATCAATGCAACAAATCAGGACTAAAATAATACAGAGTCTGAGATTCATTGGAGAGAACAACTGCAACTTTTTGTCCATAGATCTCAAAACTTTCCCTCTATAATCCATTGTGAACTTTTAAAATTAATTTCTCAAGCTTAGAATCATCTGTTTATAGGGCCTCCCAGCAACTCAGTGGAGCTTCTGTAAAGAAACCCACTTGAACTTCCAATACAATGGATTCCCATATCAAATCCTGGGTTTTTTGAACTTTTGTGGGTCGATATAAATACCCACCTGGGCTTCCTCCTGGGTAATCATTTTCCAACCAGAGATAGTAAACTTTCCTATCAAACCAACAATTTCAAACTATTTTTCAAAATAAAATGCAGACCTTTAAAATTTCACCAAGCAGACTTCCAAAGTTCACCTTTTCTTTTTAGTCCTAGTCTGATAGTTTTGGGCTTGTAATCAGCAACAAGAACGCCAGATATGTCCTTTTTCTGAGACTACTGTTATCCTTGTCTCCAAATTTTTTAAGAATTTTACAATGCACAGGCGACCGCTGTCATGATTATTCCCACCATCTACATCATTGAATGCATGCCATTATTACTAGCAGCACTATCTTCCATAACATGCATGAACTTCGGCAATGATTTTGCCCACCACCCACATTCTCACTTAGCTTTTGTCAAGGCACAGTCAGGGCTTCATTACAAGTACACAATGCTTTTTCTATTTTAATTACCGTAACTGGAGGAGGGAAATGACTAAAATATACATACCTGAAGACCACTTTATTTAAAGCGTGGAGTAGTGTCAACAAACATGATAATGTGTGCATGCATATTGAGTAGATTTAGGACTATGTCTGTGGAGGACGAATGTGTTTGAATTTGACACACAGTCAAGCTGGAACTGAATTTGAAAGGAAGCCACTAACATATTGTTCTAATTGTTCATTCAAGATTTGGATTATATTTTCTTAAACTTAAAAAAGCATTTTTTAAATTAATTGGGAAATCAGATCTCATTCTTTACAGCTGTAGAGGGGAAAAGCGTACCCATAGTCCAATCTTTCATCTCAATAAAATAAAATACCATTTAAAGAAAAACACTTTTCTTTCTACGAAGTTTAATAAAAGAGAGACTATATCTTTAAATTAAAAAAATGTGTGGTTGAATTGTCTGATATTTTAAATTTTTTAATATAGCGGAGAAGATTTAGATGAGCATTTTAATATTGGAATTTCAAATCACTCTTCCCCTTGATTATAATTAAAGTTTTAGATCCAACATTAATATGCTTGTTGTTGAGGTGTTCAAAAAGACCCCAAAAAAGATAGATAGATTGATAGTTGTGGTTTAAGTTATATAATATTTGTGCATTGAATCATGTTTTATCAGTGCACAAATGTAGCATTATATGATTTGTTGTTTTTTTAGATATGAGAAATACATTGCATTCAATTATGAGTACTCATGATCAACACTATTATATTGTAACTTTGCATTATAAATTTCAAGATTCAATTTTTAAAATTCCAAGGCCTACAATCCTCATTTGTGATCATTATCTGTCAACATAGGCACCCAACAAATTAATTTAGATCTCTAGGATTGTATATTTACAAACACCACTCTATAATACTTTCACATAAAAATGGATCATAGTAAAAGATCACACAAGAGCATCTCCTCTTGTAGGAACCAATCATTGGTTGACTTCATACATCAACAATCAACAAATCGATATTTATTGTTATCTTCACAAAGTTGTCTATTAATCACAACTTACATCACACATATTCTTGCATTAGATCATTTAGGGAAATACCATCTATAGGCATTAAAGATCAATTTTAGCTCAAACAAAATTGCACAAGGTCAACTAGATTGTGGGTATGATTCTAGTCAGGTCCTCAAAAATTTAATATTTCTTTATCATTAACATCTACATTAATCCAATTTTAGCTCCTAGATTACATCTTGGACAAAATCACACTATCACCTCTACATTAATCCAATTTTAGCTCTTAGATTAATCTTGGACAAAATCACACTACTACCTAGACCATAAGCGTAATCTTATCCCACACATTAATAATTCAATATTTGTTTGTCATCAATATTTAATCATTAATCCAATTTCAAATTGAAAATCATAAATATGAATGACATCACATCACTCAAATTCAACATTGCTTCAATTTCCAAATAAATTATAATCCATCTCAACTATTTTCAAATGATCACATCTATTTATCTACCTCAACTAATCAAGTTTAACTTTTGAATTAATTTAAAATCTAATTATATTGATAAATTTACTGTCCCTATTACAAACCTTCTAAGTTCATATAAAATTTAACTTTTTATATTTGAGACTTACAAAAATTAAAGTATTTATGAAAACTATTTAATTATTTTAAAAAAACATTTACAACCAATAAATCAAAGATTGAATGCAAGATTATTTAGCTACTGAAATTAATTTAGTCTTTACACTTAAAATACTCAAACTACAAGGTAACACGAGATGCTTATAAAGTTTGTATTATAAAGCTTATGTTTTTAGGTATAGGATTAATCATTCATTCTTAAGTAAAACTCATAAAAAATTGAATTAAAAAGCGACCTAATTCTATATAGCTTATAAAGTACTCCATGAATAATCATTCAATCCAAGTAAAAGTTTAAAAATATAGTGAAGATAAAAGAGAATTGAATTAAAGAGTGTAGGCCCTAGACTTGGCTTAAGGTTTTTATCTACTTGAGATACACAAGTCTCAAGGTGATGAGATGTGTGCAATAGTGTTTATAATTAAAATGGAATTTACTTCTATATTACTTGTGGCCAATCATTGTCTCATAGTTGAGATTAAAAGATTTAACTTTTAAGCTTGAAATCTTCTCTTGAAAGTTCCCTCTTACCAATATATTCAAAATCCAAATTAAATGTCATTCATATTATTCCCTCTCTTGTCCATAATTACAATTGAAAATAATGGAAGATTCACTTAATATGCTTTGGAAGATGTGTAGAGGACCCATTCTAGTAGCATCATGGCCAAGACAACTTTTGATTATAAATAAATACTCAATTCATTCATTCATTTTTATGGTAAAAGTAGTTTCTATTTTAAAGGTATTGGAATAAGGTAAAGGCCCTTTCATCTTGGAGAAAACAATTCACAAATAAGAATGTTAAAAATGGAAAAAATAAAAGGGAAAAATAAATTTTATAAACTTTTTAAATAATTAAAGATAAATAAATAATTAAGATGAGTAATAAATGTCTATATATTTATTGGTAATTTTCTTTCATGTGATCGGTGATACTGGTGCAACATGCCTTCTGGTATCATGGGGACGGGGGAAACTAGACCTCGTGACCTCTTGTCTATTTAGAATTGAAATGTATTTATAAATTTAAATAAATAAGATAATTGTATCAATAATATAGTTATAATATACCCCTTGAAAGGAAGTGGAGGTGTAAAATATGTTTCTTACATTAATTTATGATATGTTTCTTATCTTATAATATAGTTATAATATACCTCTTGAAAGGAAGTGGAGATGTAGAATATGTTTCTTAGACAATTGTATCAATAATATAGTTATAATATACCTCTTGTCTATTTAGAATTGAAATGTATTTATAATTGATGTAAATTTCTGAAAGGAAATGGAGGTGTAGAATATGTTTCTTACATTAATTTATGAAATGAAGTATATGAAAAAATTAAATTGATAATATAGTTAGAAATAAATAAATATAAAAGCAATAATATTGTAACACAATGATTTATGCGAGAACACTTTTTAGGGAGAAAACTCCTACCTTAAAGCAAATTAATGTATTATTTAGTAATCAATGGTTAAAATACATTTGTAGAGTCTAAACCTTTATAAGAGTATCACCAACAAGAGATTTACATCAATTATGGTAGCATAATAGTACCTACAATACTTGTTATGAAACCTACATCTCAGGAGTGCAATAAATAGGAGAAACAATACATGAAACCATCAAATGATAATTAGCAAACCACGAGTTAAACATAATCAAGTGTAGCACCCAAATCACTTGTCAAAATCCATTGCTCAAATCTCAATATGACTCAAGCTAAAAATAACATAGTTCTTCCACTTGTCAAATTTTATTCACTAACTTGGGTGCTCTATTTTGACTCTATTATTTATGGTCAAATATGTCTTATGACATGCCATAACATGCATCTTAAGTTGGTCAACAAGTATAACTCCCTCTTATAGCCCTCGTATGCATCATAGATGCTCTTACATTTTTGATGTGGTAGGCCCAAATTTTGAAGACCATAACTTTTGATTTAAGAAGCAAAGAGGTCCACATCATTGTAATAAACTTACTTCAATTATGACCCATTTTGACCCTTTTTTTATGGCCACAATTAACCTCTAGAGGCCAAAAAATTATATTTGCTCCTTTTTCTCTTAACATTAGAAATTAAGGTTGAGACACCTTTCTTAACATTCTCCCAATGTTGAGCAAGTTGTAAGAGCAAAGGGAATACCAATGCTATCAAATCTTTGTTAGGGCTGAGAGGCCTATAAATTTATTGCACCATCTGAACTTATATATGTTGATTGACATCATCAATAAATCTATGACATTTATAAAGTGTCAATTTTATCTAACATCACCTTGACATATGTTACCATGCCACAAATAAATTGGCACTAGACATCTATGTGCCTCATCCTCACATGAAAGGTTAGGTTCTTTACTAGAATTCTAGTACTCTAAATATCACACGAAACTTTGATAGCTTCCCAACTTAGCATTGTATTTGAACATAATCTCTTAAACCAAATGACATCCTTATAGATGTGAGTATCTACCATGTACTCATAATTACTAGTTCTCTATCTACCATGTTGAAACACTACAATATGGAGTTCACATAATTACTTTTGACCAACCAAATATTTTTCTCTATTTATTCCGGTCTCCATACCTAAGATATACTTGGTAGCCCCCAAGTCCTTCATGTTAAATTGTTTTAAAGGTTGAGACTTCAAATCACAAGTCACATCCTTACTATTATCATAAAGAAACATATCATCTATGTATAATTAGATAACAAGGAATCAACCAATGTCTATTTTATAATAAACATACTGATCTATTTTGGATCTCAAAAGTCTAAATCCCAACACAAATGAATCAATTTTTTGGCACCACATTCTAAGAGTTTGTTTGAGACTACACTTTTTTTTTTTAATGTGCAAACCAAAGACTCCTTTCCTTTAACAATGTAGTGCTTTGGATGTGTCATGTAGATATATTCCTCCAAATCACCATTTAGGAATGCTATTTTCAAATCCATTTATTTTACATCTAAACGAAAAGCTGGTGCTATAGATAACAATAACTAAGTGATAGATGCTAGCTTAACAAGTAGAAAAAATTCTCATCAAAGTCTATTCCCTCAACTTGGGAATATCCTTCCATAGCTAATCCTGCCTTGTACTTTTCAACACTTCCATTTGAATTGATCTTCTTCTTGAAACACATTTACATCCAATAAGTTCTCTTCCTTCCAAAAATTATACTAAGTCCTACGTGTCATACTTCTTCAATGCAACCATCTCCTCATCCATAGCCACTCTTAAGTACTAAATATCACCCACATTGATTACCTCCTTCATAGTTATACAATCATCAATATTAGCAACCAAATAAAAAATAGATCCCCAATTAGGAGTATAGATGTCTAGTTGTTGTCTTTCTTGAGTGGGCCTTCTCAAGAACTAAGGTGCAAGTTCTACCACCTATTTTGAAATATTAAAACTATTTGAACTCTCCTCCTCTTCAATTCCATCATGGGGTTCTAGTTCAACCTTCTTATTCTTTGGGATTAGTTGAACCACATACTTATTTCTATCCTAGATTTTGGTTGCAACTCTATACAAGAATGCTTAATCTCTTTGAAAATAACACTTGTATTTATAGAGGAGGATATTTTCTACCCTCAAGATGACGAGGTCTCAAGGAGAAAATGACCCTCAACTACCTCAAAGATCAAAGCTTAGGTAAAAGGATAAAATGGTGGTGTCTTTTTATTTAGTTTAATATGGAATTAAAAAGCGAGGGTTCCAAAAATAGAAAGATTAGGTCACATAGGTCTTCTGGACAGTTTGACGAGCTCTCAGCCAAGGGTGACAACACGACACACAAATGTCTCCATGGCACGTTGGCGTCTCGTATGGATAAAAATTTGAGAGTGCCAGAAAACAACAAAGTAACTACTATTGTTCTGATTACTAGGAACTTTTAAGATGTAGGAAAATAACATAAACTAAAATAATGTGAACTAAAAGGAATGCAAGTGATAAAACAAAAGAAGGGGAAGGAAACACTCACAATGGACCACATAATGAAGCCTCCAATGAAGAAATGTCTCCAATACCTACACACATAAGATTGAGAGAAAATGTTGTGGTAGTTTGGGGACTTGCCTCAGTCAAGTCCTTGCTTTGGTGTTTCCACCTCCACAACAACCAGATAGACAGATAGATCAAAAGATAAATAAACGAGATAATAAATGCATAGACAAGGGATGTGATGAATCACAAGATGCTCAAAGACAAATAGATATTACTTGCAAGGCTTGAGGAAGCCAAAGAGAGAGAGAGAGAGAGAAAGGGTTGTGAGAGCCGAGAGAGGTTTAAAGACTACTGTGAGAGCTTGAGAGAGATATTATTAAAAAATATGTCCAAGAGTGAAAATAAAAATCCAAGAGAGAAAGTGTGGAGTGAAAAGATATATTTAAGAGAGAAAAGAGGGGGGGAAAGGAGGTTGTTAAGCTGTTACGAATCATCCTGAGCCGTTTTCACTAATCTGGGTAGGTGACAAGTGGCAAAATGCTTAGAAATAGACTTTGAATGATAGAATGTCATAGGATGATAATGTGGCAGGCATACATCCCTACGATGCACTAGTGTTTAGAAAAATCACGTTAAAAAATGGTGGGAAATGAGGAAAACATAAGGTTAAGGTAAAATTGACGCACAAGTGGCTGTTGGCAAGGAGTCTTGAGCATCCTGAGGGGAAAAAGGTTGATGCAAGGGCTAAGATGCTTATGATAGTAGTATACCCTTGTGTGAAGAAAGCTCCCTTTTCTCCACAAGTGGTGTTTATTTTGGTGCTGACCTACTTCTCAATTTTCTTACCCATTCTACTATGTGCATGCCTAATACTTTGACAGATGATTTTGAAACCCATCTTTTATGGTTCCCCTATAATGACAAGGTTTATAATGAGTTGACTCAACACTATATGAGAAATGTGTGTGACTTGATGCATGTAGGCATGTAGCTTCAATTTTTGAAATTAGATAGTGAATGTGACTATGATTTGAGGGATATCAACTCCTTCAAAAGACTTGTCTTTGATAGAGGAAATTTATGATAGTTGGCATTCATTTTTGTAAAAATATTGTATATATTAGCTTAGTTTCTCTTGTTTTCCAAGTAGTGTTGTTGCACACTCTAAGTTCTAATTAGGAGAATTTATGATTAGGCTTTGCTATCTTCCTCCAAGTGCACTCTGCACATGCCATGTTTTGTTGTGTTGAGGCATGCTCTATTTCAATTATTGTTAACCCTCGACTTTGTGCCCAATGGATTGTTAAAGGCACTGGTTCTCCATGCTTAGCAAGAAGTCATCCTGCAGAGGTCAACAAAATATTGACATATCATGTCCACCTTATGGCCCATCAATTATAACATATTTAAGAGATCTTATTTGGGCCATATTGCATGATTTTATGCTTCAAGTTGTTGCTTTCGCTCCCCTTCACCTTAATCAATTACTCAAATTCAGAAAATCCAAATATTGGCTAAGTGTGAAGGTTGTTAGAAGTTTCTATGTTGTAGAAGGCCCAAATGGGTATCTCTAGTTCAAATTTGGAGAAAATTGAGCTAAAATGGCTAGGTTCTATTGTTGCTGAATCTTTGGGGTCTTCTACCATTTCAAAAAATTTAGGTTCTTCTAGACATTGTAGAGGTTTTCAAGGTATTGGGATATATCCATATCCTAGCCAATATCTCACTTATCCTTATGCAAGTCAATATTTTGCATCTAGATGAAGTTGAAATGTCTATAAAGTGACCAACGAGATAAGACAGGAAGGGTGACACTAGAAGCAATTTTGTGAAGAATAAAGGACAAGTGGATGTTTAAAATTTGTAGGGATTTTAGTTGGTTCATAGTCAAATTTTAGCATGACCTTGTTAACAAGCCAAATGGGTAATCATATTTCAAATTTGGTGAAGTTTGGATAAAAATTGAGTAAGTTATATTATTACGGAGTTTTCCCCTTTGTCTTGATATGTGAAACTTTTGGCATGTTCAGATGCCCCTCGAATCCTCATAAAGTCCCTTCGAACTCCAAACTCGCACTGACTACTAAGTCCTTTTCCTTATGAAACTTTCAATCACACTAGACCTATGGAACTTCCTTTCTCTACTAGACCTTATCCAGTCCCCCTCGCATCCCCACAAAATCCTACTAACCCTCAATTTCTCGTAGTTTCCCATGAGCAGCTATTTCCCTGCATTGATCTACTGTTGTGAAAATTCCTTAATATACTGAATATCATCTAGTTACCATTTGAAATCCTATAGCCATCACCCTTAAATCCTCGTAATTCCTCTTACACCTGCTTCCCTACCTTGACCTACTGTTGTGAAAATTTTAATGCCATGTGGATATTATCCACATACCCCTTGAATTCCTGCAATTTCTGATCCCCTTAAATCTCCACAATTTATTTTTTGTTCTTGATTTGAAGGCCTAATGTGTGACTTTCTATGTGAACTAGATATATTCCTTGTTAGGAAAAGGTGTGTTGTCCACCTTGCATAATGTTATAATATAATATTTATTTATTTATTATGTGGTACACCTAAGGAATCTAGGGGTACGTGCATCACACATGGGTCTAGCATTCTTGGGGACACTTTATGTGTTGTATGTAACAATGGTAAATATTTAATGTGGGGTTGCACATGGGAATAATATTTAATATTGGGAAAACTCACTACCAATATTAAATGAGGGGTTAATGGTTTTGTGTAATACCATTTGGTGGTTTTGTGTGAGCTTGTTTTTATAAAAGAAAACACATGGGTAGTTGTCTAAGGTTGGTTGTTGGCAGGTTAGGCTCTTATTAGCATTTGTGAGGGTTGAAGCATGGCATGGGATGTGTGGTTACATGCTTGTTCACATGGAGTGCTTGTAGAAGGCTTGATGATTCAAAGGTGTTCATGAAGAACTTTGAAGATGTATTGTAATGATTATTGCTGAATAATATATGAGTGATAGATGCTTTTGGAGGCTGGGTTTTTCCCTCTTGAGGGTTTTCCCAAGGTATATATTGTGTCATCTTTGATGGTATGTTGTCTATTCTTTTGCTTATGGATTCTAAATACTTGTTTGCATATATTTCTCTATTTGGGTTATGTAGAAATTATCTTGGGTGGATGCATATTTTCTTTCATTTGGTATAAAATCCATGGTTGTGGTTGGATAACCCTAGGTTGAGAAAATCTTGTTTAAGTTTGAATCTATGGTCTTGCATGAGAGAATGAAAGACATGGCAAGATATGAGGGCTTTGCAGGTTGTTCATTGTAGATCTAAGGGTTTTGGGTTTGCTGTTATGATTGGTTGTTTGCAGATTTGGGGTGTGTGAAATGATGGGTCAAATGAGTTTCTTAGATGTGTATTCAAATGAGGGTTTTGTGGGGGAAGTGTTGCAGATGACCCCCTGGGACAAAATGCACCTCACCATTGGATTTGGGTTGGCTGAGAAACAAAAAATCATATAAAACTCAACCTATTTTCTTCAATATAAAAAAAATGCAATTTTTTTTTGGCCACATGGTCGTACGACTTGTAATTTTCCCATTTGCAGAAAAATAAGAAGAAAATAAATCCTGCATTGATTTTTTTTGAAAACCCTGTGATTAAAAATCAAATAAAAAATTAAAAGAAAAAATGGATTTATGGAAGGTGGGGTCTACAGACCCTATACCCCCTACCACACTTGACGATTGACAATATTGTAGGTATTATTAGTACTGTTGGCTTTGTGAGGGCCAATAGTCCTATCAGTACTATTGGTAGTGGTCTAATGAGGCCAGGAATAAGCCCCTGTGGGCTATGACCAAAAATTTAATATTAAAACCACCTTTATCAAAATATTTAATTTTTTCGCCCAATTTTTAAAAGTTAAAAAAATTAAATAGAAATATAAATTATGGTCAGATTTGTGTACAGGCGGGTGGCATCGCCACCGACAGGCCACTACCCAGCCATCCATCTACCACCAGCTTTGGATTTTATACAAAAATTGGGAAATTTTTTTCCACGAGGCATAACTTTCATCCATGGTTTCCATTTTTCAACTTCTTATACTCATTAGAAAGATGGTTCCAAGTACTACATTGTGGTATAGGTTTGGTTTCATGTTTTGAATAGTTTTTTGGAGACTGAAAGCCAAATGTTATTGGTTTCACAATTTTGAGCATAACTTTTGCATACAAAATCAGTTTTTCAATTTCAAATAAGCGTTGGAGAGCATGTTTAGTTTACTTCATAGTGGTGTTGATAGTTTCTCAGTTTGATGAGTATGAAGAGTTGTGTACTTAAATTCAAACACTTGTTGGTGCCTAAGATTTAGGGTGTGATTGTGTGAGAATTTGGATGAGTCAAGAGGCAAAACCTTGAGGGAGTACATGCTTTCATGTGGCTTTCATGATGGTACAACTGCTTATTAGATTTGGTGCTTCTTGGTACAGGTTTACACGTGTTTTTCATAGTTGGACTTTGATGGTGATAGGTACATAGGTTGTCTTCAGTTTTGAGGACATGTTTGGACATGGTTTGAGAATTGGAGTCTCATATGGGTGATAGTTGAGTGCAAGTACAACATTGGTGTTGATTATGGTATCATGATTATGCAGGTACACTTTTGCATTGGCACAACATAATTAGGTTTGTGGTGTTTGGTGGTGATTTGGTTTGGTGTTAGGAGGTTGTTTCTTATCTCCTAGATTCTTTTCTAGTTCCTTGATTAGGGTACTTGGGTGTGGACATGTTTGGAAAATCAGATTTGAGGTTGATTTGGTGTTTGAGTCATTTGGTATACAAAATTATTCTCTTTGATATCTTAGTTTTTAGTTTACTAATGTGATGATGAGTTTGCATGTTTCAGTGATTGGACCTATGAGTTATGTGATTGATAGGTATGTGCAACCTATTGACTGTAGTGGGATGACTTAGATGTGGACTATCTATATCCACCAAGATTGATTCATTGTTGTTGCAAACTTTGTTAGTTGTCCTTTTCTATGGTCATTTGTACATTGGTATGTGTGTTTTGATATGAGAGGATGGATGATGTTTATAGTGCCTGGATAGTCAGTTATGGGACTTGTAGCATGATGGTTTTATCACTATGTCATGGATATCTTGGTTACACTTTTCAGTAGGAGATTTTGATAGTGATGTATTAATGGTGTTGGATATATTCCTAATGGTTTGTTGGTGGTTGTATCTTCTTGGCTTGGAGATCTTGGTTTCACTTGATGTTACTAACATTTTAGTTGTGTGTATAGACTTGGATGATCTTCATTTAGGAGATGGCTATCATGATGCCATGTGTGACTCGATATCACGGTTTAGTGGGAGTTGTTGGAAGTGATGTGGATTCACCATTTGATGATGGATAATCTTTTGCAGTGTTTGTTGGTATCATGGATGGACTCTTGAATCCTATTTCTATGTAGTGAGGGTTTTTTGATATATTGGGTTTCATTGATAGGAGGTGGTTATATTCATGTGATTGGAGATGTTGATTCTTGGTTTAGAGTGTTTTGGTATTATTATGTCATGATGTACTCTTTATTCTAGATTAGAGTTTGGCATGGTACATGTTCTCTTGAGACCAGGATGTATGCATTTTTGCATGTGATCTCATAGGAGGAGATGGTTAGATCATGTTGTCATGTGTATGTTCCTGATTCCTGGGTTGGATATGTAGCATTGATCTTGTTTGGTTCTCTTTGTATTGAGTACATGATAATTTTCTTGATTACTTCTTGATTGTGCTATGTAGCATTTGGAGTTTGTCATGCATTGATCAATTACAGGTGCTCATGGATACTTGGAGACTTAGGTGAGGCTCAGAGTTCTCTTGTGGTTAGAGACATGTTATTGAGATGGTTACTCTTGATGATATTTCAGCAGGAAGTATGAGGAGTCTACACCTTGGTTGGAAATGATTCCAACATGGACCTATGAGGAGAGTGTTCTTGGATGAGTCATGATGACTTGGATATCATGGAGGAGCATTATCATTCCCCACTCTTGGTCTACTCGACGGTTCACTTGATAGGTATCGCCCATTATTTATTTTAGGTGCATTATGTTTATGCTTTTTCTTCTCATGCATATGGATCTTGATCTATGGATACTTGGTTCTAGAGGGTTCATTTGAGGAGCATTGACATGTTTATCTCCTTATGCATTGTGAGATTATTCATTAATGTTGAGTTTAGGAGATGTATTGGGCTGATTTCCTGATATGGGATTGGATATTTAGTTTGATCTTCTTTGGTTTGAGAGGCTTACATCCATGTTGATTACATGATATATATGCTGTGTTTGATCTTGGTGATTGAACAGTTGGGTGTTGTTATGGATTTTCTATTGGGGTGTTGTGGAGGAGATAATACTTGACACAACTAGAATTTAGAGGTGTATGTAGGACTTTCTACATGTGTATGATGTGTAGTGTTTCTCTCTATGGTCTTGGTTATCTTCCTGGATGTCTGGTTTCACATTACATTGGTTTTGAGGTTTGGTTGGAGCTATTGCGATCACGAGCTTGTGGTCATGTGTTTTCACTTATTCTTGGGTGATGACATGGAGGTTCCTTTATCTCTTTCCTTTTTTGGGTGTGGAGAACATGGAAGAGCTATGAAAAATTGTGGTGAGAGTTGTTCTTACAGGTTATTTATTTATAGGTTTTGCATATCATTGTGGATGTTCCTTGGTACTGCATGATATTGGTTACACTCTCTATGTGATGCTATAAGTGGATCTTTGGATGCCTTGATAATTTTCATATTTGACATTACCTATGCAGTGGGAATTCCTGTATGTATGTGTTCATTATATGACAAAGTTGCACATGGAGCTTGTGATTGCAGTTTATGGGTGTATATGTTGATGGCATGGGTTTACTATGTTTTGTATACCTTTGAGGTATGTATAGTTGGATGCTAGCATTTGTTTTGGGTGCTATTTTCAGCTATGGTGATTATATCTTGACAACTATTGATACATACTTGTTACCTTTGGATTGAGTGCTTGTGTTTGGGATATCAGTTGAGGCAAGACTTATGCTTTGTTGTGATAGTTTGTGTGGCTTCTCTTTGGATGGATTCTTATCTTTGGGCGTTGGAATGATGGAGCATGAGAGAATTCATGCTTGAGATGACGATCACCTTGATTCTTGTTACATGTATCTTGATGGAGCACATGGCGTACTTTCATTCATTGATGATATACGTGGCTAGAGGGATTGTTCCCTTGTTCATGTTTGAGTTTACCCGTTTACCCCTTATGCAATGTATACAAGAAGTGGGAGAATGTTACGAAAAGTTTTGTTGCCCACCTTGCATAATGTTATAATATAATATTTATTTATTTATTATGTGGTGCACCTAGGGAATCTAGGGATGCGTGCATCACATGGGTCTAGCATTCTTGGGGAAACTTTATGTGTTGTATGTAACATTGGTAAATATTTAATGTAGGGTTGCATATGGGAATAATATTTAATATTGGGAAAACTTGCTACCAATATTAAATGAGGGGTTAATGGTTTTTAGTCTCATGGTTTTAGTCACATGGTTTTATGTAATACCACTTGGTGGTTTTGTGTGAGCTTGTTTCTATAAAATAAAACACATGGATAGTTGTCTAGAAGGTTGGTTTTTGGCAGGTTAGGCTCTTGTTAGCATTTTCGAGGGTTGAAGTATGGCATGGGATGTGTGGATACGTGCTTGTTCACATGGAGTGCTTGTAGAGAGGGCTTGATGATTCAAATCTATTCATGGAGAACTCTGAAGAAATATTATAATGATTATTGTCGAATAATACATGAGTGATGAATGCTTTTGGAGGCTAGGTTTTTCCCTCTTGAGGGTTTTCCCAAAGTACATCTTGTGTCATCTTTGATGGTATGTTGTCCACTCTTTTGCATATGGATTCTAAATACTTGTTTTTATAGATTTCTCTATTTGGGTTATGTGAAAATTATCTTGGGTGGATGCATATTTCTATTCATTCCTTACACCTTGGAAGTTTTACAATATCCACATCAAAGTGATAATTTCACAATTATGTAATTTCTTTAGTTTTGCTTAGATTTTCTTCAAATTTAAATTTGACATTCAAAAGGGTGTCAATTTTTTACAATTGGAAAAAGTAACATCCAAAAGGATGTCAAATTTTCATAATTAGGTAAAATGGTGTGTTTTCAACCCAAAAAGCACCATCATACTATAACCACTTTTGCAATTACCAAATCTGATCTATGGAGGCCCCATAAACAATCTTTAATGCTTTCCACAAATTCTAAATGGGGGAAAATGACACACATGATGCATTTATGAATTTTACACTCCCTTTCTGTTAGAGGGCCATCTATGGCCATGTTTTACAATGGATTTAATGGGGATTTCTTCTCTTCATTCATAGATTCATCAATGTTGAGGCATGCCTATAGTGTTAGGAATGTTTTCTCACACCTCTAGCTGAAGTTTTCATGTACACTTATCTACAATTCATTGGATTAAGTCGTAGCTAGTGTTTTTTGTCTCTTCCACGTGATCCTCTTTCCTCTTGCATCCTTTTGATGTATAATAAGGACTTTGTGCTGATTGTTATGGGATTCTTCCTTTGTTTCTAGAGCAGATACATGTAAATTCCTTTTTTTTTGCAACTATAAACAATATCATGCCTCTATATCAATTAAAATCATGATTTCCACCTCTTTATAGTTCATACATTATATGTAAAATATTCTTACCTTTGTGTATGAATCATTATTTATCATTTCTAATGTTGTGTGTTGTGTTAATTTGGTTTATAGGACTGGTTGTGGATGAATCTTCCCTCTTGGTGTTTGTCAAACTATGACCCCTCACTAACCTTTAAGAATTGGTATAGTAGACAACTGTGTGAGCTTTGTTGGCGATTCTTGTTGATTCTTATGTTTTTTTGAGTAGGAAGAACCACATTCTAATCTTGGTGCATCACCACCCTTTCATTTTCTACATCCCTCTCTTCCATTTTCCCTCTGCAAGTTGATAGAATAGGGTTAGTTTTAGATTTATTTAGTGTTGGGATGGACCAAAATTGTTGCACTTAGGTTGGAAAGGAGCCAAAATTATTTGGAGGTTTGATCTTGTATGCATGGTCCCACACCTTGAGATCATTCCCATGTTTCACTAGAATGTTGGGAAACAAGTTAAGCAAGGGTGTAATTCCAAGTGACAACAAAGATCAAGGTTAATAATAGGAAGATTCACATGTCAAAGAACAAGATGATGGATGAGAGGATGGAGGGGAAGAAAAGAGAACTAAGAGTTCTAAGTAGGATGAGAAATTTAAGCATTAAAAATAACTAGTAAGGACCCTTACTCCTACCTTGAGATGATCCATGAGACAATGAAACCCAATTAAAGGTACCCCACTATATTTTTATTGTGTATATATTATCATATATACTAACAATGGACCAATATATTTTAAGGAGGCTCTATCTTCAAAAGATAGGGAGTCTTGAGTGCAAGCCATGTAGGAGGATATTTAGGCCCTAGATAGATGTGATGCCTAGGATCTTGTTAATTTTCCCAAAGAAAGGAATCCCATTGGTTGCAAATGGGTGTACACAAATATTAAATAAAATGGATGGTTAGAGCAATACAAGGCTAGGTTGGTGGCCAAGGGTTACTCCAAAAAGAGGGAATTTATTTTAGTGAGATATTCTCTCTTATTGTTGAGTTTTAATCTATTAGGTTCATGTCACCCATTGCTTCAACATGTGAATTGAAATATGACAAATTAATGTTAAAATTATGGTCTTATATGGAGATCTTGAGCTTTGCAAATTATTGTCAAAAGGGAAAAATATTTTCATTGATGTCAAAGCTCTAAATTATGGGAGATTCTTGCTTATTCTGGTTTGTTCATGTCTACCCATGGCCTAGGAGTGTTTTATACATTTAGCAATGACAATTTGATATTCTCTGGACTATATATGTGTTAGGGTTTTAGCCCTAATTCTTCTAAACCCTAAGTGTCATTTTTGGGTTTGCACTTTATCTTCTAATTTGTTGTTGACTTGCTCTTAACTATTCTTGGTTGCTTAAGTTATAAATTAAGCCCCTAGGCATCATTTTTTACCATCCCCATGCACCACTTGACTTAGTTCCAATATATTTCCCTTTGTTGAAAGTTAATACTTTAGTGGTAAAATGTATGACGTTAGTGGGACAGGTGTCAAACTTCCATTCACCCACTGAAGAAATGTCAGGCCCCATTTTTTGTCTTGCAGTTGCACAAAATGGCAATAAGTGGTGATCTTCTATAAGATCATGTGAAGAGAGAGAATGAAGGAAGGAATAAAGTCTTACAAAAGCACGAGTAGGTGAAACATATAAAAGGTGGGCCCAGAAGGAAAGTGTGTTGTGCGGATGAGACACATTTTGTGTGTTCACTTATCCACAAAGGTTATGGTGGGTCTCATTTCTTGTTGTGAGGTTTTGCGGGAGGTTGACATGTGAAAGTTTTTCGCATTTCTTGCAAGCAAAAAAAGCAAGAAAAAGTTGTGTGGTGTTGTGGGAGGTTTACATGTGATAGTTTTATGCATGCCCGCAAGCAAAAAAAAACAAGAAAAGGTTGTGTGGTGTTGCAGGAGGTCAACAAGTGATAATTTCTTGCATACCCGCAAGTAAAAAGGAAAGAAAGGAAAAAGTCATACGGTGCAGTGGAAGGTTGAAACGTGTCCAGAATGTCTTGTCAACGTTAGATTGGATGGCTACTACATATTCGTGGAAAAGAGAGATAAGGTTGTTTGGAGGCTCAGAATATTGACATGTGGTCATGTTTCCCTTATCTGCAAGAAGAAAGGGAAAGAGGAGATAGTACACTATGGAGGCTCAAAATGCTGACATGTAGTCATGTTTTGCTTGTTAACAAGAAGAAAGGAAAAGAGGAGAGAGAACATTAAAGATGTTGGGAATAGGATGCCATTTAATTGCAATCCTAAACATTATTTATTTCATGTATCTCCTAAGTCCTTGTAAAGTGTTCTCAAACACTAGGATTAGAGAGAGATTAATATTTGATGAAATAATCATGTTAATTGACATTTGTAATTAATTCTAAATGTTAGGAGCATGTGAGGGCGTCCAATATGAGTTCCTAAATAATAGGGGCACATGGGTCGCCCACATGGTAGGTGACACTCACCTTGAGTTTAGTTAACTACTTGGAGTAAGAGATAACACTTTTGAATACATGTAAAGATCCTAGGAGTTAGGGTTTGATGTTTACATGCATGAAGTTCAGTTCAGTTCAGATCGGTTAGGTTCAGTTTAGTTTAGTTCAGTTTAGAATTAGTTTAGTTTAGTTTAGTTTAGTTCATTCTAGTTCAGTTCAGTTCAGTTCAGTCCAGTTTAGTTTAGTTTAGTTCAGTTATGGTTTAGTTATCTTTAGTTAGTTTTAGTTGAATGCTAGTTGACTTCAGTTAACTTGGAATGCATGACTAATGACTTGAGTTGCATGACAGATAACAGGGACTACCTTCAATTAACAGGGGATGACCATTCTTGCATGAATGGTGGAGAGAAATGTTTCAGTTAACAAGAAATGACTTGGACCCAACTTGGGTGCCCAAGTTGGCAACTTGGATTTAACTCCTTTGCATGCTAAGATATTTCAGAAGGCTAAGTTAAGTGGGCCCAATCTTGGGCGCCTACTTTGAGGATAAATCCTTGAAGATATTTACAGAATAAAGGTTGAGTTACTACTTCAGTTTGGGACGCCCAAATGGATGAAGATGATGAATTGACATTGTTCTTCACGAAATAACTTTACTTGCAAGAGATAGGCATACCTTTTATGAATAGGGATTGAGCATTATAATTGTAACTCTTTTGGAGTTTACAAAGTTGATTAATTCCTATTTATCTCAAGCAAGTTGAAGAGAGTTGTGTATCAGTTTTATTGCAGGTTGTGAAGAAGATTTGGTGAAGGCAAAAGAAGAATTCTCAAGCAAGGATTGGAATTATTGTAATCTACTTTAGAGATTAAATAATACATTGATTCTTGGTGGAGTTTTTCCCTAAAAGGGTTTCTCCATGGTATATTATTGTGTAATATTTCTAATATCCTATCTAATTCTTCTAGAACTTATGTCTTCATTCTACAAATGATAAAATGAATTAATTAGATAATCACCCACAAAGAATCTGTAACAAAGGAAAGCATATTTAGATCAATAATCATAAAGTTTTACAAATTATTAAGCTACATAAACACCTCAATTTTCAACATTTGGTATCAGAGTTGAGGTTGGGTAGAGTATTGGGATGCCTTTCTCTTAAAAGATTGGAGGTTTTTTGGCTGTAGTGGGAGCTTTTACTATTTTTGTTATTTGCTGATTTTGGAAAATGAGTTTTGTTACAATGAATTCTCATTTAGCTATTGAAAGGTTCAATGGATCTAATTATGATATGTGGAAATAAAAAATGGAGGATCTCCTTGAAGAGAAAGATCAGTGGTTAGCTGTTGAAAATGAGACAAAGTCACCTACAACAATGTCAGATGAGGATTGGGCTAAGCTTGATAAGAAGGCAAGAGGGACCATAAGATTATGTCTTGCTGATGATGTTCTCTTGAATGTTTCAGAAGAAACTACTGCATATAAGTTGTGCCAGAGAATAGGTGATATTTATCAAACTAAAAGTCTTACTAATAAGTTGTATCTGAAAAAGACAATTGTATTCTTTAAAGATGAAAGAAGGTGATTCTGTTGCAAATCATTTGAATGCTTTTAATTTGATTCTAAGTCAGTTAGCATCTGTAGATGTAAAGCTAGAAGATGAAGATAAATGAATTTTGTTACTTTATTCTTTACTAGAGTCTTGGGAAAATCTAATTGTTTCTATCAATGGTAAGGTGCAGATCCGAAGATGGAAAATATAATTCCTACTCTCCTATAAGAGGAGATGAGGAGGAAGTCTAAAACGGAAATCCAAGATGCCTTTTTTGTAAAAGGTAGGCCTGAGAAAAAGGAACCTAAGGGAGACAAGGAAGGGAGGGTAAGTTAGAAGGACAAAATAAGGTAAAGTGTTGGAACTGTGGGAAACTGGGACATGTGAAGAAGGATTGTAAGAACAAGAAAGAGAGCTCTGATTCTTCTACAAAGGAATCCTCAGATGACAGTAATGATGCATTGGTTATTTCAGCTAATATTGTTTGTGATAACTCTTTGCTTCATGTTTTAGAGTGATCTTCATAGAGAGGATGGTAGTCACGATGCCATGTGTGACTCGGTACCATGGTTTAGTGGGAGTTGTTGGCAGTGACGTGGATGCATCATTGATAAGGTTATCTTTAGGTGATTGGGGACATGTTTTCTTGCTTTAGAGTGGTCGCTATTATGTCATGGTTTACTCTTGTTGCATTTAGAGTTTGGCATGGTTCTCTTGAGACTAGGATGTAGATATATGTTATGGTGCATGTGATCTCCTAGAAGGAGATGGTTAGATCATGGATGTCATGTTTATGTTCAAGATTGGAGCTTTGACATTAATCTTGTGTAGTTCTCTTAAGTATTGGGTACATTAATCATTTGCTTGATTACTTCATGGAAGTGTTGTGTTGCATTTGGATTTTGGCATGAATTGGTTGGTTACAGGTCCTCATGAATACTTAGAGAAATAGGTGAGGCTTGAGTTCTCTTATGGTAAGAGATATATGTTGGAATAGTTACTAGCAAGAAAATCTATTTTCAATAGAAAAGACTGAGGATCCTACACCATGGTTGAACGTGAGTTCAACACACTCGGCGGTTTCACATGCCTCCAAAAGGTAGTTTGGTTACAAAGACTTGGGAAAGGTATTGGTTTTAATTGTAAGTAAGTTAAACTTGAATGTGATAGTCAGAGGGCTATGTGTTTAGCCAAAAATACTATGTAGCATGCTCGTACTAAGCATGTTGATGTAAAGTATCACTTTGTGCGAGAAATGGTTGAGAGTGGGAAGGTATTAATTGAGAAAGTCGACACTTTAATTAATGTTACAAATTATCTTATGAAACTAGTTCCTTCAGATAAGTTCTCTTGGTTTTAATCATTTGCTTGGAGCTTCATGATTATGCAAGTTGAATTTGAAGTTGGCATGGATTGATTAGTTGGTGCAAGAAGGCCATTGGCCTTAAGTTCTGTACTTGATTTATAATAATGATTCCTTGTTTAGAATAATTGCAATGTATAATGTCAGGTGGGAGAATGTTGGGAATAGGATGCCATTTAATTGCAATCCTAAACATTATTTATTTCATGTATCTCCTAAGTCCTTGAAAAGTGTTCTCAAACACTAGAATTAGAGAGAGATTAATATTTGATGAAATAATCATGTTAATTGACATTTGTAATTAATTCTAAATGTTAGGAGCATGTGAGGGCATCCAATATGAGTTCCAAAATAATAGGGGCACATGGGGCGCCCACATGGTAGGTGACACTCACCTTGAGTTCAGTTAACTATTTGGAGTAAGAGATAACACTTATGAATACATGTAAAGATCCTAAGAGTTAGGGTTTGATGTTTACATGCATGAAGTTCAATTTAGTTTAGTTTAGTTCATAATCAATTTAGTTTAGTTTAGTTTAGTTTAGTTTAGTTCAATTATGGTTCAGTTATCTTTAGTTAGTTTTAGTTGAATGCTAGTTGACTTCAGTTAACTTGGAATGCATGACTAATGACTTGAGTTGCATGACAGATAACATGGACTACCTTTAATTAATAGTGGATGACCATTCTTGCATGAATGGTGGAGAGAAATGTTCCAGTTAACAAGAAATGACTTGGACCCAACTTGGGTGCCCAAGTTGGCTTCTTGAAATTAACTCCTTTGCATGCTAAGATATTTCAGAAGGCTAAGTTAAGTGGGCTCGCTCTTGGGCGCCTACTTTGAAGATAAAGCCTTGAAGATATTTATAGAATAAAGGTTGAGTTATTAATTTAGTTTGGGACCCAAATGGATGAAGATGATGATTTGACATTGTTCTTCACGAAATAACTTTACTTGCAAGAGATAGGCGTACCTTTTAGGGATAGGGATTGAGCACTATAATTGTAACTCTTTTGGAGTTTACAAAGTTGATTAATGCCTATTTATCTCAAGTAAGTTGAAGAGAGTTGTGTATCAGTTTTATTGCAGGTTGTGAAGAAGATTTGGTGAAGGAAAAAGAAGCATTCTCAAGCAAGGATTGGAATTATTGTAATCTACTTCAAAGATTAAATAATACATTGATTCTTGGTGGAGTTTTTTCCTGAAAGGGTTTCTCCACGGTATATGCTTGTGTAATCTTTCTAATATCTTGTCTAATTCTTCTAGAACTTATGTCTTCATTCTACAAATGATAAATGAATTAATCAGATAATCACCCACAAAGAATCTATAACAAAGAAAAGCATATTTAGATCAACAATCATAAATTTTTACAAAGTATTAAGCTACATAAACACCTCAATTTTCAACAATAGAGGCTCATAATTTTGACATGTGGTCATGTTTTTCTTGTCCGCAAGAAGAAAGGGAAAGAGGAGAGATAATACTATGGAGGCTTAGAATGTTGACACGTGGCCATGTTTTGATTGCCCATGAGAAGAAAAGGAAAGATGAGAGAAATTACTACGGGGGCACAAAATGTCTACATGTGTCCAAGACTTTTCAAAGGTAGCTCTGTGGGTTTGTGGAAGATCAATGTGTGTCCATGGTGACGTATGCTAAGAGACTTTTCAGTGTGGTATCTGCATTCTCATTGGTCACGAAATATTCCCTATCAGAGGTATCATGATTTAAATGTGCTCCTTCCAATTTTCTCGTGAAGATTGAAGATCGACAAGTCAAATTCAAACGTGCTCAATGACTAGTTGGGTGATCCCACAATACTGGTTTATAATTTTTGGCCAAACTGGACATTGAACTAATTTTTTTAACTAAATCTTCACTTTTGGGCACCTATAGTTGCTAAACCATGAGGAATTTGAAGATAATGCAAACTAGTGATTTGTGACATTTTGTTTGTAGATTCTAAATATATTTATTTTAAATTTTTTGAATCAGATTGCATTTATTTTTCCATCTCCTTCGAAAACTAGTTTTTATCAGTAAACACCATTTTTAAGGAGTGATGTTCACCGTATACAACATAACTTTTTTTCTATGAAGGGTAAAATTCTAATTGTTTTTTCAAATTAAGATTTGTAACTAGGATATCTAACAAGTTCATTTGGTTTCATAGTGTTTTCTTTAATATTTTTTCCTTAATCAAGTTTCAAAGTCAAACCAAATACAATTCAGACATAGGTGGACCATATACAACATAATTTTTTTTTTCTATGTATCGAAATTCAATTTTTTTTTACTTGATCAAGACCATCAATACCTAGCTCGAACATATTTTTCAAAATTTTATTTTGATAATCTACTATTTTTCCACATGTGCAGAACATAGAGCTTGATTTTCGGTGAAAAACCTATGTTTAATTAAACTAAAAAAAATACATAATAAAACCAAAACATATTAAAATTATATTCGATGGATAGCTCGTTCTGAGGACTACCATCATCTAGTTGGATTTGTGAAGTCTCCTCCATTTTTATCCTCAACCCGAGCTTCGAAGGGAATTTTTTTGCAGAGATTTGGTAGAAGAGGGGGAGAAGGGGGAAAAAGGGGGTTCTAGCGAACTAGCTAGAACCTCCCCCTTTAAATGCAATTAAAAAATAAGACCCATTAAAGGGGGATTCGCTAGAGGGGGGGGGGGTCCAGCGAACACCCCCTAAAGTGTTTTCCATTTGAAAATGCATTTTTCCTTCCTCAACAAAATTGTAAACTAGTTATGTGGGTTTACCCAGTTCCTAGTTCAATTTTTTCTCTGCATAAGCCGACAAGTTAGCAATTGGAAAATATTTTTTTAGGCCAACTTGTGCTACACCAAATGTGCTAATTTTTGGTTTGGGCAGATATTGCAATATAATCTACAAACCCATATCAACATTTAATAAAATTGCTTTGAGTTGTTGAGTATGTGTGTAATAGTACAATCTTTGAGTCTATACAAGGTTCTGTAATCTTTCTGAGCACTTAATGTTGAATCTTTTAGGGAAAATAATGTTTGTGTGATGCAAAGCAATGTATGTATGTGAGACTATGAAATTGACAAAGAAGAATTGCAATATCTCTTTGTAAGTTTTTCTGTAATTATTTGTGATGTATTATGTGATTGATGCCACAACTCATGTGAGGTTGGTGCCTCCTATTCATTGATTTGGTGCTATGTCTGTGAGGTTGGTGCCTCTTAATAGGTTGGTGTTTATCGGCTTGGCTTGGGGATTGGTGTCTCTAGTAGGTTGGTTCTTGCAAATTTATTGTAACATTTGAATTTCTTTATGAGGTTGGATTTGGACAGTAGATCCGAGAAGCTCTTCTCATTGTGGTTTTTCCCTTTATGGTTTCCACGTAAGTCTAGTGGTCTTATGTGATTGTGTTCATTGTTGCTTCTAATTTCATTGATGATGATTTGATATTCTTTAGTGCATTGATTAAAGTTAGAATTTTATGATATATTGATTCACCCCCCTCTCAGTATATTTGTGTGTTCAACAATTGGTATCAGAGCTAAGTTCCTTGGTGTAGCTTAACAATTGAAGGTAGATCTTGGATTAGAACACATGAGAGGTCATGATGGATCACACTCAAACAAGGCACCACAGTTTGATGGAACAAATTATGCTTTATAGAATATAAGGATGGAAGCATGCCTAACCTCATTAAGGTTTGATGTTTTGCAATCTATTGTGGATGGTTATATTGCTCTTGAAAATCCTCCAATAGATCAAGCTGACAAGAAAGCATGTGAGTATAATGCTAAAGCTAAGAATGCTATTTTGAGTGGAGTTACAAATTCTAAATTTTTCAAAATAATGCACTACAAGTCTACTAAGGAAATTTGGTAAAAGCTTCATAGCATCTATGAAGGTGATGATAAGGTCAAGCAAGCCAAGCTACAAACTCATAGAAGCATGTTTGAAAATCTAAAGATGAAAGAAGAGAATAATGTTTATTTCCTACTTCAAGTGGATGAAATAGTTAGTGCTATCAAAGGAATAGGTGAAGAATTGAAAGCACCAATAATTGTCAAGAAGGTACTCAGATCTCTCTCCCAAAGGTATGATGTAAATTTTTTTTCTATTGAAGAAGCTAGAGATTTGAATAAGTTTTCTATGGACGATTTGCTGGATCTCTCATTTCCTATGAAACGAGGAATGGAAATAAAGAAACATCAAAGAGAGAAGCTTCTTTCAAGAACTAAAAAAGGAGAAGGATGAGGAATCTGATCCATGCAATGATTCTGAAGATGAGGAGGCTAACTTTGTGAGGAAGCTAAAGAAAGGCTCTGGCAAGTATAAAGGTAAGTTACCAAGTTCAAATGTTTCAATTGTGGTAAAGTATTTCATTTTGCTTCTAAGTGTCCTTTTGGAGAAAATTAAAGTAATAATTAGTACAAAAATAAAAGGAAGAACTTTCATAAGCACAAGAAGAACCTCTATTCAAAAGAGGACAATAAATCATCTGAGGAAAGTGATCAATGTGCTTCTGAAGAAGAAAGAGAAGAAATTCTATTCATGGTCATATAAGTTCTAGAATATGAAGACAATCATGATGGAGATGGTGAAGATATACTTGATCCCGATGAAGAAGAATGTGAAGTAGATCTAGAGGGAGAACTCATAGCTGCATTGACTGATCTAAAAGCAGAAAGGAAAGAAAATCAAAGACTGAAGGGGAAGCTTGAAGAAACTGAAAAGATGATTATTTATTTGAAAATTTAGATAGAAGAGATAAAGAGGATAGAAGATGTCTTGTCCGAACAATTAAGAGCTTGAGGAAGGAATTATATCTCTAAGAAAAGATTTTGAAAATCTAGGTGTCAACTAAACAAAACCTTGAAGTATGAAAAGAGCACTAAAATTCTAGATGAGATCCTAAGTTGTTAAAGATCACCCTTCATCAAGACTAGTCTTGGATTCAACAAAATTCAGAATACAACTACAAAATAGTTTGATGAGAATGTCTCAGGTAGTTAAAAGGTTTATCAACACAAGAAGACTAAAGATAAGAAAAAGTAAGTTGGTTTTATCAAATTCAACAATCAAAAGTGAAGATTCAAAGATCTAGGTCCTACAAGGCAATTGTTCACAACCAAGTCAAGCTACTATTTCTCTGGTTATTGTTTTACCTACAATATTTTTGGTCATAAGGCAATAGATTGTAAGAGGTTTCCTATGAAAAGTAATAACTTTGTGAGCAAGAATTCCTTTGCACCTTTAGTTGATTTCAATATTATATGTTACAAGTGTAATAATTTTGGGCACAAATAATTTTTTTGTAGAAGTAACTTCCAAAAGCCTCCTAGACAGGAAAATTAAGAGAATGTGGATATCTATGCTAGTCAAAAGACATAACCTAAAAAGGAATGGAAAATAAAGAATGAAAAATCAATGATTACTCAAACTACTTTTCACGCTGAAGAAAATCCATGGGTTATTGATAGTGGATGCTCTAGTCACATGATTGGAGACAAAAGTAAGTTCGTCTGCTTAAAGAAGTGGAATGGTGGATCAATTAAATTTGGTGATAATACTACTGCAGGGATATGTGGAGATGGATATCTAAGCATTGATGGAAGATCTAGGATAAATGATGTTATTTATATTGAAGGACTAAAACATAATCATTTAAGTGTAAGTTAGATGTGTGACAAGGGCTACAGTCTCACATTCCATGCTCAAGATAGTAAAATTAGGAAAAATGGAAAGATTGTTGAAGAAAAAAGTAGTTCGGAAGGAAATCTATACAATCTCACTGAAGTCAAAGGAAGAAGCTATCTTTTGGGAAAATCGTATGAGAGTTGGCTATGCCATAAAATAATGGGTCATATTAGATTTGATAACCTAGTAAAGATCTGTTCCAAGCATGTTGTGAGAGACATGCAAAAAATTACTAAGCCTGCAAGTACCTTTTGCAAAGAATGTCAAATAGGGAAACACACAAGAGTAAGATTGAAGATAAAGGAGCACTCTACTACAAATCCATTGGAGTTGATTCATACATACCTATGTGGACCAAAAAAAACATAAGACCTACATAGAGAAAGGCATTTTGTGTTCTTTATTGATGATTTCACTAGAATGACTTGGGTGTCTTTCTTAAGAGAAGTTTGAAGCCTTTAATAAATTTAAAATTTTTAAGGCTACATATGGTTGAAAAAAAATGGGATCAAATATCAAATGTCTAAGGTCTGATAGAGGTGGTGAGTTTACTTCTAATGAATTTGAAGGCTTATGTGAAGAACATGGAATCAAAAGACAATATTCTGCTGCTAGAACTTCTCAACAAAATGGAGTAGTAGAAAGAAAGAATAGAATAGTTAAAGAGATGGCTAGGAAAATGATGAATGAAGCCAAATTTTCTGATGCATACTAGAGAAAAAAAAATTCATATTGCTGTGCATATCCTTAACAGAGGACTAATAGTAGCTAATGGTTACAAGACACCACATGAGCTATGGTATGGAAAACCTACATTTGTCAAGCATTTCCGAATATTTGGAATCAAATGCTACATCAAAAGGGATGAAGAAAATTTCAGAAAATTTGAATCGAGATCAGATGAAGGTGTCTTTCTTGGCTACTCATCAAGGACCAAAGCATACAAATGTTACAACAAAAGACTGCATAGAATTTTTGAAAGTATCAATGTGAAAATTGACTAGGATAAACATCATTTACCATCAATTAAAGGGGATCAACATTTTGAACAATCAATTAGTACAAATGAAGAAGACGAAAATACAGAAGAAGAGTTTGAAAGTACAAAAGCTCCAACTAGGTATGTTAAGAAAAATCACTCTAAAAATTAGATTCTTGGAGACAAGAATGATGAAATTATGACTAGGAGAAGATTAGCAAGAATGAATGAATAGGTAAATATTTTTCTATTATTTGAGGTTGAGCCTAAGAATTTTGCAAAGGCTAGCAAAGATGAGAATTGGATTGCTACAATGGAAGAATAATTAAATTAGATTGAAAAGAATGAGACTTGGGAACTTGATCCAAGACCTAAGAACAAAAATGTAATTGTCACCAAATGGGTATTCATAAAAAAATTGAATGAAGATGGAAAGGTAATGAGAAATAAGGAAATGTTAGTTTGCAAAGGATATGCGTAGGTAGAAGGTATTAATTTTGAAGAAACTTTTGCTCTTGTGGCTAAATTAGAAGCAATTAGGATGTTCTTGGCATACCATCTATAAAAATTCCAAGGTATACCAGATGGATGCCAAATCACCATTTTAAAATGGAAATCTTGAAGAGGAAGTGTATATTGAGAAACTTGAAGGGTTTTAGTTGTTTGAGAGTGAGGATTATGTCTACAGATTGAAAAAGACATTGTATGGATTGAAATAGGCCCATAGGGCTTGGTATTCTAGATTGGAAAATCACTCGCAACATCAAGGATTCAAAAGAGGGATTGCATATAGTAATATTTAGATCAAGACATATGTGAGTATCAATTGATAGTTGTTGTATATGTTGGTGACATTATTTTTGGTGGCAACAATGACAAGATGTGGAAAGAGTTTACAGACGAGATGCAAAAGGAATATTAGATGTCTATGCTTGGTGAATTATCATTTTTTCTTGGTTTACAAATTGCTTAGTCAAATAAGGGCATCTTCATTTCACAAACCAAGTATGTCAAGGAGATGTTGAAGAAATTCAAGATGGAATACTGCAAGCCAGTAGACACACCAATGGTGACAAGATGCAAGCTAAGCAAGGATGACAAGTCACCTAAAGCAGATCAGACTCTGAGGTCAACAATTAGAAGCTTGTTCTATTTGACTACATCCAAACTTGACATTATGCAAGTTGTGTGCATGGTAGCAAGATTTCAGGAAACACCTAAGGAAACACATGTAAAGGTAGTAAAGAGGAGTTTTAGGTACTTAAAGAACACCATTGGCTATGGTTTGTGGTATCCTAGAGGTGATGATTTCACTCTAGCAATTTACACAGATGATGATTGGAGAAGAAGTATTGATGACAAAAAGAGTACTAGTGGTGGTGTATTCTTTCTTGTTGACAAACTTGTGTTAGGCTAAGAAAGAAACAAGATTCAATGTCTTTATCTACAATAGAAGAAGAATACATTGTTGGAATATCATGTTGCACTCAAGTGCTTTGGATGAAACAGATACTAAAGGATATAAAATTTGAGTATAATGAACCTATTTCCATTCTCTGTGATAATAAAAGTGCAATTAACATTTCAAAGAATCTAGTGATGCATTCTAGGACAAAGCACATTTCAATCAAACATCATTTCTTGAGAGAAAAGGTTGGAGATCAGGAGGTCAAATTAGAATATGTGATTACTCAAGAGAAAATTGTAGATATCTTTACAAAACCTCTTCCTAAAGAGATATTTGATTATCTTAGATAGAAGCTAGGAGTGACAACTCCTTCCTCTCAGTAAATAATTAGATGAAGCATAGGTTCAGGGGGGAGTACTTTTATGCTCTTCCCTAGAGTATTTCCCTTAGGGGGAGTGTTGCAGAGAGTTGTTAGCCAATATTATTGAACAAAGGGGGAGTACTTTGAATCCTTTTCCATTGATATCAAGGAGGGAGAGTTATAGGAAGATTTGGATAGGGAGAGTTACAAGAAAAGGGGAGAGGATTCATAAATTTAGCATTGCCATCAATGAAAAATGAGGAGATTGTTGCAAATTATTATCGAAAGGGAAAAATGTTGTCATTGATGTTAAAGCTCTACTTTATGGGAGATTCATGTTTATTCTAGTCTATTCATGTCTGCTCATGGCCTGGGAGTGTTTTCTGCATTCAACAATGGCGATTTGATCTTCTTTGGACTGCGTCTGTGTTAGGGTTTCATGCTTTGCTAGGATTTTAGCCCTAATTCTTCTAAAACCTAAGTGTCATGTTTGTGTGTGTGCTTTTTGACTTGCTCTAGGTCGTTCCCGATTACTTGAGTTACAACTTAAGCCCCTAGGCATTGTTGGTTTACCAACCCAGTGCATCGCTTGACTCGGTTCCAAAATATTTCCCCTTGTCTAAAGTTAATACTTTAGTAGTGAAATGTATGATGTCTGAGGGACAGGTGTCAAACTTCCACTCACCAACAAGAGAAATGGTGGGCCCCATTTTTGCGCTTGCAATTGTATGGAATGGCGACATGGTGATCTTCCATGAGCTCATGCAAAGAGAGAGAATGAAGGAAGAAAGTCACACAAAAGGGCAGGTAAGTGACACATATAAAAGGTGGGCCTAGAAGGAAAGTGTGTTGTGTGGATACAACACATGTTGTGTGTCTGCTTATTCACAAAGGTTATGGTGGGTCTTGTTTCTTGTTGTGCGGTGTTGCGAGAGGTTGACATGTGACAGTTTTCCACATGCTCTCAAGCTTAAAGAAAAAGCAAGAAAAAGTTGTGCGGTGTTGCGGGAGGTTGACAGGTGGCAGTGTTCCACATGTTCACAAGTAAAAAGGAAAGATAGTAAGAAGTTGTGCAGTGCAATGAAAGGTTGACATATGTCTAGGATGTCTTGTTAATGTTAGATTGGATCGCTACCGCGCATCCACGAAGAAGAGAGAGAAGGTTGTGTAGAGGCTTGAAATGCTGACATGTGGCCATGTTCTGCTTGTTCACAAGAAGAAAGGGAAAGAGGAGAGAGAACACTATGGAGGCTCAAAATGTTGGCATATGGTCGTGTTCTGCTTGTTTGCAAGAAGAAAGAGAAAGAGGAGAGAGAGCATTGTGGAGGCTCAAAATGCTGACACATGGTCGTGTTCCTCTTGTCTACAAGAAGAAAGGGAAAGAGGAGAGAGAACACTGTAGAGGCTCGGAATGTTGACACGTGGTCGTGTTCCAATTATCCATGAGAAGAAAAGGATTTATATGAGAGAAAGTATTGTGGGGGCACAAAATGCCAACATGTGTCCAAGACTTTTCAACGGTAGATCTATGGATTTGTGGAAGATCGATGCATGTCCATGATGACATATGTCGAGAGACTTTTCAACATGGTATCTGCATTCCCATTGGTCATAGAATATTCCCTGTCTGAGGCATCACGATTTAAATGTGCACCTTTATGTCTTCCTGTGAAGATTGAAGATCAACGACTCAAATTCAAACGTGCTCAATAGCTAGTTCCTAGTTCAAAGTTTGCTTTGCACATGCTGACAAGGTAATGATTGGAAAATATTTTTTCAAGTTGACTTATACTACACCAAACGTGCTAATTTTTGGTTTGGGCCAACATTACAATATAATATACAAACCCAGATCGGTATTTAAGAAAATTGCTTCGAGTTGTTGAGTATGTGTGTAACGGTATAGTCTCCAAGTCTGTACATGGTTTTGTGATATGTCTGAGTACTTCATGTTGAATTGTTCAAGGCAAAGAATGTTTGTGTGATGCAAAGTAGTGCATTTATATGAGGCTGTGAAATTAACAAAGCAAAATTGCAATATCTCTTTGAAAGCTTCATGAAAGCAACTCATTTGTTAGTTTCTCTATAGTTGTCTATGATGTATCCTATGGTTGATGCCACAACTCATGTGAGGTTGGTTCCTCCTATTCATTGAGTAGGTGCTTTGTTTGTGAGGTTGGTGCCTCTCAATAGGTTGGTGCTTATCAACTTGGCTTGGGGATTGGTGTCTCCAATAGGTTGGTGCCTGCAAATTTATTGTGACCCTTTGTATGTAATTGTGAGGTTGGATTTGGATGGTAGATCCAAGCAACTCTTCTCACTGTGGTTTTTCCTTTTAGGGTTTCCATGTAAATCTGGTGTTTTCTTATGTGGTTGTATTAATTGTTGCTTCTGATTTCATTGATGACGCTTTGATGTTCTTTGGTGCATTTATTAAAGTTAAAATTTCATGATGTACCAATTCACCCCCCTCTTAGTATATTTGTGTGTTCAACATTAAAGAGATTTATATGTGATAGCTTTATGATTTTTTGGTGAAGGAGAAGGAATATTTGGTTTGTAGGTTGAAATGGTCACTGTATGGTTTGAAGCACTCACCCTGCATGTGACACTAGATTTTTTATGAGTTTACACTAAAAATGGGTTTTGTTAGGAGGAAGATCACTATGTTTATATTAAAATTATTAACGATAATATTATAATAATTGTCTTGTAGGTGGATGGCATATTTATTGGAAATAATAAGGTGATCCTTAGGGAGCTCAAACATAACTTTCTAGCATATTTGATATGAATTATATAGGGGTTTCTAAATATACACTTGGTATAGAGATTAAAGGGACCATGTACACAAAAATCTTTGGTCAAGTCTGAGTATGTTGATATGATTTTATAATGGTTTAATATGCATGATTTACAAACACTCAAGTATTCCTTTGATTGTTGGCACTAAGATTTCCTTGGATATGTGTCCCAAATTGAAGTGATAATTTTGAGGAAATTTGTATCATTATTTATGCTAGTGTTATTGGTAGCTTGATGTATGTAATAGTTTGTACTAGATTAGATATTGTCCAAGTAGTGAAAGTTTTGGGAAAGTTTATGTATAACCCTAGTAAGGAGCATTAGATTTATGTTGAAAATGTGTTTACTTATTTATGAGTGAATTTTTATGATCTTTTATGTTATCATGGTACTAATGATGTGGATAAGGCATTAAACGTACATGGCTTTATAGATGCATGTTGGGAAGGTTACTTGGGCAGTCAAAGGTCCGCTAGTGGCTATGCACTCCCTTTTTTTGTGTAGTGAGTTAGATGAGTAACAGGTAGCTCATGATTGTTTTATCCACCATCGACATATAGTATATGTCTACTACACATTCCTCTCAAGAAGTAGTATGGTTATAGAGACTATGTTCACGTATTGGTTTTGATGGTGGTTGAAATCAATTGTGATAGTAGAGTGCTATTTGTTTAACCATTAGCCCCATCTATGATGTTATTATGTCCAATATCATTTTTTGTGTGAGATGGTAGAGAATGGTAAGGTCATGTTGTATAAATTTGACACTCAATATGATGTTGCAGATTCCCTTATGAAGTCAATGAGCATGAAGAAGTTCTCTTAATATAGAAAGGTTACAGACCTTGCATCTTGTACTTGGTTTATTTTATGTGTTATATGGATGCCATTGCAATGTATATATTAAGTGGGATAATTTTAAGATGGTGTGATATTTAATTGTAATTCTAATATATATTTTTCCATGCTTCCAAACATCTTGGAGAGGGTACTTAGATGTCCCTTACATGGATGAGAGATAATATTTTATTATTTTTTTCTATTGACTTGGATTATTAGTTGTAATGGACTTAATAAACGAGGTGGAGGTGGACCACGATAATGGTAGTTAAACATCAATTAGAGGTCATTTATGATATATGGAGCAACTCTTTATTATTGGTGGATCCCATGTGATTTGGTTGTTGGATTTGGATACCATTCTTAGGATATATGCCATTATGGGGAGTTACAATTCAAATATTTTTTTCATAATGATTTTATTTATGGTGTGGTAGTTACTTTTTCTATTGTTAACTTCATGGGAGTTACATTTACCAATTTTGGAGATTTCCCATGTGTATAAGGTGTGATATTTTTGCATGAGGTGGATTTGGGTACCTATTTTTGGCCCATGACATCTTCTCTTATTTTCTAAACCTTTTATGGTTTCTTGTTTCTGTATGTTCTATAAATTAGAGCCTTGGGATAGTAGTTTCATATGTTATTACATAGGTACATATGTGCTATTGGAATGATGTCAGATTGAAGGGAGAAAGTGTGTTGCATATAGACTCTTGTGTGATTTGATAAATTTTGTTTATGAATTTAATCTTTGACATTATATCTTAATGGGTATTTTAATGTTGCATTGTTAAAAACCAAATTTGCATGCTCTTTAGATCATTAACATTTGTAGTAGTTTGCCTTGAATTAACAACAATATGGTCAAGAAAGTGAGAACAAAAAATAGTCAACCTAGATCTATTATCAACAAGCATTATATTGATTTATTTTTTCTTATACCTTGTGACAATAATTAATTGGAGGGCTTTGTTAAGAGCTAAAGGAACAAATTTTAGATGAAGAAAATAAATAATATAGATTCTATCATAGAGAGTAGTTCAATGGGTAAGAGATATTGTTGACTAAAAATCCTCTACAAATTTTGTTGAATGATGTCCCTAAGAGGATAAGAGGACTAAAGGAGATCCCAAAGATATGGCTTAGCTTGGATGGGCTGTAGTGGCTCTATGAAATCATATTATTTAGGATTCCTAGCAAAAAGATGAGGTAGAGGGGGGAGATTATAGTAGTAGATGGAATAAAATTTGGGATAGATGTGTTTTATGATTTCATCTAGTGTCATGGGTATGATTGATTTTATGATAATCATTGTTAAGGGAGGGTAACTAATTATTTGAATGAGGGGATGAAAGAAAACCTTGTACTACTATTTCTAGGGTCAAAATGGCTTGTACATAATTATTAGAAGGATTATAATGTGGCACAATTATGGGTTGAATGTAAGAAATGGAAAGGTCATACATCAAATTAGAGAGGTCTTTAAATTTTTCATTAAGTCCTTTAAGCATGTGTGTGATAACAAGAATAAACTAGAAGATAAGTAAGTGATGTTACACTTGAGTGGGCTAGAGGTGGAGAATGAATGATAAATATAATTAGGTTCTCATAAATTGAAGGAAAAATATTTACATATAAATAAAACTAATTTAAGTATTTTATCATTTAAATGTTGGAGAAAAAATATATCATAATAGTAATTAAAGAGCTTCTAGTAGAAAATTGTGTATGAGATTTTGAATTAAAAAAATTCATTATGGAAGTGACATAATATTGCACATGTATTTAGAGTCTCTTTCATTATAAAATTCCCTACATTTAGAGAGGGAAGAAGAAGACACAACATGTATAGAATAATCATCATTAGAAAGAGATCTAGATCTTTATCATAATACGACTCTCATATGAATCATCAATAACGTGCTCATAATGTGTGGTAGAGAGGAGGACAAAAGGATTGTGGGATGATTGATATTTGGGGGAGAGGGAGGTGATAAGTTGTGGAGAGGAGAGATCAAGGACACACTTGGTTTAAGAGGTGAATTAGGTGAAAGTGTGACATTAATAGAAGTTCTAAAGGAGAGGGAGTGACTCATAAGAAACAAAAGACAATGGATGAAGGGATTTTAAAGTGACAAGAAGGAAAATTTTGGATCTCACGAGGAGAGGAAGGATAAGGCGGTGGATCATAGGAAGGAAGAAGTATAGGGATACTAAAAATAGAAGGGAACAATGGTGGCTATGAAAATGGATCATATCTATAGGCATGATGGAATGTGTACATGTTAATAGGAAAATGGTTAGGTAAAGGAGGATAATGAGTGGGATAAGGAGGACATGTTTCAATTGTTGTTACATGGAGCTCAATCAGACTTGGTGTTTAAATTTTCCCCACTTTACCCAACACGTTCCCCCCCCCCAAAGTAATTAACATGGGAATGCAAGGGGGGCATATCCTTTTGTAATTATGTTATAAACAATCATATAATTTCCTGAGAGTGGAATAGTTTCTTATAGCAAACTAAAAACCAACAGACACGGTTTTAGACAATTGTGTGTTGTGATTTTGGTGTAGATTTGAAGTGCTATAATGTGCGTGAAGGTTATTGTAGATCACATGGTACAATGCAAGGAAGTGACAAAGTTTAAACATAGGTTATTGTGTTGGGTGCACATAGCACTATGTGCGGAAATACATAGCAGTGGAAATCGTGGATTCAATTGTTGCATGTTGCAACTATTGTTACAGGTTATTTGTAAATGTATTTGCTAGGAGTTAATCAATAAATGGATTGTTGTTTGTGGATGTATCCCAAGCATAGGGTGAACCACGTTAAAACTCTTGTTGTATCATTGTTTTTGTGAATTATTTCATTCTTCTGTTATTTTGTTTCGTGTTTAATTAATCTGCATTTAATTGGTAATTCGAGCCCTCTATTTCCTGCCTGCAATTCTTAACATTAATACCATTATATGGCTCATCCTATAGAATGTTGGAAAAATGTTAATTCAAGTGGTTGTATAGAGTACAAACTTCAATGTTGATGTCATTCATGGGGGAAGAGAAGACTCAAAAATACAAGAATGGTAAGAATTAGGAGAAAGTAAAGTATCAAGGGAAGATGGTTCAAGGTGATACAATCATCATAAGGTATTAGAACTAGATAATAATAATGGGAAAATCATGAAAGGTGTAAAAAAGAGATCACTAAGGGATGTATAAGAAATTTCGGTTGAGGGATTAGGATGAGTAATATTAGGTGAAGAAGAGGGTGAGATAGAAAAAATAGTGCTAGAATCACCAACTAGAACATTAGGTTGTGTAGTGGAAAGTGATAGTGGAGAAGGATTAGTAATGTGAAAATGAACATAAAGGACATAATAATGTCTAAGTCATTAGAATATGCATTAAGAAAGCTAGCAAGATTAGGAGAATGGGAGAGGTGAGTCCATAAGAAATCAGTGGAAAGAGGAGAATAGTCTTAAGTCAATAAAGTTGTGGAAATGCTTCAGAACAATGTGGTGAGTATAACAAAAACAATTGGGACCAAGGAAAGACGTAACATGAGAAATAAGATAGAAGGTATGATCCATGGTAAAGTCAATAAAAGAGTTAACAGGGTGAAATGTAGCAATAGGTGGAGAAATAAGATTTGGGTAGGTTTTATGAAGTGTTAGAGAGGCTAGGATTGGTAAGAAAACAAGAGTTAATGGTAAACCAATGCTAGGGGTAAAGGAAAGGTGTCTTGTAAAGGGTTGAAGATTTTTGTAGAATCTTGAACAAATCAAATGATCTAAAGTTGATAAAGAGAGAGGGTAAATGCAAGTAGGACCTAGGCTTTTGGAAAGTGAAAGAAATAGAGATGAATATAAGTGATGAGAGAAGAACAAAAAGAAACATATAAGATGTTACACAAGGATTTAATGAAACAAGCATGCAAGATACGTGTTCACCAAATGAAACAAACAAAAATAAGGATTATTTTCTTAGTTGTGTATTGTATTAGATCAAAATTAATGAATTTCAAAAGTGAGTAAATAGCCCTAATTTAAACTAACAAATTTACACATTAGTTGAGATTGACTAAAGACTAGAGGTATAACTTGGAAACATAAACTAACAAATGAAAGCAAACATATGTAAACTATGAGTAGGAAAGAGAAAACAATGAAACTTGGAGGCACCTAGAAGTGGAATGTGAATGATTCTTTGACCTTAGAACATGCTAAAAATTCTCTAGTAAAAATTTGGATGTTGTTAGTAGTGTTATGCAAAAAGGGGTGCTACGATTACGACAAGTGTTTGGAAAAATGTGCTAGAAGTGAAAATAGGGGCACTAGAAACATCATTAGTGTCTACAACCCCCTATGTGAAAACGAGCTTCAAATGATAATTGTTTTGAAAGATCTAGCTTGATAAGTCTATAGGTTGTTCAATAAAAATGGACTATTTATGACACATAAAGAAAACAAAATTAATGCAAAATTGATATCTTATGTTTATGGTAAGAGAAAAATAGATAGAAAAGAACAATTCCACTTGGAAAAAAATGAGATGACTTGTGCAGGATGTAGAAGATTGTAAAAAAATAGATTAAATTTTGGAATCTTAAGGAGTTGATTTGTGATAGAGGGGCACAAGTCTCTAGACAAATGCACCAAAAGTGAAAATAGAGGCACTAGAACTAACACAAGTGTCCAAGGGGTCCAAGGGTGTAGATGTCAATGAATAATTTAAGGGAATCTCTCTTTCAATTTTCTAAGCACTTTTCTTTTTCGGTCCAATTATTAAAATACATAGATTCTTTAGTAAAGTTATCACAAATAAATTTTAATGAAAGAAACCCTACAAAATGGAAACATGAGAGGGGATCTTGCCTTTGTTAGCCCCATTTTGGGTATTCCAACACAATCCACATGCATTAGTATGGCAACAGATGTTTAATCAAATATATGCAATGACAATGGCAATGATAACTAGAAGAGAAAAACCTTAGGGGTGCAAATAGCAACAAGGAGATAACAAAGAGGAAAAGGGCTGATAAAAAAATATCACAAAAATGTTAGAATGAATTAGGAAGGCTTGGACAAGATGAGGGATTCTAGGAGAAGATGTGTGGAGGCTTGGAATGGAAACAAGAGGGATAGGAAGTTAGAGTGGAAGAGGGAAAAGAAGGCAATGATGGTTCAAAAATAATGGTTATAATGCTCTAAGATGGCCTATTATTGAGAGGTAAGACAAGACTCCATACCCTTTATTATATAAATTTTAGTTCTTATAAGATACTTCTCCATTATGCATTTCTAAAGAGATTAAAGAAAGTTGAGGTAAGAGGAAAGCCAAAGAGATTTTTGACAAGAAAATACACAATAATTTCATGACAAACTAAGGAGATGGGCTTATTTACATGTTTTTAGGATGATTTTATTCAAGGGAAGGGTTGAAACATAGTAGTTGGTCATCAACAAGCCTCATAATAATTTTTTTTGATAAATAAGCAAAGGACAACCCTATTATTTCGCCTATTAGTTAGAGGTATAAAAAAAAACGAAAATTTCTTTTGATCCAAGGAAGATCAAATTATTAGGGAAGGTTAAGGGTATCAAGAAGAAGAAAATGACAATGATTTCATGTTTTTGTGACCTACAAGGAGCAACATAATAGGGAATCAAGGATAAGGGTTCAGTGCACATGGAAGGGGATACACAAACACTAAATGGATTGGAAAAGATAAACATCACATGCAAAAGGTAAATGAGACTTGTACAAAGAGTAAGAACACATGTTAGAGGGGAAACACAAAAAAATAAGGATAAACAAAGGAACACAAGGATAAACTAGGTGTAAACAAGAGCTAAACAACAAGTAAAAACACATGCTAAAGGGGAAACCTAAAATGTATGCAATTTCTATTTTTATGTGTACACAACCCTCAATTCACCTTACATTTTTAGTGCATGTTTAAATGTAAACCCTACTAACTTAATTTAGTCATGTTATCATACTCTAACACCTTAACTTATCGAGGGTTTATATTGTATAAATATATTTAGCACTTGGATATTTTTAAGGATCATTTTATTTCCATATATATACCAAGCCCACAATAAGTTATGCACAACAATCTATACCTAGGATCATATATTACAAAGAATGTACAGATAAAGCATTACTTAATCTAACCTAGAATTGTCAAATTGGATAAGCTCTAGGGATTAAATAAGGAGAACTTCTATAGTTAAAACTCTCATGCTCAAATATTTAGATGTACAAATGTTGAATGTTTAGTCAAGTAATCTACCACATCCAATTCCCGCATACCTCATCAAATAGTTTATATGCATGTAGAGATTAAATGGTTAGTCTAGTTAATTAAGAGATATACAAATATTGATTATTTAGTCGAGTAAATTATCAAATTCTATTTTCACACATCTCAATAATTAATTCATGTGTAGATATTAAATGTTTAACTAGTTAACTATTGTAGTGCCTAATATGAAAGCGATAATGCAAATATTCAATGTTTTGTCCAATAAATTGGCATGCATATGAATTTTTAGTACAATAAATTATCACATCTATTTCAGGATGTGTTGTACCTTGATAAATGAGGTTGTGTGCGAGCTCTACATGAATTTTATGAAAGATATATCCTTTACTTGGGTTATCTAAGCTAAAGGATGCCCTAAAAGGCTAACCAAATTTGAAATGAATTATTATATTAACATCTTGCAATTATAATAGTTTTGATCACATTGGCTAGTTCTTTTTATTGTTGTTTAGTCCATAGTATTTGATTGATTTCTTGCATTATTTTAAACTAACAATTACCACAATATTATAATAATGATTGACACATCCCAAAAAATATACCATGTAATTTGATACATTACAAAAACATGCATTTATAATGAAAAAGTTGGAGAGCCATAATGAATGATTCACAAGGCACAACTCATGTTGAGATTTTGCAAATGGGATAGCAAGATAATTAGGCTTAATTATGATGAAATTGCATACTAAAGTGCACTTGATCTAGAATAGTGTTGAAATTGGGGACCTCCTAGAAAGTTGCAATGATTCACCCCTTATGAGTATTGCCTAAATGCAATAAATTCTAAGTGAGCCTTTTTTTCTCATGAAAGTTCTTATAAACCACTACTCGTGAAATATGGGTTAACGTAGATTGACCCAAACTACATAGTTGAAACTTGAAAATCATACTGTTAATAAGTATTCAACGAGCTCCCTTCGGGTGTATTTTCCTCTATGTATTGGCCCACGCATTGCAGGAAATCCATTTAGCCTTTTATCAAAGTCTGCTTCCCCCCCTCCACGTGTCTGCTCTACGCAACCCGAAGGTTTTCCCTTCCTTTTGCATCTTGGGAATCCCTGCTATACTTCCACATGTCGTGGCTGTGGGCCATTTTTGATCATTCATTTTTGCTTCCTCATCGGGCTCTGCTCGAGTGCCACGTGCTCTCATTCCCAAAGAAATTTGTTGGGACCCACAATTGTTGTCTGCGATGCACTCTTGCTATGTGTCTACTCTTCGCAAATCTTTCAGTGAGAGGATGAAATAACAACCGTGGGCTGCGAAATGCTGCCACATGTCTCTTTTGCACCCAATCGATGATCGTTTCCTTTGCTTTTGAATAGAGCTCTTCCCACTCAACACGTGTAGCCTTGGCGCAAGTCTTCGGTGGCGAGAGATAAAGGTTCGCACGAGCAACGGAATGTTGCCACGTGCCTATTCGGCGGATCTCATTTTCGAGCGATGAATCAGGCAAACTAAATGTTGTGATTAGCCACCGCATGTCATAATCATTTGCACGGGATGGTGACACTTGTCTGTTTTAACCTTGCCGGGACCACTGCCATCATTTGCAAGAGATGCACCTATGCTTGGAATGACCAGATGCTTGGTTTCAAATATTTTCTTTTGCAACAACTTGGGGAATATTCTTATTTTGCATCATTGCCAGGGGATAGCGAAATATTTTCGGTGGTTGCTCTTTGAGGCGGTGGGAGTTTTTCTCCTATATATACTTTTCTCTGTTGGGAGAAAGGGGTCCAAAATTTTGAAGGAACACTGGTTTTAGGAAAAGACGCCAGGCCTTTATTACTGTTTTATTTTATTGCAAAAGACTTTCAGACTGTGCCAATTGTTCGGCCTTTCTGTTCTTTCATGCTATTTGATTAAACTGTAAACTGTGCTTTTATTGTCTAGACATTTCATTTGAGAACTTCTATATATATTGAATGCAAGTTTACTGGTCTAGATCATGTCTAATGACTCTTCTTGGCAATAGGAATGTATGCAATGTTATTTTATGTCAATAAATGGATTGTTTGTACTATGATTTTCAGTTTCTGCTCTTCTAGAACACTACAAATACCAATCGGGCCCTTAGATATATGATTTATCGTGCCTATCATTAAGTCTTGGCGCATCGCCTTAGGTTAGACTTTATTTTATTATATATGTTTCATTTTCCCTTTCCAAACCCCCATTATAGAAGAAGCTGACTTCTCTAAAAACCTGGAGGTCACTCAGTTTAGCGCAAAAGGTCCCCCATAAATTGAGTTTCCCATAAGACACTGTTACCATGTCAAATTTTGGCGTCAACAGTTTGTTCTTTTTCTGGCATGCCCAGTGGGACCAAGCTTAAATGAATTTGCATTTTAGAAGGGTGTATGAGCCATCGAATTGTAACTAGGTTCCAAACCGCAGGCAACCCCAGTTTACTAGTACCTCCACTGGGAACAGTGCAAGCCGCAAATCAGTTGGTAACCGTTCCACTCTTGCCACCCGTTCCTCTAACCATGTTGCCAGTCACCAACTGAAATTACGTGGCATGGGACGCCGAAAGTCCCCTAGCAGCCCCAGTAACACCTGTTGTCTTGGTGTTATCCCGGTTTCAACTATGAAAGCTATACCCAAGTTTACCACAGATGGCTCAAGAACACCTGCAGAACATCTGTAAGATGTGGCAGATGTGTGTCTGGTGCACGAGATCACAACGCTGAATGTAGCTCTAAGGCTTCTCGAAGCATCTTTTAAAGGCAAGGCGTTGGATTGGTACCGAACATTGTCACCTAGCACTATTTACACCTGGGACGAGCTCGAAGATCCATTCTATGAGAGGTTCTCAAATGACGGAGATCGCTCTTCACTGTATTTTCAACTATCTGTCATAAAACAAGCTCCCTAGGAAGTTCTGATGGAATTTAATGCCCGATTCCACACGAATTGGTAGAGGATCCCTGTTACTATACGCCCGACTCTTGAGTTGGCGTTCATATTTTATCTAAAGTCCATCAATCCCGATATTTCTATGATGATCAAGTCTTTGGGAGGAGCTACTCTACTAGATGCTTACAGTGTCGCTGTCAAAGCCGAGAATCATTTGATAGATTACGGAAAGTTGCCTCCTCGGCCTATCATGCCGATATTTCCTGAAATATCGATTCCCGCACAAGAAGTCGCGTAAACTAGCGTGCCTGCAACTCCCCAGTCAATGTACACATATGCGGCAGTGCCACAAAATGTTGCCTCTACATCCGGTTCTTCCAAAGATGAAATGAGCGATCTTAAAGAAATGTTGCGGACTATGGAAAATGACATAACCACCCTCAAGCGGAACCAATCAACGCCTCTGAAGCCTTCCTATCAAAATTATCAAGGTGGATGGCCCTCATATCAGTAGAATCAGTACCAAGGCGGTTCTCACAGTAATTCACCAACTTCGACGGTCAACCAAATGGTGTCGGTGCCTACTCCATTGATGAGCACTTCACCAAGTTCAAGTAGGGAATTAACCACGAGGCATAATAACCTCATTGATGACATCAATCTGTGGTGCTTCCCTTGCAGTGATGCACATATGCCCCAGAATTGTCTGTGTGGCAACTTACAACAAAAGGTGGTGGAACAACGCAACCAAGGTGCGACACCAGACCACGGGGGTTATGTATATCCCTCGCCACAAATGGAGAGTGTGGTTCTTACCGTGCAAATGCAAGGGATGTCTCTAGAACAAGAATCCGACATCGCTCTTGATCACGTGCTCTTCTCATGGATGGAGGAAGAAGAATCGGTGTTTTCTAATGATGCGTTCATATCCAAAACATTGCAAGTGCAAGCTAAATATAACACGCGCTCAAAGAGGAGATTTACCGGCGAGTCAGTTGTTCCGCATCTAGCCAGCCCGCAACTTAAAGGTGCTTCCGATCAGATTCCTGACACTTCCACTGCCCCGCTACCATCTCAACCACGGAAGAAAATTATCATAACAAGAGCCAAGGAGCAGAAATCTCCGAGTTTGCCACCTTTTAATGTGGTAGAAAAATTGAAGAAACCATCCGCTAATGTGTCTCTATGGGACATTCTAGGTATCCCAGAGAAAAAAATTCTATTACAGAAGGCACTTTAGGGAGAGGTCAACGCATAGCCAACATAGCAATTAGCCAATGCAGAGGTTGTTAATCAACTACTGTCGGCTAAAGTCCTTACGAATAATACAAAAGAATCCCCTGTCGAAGTTAGAGATAAGTTGAAGCCCCAACCCTTTCTTAACTCTCATTATAGGAAAAAAGTTATTGCACAATGCTATGATTGATTCTGGCGCCAACACCATGGTTATGCCTAAACAAATAGCCGAAGCTTTAGGACTCAGCTATGAACCTATGAAAAGGGGAGTAATGCAGCTTGATGGGAACAAAGTTGAAACCATAGGTGTCATCAAGGCACTTCCTTTAACTCTATTTTCTTCAAAAGGGGGAAAATACTTGTCATTGGATTGGTCACATCTGATTCTCAGAACCAAGCACGGTGCAAAAATGAAGATAGAATCAGAGGCTTTGCATTCTAAACATGTAGCGGATGAAGCTTTGATCAATTTTGAAGCCGCACATACCTCTATCACCAAGCAGGAAATGTATTGCGTTGAATTACTAGAGGAGGAAAAGGTGAGCGGAGACCGAGATGACCAAGAGGATGCTTTGTTGAGTGAACACATGGACAGTGACCCTTTTGGCAATTATCATGCTACAGGATTGGGCACCTATGTAATTTATGATGAAGACCAAGTGCTCCCGAAGGTTGCCAAAGAGTTCGAACGTAGCCAGGCAAATGAGCTATGGACGTTGTACTTTGACAGAGCAAGAGGTAAAGTAGGCGCTGGAGCGGGGATATGTTTAATATCCCCACAAGATGAAAAGATACTAAGGTCTTTCCGCTTAAAATATACTAAGGTCTTTCCGCTTCCATTTTGCTTGTTCAAACAATGAGGCCAAATATGAAGGATTAGTTCAAGGTTTAAGCCTTGCAGAGTGAATGGGCATTAAACAATTAATGGTGTTCAGAGATTCCGAACTAGTAGTCAACCAAGTCCGAGGGATTTCTGCGGCAAGGAATGTCTACATGAGATCCTATCAGCACCGAGTCTGGGACCTGGTTGAGAGTTTTGAATCCTTCAACATCTAGACTGTTCCCCGAGGACAAAATGGTGACACATAATGCATGGTCGTGATTGGTGCTTAGTTTGATCCTGCCTCTGACCTTATACATAACGAAAAATTTGTACGAGTAATAGTCCGACCGGCGATTCCTGACAATGATCAGAGTTGGCAGGTTTTTGAAAGTGATGAACACATCGCCTTGTTCATCCAACAGTCGAGGGAATTCATCGACCAACTTCAACCAAAGATTTTTGAGGCTTATGAAGGACAAATTATGCAGCTCAAATCCAACAAGCTTTCGAAAGGATTGGTTACTCTCAAAAAAAAAATTGATTGTGATGATGCAAGGAATGATAGACGAAAGTTCATGGCAGACAAAAGTGATTACGTAGACCTTCGGGTCTTAGATGGCAGAAACCTTCAAGTCGGGAAAGATGTCTCGCACCATGATAAAGAAAGACTCATCAATTTCTGCGAGAAATATGGAGTAGTGGCCTGGTCTTATGATGATCTGGAGGGATATGATCCTGATATCACTCAACACACGATCGAGCTAACAGGTGCAAAACCAGTCCAACAAAAGCGAAGGCCAGTAAACCCCAAAATTGAAGCGCTAATGGCACAAGAGCTAACCAAGCTAATTGAGTCACGCATTGTCTTCTCAATCAAGCATAGTACTTGGGTATACAATCTGGTTTCGGTTTGAAAGAAGAATGGAGATATCCACTTGTGTGTGGACTTTTGAGACCTAAACAGAGCATCCCTAAAGGATCATTATCCGCCGCCTTCGATGGAGTCAATCCTACAAACGGTAGCAGGATCAGAAATGTTTTCTCTGCTAGATGGCTTCTCCGGTTACAATCAGATCTGAGTTAAGAAGGAGGATCAACACAAGACCACATTCACTACAAAGTGGGGAAAATTTGCATATGCTAAAATTCCTTTTGGTTTATCCAACGTAGGGGAAACATTCCAGCGAGCGATGGACATCGCTTTTAGCAAGTTAATCAATAAGTTTATTCTAATCTATTTAGATGATCTTATTGTGTTTTCTAAATCTAAGGATGATCATTTTGACCACTTAGAAATAGTTTTTCAAAAGTGCCAGGAGTTCAGAGTTTCCCTAAATCCAAAAAAATGCGTATTCGGAGTACCGCAAGGCAAGTTGTTAGGACATGTGGTATCCAAGGAAGGAGTTTCAATCGACACCGAACGGGTGAAAGCTATCAAGGAACTTCCCCTTTTGGTGAATAAGAAAGGCGTTCAGTCCTTCCTAGGCAAGGTAAATTTTGTTAGCAAGTTTATTTTCGACTTTGCGGGAATAATTAAGTCGATCACCCTGATGCTTAAAAAGGATCAAACATTCAAGTGGATGACCGGAGCTTGGAAAGCCATTGAAAAATTCAAGGATTCTATTTCCACAACTCCAGTACTAGTTAATCTAGATTTATCTAAGGATTTTATAATGTATGCATTCAATAGCAAGTCCAGTATTGATATTGTCTTAACCCAAAAGGATAACGAAGGAAAGGGAGAACATCCAGTGGCATTCTACTCTCGGACCCTAAAGGAATATGAGACGATTTATAATTTCGTCGAAAGACAAGCCTTTGCAATAGTGAAGGGACTTAAAAAGTTCTGCCATCTAATTTCCTACAACAAAGTGTGTTTATGTCGCGCATTCCAGTGTGCGTGAATATATCATGGAGGGAGAAATCATAGAAAAAAGAGCTAATTGGATCACCAAGATCCTTGAATATGACATTGAGGTCAAACCCACTAAAACTATCCGAGGAAGAGGACTGTGTGAATACATGGCGCAAAATTGCGGATATGCGCTAGTGGAAGGGGTCCTTTTCAAAAGGAATTTCAATGGTCTCCTCCTACGATGCATTACTACAGAGCAAGTGAAGAGAATCCTTGACACATTCCACAACAACGCGACAGGCGGACACTTCTCCACTAAGACCACCACCACCAAAATCATGTGCACAGGTTACTACTGGCCCACACTTTTCAATGACTCCCACTCTTTGGTAAAATTTTGCAAAAAATGCTAGTTCTTTATTGATAGAAGGAAGAATTTTCCAATGCCTCTCAAACCTATAGTGGCGGACAAACGGTTTGCACAATGGGGCTTGGACTTCATCGGGATGATTAATCCCGCTTCTAGCGCCGGGCACAAGTGGATTCTGACCTCCACAGATTACTTCACAAGATGGACAGAGGTTGTTCCGCTTTAAAATGCAACAAAGACATAGATAGTGGATTTCCTCAAAGAGCTGGTGACAAGGTTCAGTCCTCCAAAGACTATCATTTCTAATAATGCCGGAGCTTTCCTAGGTGCAAAGGTATGTCACTTTGCATTAACAAATGGCATATTCCTTAAGACATCATCAAATTATTACCCGCAGGGAAACGACCTAGGGGAGTCAACGAACAAGAACCTAGTTCAACTCCTTAAAAGAATTGGTTCAAAACACTAGAGAAAATGGCATAAAAACCTTCGAGCGACACTTTGGGCAAATCACATAACTCCTAAGCAAGTCCTTAAGACTTCGCCTTACGAGTTGGTATACGGGAAAGAGGCACTGTTACCTATATCTATGAAGATTCCAGTGCTCCAACTATTGAAATCCCTCGAGATAGAACAAAATGGTGCCATGGGGGTTTGGCTTGCCGAACTGTTAGAAGTACAAGAAAAAAGGGAGAATTCCCTAATAGCCATGACAAACCGCCAACAAGTGGTCAAGAGATGGTTTGACAAGAAGGCTTCTGACCAAGGCCTAAAGTGCGAAGACTTAGTACTGAAATATGATAAAAGGGCTGCTAAGCCAGGTCAGCATGGTAAATTTGATAGCCTATGGGAGGGCCCCTTTAAAATCATTCGGTGCAGGGAGCATAATGCTTTTGAGTTAGAAAGTATGGAACAGGGACCCTTATGAATTTTGGTCAATGGGATTCATCGTAAGTTGTTCCATTAAGTGTCAAGTTCTATTTTTGTACATATGTGAATAATACTTTTATTTTATTTCCCTTTGTGTTGACTGGTCCTTTTTTTTAAATTGGTTCGTGTTTCTGCGAAAACAACCTGTCATTGCAGAAAGTAGAGCAGCGGGATTGCTTTACATATAAACACAACCATGTGCAAGGAAAATGAACACATATGCTAATAAAAGGGCCCATACAATAGATATGTAGAATGGAAGAAAGAGCCATGGATTTTTATAAAGATATATGTTGATTTATATATATTCTTTTGTTTTTTACATTGCAAAATGGCTGAGAAAACCATAATCCAAAAAGTATACAACTATATGAGCTATTCTTTCATATATGCTATATTTATAGCCTTTTCCAAGCTTATGTACAAAAAGCAAAAGCAGGTGGTGTATTCAACAACAGAAAACAAAGAAACTGAGAGGCATTTTATTCAAGAGCAGGGAGGCGTTTTATCCAAGAGCATAGGAGGCAGCAATTGACGCATCTATGGTAGCGTCTACCGCTTCTTCTACGACAACGCCTACCGCGTCTTTGTCAGCAGCAAAAGCAACATCATTTGGGACAACCGCCAATGGCGAGGGGAACACCAGGTTCCTAAAGTCGGTATACCAATTGATGTCATAGAATGGTATTGGATTGTAGCTGCAGAATAGAAAGTGCAAGGCCTAGGTAACCCTCTGTCGATGCTCATCGCGTGTCTGGAGGCAGAATCCACGAAGAAACGACAGCCATACAACTACCGCTTCTTCCTCAATGTAGCGACAGAGGTCACTGGCTGTTGGCAGGCCTACCCCATATGCAGCGTGAGCGACAATCTCACCAAGGCCATTCAAGTACTTTTTTGGAAAAAATTCCTTGACCAGCTTCAGAGTTAGGGGCTTGGGGGATACCAATGTCTAACATTGACGCTACAAAGTGTGAGCAGATATCAGTATTCACACGGTATTTGTCCTTGTACTCTATACAATCCCTACCCAAAACCCATTTTATGGCTACCAAAACAAAGGAGTGTTTATTCTTGGTCATTCTCTTCAATCGGCTAGTGGAAATCTCCCCCAGAAAAGTTGTTTGTGACTTATAAGAGGTTAACCTAACATGTGTATCCATGATACTGATACAATGCTTCTACCTTCCAACTAACACTGAAACTTTCCTACCACCTAGCCTATGAAAAACTCGCTTACTAAAGCTTACGACTGCGCCAATGACCTATTGTTAAAACTGCTCAAATGCTAAGTGTGATTTCCTCACTACTTAGTGGCCTATTTATAGAAAAAATGAGAAGATGCATGATAATCCATTTTGAGAAAACGTGATGATAACCGAGTGCCAACTTGAAAGGTGTGCCCGCGTTTGCTCGCATTTCCTGGCCAGTTGCATCTGCACAAGTACGGTTCAATGTGTGCTAGGTTAATAAGAGCTAGTTAATTAGATTTAAAATGGTGGCGCTCATCGGCAGTAAGCTGCACGACCTTAGGCTATTGTGTCATCTCAAAGGCATTTCCCAAAGCCCAAGGCAGGATCCATATCTTTTCAGGTCGTGATCATTTGCTTTGGCTTAATCATTTTGTCCAAGATATTAATTGCCAACACATACTAACGTAAGGTTAGAAGGAAAATTGTCGGCTCAAGTTTCAAGGGAATCACAACATATCACACGGTTGCCAAATGCAATAATGAATTCTGGCCGCCTCGAAATGGCAAGAATTTCATTTTGCACGAGCCGAGGAATTAATGGTACATGTCGAATTAAATGAAAAAAGCACACTTTCCTCTACCACCTTGAGAAAAGATAGCTAAATATTGCATGAAAAAGTTTAATGTTCAAAGTCTTTTCAAATACGCCAAGGCTTAAGGTGCAAAGAAGTTTTCAGCATATCCAGAGCCGGTTAAAATTTGCAAAGAGTTCAGAACCTGCAGAAGTTTTCATCTAAAGAAAAATGTCGGAGAGTTCATCACAGAAAATGTAGGAGATTGGCAGGGAATTGTTTACAGCCATACGGTCGTCAGAAGATGTGTATATCTATGAAGATTTAGCATATGCTACGCCTAGTATACCAAGCAGGCCGAAAAGGGCGAATACGATAGAGTTGGATAGGCCCAGAGATTGCAAAAATAAGAAAAGGGTTGAGGAGAAATGGGGTAATATTTATGACCCACGATTCACAAAAAACTCTAAATCCTTAAGAGAAGCAGCCTGTGCAAGGTTGAAGGCACCTAAGGTAGACACACCAACAACAAAGAAGGTTTGGTACAGTGGTCTTCCACAATACATGGTCTCGCTGGTACATTACTGCCCAGAGTTAGTTGATGCTACCATTCAGCGTTATAACCCTAGCACCCGCTGTATCGAGGGCCGAAACTTAAGAGTTCACATCAGCCCACAAGCCATTTGGCATATGCTATGCATCTCAGACCCAAGTAAAAGAAGAGAGAAAATTGAGTCCTTTTTCCCTGGTAAAGGAGAAAAAACATGGAAGGCAATGAAAAAGAACTCAAATTTCCTAATAGAGGAGATTGGTAAGAAGGGCATCCCAAGTGCAAAGATGTCGAGTATCCCGTTGCTGCGCAGTTCATTTCGCGAGGATATGTAGGATGCCATGTCAATGCTAGCTTTTGTGTGCGGCCGAGACTCCGATGAGATGGTGGAAACCTTTCAACTGGGACCGACCTTCCAATTCCGTAAACAACACGATACCTTCTGGTATGATTTCGCCGAGTTCCTGGTGGAGGAAATGATACGGAAAATAAAAAATTACCCAACGGAGGGAAAGTTTAGATTTCTCTCTTTCCTGGTTCACATGTTCCTACATCAAAACCCTGATTTCTTCGGCAGGTACTTTGAATTATCAATTTTTGATGAAAAGAAGAGGAGGAAGCTGATATCAACGTGGACACCCTTCCTTTCCATGTCATATGATTATTATGCATTTTCATATTATTTTATAACTCCGGTCTTGCAAGATTTACGAGGAGGTGACATAGTCTGAGTCGATGAGGATCAGACCAGATATATGCAAAGTTTCACCCCGCTTATGACTGGTTCTTAGGAACATATTTCACCATCCTCTGGATGCAGGGCTTCACTAGTCAACCCTTCCTTCTCCCAGCCTACGTCACAGATAGGGTGCTCGCGCTTGAAATGTATAGGCAGGTGTGTATCATTGATTTTACCTTTTGCAACAGCAAAAGTGTCAAGAGAAAAGGATTCTTCGCTTGTCCGAAGAATTTCAAAATAGTGACTCTGTTAAAGAAGCAATCAAATTAGTTATTGTAGGATAAACTGACTCATTTAGGGTTGGTTTTGCAGATGAAAAATGGGATTACAACCCTTTCAATGACCTGTCGGAACCACACATGAAAGTTACTCATGTTCCTCGACCTTACTAGGAAAAGTGACTTAACCCACGGGCAGACAAAGATGAAATTTTTGTTGAACTAGTGTGTATTCCCACACAAGATAACAGAGGGCCATGGCACAAGTTCTACTTTGCTATGGCGGTGGCCAAAGATAATGTCCACATGGAACACACCATGTACAACAAGTTGCGGAGGGATGAGGAATGGACTGATGAAAAGATAGAAGCTTTCTAGAAGTATCGCCAAGAAATAGGGCAATTGGATGCTTCTTATGAGAGCTTGAAGGAGGACAAGGAATTTGAAAAATGGTGGGATGATGACCACCCCAAGCCAAACTCTAGCATCAATAAGAGCGATGACCCAAAGGATGATTATGAAGAGTAGGAAGAGGAAGCAGTGACTTTTGCGTCCTTCGTGCCAAAGGAGAAAGGCTCCGGACAACCCACCTATGTGGCCATGAATGTGCAATTTAATGTATCAAGGGCTTCACATACACTCACTTGGGCTGCTAAGGCAGCCAAGGTCCCACAGTAGCAGATAACAATAACTTTAGAAGCTCGAAAATCCTTGCCCACAAAACAACAACGTACGAAGACCATTATCAGAGAGGGTTTACAAGAACTCGCCAGAAGATAGGTGCATGTAGCTAGCCAGGAGCCTGAAGCCGAGGAAGAGTCGCTAGCGATTCTAGAGCCACCATCGACCAGTCAACATGTAAAATTTATTCCTTCTTCCCTTACTTCTCAGTCCTTGGTATCTATCCCTGTCTCAATGGCAATCTTGCCATGAGTACTGGCCCTCTGTTTTCCACTTTTAATCCAACACATGTGGGAGGTTTCACCCAATTCTCACAGATCACTCCACCTAGCTTTACTCCTCCATGAACCCTTACACCAATTGCTACCGCTTGGGCTCTCCTTGCCTTGCTTTCCAAAGGTGTGCCTTCTGCAAGCACCCCTACTTCCGCTATTGTTGCGGATCCTCTTCCATCGCAACGGGTTGACTCTGCAATAACAAATCCTTCACCATTCCATCCCATGAGTTCTTCCACCGATTCACCAATTGAGCCATGGCAAGTGAGTAACCCTTCTATTGGTCCTCAAACCAAGCTTTGGAATGTGCCCCACTTCTCCCTGCAAACTGTCACTCTCCAGAAAAAGAAAATGCCTGAGCCTATCAAAATTACCTATCCATATGCCCTACCTTCTGGTGCTCCTTTCGTAGGAAGACTAGTTTCATCGCCAGTCAAATTTATGGCACAAATTGACTGTGGAAAGGAAGCACATGCAAGTAGAATGCAAAAGCACAAGGTAAAGGATGACAGTGCTTCTGCTGAGCCAAAAATACACTCTTTATGATGAGACCTGACAAGAGCTAAAGTTTGCAACCATGTACTTGAGAGTAACTAAGCCTCAGGGGGAGATGCAACCAGAAGACTATGAAATATATGTGGTAGGGCTTGACATGAAGGTGGCCCGATTGTAGGATAAGGTTGAGATTATGGAGGAAACACAATGGGTCACCTTTGATTTCCTTAAAACTGGTTGCCAGCTAAAGAAAAAAGATGAACTTAAAGTAGTAAGGGAAAGAGTTAGCTTTTTGGAGAAAAAAGAGAAATACCTGGAGGTGGATGTTGCATGTATGATAGAAAGGGTGCTGGAAGCAGAGAATGAGAAGAACAGACTTCAGGGTGAGCTTGCAAAAATTCAAACTATCGACCCTGCTATGGTAAAAGAGTTGCATACTAAGAATCAAGAGGCGGAGAAAAATTTGCAGCTAAAGAATGAAGAGTTGGAGCGGCTTCGCCTTGAGTATAGTCAAGGACTAGCATAGAGGAATGAGGCTTTGAAGCACCAACAAGCTCAATATGAGCAATAAATATAAAAAAAAGAGGCTGAATTTGAGGGCCTAAAAGTTCAATTAGAACAAGATTCAAGAGACAAAGTCCTCTAGACATGTACTTTATCAAATCACTCCCGAAAGTCAAGGAGAATTGAATAGAAATGAACAACAGAAAGCAAATCACGTGATGAGAAAAGAAAAGGGCGTAGGTTATTGAGGCCATTAACTCAAAAGACGAGAGACGCTTCTCTAAAATCTCTCCCATCTTCTCCGACAACCACATTATTCTATTGGTTAGAAATTGTACATTTCATTGGGAAAAGATTAAACTTTCTTCCAGCACTACAACCTACCGATCTACTACATCAAAGCTGAGCCAGGAGGCTCATGATATGATTGAGTAGTTCTATGGTTTATCTTGGAAAAGTTATGAAGTAAAAGATCCGTCAATCGTGAAAGCCATACTAAGTCTTTGAAACCTCGCTGTAAGAATTGAAGATCGGATGTCACAGCATCAACAAAATAAATTTATCCATTGCCACCGCTTTCCAACGACTAAAGCAAATCCGTGGCTACTCGAAAAGACAATGGACAACACAGAGGGAGAGTTTCCAAGTCGAATAAAATTGGTTTTCCATTGCTCCTTTGAAATGCTCTATTGCTACGACCGAAAGCAAATTGCGAAGAATAGAAGAGAAGGAAAATGATATGGATGCTTTCAGAATGTAGAAGCTGTCCTCCAAAGAATCGATATTGAGGGAGTTATTCATCCGCCACAACTATTGTTTCCATTGTGAAGGCACTTGGCTACCTAATGCTCGCCTCATAAAGAAACTATTGATTCATGAGCACAAGAGAATTTGTGCAACATAGTAAGGCCATCTGAGGATTAATGGTCACCTCTACAGGTGGCTCTTTCCAATCTTTGACTCCGTTATCTAATGGAATGGCGCTCTGGTCTATAAACTAGAAATTTTGGGTTCTCCATTCCTCAAGCGAAACGCCCCTGGTAGTCACCAAAAGCTGTTAATAAATATTCAACGAGATCCCTTTGGGTGTATTTTCCTCTATGTATTGGTCCGCGCATTGCAGGAAATCCACTTAACCTTTTATCAAAGTTTGCTTTCCCCCCCTCCACGTGTCTGCTCTACGCACCCCGAGGGTTTCCCTTCCTTTTGCATCTCGGGAATCCTCGCTATACTTCCATGTATCATAGTTGCGGGCCATTTTTTATCATCCTTTTTGCTTCCTCATCGTGCTCGGGCCGAAAGCACTGCGCCCTCATTCCCAAAGAAATTTGGTGGCCCTACACCATTTTCATGTATACACCTTGGTTATGGGCCGTCTGCCTTCGCAAATCTTTTCAAATGGGCGAGAGATAAAGGTTCGCATGGGCAGTGAAATGATGCCACTTGCCTATTCAACGGATCTCATTTTCGGGCTATGAATCAAGCAAACTAAATGTTGCAATTGGCCACCGTGACAAGTCAAGGCAATCATTTGCATTGGATTGTGACACTTGTCTATTTAACCTTGCTGGGACCACCGCCATCATTTGTAGAAGATGCACCTGTGCCTAGAATGACCAGATGTTTGGTTTTGAATCTTTTATGTTGCAATGACTTGGGAATGCTCTTTATTTCTACATCATTGCCATGTGGGATAGCTAATATTTTCGTATACTTCTCCGAAGCGGTGGGAGTTTCTTCATATATACTATCTCTATTGGGGTAGTGCGTCTAAATTTTGAACACCGGTTTTAGGGAAAAGACGCCGCATCTTTTATTACCTTTATTTTATTGAAAAATACTTTCGTGACCGCGCCTAATTGTTTGGCCTTCGCTCTTTCTCATGCTATTTGATTAAACTATAAACTATGCTTTTTATTGTCTAGACATTTCATTTGAGAACTTCGATATATATTGAATGTAAGTTTGCTGATCTAGATCATGTCTAATGACTCTTCTCGGCAGTAGGCATGTATGCAATGTTATTTTATGTCAATGAATGGATTGTATGTGCTATAATCTTCAGTTTCTAATATTTTGGAACACTACAAACACAATTCAGGCCCTTAGATCTATGATTTACCATGCCTATCATTAAGTCTTGGTGCATCGCCTTAGGTTAGACTTTATTTTTTTATATCTATTTTTTTTCCTTTCCAAAACCCCATTATAGAAGAAGTCAATTTCTCTAAAAACTTGAAGGTCACTTAGTTTAGTGCAAAAGGTCCCTCATAAACTAAGTTTCCCATAAGACACTATTACCTTGTCAAATTTTGGTGTCAATAGCGCTTAGTAGTGTTTTTGACTATTCCAACACATCTAGGAGGCTTGAGAAAGTCAATATTGGCTTTCTTTTCATCTAATTTGGAGATCATTTGACATAGTTGCAAATAGGGGTTTGAAGCTCAGATTTGGCGAACATGTTTTTGTAGGAGCATTTTTTGGCCAAAGAGGATCTTCCCATTGTGTTCAAGAGCTTGAGGAGACAAATTTTGTCATGTCCCCAATTTGGGACCTATCTCCAGCTAAGCATTTTAAATGTTAAATTAAAATAATATCAATATAATAATAATATTTAAAATAATAATAAATAATAATAATATATATTAAATAATAATATAAATTTGAATTATTATAGCATTAAAATTTATAATGTTACTCTGGCCGACCTCTCTTGAGATCGATGATTTACTTCCTATTTATGCCAGATTGTGTTCGATGTGTAGGCATGTTGATTGGAAGCTTGAGTCTTTGATTCACTAGGACTAAAACCTTAGCGAATCATCTCCTTGGTGGGACGAAACCCTCACTAGGAGGCCTTGAGCTCCACTTTGAAAGTTATCATCTAAATTCCATTCCAGTGGTCATCATCCATTAGAGGCAATTCACAAAGACACTCTTGATGAAGGTTGACACCAAATTGTGCCATAGTTCATGTTGATTTTCTCAGGTTGGTCGTAGTTAGGGAGGAGCACACATGAGAGAATCTAGAGCATTGTTTGGTGCATCTAGCATCGTGGTCAAGGTGCTTGAGTAAGAAGTGATCTATAATAGAGATTGATAGCCAACACAACAATTTATTGTGTATACCAAGATCATCACCCCAAGGAAAAGCACAATTATCTGTATATAGCATGGGAAACTCACTAGACTATACACACTGTTCATAACAAACAGACTAAATTGATTGTTAATCACCATATCATTTGTGAGTAACTCTGAGATCAATGTTATCACATAATGTTGTGTGCGTCTCGATGGGACGAAATCATTAGACATTGGTTGTATATGAAAATTCATAACAAATATATTACTTGTCATATGCTACTATGAAGTGTGATTTTCAATTATTGTACGCATGTTACATTTGGACTGTTCTTATTTTTTTAGATTTGAACGATGTTCCTTTAATGTTTGCATCTTTGTGTGAAGACGAAATTGATATCTTTCAGCTATTCTCCTAATATTATTCGATCTGAGTGAGGTTCCTTCTAATTTTTGTGTATGTGGTTGAGAAGGGTGCTAAGTATTAGTTCCCATATAGTGTTTGTCTATTTTTCTATTCCAAGTTTATTTACCAGCTGCCAATCAATTATACTAGTGTATTGTCTTATTTAAATATGGGGAGAACATTATTATTGGTGTATTGGTATTTAATCCATTACCAGTAAATTTTCCATGAAGCATTCAGATCAAGTACACCACAATGGTATCAGAGCCTGACATCCTACTAGCCTAAGTAACCCACAATGGGTTTCAGTAAGGAATTCATCAGGGAGAGCAAGGAATTTCAATCCACCATGAAGGATCATTTCAATGGTATGAAGGACACCATGAAGGAAATGGTTCAAACCCTAAAGTGACTGAACCAACAACTGAGTGTTGGAAGAAATGGAAATGAAGGGAGCAATTCAGGTGGTAAGAGAATCTCCCTACCAACCTTTAATGGTTGTATGGACCAACAAAAAATTGATGAAGGGAAGGTGAAAGGGGCTCAATCTCTTGCATATGAAGAGCTGGAGATGAAGCAAGAGACACCACTTATTCCAAGCGATATTGAAAACATAGCTAGCCAAGCTTTAGGTATGGAAGTAAATGAACTAGGTGATGATGTTATTAATCACACTATTGTAAAGAATGAAGCATTTGAGGTTGACCCTCATGAGGAGAAATTGGAAATTTATCACAAAAACACTAATGACATTGGGATGAGGAAGGTTATAATTGAAATAAGAGAAGAAACCTTCATAGAGGTTGAACAAGAAACATTCACACTCCTTGGTTAGAAGATTGATTAGATCGATGATGGAGTGTGGATGAGAGATGTTCTCCAACAGAGCATGCTAAAAGAATACGAGGACATTGAGATTGGCATGATTGACAAAGTACCTCACAAGATGCTGCAAAAGAGAAATGATGCTAGCAAGGGTTACATCAAAGTAGCCCAAAAAAATGGCAGAGCAATGAATTTGAGATTGATATGGGATCTAGATGTACAAGTGTGAATTGGTCGAGGAAAAGTAATTTTCAGGACGAGAGGACTGTCATGTCCCCAATTTGGTACCTATCTCTAGCTAACCATTTTTAAATGCAAAATTAAAATAATATTAATATATAATAATACTTAAAATAATAAATATTAAATAATAATATAAATTTGAATTACTAAAAAAATATCATTTAAATTTATAATGTTACTTTGGCCGACCTCCCTTGAGATCGACGCTTTACTTCCTATTTATGCCAGATTGTGTTTGATGTGGAGGCATGTTAGTTGGGAGCTTGAGTCTTCGATTCCCTAGGAGAAAAACCTCAACAAATCATCTCTTTGGTGGGAAAAAACCCTCACCAAGAGACCTTGAGCTCCTCTCTGAAAGTTATCATTTGAATGCCATTCCACTGGTTGTCATCCATCAGAGGTGATTCACGCTGAAGACACTTCGGATGTAGGTCAACACCAGATTGTGCCACAATTCATGTTAATTTTCCTGGGTTGGTCACAGTCAAGGAGAAGCACGCATGGGATAATCTAGAGCATTGTTTGGTGTGTCTAGCATCATGGTCAAGGCACTTGAGTAAGACAAGTGATCGATAACAAAGATTGATAACCAACATGACAATT
>VDFB02000003.1:683783190-683807809 GCA_007258455.2 Sequoia sempervirens
TTGTTCTCTCCAATGAATCTCAGACTCTGTATTATTTTAGTCCTGATTTGTTGCATTGATGGGTTAGTAATTAATCCTGAAGTTTCTACACTTCTCAAGGTGCAATTAACATTGTCTGGGACATTGAGTAATCCCATGCTGTTATCATGGAACGTTTCTAGGCCTGTGTGCAGATGGAAGGGAGTTTCATGGCTATACGACGGCACCCCTATTAACTGTTCTCTTATAAAAGTAAAGCGGAGTCTATCTTTGGCCTATAACCCCAAGGTTTCGATTCGTGGAATTTATTTGGAAGGGGCTGGCTTGAAGGGTATGGTGCCAAAGGAATTGGGGTCTCTTATAAATTTAAAGTGGCTGAATCTGAACAACAACAGCCTTCGAGGAGAGATTCCTCCAGAGCTGGGTAATGTGCCTAATTTGAGCAGCCTGCAACTTAAGAGCAATGAACTCAGTGGCAGCATCCCTGCAACTATCTGGAACCTTTCTGATAATTTGGTGGAGCTGATATTGGGATTCAACGGGCTATCAGATAACATTCCTGAGCCTCCGATGGGCAATGGAAGCTTCCCTTTCCTGCAGAGGCTGGAGCTGAATAACAATAGTTTATCTGGGGTAATTCCTAGCTTCCTCGCAACTTGTATCTCTCTACAAGTTCTCGATTTGAGTGGGAACTCTTTATCTGGGTCTATACCAGATGAGCTTGCAAACCTTCCAAATCTTACAGTTCTCAACCTTGCACATAATAATCTGAGTGGGCGTATTCCTAGTTTTAGGCAAAAATTTGATAAAACTTCATTTGTAGAAAATAGTGGAAGCCTGTGCGGACAGCCCCTTTTAAACCCCTGTAATATTGCCCCAGCTGCTGCTGCTGCTTCTGCTTCAGCCAATATTACAGTAAACCAACTCAATCTGACCAGAGGCCATGCCAAACCCAGTACTGGAGTAATTGCTGGAATCATTATTGGATCAATTGCTGTTGTAGTAATTGTGGCTTCTCTTGTAATTGGGTGCTATCATAAGTCTAGCAGAGACGGTGGCGTTGATAGGACTTCTTCTTCTTCCTCTGCCCCTCCCAAGGAGAAGGAAGAAGACATGGGAAATGAAGGCGGGAAACTGATACATTTCCAAGGAGGTGAACACTTGACAGTGGATGATGTCCTGAATGCAACAGGAGAAGTAATGGGTAAATCCAGTTATGGCACAGTCTACAAAGCCAGGCTGAGAAACGGTTCTATGATAGCACTTCGACTTCTCAGAGATGGATGCCTCAGATCTAGAGGGGAATTCATGCCCGCCATTGAGGAGTTGGGTAAGATCAGGCACGGGCACCTTGTTTCTCTCCGGGCATTCTATTCGGGAACAAGAGGGGAGAAACTGCTGGCCTATGATTATCTTCCCAGAGGAAGTCTGTCAGAGCTTCTGCACAGTGAGTTCTACTACCCTCTTGCCTCTCTTGCCTCTCTTGCCTTGACTTATTTTCGATCACATTCTTCAGTAGCATACAAATCAATAAATTGTTCCTATGTTTCAGATCGGAGTAGAATAGCTGGCTATCAAGCTGCACTGTATCAATGATTCAGGTTTACTAAGTATTTGTACGAGTAAATCTGCTCCATAGATGTGGTGAAGTTTGGTGGCAATTATCCTACACCTCTTCAGCTAGGAACATGCTTTGGTCTTCTCTGTTTCAAATGTTTGTTTTAGCCCAAGTTGCAATAACAGTTCGTAGCTCTATCTTCAATTATTTGCATCCGCATCTTCATTTCGTCTGCCTCCACAACTGGGTTATGTTTCACATCTGGTATGCAAACTCTACAACCACATAACATCCCTCTCCAGCCAAACCTAGGCAAGAATGGTTTTGGCTAGATATGGCCTAATGTTTATCACGAGGAAAAATAACAATATTTGAAATTAACAAATTAGATTATGGGGTCCAAGTTTAATGTGTGAGATGACTGCTTCATACTGGAGAGCCCATCAAGATTCAATTTCCCAGAGCCACCAAAATAGGGGATGAGACTGGGTGCAAATTTGGCAGAATAGAGGCTTCTCAGACAATTTCCTTTTTAACCATTTCCCATTTCTGGTGATTTTCAAGTGGATTTAAGATGCAAATGCATGTCTTATTTTCTCCTTATACCCACTAAACACCATCCATTCCACAAATTGCATGGATTTAGATTCAATCCAGTTTAAGCCTACTTCAAGGCAACAAATACATTGTTTCTCATTCAATGTAATTTCAATTTACTTCATTGTGTTCATATTGCAGGTACAAATAGGCAAGCTCCAGGATGGGCTAGGCGGCACAAAATTGCTTTGGGAGCTGCCAGAGGTCTAGCTTACCTTCACACCGGTCTCCCTACATCTATTATACATGGGAATATAAAGTCTAAAAACATACTTGTGGATGACAACTACGTTGCTCATCTTTCTGATTATGGCCTTCACAAGCTGATGAATACAACTGCAAATCTTGAGATGTTAGACGCTGCAGCGTCCCAGGGTTACAAGGCACCTGAACTTGTCAAGATGAAAAAGGCCAATGCAAAAACTGATATATACAGTTTTGGTATTGTTTTACTAGAAATTCTCACAGGAAGAAGATCGGGAAGAACAGATTCATCAGGTCGTATCATCGATTTGCCAACCATTGTAAAAACTGCAGTGCTTGAAGAAAGGATTTCAGAACTTTTTGACCTTGAGCTTTTGCGAGGAATGAGAAGTCCAGCAGATGAAGGTCTTCTTCAAGTGCTGCAGCTTGCAATGGGTTGCTGTGCTCCTTCTCCATCTGTTAGACCACATGTTAAGGAGGTAGTCCGCCAACTTGAGGAGATTCGACCCAAATCACAATCACCACTTTACACCCCTTCTCCACAATACAATTCAGATGATAAAAGTAGTAGAGAATTCCTTTTGTGATCCAGCACAGATGAAAGATGAATTTTTCGTTCTCTCAAGTCTATGTCTCTATAGGTCCTGGATATAATGTCAATCCCTACTGTGTTTCAACTTACTATACACTTGAATATATTAAATTATCTCGTTTCTTGTTTCACTATAATGTATCTAATTATATTTTATTTCAAGCAGGAGTGTGTTTCTTGATCTTCTCAAAAGATTGTGTCTTTAGCTGCATTTCTCAGATCTTTTGGTACTCCTGGAAGCTGCAAGAGAAACATAAGTTTATCCCACTGCTTTTGTAGAATCTCGTACTCGTGAATTATGCTAGTAGCTGGGGAAATTCAACCTCTCTATTTTTTTTGCATGAGTAAGAAGCAACCAAATCATTCTAAAGATTGTGATTAGAATCACGACAAAATTGACTTACAAGTCATTCCATTATGAAAACAAAACAGCTTTCTGTATAGGATGAACTAGCTTTTTAGAAGCTCCTCTAAAGCTCTATCCTCAATTATAATAGCATATATATTTTTCCGGCTTGGCTTTTATTCCATAAATTTTTATGAGCATATATATTTTTCCGGCTTGTCTTCATTGTATATATACTGTTTGAGGCTGATCAACGATTATAAATTCTGTTAATTAATAGAATGTTTAAGCTTCCATTTGAGCCATGTAGGAAATTCAAAAAAAACTTCGAAGGCCCTACATTATTACCCTTCTATGCATTTTTTTCCCCTTTTTCAGTAACTGAGGAGGCCTCCTACATGGGATGAGTTATTTCATTTTATGGATTGGGCTATGCTGTGGAATGGTTTCAAACTACTCAGAATTTGAGACGTCTTTGGGCCCCAACAACAGGCCTTCCTGGGGACATCTCCCTTGAGGAGGCACATCTGAGGACACCCTACTGTCCTGGGACAGCAGTCATGATTTCCAGGCATCCCCCAACCATTTAAGGCATTCCAGTGGCCCAAAAAAAAACCGTCTTAATTTTTATTTTTTTTAAATGTGAACAACATTTTAGCATCAATTTTTGCAAGAACATAAACAAGAGGGCATCAATGGTAAGAAGCAAGGAATAAATTATAAAACACAGCCATCAATGAAAGGGGGGACTTGTTGAATGGAAAGCAAATTTGTGATCTAATCTACTAGTGATCAAATATTTCTTTAAATGCCAGCTAAGAGCCTTGTTCTAGATGGAGGATGAGTCAACATTAATACTACTAAAGCATGGGAAGCTGCCCAGAAATGTCAAGAAGATATCTTTATACCATGCTTTCTAGAATGATATACATTGAAGCATTCAAACTTAATTAAGCTACAAATAAATTTCATGCGAAATCTCGTTCTAGAGGAAATCTATGAATTGTCAACATAAGGAAGCTCCTTAAGGGTTTTCTAGTAACAGATTTGATGTTCTCAAGAACTTTGAAGACTACAATGGAGCAGGATAACAACCTAACTGACCAGGATATGCATTTTTCAGGCCTGGGTGCTAATTCCAATCGTTATGATACAATACTTCTTTAGAGATGCAAATGATACTAAAGAAAGGGGATGTTCTCATTTCATGTCATATTGAGAAAAATGGCAAGCGGAAGGAGGATTCAAGGTTACCTACATTAGGGGTAGATTAGGTCCCTATGACAAAGATTCAAATGGAATCAATTGAAACCAATGCCATGCTAAAACCTTTACAAGAACTCGGGGCAAAAGATGACGGTAAAAAGAAGGCACCTTCTTTATTAGGACTTTAGCAAAAAAACACAAGAAAGGGGTAATGACAAGTTATCAAAGGTGAAGTTTATAGGGGAATCACTAGTGGTATTTGGTGTTATTAAGACATTAAATGCTCACTTTTTGTAAACCCTTAAAATGATTGTGATCTCTTGGAATGCTAGGGGTTTGGACAACATCCCTCAACAAAAGGCTATTCGGGATCTTATTCATGTTCATAGACTAGATATTACTTTTATTCGAGAGACAAAGTTTCCAATAGAAGATATGGTTAAGCATTTTTTCTAAGATTTGGAGAGGGGTCAATGTCATTGTATTGGTGACCCAAGGTATGGCTGGTGGAGTAGCTTGCGTTTGGATTCCTCCTAAACTCATTCATTCTAGGTGATTAGAGAGTAGAAATTCAATTTTGATAGTGGCTTCATGCTTTGATTCAAGGGAGACTATCTTGCTTGCTAATGCTTATGCACCTATTGATTTTCTAGGTAAGGTTCTCCTTTGGTCTCATATTAGATATGTCTATTCTTTAGTCTCTATATTTCTTTAGATTTTAGTAGGTGACTTTAAAGTTTAATGCAATAGCTAGTATGTATGAGAAACTTGGGGGCTTTGATTGTCTTGGCCCATATTTTGCCTTACTAAGGAATTATATATATTTTCTTGCTCTGGTGGATGTGATGCCAAGAAATGAAATCTTCACTAGGAATAACATGTGTGGAAATAATTCTATCTTAGAAAGACTTGATAGGTTTCTTGTTTCTGACTATTGGGTTAGTAATCATTTGTCTTCTTACTCAAAATCTTGAGGGTCTAACCATTGGCCTATTAAATTTTCTTCCCCGTTTTCAATCCCTAAAAATCCGCCCTTTAAGTTCCAATTTATGTGGCTTCAGGAGTCTAGTCTGCACAAGATAATGGAAGGATGGTGGATGGAAAGGAAGCTTGCCTTTGAAATAGCTATGTATTCCTCCTTCAAAAAACTTCAATTTGTTAAGTTTAAGCTTAAGAAGTGGAATAGATTCTCTTTTGTAAACATTTTTCATATCAAGGCTCATCTTGAGGATAAGTTGGGGAGAATCACCTTTCAAATTAAGGATGAAGGCATGATTAAGGAGCTAGTGCAGGAAGAATCTAGATGTTCTAAGGAACTTTTTGAATGGGAGCTTCATGAGGAGATTTTTTGGAAACGAAAATCTCGGATTGATTGGCTTTGGGAAGGAGATAAAAACACTTCAAGTTGTAATGTCACTTTTCCTCCTAAAGTAGTTTAAATATTAGCAACGAATTTAATAGATTAAATGTTAGAGTTAAGATAATTCACAAGATGTAATGTTACTAAAACAATGTGACAAACTCCACATACCCCAGGTTGGCGTGGTACTATTGAGCCTTGGAGATTGCAACTATCGTCCTCTCACATGTGTCCACACTCATCTAGGACAGAATGGAGGATGAAGTGAATGCATTTCAGTCATTCAACATTAAATGGAGTTAATGACGACATGTTTTATGGGTGTTTTAAGGCATTGTTTATGTTTAGAGGAAGCATAATCTGCTTGTTACATAAAGCGGAAAGCATGGAAACACCCATATGCCTCACCACCCCATGCAAACAATGGGCCTTTCTGGGTAAAATAACACACAATAGGCTCAAGTCAGTCTTTATGGAGGAGGACCATTTGGTGGTTGAAGCAATAAAGCTCATTCTAGGAGAGGAATTTCTCTTCTCGAAGGAAAGGTATAGGGTCAATGTGGATATAGCCTCACAGTTTGTAGCTACGTTGCTTGATTTGGAGATGTTGAAGGCCATGACACTGCTCATGGCTCGCAAGGTAATTTGGCCAGTGTTGTTGGAAGGTTTAGAGGTCATAATAATTGCATAACTAGGAGTTGGGATGTTGCGGCCTAGAGATTTGGTGAGAATTTTCCTGCCGAATATAAGGGTGAAGAGGTACCCTTTTCTAGTGGACATCAAGGGCATGGCACTACTGGAGTGCAGGGCTCGAGCTAGCCATGGAGAGGAGGTTCCTGTACCTGGAGCGAGCACCAGAGGGTGATTGGAGAGGAGCCTTTCATGAGTACCTTGTTAGCGAAGGTGTCAAATTTGACTGATAATTGTTGTTGTGTTTGTGTCATGTTAAGTAAATAGAATGTCGAGTTGGCTAGGTTGATAGTTTTTTGGGTGGTGTATTGGTTGATATGATCACATCTTCCCCACATTGGTAGTCTTTGGAAAGCAGAAGGTTTTGCTTTATAAATGCAATAGAATGCAGTATCTGGGTAGTTTAGCAGGAGTTTATGGAGTCCATCAGTGGGTCAAAAGTTTGTAGCTGCATATGTTTTCTTGAACGAAGAAGCCTTATACGGCATGGTGAAGCATTGTAAAATCTTTTGATAATCAATATATTTCTCTGGTTTACATAGCAAAAATAATAATAATAATGTGACTAACTGATAAAATAACCAATGTAACTATGATATGCAATAACATGGATTCTAAAGTAAATAATCAACATAGTAAATTGGATCACACACTATATAATTCCTATAGATTAATACCAAAATCATATATATAACATTCTCAATATATTTTAGAATCAATAGTTTTAATACTTATCTGAATAATGGCACCTACAAAAGCCACTCTCACCCTAGGAAGATGTCAATGGTATTGGCTCTTGCTATGGAGCAATCTGGGAGAAATAAATGGACTTCATCGCTCTACACAAGCGTTGGTTCCATTGGAACAATGCTCAACACCGTGCGATACCCAAGCCCTGGCCAGGACAGTCCTAAGTGCACTTTTGTACCCCAGGTTGGACACACACATAAGATGTGCCCCCTTCTCCGCCTTGTCCATAGCTCACTAGCCACTTTCTTCTTCCTTGAATGTTCATTCTTGAGTGTCTTTCCAAGTGTTACATTCCACCCTAGATGTTTAAAAGCACTTTTACTTTTTGCAATTATGACAAATGAATGATGCAAATTTTGATTGACTATTGCATGACATGATGAGATCTTCTATGATTGAGTTTTGTTAGAGCAATAAGGAATTATGCTATTACGATATGAGCTATTATTTATTTCAGTAGGAATAAATTGTGTTAATGATGCCTAGAAAAAGAAAAGTTTATTTTCATTAAATGCATAGATAGAGAATATGCAATGGAGATTTTATGATATTTAGATGTCAGACTAACTTTCGTTTGTTTGGAGTTTGATGCAGGGTAGCACGTACCACAATCTCTAAAGGAGGGAAAGTATCATCTAATTAGAGAGGTTGTGTTGGGATGATCTGGAAATTTCCATTTGAGTCAAGGTTAGGTCAAAAGGATCTAGGAACCCTAGAAGAGTGTAAAAGGAGTCCTATGTTGAAGTAAGTCTTTTGTGTGACCTTTTGGATGTGGTTTTTGTCATAAGTGGAATTAGGGTTTCAAAACCAATTTTCCTACTTTCTAACTGTCAAAGAAATTAAACCAAGCAAGCGTATATGCACATGTAAGAAGAACCTGCATACATCACTGTGGGTATACGCATATGGATGCAGGTGCATGATGGCAAGCATATTTATGAGCTTGTGATCGTGCATATGCGCATACACGTATTGACACATACAGGCTTGAATGTGTGCATGGATGGCACTTCAGTTTAATTTATTCCCTTCCTGACGAGAAACCTATTTTAGCATCTTGAACTCATTGGTAAGGTATTACTACCTTTTGAGTTTGATAATTGTGCCAATTGACCTTACTAAACATATATACTGCCATTATTTATATATACTGCCATTATTTATACTTCTACAAGCAAAGTATAATAATGATGCAGGATATTGCCTGGAGGCATTTAATTAAATACTTCAATACCTTCTTAAGGTTTGAAAGATCAACATTTTAAATATATAAGTATTTAAGTGATTTATATTTTCAAAAATGAATATTTTATTAAAGTCTAAAAGAGGGAGTTATATTTTTGGTTTTCCGCCAAATTGATAGAGATAAAGATTTAAATATTTAAAACCCACACATTTGAAATGAGGAAGTAGGTCCACCTTGAGTTGGCGAAATGTATTAAATCTTTAGTGAATTAATTAAAACTAATATTATCATATCTCTTGGGCGTGTGGCTAAAATCTTGCAAAGGTGGTTCCTTGTTTTTAGCCACAAGAAAATGATGCAGCTTTTAGGAAGATTTTAGCTAGCTAAATCCATCATTTATGAACTTATCTTGGATTTCATTCTTGCTTTATATCAAAAGTTTGATTTCTTTTGAGGTGGGAGTTACAGAAATTTTAGGGGAGGTTACCATAACTGCCTTGAAACCATTCGACCTATTTTAGTATTTGTTTCTTTTACAAAACAAACTCATAATCTTGGCTGGAAAAAGAAGATTCAATTTTTTTTGTTGGGAGGAAGAGAATAGTAGAGGCTGAGAATAGAAGAACTATCCTAAGCACGAATTTCTTTTAAAAAGATAAAGAATACATGCGTTTACAACAGGGGCTAGGTCTGAGCTAAGGAAAACTTGAAGTTCTTGCTTTCATATTGCTCACTTTCAAAATTTTCAGTTCCAGAATTTCATATCAGGCACTTACTACTCTTTGAGTAAATTATTTATGGGAAATAAGTGCCTCCTTGATAAAAGAAAAGTACATGAGAATATTGCAGCATGTGTTTTCATTCTCTTAAATAGATATAACTGTTTCTTACTCATAATATTTTTTGTACAGTATGATTATGGTGTGCTTGAAGTAGCAAGTTGTTTATTATGTCTTTGTTAGACAAAATCCTTAGCTACAGCTTTTTGGCACCAAACCATCTTATTGGTTATTCTGGAAAGAGCTTATATAGGCCAAACCTGTAGCATGCATTTAATTTGCCATTGTTTTTCAACAAGAAATGATAAGAAATCAAGAGGGTTAGAATGGAGCTTAACCATGAACAATGATATTATAAAGAATGGCAAGAATTAAAATACTAGAATGTACATGCAAATATTTAGACAATAAATGAAAGAGATTTTCAGTTAAAGGAAAATGAACTATTTGTTGCTTGATGCAAGAATTAATTTATGGTTTATGTTTGCATGCCGCTAAGTATCTTGTCATGCATTCCATTTAGATGGTCAGTATGTTTTAAGTGCAGTATGAGCAATGGAATTGTCTAGAGGGTTTAAAAAGGTTTATGTTTTTTCCTTCTTGGTATAAAAACCCTATTATTTGCTCTACTAGGAGTGTTTGTTCTAAGTTGAACTATCAGCCATGGGAGTCTTGATGGGTTTCATAAAACCCTAATTTTATATATAGACATACGTGGTAGGTAGCTAAGTAAGAGTGTTTTATTTATAAAACCTAAATTAGGTCAAGAAAGTTTTCCCTAAGACTGGTGTCCTTGTATGAGTAAAGGGTGAAGAGAGTCTCTTGAATGCCCTAGGTTAGAAGAGTTTTCCAAGTTGAGCAGAGTAGGTGAGTCTATACGGAAGTACAAAACTATGGCCATAGTAGGTGCAAGTGCCACTAACTGCACTTTAGTACTCACAGGAACCCAAATACCTAACTAACTGGAGTTGCCAGCTTAGTAGGAAGGTATCCTTAGTAGCATGGCAGAGTTAGATAGGTACGGTTTACCACCAGAGCTCAGATGGCATTTTTAGAGGGTTTCCAACATTTCCTTTCGTAAGAAGGGAAGGGCCCCTTCTAGTTAGGAAGGTGTGCGGGGGACCGCATGAGTCGGTGGTTGGCGGAAAAGCACTTGGATGATGCTTTCCCTCACATGCAGATGGCGAGTCGAGTCTTGGAAGACGCAGTATCCAGATGAGGACTTCTAATCTTTTACCTCTGTAACTTTTGTTATTGTACTTGAATTTATGAATTCATCTTTGCTCATGTTGTTCAAATAGAATACTATCTTAATTGTTATTACAACAACTAATGGTTAGCATTTTACTATATTCCTTTCCAAAAAAAAAATTGCTCTAGTTTGAGTGAGACATCTTATTTGTTTTTAAGTTTTAAGAAATCAAGTTGTTACATGTGGTATCAGAGCACGATTGCACATTAGGGCCTATGAGCCCATTACACAGATTTAATTTTGTGACTTGTAATACTAATGTGAAACCTTTTGTGCTAGACATGGTATGAACCAAACAAATTGCTCATAAGTCTATAGCAGGGAACGCCCGCTATTTGTAGTGTAAGGAGCGAGAAACGTTAACAAAGTCCGTAGAGGGGAAAAATGTTGAGGGTGAAGGTTGGTTGAAGGAGAACGAGACTTTCGCCCATGCCATGGAAAGGATTTGTGATGTGAAGGCTGAAATAAAGTGGTCTGAGAAATCAATTGCCAGCATCCAAGCTGACTTGGATAGGAAATTGCTTCCAACCCGTCATATACCTAGTGAAGGCAGTAATAATAACCCAATAAAAAAACAAAAGAATGATGAGGAGCACCTGCGTGTGCAACCTCCTCCTGAAATAATTGTAATCAGTTCTAACGAGTTTGAGGATTACACACCTTGACACCCTAAAATAAAGTGGAATCTTATATATATGGATGCAAATGTTGATGATAAATAAAATACTTATGCAAATGTTGCTGATAAATAAAGTACTTATGTGCATGTTGAAACAATCTTGTGTAGAGAACTAAATTTGCAAAATTAAGTAACAAAATTTATGTTGTGTTAACTATTGCATTAATTCAAGTTGAAGGGAAATTGAACCTTAATCTAATATAATGTTTAATTGTAACTTTAGGTAGAAGATATCTTTAAAAGATGTGTACGCGCAGTAACCCTGAAGGGAGACGTGATGTAGGTCAAACCTCTGGAAATATTGAAAATAAGTTAGATCAATTGTTGGCACTCCTTCAAGATAACAGGGCTCGTGTAACTCACCTTGAAACGAAAAGAGCCAGGAAGGAACCCTCAAGGGGAGGTGACTAAATTTCGCCATGAGGATTCTATACCAAGTGAATAGGAGGATAAGACTATGGGGGGAGGAACTCATGATTTAGGAAAAGACCGAATAACTCTGGAACTGTCACGTGACATGAAAAAGGTGACCCCCAAAATTTGACGGGTCAAAATCTGGAGATGTCACTGAGGCATGGCTAGTGGAAATGGAAAATTATTTTGAGATTAGAGATTACACTGAGGACAAGAAGGCATTGTGGGGAGCTTACCAGTTGTCTAGAGAAGCATCCACATGGTGGACGAGCAAGAAGTTGGAACTAGGAACAAAGGCCAAGGGATTGACATGGTCAGAATTTGTAGCCATATTTAGGCATAGGTGGCTGCCTCAGTTGTTCTATGACCAGAAGCTGACTGATTTCCAAAATTTGACACAGGGGGATCTATCAGTAAACCAATATTGGGAGAAATTCATCTGTCTCCTAAAGTATGTTCCACAGTGCCATGGGGACGAATATTTCCAAGTCAGAAAGTTTATATTAGGGCTGAAACCCCAAATTGGGGGACGGGTGGATTTGTTGGGTCCAACCTCTATGGACCAAGCATATGAAAAATCAATCAAGCAAGAGCAAAGGTTGCAATCCATAGTTGCAGACAAGGAGAAGAAAAAGAAAGCTAAGTTGACCTTGACTCCTAAATCCTTTAAAAAGAAAGGGGACAAGCCTGATTTCTAGCATAAAAATGATAAAGGTCGCCGAGATCAAAAGGGTGGAGGTCAAAAGGACAGGAAAGGTGGGAACAATTAGAACAACAACAACAACAACAAGAGTCAAGACGCTGGGAAACCCACTGAGAGAAGGGGTTCGCCTAGAGGATGTTTCACATGTGGTGGGGACCATTATGCAAACCAGTGCCCCATGAAGACAACCGAACCATCCCCTTGAGGGAATCAGTTACCATCTCAACAAGTTGTGTTCTAGCAATGCATCCATGCAACGGTTGATAATAGGTAAGTGGAGTATCAGATTACTCCTATTGAGACTTCAGGTAAGTTATTTGGAACCCCCGTTTCAATTCTTATTGACACAGGAGCAATTGAATGCTTTGTATCTCCTAGGGTTTTGAACAAGATATCTAGAAAAGCTAGTTATATGCAAAATACTTGGTCAGTAGAATATGCAAACTAGTCAAAGGCTCATGTAGAGCAATGCTTATTTGAGGCCCGAATTGATTTACCCAGTTTCTCAACAAAAGTAAACCTTTATGTGGCTCCCTTAGGTACTTATGATGTAATCCTAGGAATTAATTGGCTATGGAGGCACATAGCCCAAGTAGATTGCTTTTCCAAGACATTGGAGTGTCTAGATGATCTAGGGCATAAGGTGTTCATTCAGGGAATTGTAAGGCCGATCAAGATAAGGTAGATTTATGCCATGCAACTAAAGAGGGCCAAACATAAGGGTTGCCAGGTATTTGCAGTTAAAATGGAAGTAGTGGAAGAGCCGATAGAAATGAATGAATCTTGTTGGTTGGATGACCTAGCTTACTTTGAAAACTAGGATTCAGGAATGGAAGAAGAGTCATCACAGGATATGGGTGAGGAAATAGATAAATACCCATATCTGCAAGATTTTGCAGATGTTTTTCCTGCTGAGTTGCCCGGTTTGCCACCCAAAAGGGCTTTTGATTTCACCATTGATATACAGTCGAGGGTTGAACCAATATCTAAAGCCCCTTATTGTATGACGACCACAAAATTGATGGAATTAAAAGCTCAGTTGTAGGAACTTTTAGCAAAAGGTCTAATATGACCTAGTGTTTCGCCTTGGGGAGCACCAGTAATCTTTTTTAAAAAGAAGGATGTTACACTTAGGTTATGTATTGATTATCAGATGCTCAATAAGGTAACCATCAATAATAGATAACCCTTGCCATGCATAGATGATCTTTTTGATCAAATGTGAGGGGAAGCAATGTTTTCCAAGATCGATATGCGATCTGGCTATCATCAACTAAGATTGAAGGAGGACATCCACAAATAACCTTTAGAACTAGATATGGAAATTATGAATTCACTGTATTACCCTTTGGGTTAACAAATGCCCTAGCTGCATTTATGAACTTAATGAACAGTGTGTTAAGGGATTGTTTGGACAAGTTTGTGCTAGTGTTTTTGGATGATATTCTAATATACTCCAAGAACAAGGAAGAACACCTTCAGCATTTGCGTTTTGTACTTCAACGGCTGAGAGAAAATAAACTTTACGGTAAATTGTCCAAGTGCTCATTTTTCCAAAAAGAAGTATAGTACTTAGGGAATATTATATCCGCAGATGGAATTGCAGTAGATCCGGCTAAAATTAAGGCCATTTTGGAATGGCCAGAGCCGAAGAATGCGCATGAGGTCTGAAGTTTCATGGGGTTGGCTGGATACTATAGAAAATTTATGGCTAATTTCTCCCGAATTGTATGTCCCATCACATCTCTTCAGAGAAAAGGGAAAATATTTGTTTGGACGGATAAGTTTCAGGAGGCTTTTGAAATCTTGAAAGAAAAGCTAACAACAACACCGGTACTACAAGTACCAAATCTAGAAGGACCTTTTGTGGTCACCACAGACGCCTCAGGAGAAGGGTTGGGTGGTATACTCATGCAAGATGGAAGAGTCATTGCCTATGAATCCTAAAAATTGAAAAACTACAAACAAAACTATGCTCCCCATGATGTCGAATTGGTTGCAATAGTGCACGCACTACAAGTATGGAGGCATTACTTGTTGGGAAAACCCTTTGAATTGAGATCTAACCACCAAGGGTTGCAGTATTTGTTTACTCAACCAAATCTGAATGCTCGGCAAAGAAGGTGGCTTGAGCTAATATCGAATTATGACTTTGAAATCAACTATATCAAAGGGAAAGAGAACTGAGTGGCAGATGCTTTGAGTATAAGGAGGCATATATCCTCTATGCTAACTATTCAGACAAACTTTCAAAATCAGGTACTTCAGTACTCAGAAGGTGATGAATACTATAAACAGGTTAAACAGGCCTTATCAAAAGACCCTCAAGATCATAGATATGATGGTTTTCAGTTCGATACTGATAGGGTGCTTGGGTACAAGGGAAGGATGTACATTTTAGACTCAGGGGAGTTAAGAAAGTTGGTTCTTCAAGAAGCTCATAATGCACCCTATTCTGAAAATCCAGGAGTAACTAAACTCGTGGCAGATATTAGACCATTGTACTTTTGGAAAGGGATGAAAAGGGATGCTGCAAAATATGTGGCGGAGTGTTTAGAATTCCAAAGAGTTAAAGCGGAACATCAACACCCCGTAGGGTTGCTATATCCACACGAGATCCCTGAGTGGAAGTAGCAAGTAATTAGCATGGATTTTGTGCAGGGGCTTCCAATGTCCAGAAATAGGCACAACACAATTTTGGTGGTGGTGGATAAGCTTACTAAGGTAGCGCATTTTATTCCAGGGAACCTAACAGATGGGGCACCCATTATAGCAAGGAAATTTGTGCAAGAAATATTCAGGCTGCACGGGGTTCCAGAGAAGATTATTTATGACAAGGATGCTAGAATGGCCTCTAGATTCTGGCAAACACTTTTCACCTCTCTTGGAACCCAGCTAAATATAAGCTCGGCATATCACCCGGAGACAAATGGTCAGACATAAAGGGTGAACCAAGTACTAGAAGACCTACTAAGAGTCTATTGCATGGATCAGCAATACAAGTGGGAAGATTATCTCTCGCTTGTAGAATTTGCTTACAATAATACATATCATTTTGTCATTAAGATGGCACCATTTGAGGCATTATACGAGTGCAAGTGGCACACTCCTATAAGCTAGGACAGGCTAGAAGATAAGATTAGCCTTGGCCCCGAAATGCTCTCAGAGATAGAAGAACAGATCAGGATGATTAGGAAAAGATTGGTAGAAGCGAATGACAGGAAAAAGAGTTATGCAAATGCCAAAAGAACTCCTAGGTGATTCTCAGTTGAGGACAAGGTTTTGTTAAGGGTCAAACCACAGAAAGGTGTCATTAGATTTGGAAAGTCTAGACAAAGTTAGCACCACATTATGTTGGACCTTTTGAGGTTCTGGAGGAAATTAATCCAGTGGCCTATCGGATTGCTCTACTACCAGTTTTGTCTAGAATGCACGATGTCTTTCATGTTTCATACTTGAAGGAATATATTCCTGGCAATAACCATGTGATTGATTGGAATGCCTTGCAAGTGTGGGATCTAGGAGTGGTAACGATAGATCCCATCAGGATGCTCGAAATGTGTAAGATTCGTCTACGCAACTGAGAAGTTACTCATTGCAAGGTCCAATGGGACCAATACACCAAGGATGGTGCCACCTGGGAAGATTTCCAGGATATTAGGCAAAGATTTCCTCATCTCTTAGAGGATTATGAGATTCCTTTTTAATTTGTATATATAATTAACCTATGTTTTTATTTAAGGAACTAAAACATCATCGAGGACGATGATTCTTAAGGGGGGAGAGATGTTACATCCCACCCTAGATGCTAAAAACACTTTTACTTTTTGCAATTATGACAAATGAATGATGCAAATTTTTATTGACTATTGCATGACATGATGAGATCTTTTGTGACTGATTTTTGTTAGAGCAATAAGGAATTATGTTATGAGCTATGATTTATTTCAGTAGGAATAAATTGTGTTAATGATGCCCTAGAAAAAGAAAAGTTTATTTTCATTAAATGCATAGATAGAGAATATGCAATGGAGATTTTATGATATTTAGATGTCAGATTAACTTTCGTTTGTTTGGAGTTTGATGCAGGGTAGCACATGCCACAATCTCTGAAGGAGGGAAAGTATCATCTGAGTAGAGAGGTAGTGTTAGGATGATCTGGAAATTTCCATCTGAGTCGAGGTTAGGTCAAAAGGATCTAGGAACCCTAGAAGAATGTAATAGGAGTCCTATGTTGAGGTAAGTCTTTTGTGTGACCTTTTGGATGTGGTTTTTGTCGTAAGTGGAATTAGGGTTTTGAAACCAATTTTCCTACTTTCTAACTATCAAAGAAATTAAACTAAGCAAGTGTATATGCACATGTAAGAAGAACCTGCATACATCAATGCGGGTATACGCATATGGACGCAGGCGCATGATGGCAGGCGAATTTACGAGCCTGTGATCGTGCATATGCATGCATATGCGCATACGCATATTGACACATACAGGCCTGAACGTTTGCATGGACGACTGTTTAGTTTAATTTATTCCCTTCCTGACGGGAAACCTATTTTAGCAACTTAAACTCATCGGTAAGGTATTACTACCTTTTGAGTTTGATAATTGTGCCAGTTGGCCTTACTAAACATATATACTGCCATTATTTATACTTTTACGGGAAAAGTATAATAATGATGCATGATATTGCCTGGAGGCATTTAATTAAATACTTCAATACCTTCTTAAGGTTTGAAAGATCAACATTTTAAATATATAAGTATTTAAGTGATTTATATTTTCAAAAATGAATATTTTATTAAAGTCTAAAAGAGGGGGTTATATTTTTGGTTTGCCGCCAAATTGATAGAGATAAATATTTAAAATATATATTTAAAACCCACACATTTGAAATGAGGAAGTGGGGCCACCTTGAGTTGGTGAAATGTATTAAATCTTTAGTGAATTAATTAAAACTAATATTGTCACATCTCTTGGGAGTGTGGCTAAAATCTTGCAAAGGTGGTTCCTTGTTTTTAGCCACAAGAAAATGACACAGCTTTTAGGATGATTTTGGCTGGGTAAATCCATCATTTATGAACTTATCTTGGATTTTATTCTTGCTTTATATCAAAATTTTGATTTCTTTTGAGGTGGGAGTTAGAGAACTTTTAGGGGAGGTTACCATAACTACCTTGAAACCATTCGACCTATTTTAGTATTTGTTTCTTTTACAAAACAAACTCATAATCTTGGCTAGAAAAAGAAGATTCGATTTTTTTGTTGGGAGGAAGAGAATAGTAGAGGCTGAGAATAGAAGAACTATCCTAATCACGAATTTCTTTTAAAAAGAGAAAGAATACAGGCATTTACAACAGGGGCTAGGTCTGAGCTGAGGAAAACTTGAAGTTCTTGCTTTCATATTGCTCACTTTCAAAAAATTTAGTTCTAGAATTTCATATCAGGCACGTACTACTCTTTGAGTAAATTATTTATGGGAAATAAGTGCCTCCTTGATAAAAGAAAATTCCATGAGAATATTATAGCATGTGTTTTCATTCTCTTAAACAGATATAACTGTTTCTTACTTGTAATTTGTTTTGTACAGTATGATTATGGTGTGCTTGAAGTAGCAAGTTGTTTATTATGTCTTTGTTAGACGAAATCCTTAGCTACAACTTCTTGGTGCCAAACCATCTTATTGGTTATTCTAGAAAGAGCTTATGTAGGTCGAACATGTAGCATGCATTTAATTTTCCATTGTTTTTTTAGTAAGAAATGATAAGAAATCAAGAGGGTTAGAATGGAGTTTAACCATGAACAATGATATTATAAAGAATGGTAAGAATTAAAATACTAGAATGAACATGCAAATATTTAGACAATAAATGAAAGACATTTTCAATTAAAGGAAAACGAATTGTTTGTTGCTTGATGCAAGAATTAATTTTTGGTTTATGTTTGCATGCTGCTAAGTATCTTGTCATGCATGCCATTTAGATGGTCAATATGTATTAAGTGCAGTATGAGCATAAGAATTGTCTAGAGGGTTTAAAAAGGTTTATGTTTTTGCCTTCTTGGTATAAAAACCCTATTACTTGCTCTAATAGGAGTGTTTGTTCTGAGTTGAACTGTCAGCCATGGGAGTCTTGATGGGTTTTGTAAAATCCTAGTTTTATGTATAATGGACATACGTGGCAGGTAGCCAAGTATGAGTGTGTTTTATTTATAAAACCTAAATTAGGTCAAGAAAGTTTACCCTAGGACAGGTGTCGTTATATGAGTAAAGGGCAGAGAGAAAGTCTCTTGAATGCCCTAGGTTAGAAGATTTTTCCTTGAGTCGAGCAGGGTGGGTGAGTCTATACAGAAGTGCAAAACTATGGCCATAGTAGGAGCAGGTGCCACTAACTGCACTTTAGTCCTCACAACAACCTAGATATCTAACTAACTGGAGTTGTCAACTTAGTAGGAAGGTATCCTTAGTAGCATGGCAAAGTTAGATAGGGAGGGTTTACCACCAGAGCTCAAATGGCATTTTTAGTGGGTTTCCAACATTGCCTTTCATAAGAAGGGAAAGGCCCCTTTCAATTAGGAAGGTGTGTGGGGGACCGCACGAGTCTGTGGTTGGTGGAAAATCATTTGAATGATGCTTGCCCTCACATGCAGATGGTGAGCCAAGACTTGGAAGACACAATATCTAGATGAGGACTTCTAATCTTTTACCTTTGTAACTTTTATTATTGTACTTGAATTTATGAATTCAGCTTTGCTCATGTTGTTCAAATAGAATACTATCTTAATTGTTATTACAGTAGCTAATGGTTAGCATTTTACTATGTTTCTTTCCAAAAAAAAAATGCTTTAGTTTGAGTGAGACATCTTATTTGTTTTTAAGTTTTAAGAAATCAGGTTGTTACACCAAGTCTCACATAAATGCTTATATAAGCCTTAGGGGATGGTTTCCAAACCATCACACCCTTTCACAAAGGTTGTCTTTTAATAATTATTTAAAATAAATAATTATTCTTTCCCTTTTTAAAGAGGTTTTATATATATATTCTTTATTAATCTCTCTTTTAACCCAAAGGATAATAATATCCTTTATTTTTCTATCTCCCTTTTAATTTTAAAGGTCATTTCATTATTTTCTCTTCTCTTGGGGAAAAAGTCACATAACATTTTTCCCCTTGTAAATTAGTTGTTATGCTCAGCAGTAAATGAGATGCATCTACATCACAACTAGAAAACACATAATCAATAATAGAAGAAACTGATATTGAATATAACTATTCTTTATAATATTTTTATATATATTTACTTCATCTATATCCTTTTCTTCTCTTAATTCGTAGATATCTCCCTTTTTCAATTGTATTTTAAGTTAACAAGTAATTGCAAGAAAATCATTTTTTTTCCAATGACAAAGATACATACATACATATTAGGAATTTACATACATACATGCATGTATTTCAACCTTATCTAATTTTCTCTCATGTAACCATTTTTCTTTAATATAGCTATTTTAATCACTTATATGTAACTTCAACATTAAATTTACAAAATTATTATTATGTGTTGACGGAACATATACCTAGTGAAATGGCATACATATCCCATACTATGTAGTCACCCATCCTTGAACTATATAATCGATACACTCAAGATATATTCTAAGATAATAATCATGCATTCCAGACTACATGAGTATCCTCTTTTCTATATGTCAAATATAATTGAATGAAAAAAATACAATAGTTTATAAGACACATGTACAAAGTTATTAGGTTGATCAAGTCCAATAACAAAGTATAATAGAATAATACATGGTAATATTTCTAGGAATCTTAACATGAATAGAACAATAGTAAATTATTAATATGCATAGAAACTTCATAGAGAAACATTAGAACTAATCCTTCATTTAATGTAATCAGAGTGCACCCATCTAGAATAAAACTAGAATGCACTTGATATCTATAGGTAGCCCATCCCTTATTATTTTTGACACATCAAGGCCCATGTTCCATGAGATGGGACTCATTCAAGGCTATATTAAGTGGGAAACGATATATTAAGATACTACTTGACAATTGGATTATATAAATTTGAAGACTTGCTTGTCATGAAACATTATGTAGGAACATCTTACATTCTTGTGATAACAATGTGTATACACATGTTTGTATAATGAGCAAAGAGTGGGTAGATCACCAAAACCTCTTTAAAGGAAAGAGTTAGGCTTAACTATCATTCACATAATTAATTTTAAGTGAACTATTACATCATTTATCTTATGAAGAGGTTTTGTAAAGAAGGGGAAATCACTAAAGTAGGATTTAACAACTATTTCAATAGCTTCTATGTTTTAAATATGAGACGTGATATTAATATTATAAAATCCACAATCTTTAATACTAAGTTAGATAGTGAAAGCATTTTTTAATTCTTAAAATGTCATGTTCGATCTATTTAAATTCACAAACTCCAACATGTGACAAATCACAACATTAATCACCCACTAAGTATAGGTAGGAATTCACTATGACCTTACATCTATGTCACAACATCATGATTAGTCAAGAATTTTCAGATATAAATGTCTAATTGAGTTCATTTATAAGATGACTTATGACCCAAAGGTTCACTATGTATATTAAGTAATCTCCATTCTAGAATGAGTTATATAACTATCACGGTGTTTACTTGTAAAAACAATCAAAATCAATAATGGTGGATTTAACTAGACACTAATCAAAATGTCCATGACAAAGAATATGTGTTGTTTTCTTCAATAATTACAGAATTATGAGGAAGTTGCAACCCATATTTAGGACTTGCAAGCTAAAAGGAAGAAAATATATTACAAGTAAGGATAGGTGTTAATTCTAAGGCTATGTGTTATTTTGGGACAAATAATTCCAATAAAATATAATGTGGTAACTCATATTTGGTCAATTTAACCCACATATATGGCATAACTATACATAACCTTTTTTGCACCATGAAAGAGTAATGAGTATTTATTTTTTTAATTAGAGGTGGTTTCTCCCCTTATAAAAATTGACATGTCCTCATGTCTAAGGCTAAGAGAACACAAATATTTTTTTATGTTGGGTTATTTTAACTAATGCAAGATGATAATTTCTAAATTTTATGATGTGAGAATGATTTGAGAACTTGTGGGTAATGGGCCCACAATGTACTTAAAATAGATATATATGTAAGAAATCATGGTGTCAATTTTAAATAATAGATCAAACATAGTAAAACCATTTTCTCAAAATAGGCACATAGCTAAATGGAAATTAGTTGACATGATACTATCTTTATTCCGAAGAAAACCTCATTACATAAAAGGGTACTAGCTAATTCTATAAGAAGTAGGTCAAAACATATTATACCAAGACTAGTAAAAGAAGGATATTCCTAATTTTTCTTTTAGCAAATTCATCTTTTTGACACAATCTTTAGTAGGTGAAGAGTTTTATGGAAGATCAATGATTTCAATTCCCATATTAGTTCTTTGGCATTCATGTCTTTGTAATATTGCATATACACTTGTATTATCAGATTTCATAATTCTAGTCATAGCATAGATGAAGTTGGGTTAGATAGAACCCCATATGTCTCTCTTGAGGATGTGCCATGTACAAAAGAGACAATTTAATTTTGTTCTAGTTCTATTATCTTTCCTATAGGTCATTCTCTGATTGATATTCAAGATCTTTGAAATATTGTTAATATTGCTTCCACACATATAACACATTTAGCTCCACATAGTTATATTACCATTTTCCATTTTCAAAATATTCATCTTAAATTAGAGATGTGAATACCATTGGATAGTTTATATTTGTTATTAAGTGACTAAGCTTGAAATCATCCAATAGTTTCTAAATGTATTTAATTGTATGAGGAGGAAAATGTAATTGGTTATGAGTCATACCTCAATATTTATTAGTTCCCGCCGATAGGCAGGTTTATTATTGCATCTATTGCATTTGTTTTCCAAATAGTCGCTTAGCCAATGAAATTGTATTGTTTAAAATATTTTTGTCTTTTTTCTATAATTGGGATTTAAGCACATATTTTTTGTGTTTGAAAATTATGGTTTATCTCTTTTTCTATTGGTTAGAGTAGGTCTATTTTTCATTTTTATGCTCGCACCCTTAATGCTTAAATTGAAACTCTAAAAGTAATTCTTCAATAGATCTACATGCTTCCAAGACATAAGGATTTGCACTATATGTTGGGGTGATCAACTTACTCAACATGGTAATAAGGTTTGTATGTTATGAACAGTTAGTTATCTTGCAACTTCCTTCAAGTCATGAGACTTATCCCCAAATTAAAACATATGCAAGTCAAGCCAAGAACATGATAAAACAAAAGGATTCCTTATTACAGTACCAGGGCAGTTGCAACTACAAATAAAATTCCTAAATCCTTTATCCTTTGATGTATGTCCATACCCTACTTCAAAGATCTCATTTAGCCTGGACAGGGGGGATGCTGGTGAAGGTTGTTGATAATGGCTTCACATGTGCCAATTGTATTTTCCTGAATGTTTCTAAAGCATTTTCAACAAATCCTTTTATTTTTTTTTGCATATTCTGCAATCATAGGATTCCATGAAACCACATTTCTTTGAGGAATTCAACAAACGATTTTGAGTGCTTTGTCTATGCTTCCACACGTTGCAGGGATTGTGGCTCTCAGGCTTGTGACAAACGTCTATATTAAATTTCAATACTCCATTATGACATGCTTATTTTGGTAACATGATTTTGCAGACAGAAAATTATATGATGATGGGCGTAATGTTTTACAATTTTTGACGATATCTGCAAATTACTCCTCCTGACGATGAGCATTGCAACGAGAGATAATTGTGACTGTAACTCCTTATGATTGTTTCTTTTCGAGTATAATAAAGAAGTCAATGACGTAGTGATCGCAAGAGAAATGTTGAAGTAAGTAAGGGAATGACGAAAACAAGAGTAACAGGGCTTCTTACAATCAATACCAAAGTATGGTCAGAGTTGAAGGTCGTACACAATTGGTCTAAGGATTTAGGAAACATTGTGACTCACAGACCATCATAACATATTCATATTTCTTGTCATACAATATCTTATTGTTGTTTATTAAATGGGTCCTCCTTTTTACAAGATAGAAAAGACATGATGAAACCTAGAATGGAGTACTGTGGAGAAACTACTTTGAAAGCATGAACATTGAAGCTTCCTATAAATCGACACTAATCCATGTGGAAACATGCGATAGGATGCCACCTTGTAGAGACATAACCCAAGATGCAATAGGTTTCAACCTTTTTAAACAAGACACGTATTTCTATATTGAAGGGCCTATAGACTATTTACAATAGCTCATAACTTTGGACACCAAGCATTATGAACTAAAGTTCACATTGATATAAGGAAACATGGCATATTATGTTCTAAATCATGGTAGGTATTAAATCCAAATGTATATAAAGCACACAAGGTTTTAAAACACATTCATTAAGAATGCTTTAATATAAGGTATTCTTTATGGAATAAAAAGAAGTATGTGGTATGAGTTCTGCTAGGGTTTTTTTGTGTCTGCGGTCATTCTTGGCATCTCTTGCGTCATACTGTACTTACTGCAAAATAATTTCCTCTTTTCTTGTGTGTACGACCGCATTTGCTGCAGGTTTTTTGTTTTAATATGCCTTCAACCGGCTCTAACCCAACAATTCACGTTGGTATTGGTCGTTTGACGGCTCTGCTCAATGGCTCCTCCTCCGAACAAATGACCTCGGAAATTTGTTTCAAAAGTGTTTCATAAGGTAAGTCTTTTGACTCCCCAGCTGATGTGGTTTTACCTTTACTTGATTTTAATTCTACTTGTAAATGGCTTGAGAAAAATACTCTTGTTGGGTACTTTGTTGGGAGGACTCCCCCTGAAAGTGTGCTTAAAGAATGGGTCCCTCATGGGGTCCGCCTTGATATGGTCCAGAATTTAACCAAGGGTTTTTTTCTTTTCTGTTTTGCAAAGGTCAGTCATGTTCAAGTAATCCTGAATCATGGTCCCTGGAATGTCAAGTCTTCTTTGTTGGTTTTCCAATCGTGGACCCGGGACTTCACTGTCTCGGATGACACCAAGTTGCGGGTTCAAGTTTGGATTGAGTTTCCAGGGTTTCCCTTTCCTTATGTTCCTTTTTTGAATATATTGTGTCCTCTCTAGGGAGGGTTATTTGCATTGAGCTAGATAGGTTTTTCTAGGCCTAATTCCAAAAACGGGTGTGTTGAAGTGGACCTTTCACAAGATTTGAAAGACTCCATTGATATTCATATT
>VDFB02000003.1:683807909-684357576 GCA_007258455.2 Sequoia sempervirens
GCTAGCAGGTATAACATCAGCATTAATTGGAAGGCTTGAAGCAAGGCATGGTGGAGTTTTCCATTGCTGTCAAATAGTCCACAGTGTGATATTAATCATGTCATTTTCTTTATTTCAATGAACTATTATGATCAACAATCTTGCTCAAGGTTTGGGTAACTATGTAACTCGTGTTATATCAAATATGGTATATCCAATGTAGAAATTATTAATTTCCAACAATATGTAAAGATGGGAACAACACCGTAGTATAACCTTAATTTGTTGTTGTAGAATTGTCATTGATAAATTATAAGAGTAGTAAATTTATGGCATAATTGATTGTATACAAAAACTAAGTATGAAAATGCAACTAAGGGATTATGTCCTTAGTGTCTTGGTTAAATGATACACGCTTAAACAACAGGTGTAAAGGTGTCGAGTGTCTACCCGGTTAGACCTAAGGAATCAATACTAAATAATAATGTTTTGGCCAAAATGATTATCTCAAATAATTAGAGAGAGAATTGTTGAGTTAGAATGAGTCACTCCAAAAGTAAAGAACATATGCCTAGATATTTTTGCTTGGGGCATTAATAGGATGCATAAGTTGTTAATTCATAGCAGCAGATTTCACACTTATTGGCCATGGATTGCTAGAATCTTTGTGATGGGTCAGGTTCCCTTCGTAGGGTAGCATAAGGAAGCTTATGGCTTCGTGGTAGGGCAGAAATCGTCCCGATGATGCTCTTTCTCCTTTCCACTTCAAGGTAGTGCGGCAATGGGATAGGTCTGATAATGCATGATGACATGATGTTTATTTTGTGTCTTATTTACTTAGATCAGTATATGACTTATATTTTTCATTTCCAATATGATAACATAAAATTGTTTTGAAAGGGCATGGCTGATATAGGTAAATTGGTTGCTTATGTTACCAACCGACTTCCAAGAGGTTAAGGAGAAGGGACGAAGAAGGTTTGTCTTAAATTGTTTTTTATTTCAAATTTGGAATCTAACTTTATTTTGTTAAAGGTTACATGGTTCTTATCTTAATTTATAAATATTTTTGATACCTTTCCCTAATACTGTGAATAAGGTAGTTGCTAGGATGGATGTTCATATGTAAACCTAGTAGTTCTTGTTACCTTATTATGAAAACAACTTGCTTTGTATAGATGCAACCATGAAAGCTTTTGTCTAATCATTATGATTGTGTTGTGCAATAAATTTTTGTTGGTAGGTGAGCAATATTTTTGGTACTCGTTGCATGTTAATTGTTGCTATTACATATGGTATCATATGTAACATACACCAACTAAGCACAAATAAAGTATGTAAAATTAGAGAATAACCACCCAGTTAATCAACAATTAAGAATGAAGATCAATGCAATGTATGGAGTTACTATAAATTCAATCTAAGGAGTCAAACAATTGTTTTTTTTGTTTTCCAACATTATAGAATGATTTTACAACTTTTTCCTGTATCACAAGTACATAGCAACACCTTGGCATAAGTATACAACTGAAGCATAACAAGTTACAATTGCTAATACACACCTTTTAAAAGCAAGTTGATAGCATAAGCAACCAATTTACCTATAACAACCATGCCCTCTCAAACAATTTTAAGATATCATATTGGAAATGAAAAATACAAGTATTTAAGTGAGAGTCATTTACTCATCTAAATAAATAAGACACTAAGTAATCAACTTAACATCATTTGCATTATTGAGACCTTACCATTTTCGGCTTTAACTTGAAGTGGAAGAAGAGAGAGAGCATCACTGAAATGATTTCCGCCTTGCCACAAAGTTATAGGCCTCCCTGCACTACCCTATGAAGGAAGCTTGACTCATCACAAAGAGTTTAGCAATCCGTGGCCAACAAGTGTGAAATCTGTGCAACTATGGGATTACAGACACATGCAACCTATTAATGCCTCGAGCAAAAACCTAAGTATATGTCATGTACCCATAATATGTCTCAATTTAATTCAACAATCCTCTCTTATTAAAATTAACTATCTTGGCAAGCATTTGTTTATAATTTGAACTCTCGGGACTTACTTGGTAGTCACAAGCACCTTTACACATGTTGCTAAAATACTTATCAACTTTATGTGTTATTTAGTCAAGTATTGGGGCTTAGGCCTTTTGTTACAATTTCAATCATTCCTTCTAACACAGTGGATTATGCCAAGAAAACTAAAATTAGCATGGCTTCCCTCTTATCAGTCAATCAATCACTATGTTTCTGTTCAGATTTGAAATCAGCTGACCCATCTTGCTTGTGAGAGTTGGTAATAAGTGTAGACTCTCATAGATTAGCAAATGTAGGAAATCTGTAATTCAACAAGGTACTTTGGAGTGGGTATATAAATGCCAAATGTGGAGTTAGGGCCATTACACAAAAGGACCCATAACTAGAATTCACCAGCATAAAATGCAATGCTTTACTTTTGATATTAAATCAATTTAGCTATTGCAAAGCTCAATCTGGGAAAGAGCAGCAACTTTTGAAACAAATGGTTTACTCAACCATAGCATAGAACCTCATAAAATATGCTTTATACAACTCAACATTTAAATGGTTATGTACAATCTCTGGTTGGTGAAGTACTTCCCCATGGCTGTTGTATACTACTACAACAGTCACGTGGACGTACCTTCATCATTAATTCGAACTCTATGTAAGCATTATGTTATCAACATTTTATGCCCAGTTCAAGGTTCAACAACAACAGTATCATTCTATCAAATATATATATTTATTGGCCCTTAAATTCACTAGTAATTGCAAACCCAGGTTTTAGTTCAACCCAGTTTTGTTTGTAAGAGAAATAATTCTATTCTTGCTCCCTTGTTAATCAAACATGCAATCCTCGAAACAACAAATACAACCCTCAAGTTGATATAGATCTTGGATAAACTACCAAATTCCAAATTAATGGACAATAATAGTAGCCTCAAATCTTACATGCCAAAATATTTGAGTGAGACAACTGATCTACAACTGATAATTACATGAACAACTTATAGAAATCAGTTAACTATTAAGCACTACCCACACTTTATGGTTTAGTGATTATTGACTTGCACCTGTTTTATTCTCTCTTGTACGATGGTCCCCACAAACCCATTTGATGAACTGTGACTGACTTTCAAAGGCTACAATCCAATATTTGTAAGGCTGAGGTAGCCTATGAGGTGCTCTTATGTGTTATTCCACATGGTATGGCAACTTCTAAAGATGTGATTTGATTTATATAGGGCCTCCATAAATAATTTGTTGTCCAGCAACAAGCAAAATAAAATAATAGCAATAATTCTTCTATAACATATTGGAAATTCTTCACAATAACAACTAAAATTTCAGGGGATGCTAATTCGATGAAGCTGCACAATGTACTTAAATATGAATTGAACAATTCATAATTAGGAGAAGAATAAACATCTCATACCTATGCAATTATTATTTACAGAGAGCATTACTCCATCCAACTGTATGCAGACCCTTCCATTTCCTTCTTTACTCTCCTCCAAAATTGAATGTCTAAGTATTTACCCCTTCTTTGTTTTATTACCTACCTCCCATTCTTCCTTGCTACGTGGAGATGGGGGCCCTTTTACCAAAAGCTAGGTGTTAATTTATTTATTTACACCTCATTCTTCTGTTGACAACAAACATATGTGTTGGCCTCCCTTTCACTTCATCATTGTCATGATTTTACTTCATGTATCATATTTCAATATTTATCAGTTCCTCTATTGTTAGTGGTATATTGCTTTCATCATCATATCCTTGGACTACTTATGGGGGTATAACCTCAAGGATTTCATTTATTTTTTCCATTATGTTACATGGTCACTTGGGGGTGTGAGATAATTGATTCCCTTGTGACTCTTTTATCTTCTCATATCTTGATTCGGGTATGACCCAGATGTTCTTTGTCTTCACCGTCTTTCTCTCTCCTTTCATAAAAATCCTTAAAAAATCCTTATTTCCTCTTCGCCCACAACCATCATACTTATTTTATTCCTTTGCCTCCTTTGGTCTCGTAAATCTCTTAGAAATGAAATCCTTACTTCTTGTAGTCAACCCTAGAATTTGACTAAAGGGCATCCATATAGGATAGGTCCCATTCTTGATTCCTTTTATCTCATAATGGATTCTAGAAGAGGGTTGCACCATCTTAGCTTCACTAGCTCGATTTCCATGCCATCTTTATTAGTTTAGGATAGGGCCATCAATACCATCTCATTCATCAAGTCCTTACCTAAAGGGGACATGAACCCTTCTACCCATTGCTATACCACTTTCAATAAAAAAATTCTTATGTGCCCAATTATGGTAGTAAGGGTGGCTTGCCAACATCCATCAACCTTTTTATTGGTGGGAATAAACTGTTTAATAGAAAGGTGTTGAAAAAATCATATATCCCTCATATTTTAATGAAATATGATTCCTACTATAGTACCATTTGATTCCAATTTGATGGTTATTGAGGCCCAACTTGAATCAATTGAAACTATTGGGATTTTCTATTGAATCACCCAACCAAGGGTCGAGGAGGATGAGGAGATCGAGGATCCCGCATGTGGCATAAAATTGATAAACTTTTCTTCCTCTTCCTCACTTTACGGTCCCTTAATAAATTCAATGAGAAGCAAACCCTTATAGTATTATATTTTCCACGAGGATGAAGAAACCTATGACTAAGGTTGCAATAGCCAAATAACCATTTATCTAGTTTCTAATTTCCAATCAAGTGGCAATTGCCAAATATCCAAGGGTCACAACCTCAAAGCTATTTATCCAATTTATATTTTTCCTATTTTATTTTAATGATTGTAATCATTACTAACTTTTATTGTTGTATTGGTATGAACTCATTTATGGGTGGCTACCTTAGAACCCTTGTCATATTTTTGAATTTCCATTTCTCAATACCCAATATCCAATTTCCAATTTCCTTTATCCAAGGTGTTCCTCCTCTTTCTATCATATGCCACTATTGCACCTCCTTTTCTCAATTATTAAATGGAGCATATATTCATAAATATCTTCCCCATAATAAAATGGTTAAAGTTTTATTGGTTACTCTTAACATTTCCATTGGCATTTCATGACATACATTTATGTTTAAATATATGTATTTTGTGTTCCCTTTGTGTGTGTTTACTTTGTAAGGTTTTTTTCATGCGTGTTTCCTTTATAAGTTTCTATTTTTGTTGTATGTGTTAGCCTAATGTTCTTTTATTAGGATACAATTACTAATTTTTCTATGGATGATTTACCAAAATAGGTATATGTGTAAGAATGAAAAATCCAGAAGATAAGTCCAAGATCAATATCTCTCTTTTGGTATAATATATACTTTATATATCATGTTATTTATTGTACTCCAATTTAGCATAGTTCCTTATCTAGAGAATCATAAACTACTATAGTGGGGGAAACGTTTATGATTAGAAATTGTATACGAGCTATGATTCCCTTTCTTGTGCTTTGAACTCACTTTATCTCGTGCTTTTGACCCTTGTTACTCTCTTCTTATATCTTATACTAGTCACCCCACCCCCTTTACTATGTGTTTTATGTTAATTTAATGTTTTCCCTCTTTTATTTTCCTTCTCCTAGGAAATCTTCCCTTTTCATGTTCCCCTTACCTTGTCCTCATAACTACCTTTCCCCATGTTAACCAAAACAATTAATTAGATCACATCTCTTAGGTCTAATATAAAAATTCTCTTTAGGAAATTTAAATCACATATCCTAGAGCTTATATCAAGCCATAACCATCACCTTTATATGGCCCCTTTACCCTTGATTTGTCATAGAAGGTTGAACCTCTTCAAGCTTAGGAACCAATCCTCAATGGTGAGTGCTTTTTAATTAGCCTAGTTTTTTTCACCAATTACATCTAATTTTTTTTATCTAATGCGAATTTAATGAGGTTTCTTATGTTGAGCTACTTTTCTTCCATGATTTCCCTCTAAAAATTCCATGAAATGGGCTTCCTTTATCTCATTATACGTAGTAAATACTAAGTTTTCACTTGAGAGCAATTGTTGAGAATGTTTTTTCTGAAAGAGAGAGTATATTAGTCACTGATATATTTATATTGTGTTTTATCCTTTACAACAAGGTCTACAATTTTTTTTAGAGCATCACAATAAATTCTACAAGATATCTCTTCAATATTGTTGGTCATTTCCCTTATTTTTGTATTATCTTAGAGAGTTTTTATTTGTTTTTTCTCACAAATCACATATATTTTCCCTCTAATTTGCATTAAAAAATCCTAAAAATTCTTCCTAATAGTCCCCATCCATTTCCCTCCATTCCATTTCTATTTTTAATTTTCACCCTCCATCCCTTCTTCCTTACTTTTGAGCCATACTAAATCCTAACTTAAGTTTTTCCTTCATTTTCCTTTTAGATTCCATCACCACTTATCAAATCTTGTTTTTTTGTTTTACATTAGCCCATTTCATTTTGTTTTTTAGATTTGTTGTCATTTGTTTTCTTCTCCTTTTCCTTTCACCCCTCCCCCCTTGTTGATAAAAAAGGTGAACTAAATTGCAATATTAAATTGATGTGTTTGTAAATATGAAAATAATTTATCAAAGATTACCCATTTAAATGATTATGTGATAGTAACATAAAAACAACAATACCATAGATGAGACTAGATTTACGTGGAGAAACCCTTGCTGGAAAAAACTCCACACAAGAAAGAGGGCAAGTATATTATTAATCTTCAAAGAGATATGTACAACAATACACTTCACTGCAATTCTCTAAGCAATCTGAAAAACACTTGGATACTTGCAACTAAACATATGAAACTACTAACTAAGGCCCCAAATTATAGAAAATTATGAGAGGGAAACCTATAGCGGTATCCTATAAAAGGAGGTGGAAAGCACCTGAAAAAACCCATCCCTTTCTTGGAGGAAAACCCATAAACATAGTAAATAATAATTAATAATTACATCGCTCTCACATGGGATCATGACTTGTAGACAATTAGATTTGGTCAATCCTATATGATCCATAACTCTTTGATGGCTCTAGTAGCTATAAAATAAGACATGCAATAAAATACACACTCGGGTGCCCAACCATGGAAGACATGAATATTACATATGTCAACATGCATAGACATGTAAGTCCACTTGTACCCCACTCCCAAAGTGGATGCCACAAAAGAATATTCCTCCAATATGCCTTGTAACCACCATTGACATGTGTCAACCTCTATGGAATGCAATTACAATATGTCATAGATAAACAAATATTAAATATTTTCCCCTCCCATGTCCCTAGGCATCCAAGAACCCATTCCAAGGATCATAAAGACACATGAAAATGACTTAAGACTTCAAGGTTAATGTCACCTAGTTCTAACACTCCTTGCTTCCTTTTAAGCAATAGTTAGTCCTACCTTAGGTTTTTCCTTCATTTTCCTTTTATAATCCATCATCCATTTATCATATATATGCTATTTCTATTTTAAATTTTTCCCATCCACTTTTATTTTAGTCTCATTGCCATTTATTATCATTTCCCCCCTCTATCCATCTCTCTTCTTTAAAACCCAAAAAATATACTCTTAGCATTTCCTTTCAAACCTTTTGTCAACCAAAATTATTTTCCCCCAAATTAGTTATTTCCTCACCCCACTTTAGACACCTTTCTACCCATATCAAGGTTTTAGATTTTTATTTCCATTTGCAATATTTTTCCTTTATCCTAGCCTTGCATTTGTTGAGCTTTTTCCGCTGTTGCCAGTTACTTATTATCATACAATCTTTTATTTTTACTGAGATTTATTTTTATTTCTAAGTATAAAATAAATTTTAGTGTTTTTTTTTTTTGGGTTTTTTGTTTTTATGATAGGTGGATCAATGTTTTAATTCCCACAAGAAGATTGATCAAGGAAAACTCTCCTTTAACCATTCTATTTTGTAGGTTCTCTATAGACTTTTGAAATTGTAGTGAATATGGGAGAATATGTAAAGAATCCTAAAGTTGTGGGAAGTAATTTTTTTGGAAATGATGAGAAGAACCTCTATGTCAACTTTGGAAGCATTCTAAGACAGTAGATTTGGCCAACCACCTAAACTAGATCATATAGTAGGTCGTTAGGGTGGAACTAGGTTGTTGGGATCCTCAATAGCCTTTTCCTAGGTTTTATCTTAGTTAAAATTATGTTTGGAAGTCTTTCATAACTTATACTACCTATTTCTAGTGCACACATGTGTCAAAAAATTGAGTTTATCCCTATGATTTCATATTTTCATATGATTTGTAGTATATTTTAGCTTGGAATCCACCTATTTTATTATTATAATCTACATTCTAGTCATATACCTAATAGGTTTCCATACAAAAATTCGTTCAATATACTATTTCCAAGCATCTCTAAAAGTTTTAAAACTTTTTAACATATAGGACCAAGTTGCAACCTCTTACATAGGGGTCCTAAACTTAGAATCTAGTAAAATTAGGTTTGACAACTCCATGAGAGGTCCTAATTATAGATACACTAGTTATATTGAGATATATGTGCATAGGTTCCAATTCAATTTTCACTTTCCTTTTCTATTCTAGTTTGTGTTTGTGTTTCCAATTTTTTGCTTATTTTGTTGAGTTTCATGTCCTTTTGTCAATCCTATCTCCCATGATTTCTAATTAATGTTAGGACTATTGGAGATAGTCTTAGAATACATTTTTTTAAAAGAGGGGTAAACACTTTTCATTCGAAGGAGGTCATGAACGGGGGACCTCATCCCCAACATAAACACTCAACGATAACACCCCAATGAGGTTTGAACCTTGGTGGAAATAACAATAACACCACATTTAAACCATCACACTATACCAATACCAACCATAGTCTTAGAAAATATTTATTTGTATTATTTGCATAGAATCACACACTTAAAATAATATTTGCACCACTTAAACCCATTCAAGGTTCATCATTTTAATTTTTTTAGTTAACATAACCCAATCTCAACCTCACCCTTTAGCTAGTCTAGACCCAAATTTAGTTTACCCATTTCCCCACACTAGATGCAATCCCTATTGTTATTATTTCTTGTGTATATAATCATTGGTTGATTCCATCTAATATAACCAACATCTAATTTCACATTCCCTAAGTTGACCCTACGTAAAAAGAAATTGTTGTCAATTAGGTTGAGTGAATTTTTTAAAAATTGAACACTTAAGATTCCTATATAAAGGCAACCTCTAAGACACATCTAAAAGTATTTCTCCCAATAATTATTTGATCAATAATATAAACAATAATCAAAGAGCACTTTTAAATTAGGAATATCCTTGCATTCAAAATCCTTTACTTTGGCATACACTTATCTTGTCATTACTCATTATTAATAACAATTACAAAGTGGACTAAATAAAGCTTATGGAATTTAAATAGTTTAATATTAGCATGGAAATATTTTAAAAGTGTTCCTACATGCTACCTTGATCTAGTGTAGGTACTAAAGAAAGGAGAAAAAATTGGAGCATGCAATAAACATGGATAAGACTATAGATTTAGGATATGATCATAGTTTTTGGAAGACAAGATTTCAATAGAAATTATGTATAATTATTTTATAGGGCTCAAAGACACATTTGTTTGAAAATGTTTGATATTTGTAGGTAGGATCTATCTATAAAAAATATGATAGAAAATAAACCACAAAATATCAATAAATCAACTCCCATTGAATAAGCTAATCAAATTCCTAACCTGAATTTTCAATTAAGCAATTAGTTATCTTGTACTTGACTTAACTCATTTATACTCCTCCAAGGTATAATTGGTTAGCATTAATTTTATTTCCTTAATATATCACAAATTTAAAAGAGGGATAACTTTAAGGTAGTTTGTTTTTACATGTTCAATATAAGATCAATGCTTTGTGTTGGTAACCTAAACAATCACTCTTGATTTATATATGCAAAGAGAAAAAACAAATTAGGACATATTATATGAAATCCTCACAAAATTAAACATATATCTAAAAATAAATAAATGATTCCTTTTAATTTTGATCTTAGAGTAAATAAAACCAATAACAATAACAATCAAATTACCCTAATTCAATTGAACCTCAAACCACTACAATGCACACAAATGAATTCTTAATTACCAAAACACTGCAATGCACACAAATGAATTCTTAGTTACCAAAGAGGAATGTGTACTTATCTCTAGGAGTAATGTGGAATATTTTATTCACCTCAATGATCAATCATTAGATTTGCATCAATCAAGTTCCAATAAATTTGTATATGCAATTTTAAACCTTTTATATAGTTTTGAACGTAGAAGTTCTAGTCTTTAACTTGTTGTCTAATTTCTTTAGATTTCTATTGGCATGTAATAATCTTGATAAGTTGGAGTTAAAGAAAATTCAAAGACTTTGATATGTTAGGAGAGGAAGAAGACTAGCTTCCCATCTTATTTGTGTTAACAAGGAAAAATTTGAACAGAAAATTTAAAAGAAAATGCTTAAAAAGAGGAAGGGAAATATGTGGAAGTACAATCATACAATATGATTTTCGTAATAGAGTCAACACCCCTTTTTTTCTCATACTTATTTTCAATTCTTAAACTTAACAACTGCACCATTAAAAAATAATATTCTAAATTATGCTTTATATTTAATTTAAAATTTATATCATACAAGGAGTGCATCTAACATTTAAGAAAAAACTTGGATAAACAACGGGAAACTAAAATCCTGCGTGCAGTCTCCTGTTTCAGTCTTTGGCGGGAAGAATATCAAATGTCATTTTGTTTGAATCCAAGGTTTGAATTAGCGAGGGAAATGAGAAGATAAAATCCAATTCACAAGAAGACAAATTAACGAAACGATAAAAAGGTTGGATTGCATTTGTTAGCTAAGAGTAGCAGAGAAAGGAGCAGCAGAGCCGGCAGACCACAGGCAGAGAAAGCTCGAAAAACCACTCGTTTTCTTTTCTCTCAAGCTTTCTGCCGTTTCAAGTTTATCCCGTGAGTAAATCTTTACACCATTACCTGTGTGTTTTTTTTGAAGGTTGGTATCTTTTTCTGTTTATGTGTGTATTTGGTTTTCACTCGATCTGTTTGACAAAACGCCCGATTGAAAAATATGAAAATAAGTTATATATCAGTCTGGGCGCCGCCAGTTATTTTCAGTTTTACGAAATCATTCATTGTCTAATTTCGCCTTGGGTACTTGCATCCCGTTTCAGAAGATATATCCCGAGGCTGTTGCTGTTTTCCAGTATTTTGTGGACTGTTTTGGTTTCAGGAATTTTGTTATTGGAGTTATTTCTTCTTTCGTTCTTTCTTTCCATTAATTTTTTTTTATTTGTTCGGGTTTTGGTTCTTTTTCTTCTTCGTTTAAGATGGTGAGGTTAAGCGTCAAATGCAACGCTGCTTTTATTAGCCGTTTGAACCTTTGCTACTGAAGAAACCTACGGCAGGGAATATGCATTGGTTGTTGGCCCAAGTAATCCTAGTGATCCAGAGATTAAATCTCCAGTAGAGAATATATGCCGGTTTTGGCTCAAGAGGTTCATATGGCACAGGGATTCCACTTAGTTTCACGAGGAATTGTTTCGGCTTTGTGGGCAGTAGAGTCCTATGCTCACTAGTTACCCAACTCCGGATCTAGTTGCTGGAGAAAGTTCCAATGAACGGTACACATCAGTTGCTGCCTTAAGTGAACCACAATGTCCCAGGGATTACACATAATTTTGGAGGAATCATCCCAGCCTTGTGGACAATTGCTGATTAGCTATCTTAGCTTTTAATTTGGATTTCCAGATAAATCTCATATTGGGAATATAAACTGATTTAGCAAGTGATTCTTATGGTGCAGGGATTACACCTAATTTCAGGAGTAATCCCTTCAGCCTCGCTGTCAGTAAAATCCTGTACTCATTAGCCTACCTAGGTTTGAGTTTGGGTAGCTTGAAAAATCTCAAACAGGGCTTATACATATGTTGCTGGCTTAAGTTAGACTTTTCTTATAATTTTCTTTGTAAGCATAGACAGGACTATTACATTCTTCTCGTTGTTTACAGGAATATTAAATATTACAGGCACAAAGCTTGTTTGGGTACAGTTTTTCTTGTTAAACTTGTCTTTCAACATTCCGTGTTTTGAATTATTTTCTTTGTCAAGAGTTTTATAAAATGGCAATTTAGGCTGTCGGTGTTGTATATTTTCATTATTTATTTTTTAAGCTTTGCTGCCTCTTCTGTGCATTTATGTTTACCTTGGAAATGCCCCGTCTAAGTTTGAGCTTGTTTGCAAATTATTCAACAAAAATGACTGTATTGTAACAGCATTTTAAATTCTTATTTGAGATTTCCGAAATATCTTTTAGATTTTTTTGACTATAGATTAAAGGGCCCTTTGCGGCAAAATGGTCTCGTATGAGTTTGAAGATTCAGATCAATTGCCCTTTTCAGAACCTTTTAATAGAATTACCTCTAAACATTAGACTGGTAAACCTTGGGGGAGGTTATGGGCTGCCTTTGATGTAGTGTGTTGGAAGCATGCACTGCTATTTCAAGATGTGGAAATATGGATCACTCTGCACCATATTCTGATGCTGATGGAGTGGACTATCACTTATTTTTTATTGCACAGATAATTCCACGCCCATTTCACTTCAAAACTGTGAATTTTGGAATCTTTGTCTGAAATTATAGAGCTGGTATCCTCTAGGAGGGAAAGCTTTGAGCCACCGCTGGAGACAAGTAGCTAAAAGTTAACAGTAGCCATTCTAGCATTTTAGATTTTTTTCTTCTTGCCAAATTGTAGCATGCACTTAGTGAAAATAGTTCTTGAAATTGAGGTAGATGTTTGCTTATATGATTGTCTCAGATATTGCAAAGGGTGCAAAATGTTATGCCATGAAGCCATTTAGTAAGGCCTTATGCTGCTGTTTGCTGCACTTATATAGAAGTTTGCTTCAGATGGGACTGCTAGTTTATGAGCTACATTACTGCTGTAGGTAGGTTCAAACAGTTGCGAAAACTTCCTCATAAACAATATATATTGTTAGTTTCTAAGTTACTGGTACTGGTTTGGGTTCAGCAGTTTGGTTTATGGCTCTAGCCAAAAAACATTTGGGGCTGGGTTTGTTTTAGGTTTCAGTATAAAAATCATATATATATGTGTGTGTGCCCATGTGAGTGTGTCCCAAAATCAAGAATATGAGATGCAGAATACATATTTCCTAATGTTTTTAATGTGTAGTAATATTATTAAAGTCAATATATGATATTATAATGTAATAAAATTATAAATAAAAGTAAAATTAATAATTAGTAAATATTCTAAATTAATTAACACACATAACTATGTGATCAGCTTGAACGGGTTGTAGCTGATAAGTGCATGGCTTGCATACAGTGGTTGCAGAATAATTCAGGAAAACAATCTGAAAGCACACTTATTCTTTGCTGTTACAATCACAGCAAAATCAGAATGTTCAAGTATTCCCAACTATGATAGTGTTCAGTTTTCTTTCTTTGCCTGGTCTGCATTTTGAGTTATGCCCTTGTAAATATCCATTTAAAATCTAGCATTCAAATTTTAACTCCTGATTGAATTGGTAGTTCATATTTGTTGAATCCTTTTCTTATGATGGTGCCCAGTTTTCTTTCTTTGCCTGGTCTGCATTTTGGGTCATGCCCTTGTAAATGCCCATTTAGAAATCTAGCATAGCATTTTTAACTCCTAGTTGAAATGAGAATGTTTCTGATCGGCAGTTTCAACAACAGACAGTTTATTGGACAGAGTTTTGGTACGAGGGGTTGGTTTGGATTGTCTAATTGAACCAAGTGTCTTTGCTTTTTGGTGTCAAAGGAAGCAACCATGTATGTGATCAAGAGAGATGGTAGGCAGGAATCTGTGCATTTTGACAAGATTACTGCACGGTTGAAAAAGTTGAGTTATGGACTGAATACAGAGCACTGTGATCCTGTCTTGGTTGCCCAAAAGGTCTGTGCTGGTGTTTACAAAGGTGTTACCACAAGTCAGCTAGATGAATTGGCTGCTGAAACTGCAGCTGCCATGACTGCAAACCATCCTGATTATGCCCAAGTGAGTTTTCTGTTTCAAAATTAATGTTATATTCATTTCAAGCTGCTATAGATACCTTATAGTCTACTTTTATTTTGCAGCTGGCTGCTAGAATAACTGTTTCCAATCTTCACAAAAATACCAAAAAATCATTTTCTGAGACGTAAGTTCTTTTTCTCTCAATGTAAGCTTTTATTCTTGTTGGGTTCAGAAACCAGTTTAAGGTTAAATTTCAGAGCAGGTGGCTGTGATAGATAATGACAGTGATGTAAGTGGCCTAGTGACACTCTGTATTTCACCTTCTACAGTTAATGGCATTTAGCTTTGCCTCTAGTTTTGCACATATTATATTGGTGGTGTTGCAGGATAAAGCAAATGCATGGCCATGTTAGTCAGCGGTCTGGCCTGGATGCTCCTTTGATTGCAGATGATGTTTATGAGATCATTATGAAGGCAAGTACTAACTTGTTTGGAACTTTCATATCCCATTAGATGGTTGTTTTGGTTACTTTCAGAGGCATGCATATGCAGAACCTTAATTTTTATTGTCTTGTTTGTGTATGGTATGTGAGATTTTTCCCCTTGATTTTCAGAATGCTGCTCGTTTGGACAGTGAGATCATTTATGACAGGGATTTTGATTATGATTACTTTGGATTTAAAACTCTTGAGAGGTCTTATCTTTTGAAAGACAATGGGGTTGTTGTTGAGAGGCCTCAGCATATGTTAATGAGAGTTTCTGTTGGAATTCATAAGAATGACATTGATTCAGCCATCCAAACCTACCATTTAATGTCACAACGTTGGTTTACTCATGCCTCTCCTACCCTCTTCAATGCTGGAACGCCAAGGCCACAGGTTTGCCTATTTCTGTTTGATTGGTTGGAAAATGTCTTCATTTGGATAATGTCTCTATATTAACATGCGAGAACAGTGTTATGAACAAGTCTGGATTTCAATTTATTATTTTTTGGATTTGGGAATACTTGTACAAAATTGGGGTTCCTGGTTTGTGTTTGGAGGTAGATTTAATATATTATGGTTTTCCATATTCAAATGCCATCTATTATATTTATATTATTTGTTTGCTTTTTTGTGTGGCAGCTGAGTAGCTGTTTCCTTGTATGCATGAAAGATGATAGTATCGAGGGGATATATGATACTCTGAAGGAATGTGCTTCAATCAGTAAATTAGCTGGAGGGCTTGGCATCTCAGTTCATAACATTCGTGCAACTGGTAGTTATATTCGAGGGACAAATGGAACATCAAATGGTATTCTACCCATGCTGCGTGTATTCAATGATACTGCTCGATATGTTGATCAAGGTGGAGGCAAGAGGAAAGGTATTTTATTTTCAGCTTAATTTTTTATCCAAAATCTTTGTATCGTATCTGAATAAAGAGTGATGGAGTTCTGAGCCACTGATATGTTGTTTCATGTAGGTGCCTTTGCCGTGTACCTGGAACCATGGCATGCTGATGTTTTTGAGTTTTTGGAATTGAGAAAGAACCATGGGAAGGTTACACCCTTAACCAATATGCAGTGCTGATTTATTTTAACCAAGAAAATATTATTTTCTTGAATATGAAATCCAATGTGAAAAGGTTGTGGTAGACTTCATTCAATGTCTGAAAGGATCATATAGTACCCAAATCATAGAACTGTCTCTGCTTGCTTTTAGTGTGCCTTGGCTGATTTATGGATATGTGCCTTGTAGGAAGAAAACAGAGCACGTGATCTATTTTATGCACTCTGGGTCCCAGACCTCTTTATGAAAAGGGTTGAGGAGAATTCAACCTGGGCATTGTTCTGTCCGAATGAAGCTCCTGGGCTTGCTGATTGTTGGGGTGAAGAATTTGAAAGGCTTTATCTGAAATATGAGCAAGAGGTATAATTGCCTTTTGGTATTCTGTCATATTTTTTGGTCAGCTGAAACATATGATAATAGTTGGGTTTCTATAAAATCAGGGAAAGGCAAAAAAGATTATACAAGCACAAAAGCTTTGGTTTTCAATTTTGGAAGCTCAGATAGAAACTGGAAATCCATACATGCTATTTAAGGTATGCATACATTTATCCTAGTTGGATTTGTAATTTGGAATTACAATTGTTGTATTATCTTTGACCAATACATGTTTTGTTGTCTATTTATGCTGGCATTTATTGGTTGTTTAGGACTCATGCAATAGGAAAAGTAATCAGCAGAATCTAGGGACTATTAAGTCCTCAAACCTTTGTACAGAGATTGTTGAATTTACAAGTCCAACGGAAACTGCAGTCTGTAACTTGGCATCAATTGCCTTGCCTAGATATGTGAAGGAGAAGGTATGTTTTCTATGAATATTCTTGTTTGAGGTCTTATTCTTAACAATTTTGAGAAGCTGATTTGTATCACTCTTTCCAGGGTGTACCCAATGAGTCCCAGCCCTCTAAGTTGGTTGGTAGCAGAGGATGCAGAAACCGCTATTTTGATTTTGATAAGTTAGCAGAGGTTAGCCTCATTATCACTTATTTATTAATAATATTCTCTATTGTCTAGGAGTTGGCCCTGCATGTTTCCTGTGCGTTTGTGTGCAAGTACAGACTTTCTAATGCTTTTTTGTTAAAACAGGTTACATCAATTGTGACTTACAATCTTAACAAGATAATTGATGTAAACTATTATCCTGTGGAAACTGCAAAGCGGTCAAATATGCGGCACAGGCCAATTGGCATTGGTGTTCAGGGTCTTGCTGACACTTTTATACTGCTTGGCATGCCATTTGACTCAGAAGAGGTTGGTTGATATTGACATATGGTGTAAATGCTCTTCATGTGCCTTTTTTTAAATCTATTTGGGTTTGTTACCAATCCCAAATGCTGCATGCAGGCTAAACAATTGAACAGGGATATATTTGAGACGATTTACTATCATGCTTTGAAAGCATCAACTGAGCTTGCTGTAAAGGAAGGTCCTTATGAAACCTACTTTGGAAGTCCTGTAAGCAAGGTCAGTCTATTAATCAAACCTCAGCTTTATTAATGTAGTTATGTTTTCAATGTGAAATTGGCATTTGTAATAATTGGATGTCCTGAGCTTTTCTTTTCTAATGTAGGGAATACTTCAACCGGACATGTGGGATGTGAAACCTTCTGATCGTTGGGATTGGGATATGTTGAGAGAAATGATTGCAAAGCATGGGGTGAGAAACTCTCTTCTTGTTGCTCCAATGCCAACAGCATCAACTAGTCAGATTCTTGGGAACAATGAGTGTTTTGAACCCTATACATCAAATATTTATAGCCGAAGGGTGCTAAGGTAACTTTTTCTAGATTTATGTTTTGGAGTTAAAATAATTTCTTAGATAATTATTAAGCTAATGTGTGACATTCCTCATCTTCCATGCTTCAGAAAAGTGACCATGAAAGTAGATATGCTTCAGAGTTATGTTCTTGATCATTGAAATTACAAGTTTAAAGTTTATTGATGATTGCTGGATGATACAACTATTATTGATTGATAATTTGTATGTTATGTTGAACAGTGGAGAATTTGTGGTGGTAAACAAGCACCTACTTCATGACTTGACAGAGATGGGGCTTTGGTCTCCTTCTTTAAAGAATGAAGTAATATATCATAATGGTTCTGTGCAAAATATCAGTGGGATTCCAAATGATCTCAAATCTATTTACAGGTCAAGTAAATATTTGATGTTTCAAGCTAATAATGTTTTTTGGTAAATATTTCCTATTGTTTCTGATTTATGTGCCCTCTATTTAAACAGGACTGTATGGGAATTAAAACAGCGAACCTTGGTGGACATGGCAGCAGAGCGTGGCTGTTATATAGATCAAAGCCAAAGCCTCAATATTCATATGGACCAGCCTAACTTTGGAAAGCTAACCTCCTTGCATTTCTATGCATGGTCGAAGGTAATTCATGATTTTCTATTCTAGCGAGATCTGTGCTTCACTTATTTTGATGACATGTTAAGTATGTTTATGATGTTCTTTCATTTATGAGATTGCAATTTGGATATATGTAATGGGCAGGGCTTGAAGACTGGAATGTATTATCTACGTTCAAGGGCTGCAGCAGATGCAATTAAGTTTACTGTGGATACAACGAGCATAAAGGTATGCATTTGAGATCTAAGAATATTTGTTTTTGGGCAGCTCTTGCCAGTTCTCATTGTTCAATGAAGATGAGCTATTTGCAGTTGTATGAAATGACTCCCTTTTTGGGTAGGACACTGGATGTTTTGATTTCAATGCACTTGCTTTGGTTCTTGCATCAGGAAAATTCCATTACAGCGACTGAAGATGTTGAAACAAAAGTGGCTCAAATGGTCTGTTCATTGGAGAACAAAGATGAATGCCTTGCTTGTGGAAGCTGATTGACTAATGATAACACCTGGTGTTAACTTGCTGGGACTAATTTAATCAAAGCTTTGCATCTTCTGAAGCCATACCTTTATTTGTGTAAATTTGGAGATTTTAGCTCTATGTACTATGGCTATTGTACATCACTTCCAAGTTTTCCATTATAGTAGCTTCCTTTTCTGCTTCCATGCAACCTAGCATTTGTAATAGCAACAGAACTGCTGTTGACTGGGTTGTAATAAGGCCCTATGCATGGAGCAATTATTAGAGGCTGATTGTTATCATGATTTGTCATTTTCAATTTTCATTTGACATTTAATGATTTGAATGGAAAAAAAAAATTGTAGCTTACTTGTTCAAACAAATAGATGTGCAATGATCAAGAATATTGTATCTGATTTGCGGTTTCACAACTTTTAATCTTGGTGTTTATTTTTTCACGTCTTGCTAAATTCTTTATTACCCTTTATGAACATTTGGTGTTTATAATTGATTTTTACCTGTAGAGAGGCTGCAGTTAGGTAGCTCAGTTTTGAACTGCTCCCAAAAGAGAGTTGTTTGAGGGTTAATTCCTTAACAATAGGTTTGATTTGTATCATTTTGTGATGAATTTCAGTGGTATCAGTCTTGCTATAAACAAAGTCCAAAGTCTGGTTCACAATTCATCCATCTAGTGGATAATTACCAAGAACAAGGGCCCATTTAATACTTTGGCATGTTCTCATTTGCCAGTTTTAATGAGTTACACCAGTACAATGAGGCTCTTCTATGTAATATAACTAGCAAGAGTTAGCTTGTGGTTTAAAAGTGTACCCATCCATTTTATGGTAGAGCTATATTTTTGCATGGATTTATTATTTGCCTAGAGGAATTGGTTTTGGGTTTATAACTCAGCATTTTCAATTTTGCAGTATACAGTTATAAAATGTATGCTATGTGAGTTCAGCTGTCCTAAGTAAGATAAATAATAGGTTAGGAACTATCAATTGGTTTTGGTTGATAGGGTTAATGCTTGATGCAAGATGGTTAGAGTTTGCTTATTGACCATAGGCCCTTTTGCTCAACAGTGTGGTTTCATCTGGAATTATTAGAACTGTAAAAAATGCTTTAAGATAGTTGTTTACATATTTAAATGTAATGGAGAGTTTCACTTAGGCTAACAGTAAAAACAAATAAAAAATGCAATTTGGCTCTATAGCATGGTCTAACAAAGCAGATAGTAAGCTTATTGGTTGTTTATATTAGGTAATGATTCATTTGTAATGTGACTTTTTATCAAGCATGTCTTCCAGATGTTGTAGATTCAGGACGCAATCTACCATTATTGGGTTGATGATAAGTTCATACCCTGTTGAAAGTAACATGTTGACATGTCTTGTTAGTGTAATTTTATTTTAGAGTATATCATCATATTGCTTGCACTTATAAGTATAGGCATACTGATCTTTATATCCAACTATTGAGTTATTGTTCCATATAAATGGAAATGCACACATACTTTTATGAATATTTTTTATGTTTTTTTAATATGCTTTGATATTCTAATATATTTTAGCTATAGTGTTAGCATAATTTTATTTTGGGGTATTGCATTATACCACTTGCACTTGTAAGTATAGGTATTTTGATTTTTACATTCTATATATTGATTTATTGTACTGATGAGGGCGTAGCCCAAGACACAAAAAATAACCCACAAACAAGAGAATAATTTTATTATTCAGAAAATGGAGTTTCTTACATGCAGAGGATCTCAATCTCCAAGTTTTACAACACATGCAAATTACAGAAAACTACAGAATAACCCTTTCGCAATATGTGAGCTTGTCTCCAAAAAGTTACCCAAAAATTAGAAATCTGCCCATAAATAGAGTTTCTTTTTAGTTTGGAGTCAAAACAACATTCAAATTTTGAGTTTAGGTGGTTTGGCACCGAAAAATTACAACTTGAAGTTCAAATTTTAAAAGAACATTTGCAATTGTATCTTCTAGAAAGTGCGCCAACTTTTCGGGGCCATAATTTTTGATTTGGGACTCCGATTCGTGAACCGTTTGAACCGTTGAAAAGGTCTTGAAGTCAAGAACGCGTTCGAAATCCGCTACGCCGATTTCGACAAGTTTTGGGGCCGATTCGAGAATTCTAAGTGCCTCAAATCTAACATGAAAGATTTTTAGGTGCAAATCTAGGAAATTAAAACTGCAATATCTTTCCACCTAGGAATAGAAAATAAAAAACGTAAATTGGGAATTTCATTATGACGAAAAAAGTATCCAAAAATGTAAAAACATCTAAAAACCGAGAAATTTGAAATTTAACTATTTTTGGGTGATGCAAGAGTGCCCTTACACCATTGGATGCTTTTGCATCATGTACACATGTTTTTTATATGTTTTGATTACTTTTGTCCTCCTTTTGATGATGTCATGCAATCCTTCGGCCTCCTTTTAATGATGATATCTTTGTCTACAACTAGTTTGTGATTTAGCTTGTTTTGGTTATACTACCTGTTGATGTGTGTTTTATGACACAACAAACATTTTAGAATAAAGTGTCCAAAGATGCTCTATCCCCTCTTGAAAAACTACCTTGTATGCTAAGATTGCAAGAAAGATTGTATGACAATTCCAATGTTTTAGTTAGGTGTGGATAAGCTCTGTAGTCGCTGTGATTTGTCGGGAACACAAAGGGATTTACTTTGGCCAGTTACTTAGAAAAGCAAAGACGTGAATGTAGTATCATTTTGGAATTTTCCAACTTTGGATAAAAAAGTGAAAAAAGAGTAAGGGTTTAGAAGTCCTATGCTATTCCTACAAAATCAAGAGACGACAAGGATTGAGTGAAACCAAATAAACAATACTTTGTTTCGCCATGCTAAACGACAACTACACAAAGCAAGTGCAATCTTCTAGGATTTGTGCTTAAGATCTCTTTATTACGAACAATACCATCAATAGAACATCATTTGAAGTAAACATTGAAGCATCCACATCAAAAGCTTAGTCTAACTTTACACATTGAATGAAAAGCATCCACTCAAAGAAAGTATGAGCTAAGTTTCACTAATCTCTGCTATCAATCTATCATTCTCTTAACATGCATTTAAATAAGGTTCTAATTCAAATTTGCTTTATGAGGAAGAGAAATATGCAACCATTTGACAATGAAAGGATTCAAAGCATCTCATGCATTATGAACTTTATTATCAAGATAGTCTTTAGCAACAATTTCATAAAACTCTCTTATTCTCTACAATCTCTTCTAATCTCTAATCCTGATGAATTCTCGGGGGGGTGAGGGGGAGTTGGGGCGGAGGTTTATATAGAGTTTTTCGAGTACAATGAACGAACAAGATCAAAATGAGATTAACGGACCAGATTCAAAATAACTCAACCCTAATTAGGGTTTCCTAAACAACAATCAATTAACTGCAGAGAATTTCATGCACTGGGAGTTGCATCCTTATCCCCTCGCAAAGCACTATGTTCGGTGAACTTGGACACGATCATGCTGACTTCTTCCATGGTAATGTCTGACAGCGCATTGACTTTGTACTCCAGCAAGTCTAGACTTTCTGCACATTCTGCAAAGGTGATCGTCCATTCTGACTCTTGCAATAAGAAAGTGTCTCAAACGGTCAAGAGGTTGAATGCTTTGGTCAAATTTTCCTTCATGATTGGCCCGAAAGTGGTAGAGAAAATTCTTTGAACTTTATCTTTTAAATTTTCTGGCTACAAGTGTTTCTTTCAGACAATATCTCTGTCAAGCACATCTGCAACCATTTGGAAAATCTTACTCTGAATCTCCTTTGCTTGCTCTTCAATTTTGGTGCCATCTTGCTTTACTCTTTCCAGGACTTCTCGTGAGATCAATGCATAGTACCAGCTGCTGAAATCATATGCCGCTCCAGCTTCAATAATATTTTCATCAATCAATCTCTGCTTTGAAATGCCCTTTATTTCTCGAAGACATGGGATAATTTTATTTTGGATGTCTTGGAGGCCATCACATGCTTCAACCAAGTTTGCCACTCGTGATAGCAGAAAGGAAGTTTGCTCAAAAACATATGCCAACTTCTCTGCGAATGCCATCGCCTCTTCTTTCTTTCCTGCCATCCATTCTTTAGTTTCTCTGGCTGTAGTCAACTCTTCTTCAAAATTTCTAACCGATTCCTATGAAGAGTTTAGAAGTGGAGGTGCTGATTGGTCACCTTGATTGAGTGGCCTGGTTAAATGCTGGATATATTCTTTTAGACACTCAATCTCTCTTTTATATTCCCTTTTCTTCGCCACTTCTCTCTCCAACCTAGTCTTGATGGTGGCAACAAAATTATCCAGGTCCTCAACTTCTTGTCCTTTTGTTGTCAGATCAATATCAATAGTTGTGATAGCATATTAGTTTGGGGCAATCTCGTCTTGGAATTTATCAACTGTAGGCATTGCAATCTGCACTGTGTAGTTACTAGCCTCATCTCTTTGTATGGCAGAAAATTTCTTGGCTGGCTTTCTTGTGGTAGTCTGCTCTAGCCTCGCCAAGAAGTCTTCGGTATCATCTTCTTCTGGTACCTCTATTGGCGCCTTTATCTTTAGTCTCTCTTTCAGCCAATCTGGGATGGTTGACTATTCAATTCCATCTTCCTGATGATCCTGGATGTCCTGCATATCCTGAACTTCTGGTATATCTTGAATCTCTTGCACGGATGGGTCTTCTAGATTCCCTTGAGAGCGGAAATCATTCCCTCTTCAAATTTTCCATCAATGATATCCATGTCATTGTCGGACTCCAAAATCTCCATGCCTGTAGGAGAGGGATGATCATCATCTTCCAATTGCATTGGCTCCATATCTCTTTCCAAAACTGGCGAGGGAGTTCTGACTTGCTCCCATGACTCTTCTTCCATGATCAATATTTCCTCTACATTTCTGGATGTAGCCGAATGTAGGGGCTTGGATTGCTGCTTCTTTTGAGCGGATCCTTCATTTGCTGTTTTCTTCTTGTTCTGCTTTGCAGAGTCATCAATTTCTTTTCTCTTTTTCAAGTTGGCAGCGTCTGTTGGTTCACCTCCATGAGATGCACCGACAGGGGGGGGCGGGCGAGGTTTATATAGAGTTTCTCGAGTACAATGAACGACCAAGATCAAAATGAGATTAATGACCCATATTCAAAATAACTCAACCCTAATTAGGGTTGCCTAAACAACAATCAGTTAATTGCAGAGAATTTCATGCACTGGGAGTTGCATCCTTATCCCCTCGCAAAGCACTATGTTTGGTGAACCTGGACACGATCATGCTGACTTCTTCCATGGTAATGTCTGGCAGCGCATTGACTTTGTACTCTAGCAAGTCTAGACTTTCAACACATTTTGCAAAGGTGATCATCCATTAAGACTCTTGCAGCAAGAAAGTGTCTCAGACGGTCAGGAGGCTGAATGCTTTGGTCAAATTTTCCTTCATGATTGGCCCGGAAGTGGTAGAGAAAATTCTTTGAACTTTATCTTTTAAATTTTCTGGCTACAAGTGTTTCTTTCAGACAATATCTTTGTCAAGCACATCTGCAGCCATTTGGAAAATCTTACTCTGAATCTCCTTTGCTTGCTCTTCAATTTTGGCGCCATCTTGCTTTACTCTTTCTAGGACTTCTCCTCGTGAGATCAATGCATATTACCAGCTACTGAAATCATATGCCGCTCCAGCTTCAATAATCTTTTCATCAATCAATCTCTGCTTTGAAATGGCCTTTATTTCTCGAAGACATGGAATAATTTTATTTTGGATGTCTTGGAGGCCATCCCATGCTTCGGCCAAGTTTGCCACTCGTGATAGCAGAAAGGAAGTTTGCTCAAAAACATATGCCAACTTCTCTGCGAATGCCATTGTCTCTTCTTTCTTTCCTGCCATCCATTCTTTAGTTTCTCTGGCTGCAGTCAACTCTTCTTCAAAATTTCTGACCGGTTCCTGTGAAGAGTTTGGAAGTGGAGGTGCTGATTGGTCACCTTGATTGAGTGGCCTGGTTAAATGCTAGATATATTCTTTCAGACACTCAATCTCTCTTTTATATTCCCTTTTCTTCGCCACTTCTCTCTCCAACCTAGTCTTCATGGTGGCAACAAAATTATCTAGGTCCTCAACTTCTTGTCCTTTTGTTGTCAGACCAATATCAATAGTTGTGATAGCATATTCGTTTGGGGCAATCTCGTCTTGGAATTTATCAACTGTAGGCATTGCAATCTGCATTGTGCAGTTACTAGCCTCATCTCTTTGTATGGCAAAAAATTTCTTGGCTGGCTTTCTTGTGGTAGTCTGCACTAGCCTCGCCAAGAAGTTTGCGGTATCATCTTTTTCTGGTACCTCTACTGGTGCCTTTATCTTTAGTCTCTCTTTCAGCCAATCTGGGATGGTTGACTATTCAATTCCATCTTCCTGATGATCCTAGACGTCCTGCATATCTTGAAATTCTGGCATATCTTGAATCTCTTGCACAGATGGGTCTTCCTAGATTCCCTTGAGAGTGGAAATCATTCCCTCTTCAAATTTTCCATCCATGATATCCATGTCATTGTCGGACTCCAGAATCTCCATGCCTGTAGGAGAGGGATGATCATCATCTTCCAATTGCATTGGCTCCATATCTCTTTCCAAAATTGGCGAGGGAATTTTGAGTTGCTCCCATGACTCTTCTTCCATGATCAATATTTCCTCTCCATTCCTGGATGTAGCCGAATGAAGGGGCTTGGATTTCTGCTTCTTTTGAGTGAATCCTTCATTTGCTATTTTCTTCTTGTTTTGCTTTGTAGAGTCATCAATTTCTTTTCTCTTTTTCAAGTTGGCAGCGTCCGTTGGTTCACCTCCATGAGATGCACCGACATTTGAGGAACAGGACTCTGCCTCACCCATTAGATCGTATGTAAATGACACCTTCCTTTGTTGCAAAATTTTCACTTGCTGATCCATCCACCATTGGGAATATCTGAATATAGGCCTCATGAATGTTGTCAAGTCACCAAGCTCAGGCTTAGACCATCTCACAGGAGGAAGCAACTGGCTTTCATCAAAGCCCGACTGCACATACACTCCGTCATCCTCCAACTGATCAGGTACTCGAAAGAGTTCTGTCGTCCTTATCATATCCAGCGACAACCCTGACCACATTCTTTTTCTTACATCATATTCATCAGCTGCATTTGCCCAAAAATATTCTAAGTCTATTTTGTGTTTATATTTCTCTCTGTCCATAGTTCCAATGTGATGGAGTGGATCAAAGTCAATTTTGGGCTTGTAGGATATGAACGGGTATCTTTGTATCTCCAATCAAGCACTCTCTACTGCTTGCGTCGATGGACATGATTCTTCCATATTGTCGATGAAGAGTGGAAAAGTGGCAACTGCTTTCTGCTTTGGCCTTTGGATATTCTGATATGTCTCCAATTGCCTCAGAACTTCCAGCAAAATCATTCTGTTGGTAGGATAGATTGGTAGTCTGTATGGGTGACCTGTGAATCCTTGAATCCTGATTATTGTAAATATGGGAAACTGGATGAACCAGGATCCATATCTGCTGATCAAACTTTTGGCCTCACGGGTGAGCCTCTAATGTGTTTCGCCTTGGAGAATTCGAGTGATATACATAAGAAAGGCGTCATGTGCTCGTCTGAAGTGTGACTTCTCCTTCAACTGCAACTGCAGATAGCAAAAATAGGACTTGAACTAGCCTTCGCCGTTGCCGACTACACCTTAGAAAATCAAGCCAACCTATCTGTAGGTCCTTGCAAGCAGATATATGACATAAGAACTCATATGAAAAGTTTTGGTTCTTTCTAGGTTGACCAACTGCTCGTGGAGACTGTCACTGATCATTCTTGACCAATTGAACATCTTCACCCCAGAAGTTATTTCATCAATGAAATAATACATCCAGGTTTCAAAAGGCGCACCCTGAGGATTGCCTACAATTCTGTTCAATAGTAAGACAATATCTCCGTATTCTTCTTTAAAATTAGTTCTGGACAATTTCTTCGACATCTTTTTGGTAGTAGGTCTGGGCTTTTCCAACCAGGACTTGTTCATATTTGATGCACAGAGGGCTTGTTGATCTTCATAAAGTTTTCGTGCATCATCCCTCATTCGATAAGATGTCCGGTGGTAAGTTGGAATTCCAAATGTCTCTTGTATGGCTGGCTCAGTCAAATATGCCAGTACTCTTCCATCAGGTGCCTCTATTTGTCTTTCTTTTGCATTATAATGTAATGCACACTCTACCATGAGCTCTGGACATTCTTTTGCAGGTGGAAATCCAACTGCATGAACAATACCATTGCGCATCATCCTTCTTGCAATTGGCATAGGTAAAAATCCATCATTTCCGTACATTCTTTTCTTGAAATCATCAAAGTCAACATAGCCAAGGTCGATGTCCACAATGTTTTCCCATTTGGATTTGATCTTGGACTGTGGCTGCGAACCCTTACTAGCGAACTTCATTTTTGTTCTCTTGAAAATAAATCTGCAAGAAGATACAAAGAGAATATTAAAATTAAAATTAAATTACTTGAAAAATATTCCAGCTAAGTGACAAATCAAACTTTGTAAAAAAATATGCTGGAAATGAAAGAATTTATCCAAGTGGATGAACAAAGTTTTTGTGCCAGAATGAAGTGAAGAAAGTAAATCTGCTTGGTACTCTGGAAAAAATAAAATGGACAAGATCACAGTGCTGGCTGGTATGACTTCGCTTTTCTTCCTTCACTTTGCTTCAAACTTCTCAGCTTTCTTGCCTTAGCCAAAATTTCTTCTCACAACTTCTCTTTCGAAAGATGAATGATTAAAAAATGAGAAGTAAAATCCATTATAAAGATGAAAAGTTTGACTTATTTAGCAAAATCTAGTTGTTTCCATTAAATCAAGTTCAAACTTGGCTTGCACTCAGCTTCCGAATGGAAAATTTTATCTTCAACATCAGTCTCCGGGAAAGTTGCTAAGTTTGGCGCCAGTTCAGTGAAGTCCTTTTTTGTCTTTTTCCAAATTTGAGTCTTAGAGAAAAAATTCAAATTTTATCTCTTTGGGTGTTGAAAATAAAATTAAAATAATTAAAATAATTATTTTCATGTGTCATTTTTCAACCCCTTTATTTTAATTATGGCCTTTTATTTTTACCTAAGGAAAATTTGATTTTTCTAAGTTATTCATTGTCTTTGCCTTAGACAAATTTTTTTCTTCCATTTTATTTTGCCATAATATTTTAGAACTCCCTAAGTCTTTGGCGAATTTTGTTACTTTCTAGGCATATCAATGCTAGACTTAGGAAAAATTTCTTTATTTTCTCTAAGTATGGCGAATTTATCAAGGTGCCAAGCATATCATTTAACATTTCAATGTCCAAGTTTAGGCAATTTTTTTTTTTTTTTCACTTCCTCTTGGTATGGCGGACTTGCTAGCCATTCTTTCCATTTTTCCAAGGCATAGGGTGGACTTACCTTAGTGTTGAGCCATCTTGACTTAATGTCATGGGTGGACTTTCCATAGTCTCATGCTATTCATTCTTCATATGGCAGACTTGTCAATTGTTTAGGCCATCTACTTGGGGTGGACTTTGCTCATGTCCAAGTCACTTCACATTCTATATGGTGGACTTGACTTTGTGACAAGCCATTTGGCTTGGGAGAACTTCACTTAACCTCTTGCCATGTCTTCATGAGCTGGGCAAACTTGCCTTCATCTTATGCCATCTCCTTGCTTTGCTAGGCGGACTTTCCATATGTTTGTGCCATCATCTTTATGGCAGACTTTACCTTGGCTTGAGGCAGACTTTACCTTTACTTGTGCCATCCTTTCTTATGTTGGGCAAACTTTCCATATGTTTGTGCCATCTCTCCTCTTCCCTATGGCAGACTTCACCTTGGGTTATGCCATGATGGGGCAAACTCTTCATTGGCTTAAGCCATTGTCTATTCTTCCAAAGGCGGACTTGGCTGAAGCTTTTGCTATTGCCATGGCGAACTTGACCTTGTGCCAAGCCATTGCTCATTTTCCTATGGCGAATTATATCCATGCCATTAATATTGTTCTCCATTCTCCCTGCTCGTCAGACTTTCAGCCTCCCTTCCATGCCTTCATGAACTCATATCTCCATACTTAGGCAATTTTTCACCATGATTTTCAGACCTTTTCATGAATTTTTCTAGATTTTTAAAATGATTTTATGTGATTTTCCATTGGTTTTTTAGGAATTCTGACTGGTTTTTTGAAATCCGAGCACTTTCCAAAGATGGTAACCCTGCCAAAAATATAAATTTTGTCCAAAAATAGATTTTTTTCTTCCAAAAATAGATTTTTTCCCAAAAATAGTAACTTTCCAAAAATAACCCCTAAAAATTAGGAAGTCCAATATGGGCCAAAAATGCCAAAAAATGAAGTCCCTAAAAAATAGGGGGGTTTAGAGGGGAAATCCCCAAAAAATAGATGTCATAATTGATAGAAACGATAGTTGATCTTCGTCCCTCAGGCCTCCTAAGCACTGTGATGATGTTTTCACAATGATTTAGGTTCAAATTCTTCACTTGACTCGGGTGACAATTCAAAAACTCAAACTCTAAAACCCCAAATAGAGATCAAATGAAATTGAAGCGCAACGACAAAGCCCTAAAAAGAAAACTACTAGGGTCCCCATTTGCAATGGGGCGATGTGTGAAATAGGTCACAACACTACCATGCAAGACTCAACTGCATTTTTTGCCAAGTCATCCGCACCTCATTCCCTTCTATAAATATGTGATACTTTTAATTCCTCAAAACTGTTTAATGGTTGCAATATTGGATTTAACCATTTTCTCAATTTCCAATTTGGCATCCATCCTTGTTGAATCACATTGATAGTTATTAGGGAATCACCTTCTAAGTGGACTTTCTTAACTTCATTGCACATTGCAACCCTATTAACGTTGCTTTGAATTCAACTTCATTATTGGTACTTGACTTCAAATATACTGATTTCTCCACCAGTATTGACCCCTTGTAATCTCTGATCAAACATCTTGTTCCACTCTCCCCTAGATTACCTCTCGCCACTCCATCGAGGTTGAATTTCGCCCAACATTCCTCTGGTGTCTTCCATACCACCCTCAGCCTTGTGTTAACAACAAGATCATCCCACTGAGCCCCATTAACGGGGGAATTTTTGCATCTCATTGTTATCTTCATTGCAATTATAGATATTTTATTGTACTTACAAAACTAAATATTATCCAAATTTTAAATTAAATTTTTATTTTTTCACTATTTATTCCAATTATTGTTGATTCTTAGGGATTTTTCTAATAATAGTTATAACAATTGTAATCTTTATATTATTATAACATTCATCATTATATTTTCATTCATTCTAGAGTTGGTACCATTCTATAAATTTTCATTTTTTTTAATATTTTCTTTTCATTTTATTTCTTAGTTAAGGATCAATTTGTTTGTAGCTTAATGTTTTTTGGGGGGCATTTTGTTTTTTTAATTCAAAGAGCATTAAATACAAATGCACCAAATAGATTTCTAGATAGTAATGGCTATCATAACAATTGACAAAAGGGTAATTGATTGGGGGCTCCTACAATACCACCCACCAAAATACTTTGAAAAGCCAAAGCACCAATTAAGACTCGCAATTCCCAAAATTGACAAACTTAATTTAGTCCACTTGCTTATCATGAATAAGTTCTAGAATTTGTTGAGATTTATCCTAGCCATTTTTTTTTTCAGTGCACAACCTTCTAGTTACACATCCCTTTAGAAGCCCATTTAGCTACACTATCAATTACCTTATTCCATTCTTTGGGAATATGAAGAGATTGCTCGTCAAAGTTTGTGGCTCAATTAAGAATCTTCTTAACCACCAAAGCCGATCTCCAATAGGAATCCTAAAAAAATATTTTATTCAAAAGAAAGACTAAAATCACATAATCTATTTCATATATAGTCTTTCTCCATCTCATCACACAAGCTCTCTCCAAAGCTATAAGAATAGCCCAAGCCTCCATTTGATTATTAGAATGCAGTCCCATATGAGTAAAGAAGAAAAAGTGAACCAAACCTTCACTATCATGATCAACTCCACCAATCCTCATAGCATTTAGATTACCTTCAGAGGAGCCATCTATGTTAATTTCAAAGAAACCACAAGGGGGAGCAGACCATTTGCTTGACTTGTTTACCTTCCTTATGGCTCGAGCTTTAGAGCTATGCCTAGCTTGTGAGTTACAGGAGAGGGAAATCACCAAGAGTTTTCCAGGTGCAAATCATAAGAGGTTAGAGAATAATTGATATTGAATTTAGCCTCAATAGTCTCTTTGAACATTTACTTGATTTATGCCAAAAGTATATGACTATATTTTGACGCTCTAGGAAAATTCAACGATTTCACTCCAACCAAATATGTCAAAGAATAAAAGGATCAACATCCCATGTAGTGAAAATGAGGGATGTAGAAGTAGGGTGTTGACTCAAAATCTTCCAAAAATGAGATAAGAAAGTAGCATGAATAATATATCTATTCCATATATTCTACCAAAAACTCCAAATTCTATAGAAAAAGGACACTAAAAGAAAAGGTGATTAGTACACTCTTCATTCTTGCCACAAAGAACACAAATGGAAGGCCCATGGAATTCTCTCTTTTTAATGTTTTTCTAGGTGAGGCACTTGTTCTGACTCAATAACCACATAAAATATTACACTTATTGCAACCAAATTTATTCCAAATTTGTCTCTACTAAGGAGACTCTCCATGCCCCTCTTTTTTCTATTCTAAAGAATGATAACCAAGAGCAACCACATAAACTCTTTTAGAATCATAGCCCCATACAAGAACATTTGAGTCCTCTATGGAGTAGCAAGGTTGATATGCTAGAATTGAAGCTAGAGTGTCCCAATCCTCCAAAGAACCCCTTTTGGGCCAACTTTTGAGCTCCTTACAATGTTGAACGATGGACCTCCCAAAAGGAATAATGCATTTAACATTAGGAAGCCTGGACTATCCTGCTTAAAAAAAATCACGTAGAGGTTGAAGTTGGGCTATGGACAAGAGAATAGGGGGATGCTTATCCCAATAATCTTCCCAAAACTAATCTTCTTAAATGCTGCTTCAACAACCAACCTAATCCTTTTGCCATTAAAATTAAAAATAGGGACATAATGGATCTACTTGTCTAAGACCTTTGGATGTTGGAAAAAGAGTTGAGAGAATGCCATCGATTAACACAAAAAATGATGTTGAAGTGACAACTCATAACCCAATCAACCCACACTAAGTAGAACCCAAAAATCAATAAGATATTTTGAAGGAATGACCATCTAATCCTATCATAGGCCATAGATATATCAAGATTAATGAACGTGGCCTTTTCCTTGGAAGTAGACATAGAATGGATATCTTTTTTCACCACTACAATACCATCAAATATCTGTTTTCCTTTCACAAAACTCCCTTGCTAAGGAGAAATCAAGGGAACCAAACACATCCTCAAATGTTTTGCAATAAGCTTGGTGATTATCTTATATGTAACATTGCATAAAGTGATAGGATGAAAATAATCCAAAAAAGGTGGCCACTTCGTTTTTGGGATTAGAGCAAGAAAGGTAGAATTGATGGCTTTGAGCATTTGCTTATTATTCTAGATTTTGTCAACTTTCAAAATTTCTTAAAATTCTTAAAAAAATTCTATACGAAAATCATTAGGCCCAAGAGACTTACCTTTCTTTATCTAGAACACAATTGTCTCAAGCTTCTTCATGGACATGGGGTCCAATCGAGATCTGTTCATGCCCTTCAAAACCAAAGGAGGAATGTAGTTTAGAATGAACCTGTCCTCTACCATATCTTGTGGTCCATGCTCAATATACACTAAGGAAAAGTGCCTAACAACTTCCTTGGAAATATCTTGAAGAGAGGATAGTTGTTCACCTTGAGTCGAAATGAGAGAAGCTATGACATTAATAGTTCTATGTTTATTTACAAAATTGTCAAAACATGTGTTATGTGACTTTTCCCCCAAGAGAAGAGCAAACTATGAAATAACCCTTTAGAATTAAAAGGGAGATAGAAAAATAAAAGATATTATGATCCTTTTGGTTAAAAGACAGATTAATAAAGAATATATATACACTCTTTAAAAAGGGGAAGAATAATTATTTATTTTAAATAATTATTAAAAGGAAACCTTTGTGAAAGGGTGTGATGGTTTGGAAACCATCCCCTAAGGCTTATATAAGCATTTATGTGAGACTTGGAAAGGCACTCAAGAATGGAGAACATTCAATGAAGAAGAAAGTGGCTGGTGAGCTATGGACAAGATGGAGAAGGGGGCACATCTTATGTCTGTGTCCAACCTGGGGTACAAAAGTGCACTTAGGACTGTCTTGGCCAGGGCTTGGGTCTTTCATAGTGTTGAGCATTGTTCCAATGGAACCATCACTCGTGTAGAGCGGCAAAGTCCACTTATTTCTCCTAGATTGCTTCATAGCAAGAGCCAGTACCACTGACATCTTCCTAGGGTGAGAGTGGCTTTTGTAGGTGCTATTATTCATATAAGTATTAAAACCATTGATTCTAAAATATATTGAGAATATTATATATATGATTTTGGTGTTAATCTATATGAATTATATAGATGTGTGATCCAATTTACTATGTTGATTATTTACTTTAGAATCCATGTTATTGCATATCATAGTTACATTGGTTATTTTATCAGTTAGTCACATTATTTTAGTAACATTACATCTTGTGAATTATCTTAACTCTAACGTTTAATCTATTAAATCCGCTGCTAATATTTAAACTACTTTAGGAGGAAAAGTGACATTACATTTGGTATCAGAGCCTAAATGATCAATCCTTCCTATATTTGAAATTCTTATTATGCTTTCGAATCCCATATTAACCGGTCTTTAAAATGCTTCTTATGTATATCTAATATTATAAAATTTCCCATAGAATATATACCTATATATATATATCCTAAATTTTATCTATGAAAATGAAATATATTTAACAACACAACTGATTAACATTAATAAAAATATCCCACTTTTTGAAATGACCAACACAAACTTCTTTTTTGATGAATAGGCAACTATCTATATTATTAATAAAGATAAAGTTACATATTCACAAAAATAGGGCGGGTGGTAAGAAGGCACACCTCGAGAGTCACATGGGCAGAGCCCAGAAAACCAAAAACTAGAGTCACTTGGGCCTAGCCTAGAAATCCATAGACATTACAAACATATAAAATAAAATGGCCATCAAGTGGCCATAGTAGTGCCAGCAGAGCCAGGAGGGTCTTTGTCATCCATGTGTTTCCCCCATACATCAGCGGGGTCTGGAGTGACGTCAGGAGGAGGACCCCATCCATCATCAACATCTTTCTCTTTATCTTTATCTTTATCCTTGCGCTAGGGCGAGATTGCAAGCACCAAATGCGAAAAACATTTACCAGAGTCTGGCCAACTAGAGCCAGTAGCAAGAGTATCATTAGAGGGCCACTTGGAACCACCATCGCTGCTCCCTACTACTCCTCCAAAGGGCCACCCCCTGGCCAGCCCACAGAGGAGGAGAACGAGTCTGCCGAAGAGGGTGGCAACAACGCCAAAGAGGAGGCTGAGAGCAGGGGCGAGCATAGCCACTCCATTGCCGGCCCCAAGAGGACGATCGACCGCGAGAGGAAATGGGCAAAGCAGGCACCCAAGCAACAGTACACAAGGAATTGCCCCAATGAACCAAATCACCTGAAGGTGATCCACCTCAAGTGCAACCTTGTTGGCTTGAAATTGAATCTGCAAGAGCACATTAGAGCAAATAATAGCTTTAGAATACACAAAAACATTTTTATCCATTTGTGTGTTAGAAAATATGTAGGAATTTCTGTCTTTCTAGATATTGAAGAGGATTTCTACCCTGAAAGTGTGCAAAGCTGGGTATACTTAGCAGGAAGTTTGGGCGAGTCTCCCAGCAGAATCATATGCTAAGAGAAGGGCTCTGGTCTAAAAGGTCGAAAGAAGTCACAAATCCAATTCCAAAACTGTTGAGCTTTGATGCAAAACTAGAAGAGATGCTTAAAAGACTCAGCTTGCCCACAAAAAGGGCAACGAGGGTCCTGGACCCCCAAGTGAACAAGCCGAGAACTCACAGGGAAGCCTTGGAAAAGAATACACCAAGCAAAGTGGGCAAGTTTCAACTCAACACTTGCAGACCAAGTGGTAGAGAATCTTTTTTCACCAGACATGAGTAGGGGATTGAAGAAGCCACCTCTAGTTCAGATTTGCAATCATAGGAAAGTGTGGTGAAAGCCATCTATAACCAAGCCTAGGCTTGTAATTCCTGAAAGGGGTGTCTAGGTACCACTTCTAGTCCTTCCACCAGGGCTTGGACCCACGAATTCCCACCTTATGAAGCACATCTGCAAGAATAACATTCACTAGACCATCATCAGTATCACGTCCAAGTTTTGAAGGCTGTAAAGGGCACAAAATCTTCCCACGACATGATGCGCATTGTGGGTCTGTGAAACACCTGTTGCAAAGTTTGAATGCCTTTCTTGTGGAACCTTAGCGCCTTAAGCCAAGGCGACTTGGCCAATGACTGACCATTACTGGCAAAGAGAGGCAACCACCAAACATTCTGTTGATTGAGTGAAAGCCCATCATGGAAACCAGAGCTGACCCAATGGAGCCAGGGCTTAACCACCTCCCAGGCTCTCCAAATGCTCTTGGCCACGAAAGTTCCCACAATTTGGACTGGTTCCTTCATGACCAGAAGGGTTTGAAAGCCAATCCCCTTCCAGGTGGGTTTGTGAACAGGAAAACCAGACTGAATGCAATGCTTGAGGAGAATCTTCCAGGTTTCATCTCTAGTAAGGGCTCTAATTATCCATTTCACACACAAGGTAGTCCCTTGTCGTTGAGTGGAAAGCAACCAAAGTCCTCTAGAGTCTCTGGGAAGGCATCAAAACTCCCAGGAAATGTGGTGAAACCCTCTGTGGGACTCCGTAGAGGCCCAAAGAAAGTCCTAAAGCAGCTTTTCAAGCTTGGCATAGGTAGCTTTCGAAGGGGCCCAACAAGAGGAGTAGTAGACATGTGTGACCTCTAAAATCTTGGAGCACACTTAGAATTTCCCTACCAGAGAAAGAGGCTTGGTAATCCAATAGGCCAACTTTTGCTCAATCTCGGAGAGGACAGCTTGCCACAACTCAACCAGAGAAGCCTGGAAGGCAAAGGGAATTCCCAGAAACCGAAAGATTTCCTCTGACCCAATCCCTTTCCAATTGTATTGTTGAAGCCAGTGAGGAGTGGGCAATATAGATTGTTTGTAGCACAAAGTTTTATGCCATTGAATGGTGGAGCTAGACGTAAGGAAAAAAATGTTAAGAAATTCCAGAGCCGCCTTAATATTATTTTATTCCTCCAGAAGAGTGAGGAAAGAGCCATCAAAAAAATGGCCATTAATCAGTTGAGTCTGGGAGTTAGGTAGAGAAACAAATTTGACACATTGAGAAACCGCATTGGCCAGGAGATAGCCAAATCCTTCGACAACAAACACTTAAAGAGAACGAGCAAGTAGGCATCCTTGCCGAATGGAGCAGAGAAACCCAAAGACAAGAGATTGGCAACCATTAATGGTGATACAAGCAGAGGCGTTTGAGAATAGCATTTGGACAACTTGAATGAAATTAGGCCCAAACCCCAAGGCTTTCAACATGGCTAGAATAAAAAGCCATTCTATGTAGTCATAAGCTTTAGCAAAGTCAATTTTGAGAAAAATATCTTTCCGGTCCAAACATCTGGCCCACTCCATGTCTTCCCACACAACAATGATATTTTCCAGGATAAATTTGGACTTGATAAACCTAGTTTTCTCTAGGCACACAATTTGAGGCAAAAGATGGCGGATCTTCAGAGCCAGAGCTTTGCGATGATTTTGTAAGAAACATTGAGGAGCATGATGGGCTTCTAGTTATAGATGTCCTCGGGATCTCCAGACTTAGGTATGAATTTAATATTTCCTTTGTTAATTAAATTGCCCAGGGATTTGGAATGAAAAGCCTCAAGATAGAATTTATGCTAGTCGTGTCCAACACAGTCCCAAAGGGCCTTATAAAATTTGCAAGGGAAACCATTGATCCCCGGGGCCTTGTCATCAGCCATGGAATGAACAACTTCCTTTAAGTCTTCAACTATGAGCAATTGTTCACAAAAGGATTTTTGGGCTGAAGATAGCCTATTTGGCACAACAACAAGACAATCCTGAAGGGCTTGCTGTCGCTTTGGCATAAACTCCTGAGCAGTGAAAACTTGTTAATAATGTCGAACAAAAGCCTAGAGAATGTCAGGCAGTTCAGAGAGCACCTAAATTCCATCTTTGATTTTTTTAATGCCTAGAGATGAGTACCTGGCAGGCAGGGCCAGAAAAAACTCCTTGGAGGCATAGTTGCCAATGTTTAACCAATGCAGTCTGGTTTTGATTTGTGCACCTCTAGCAGTATAATTGTCTACAACTTACTTTTTGTGTCTTAATTTTGCCACCTTGACTTGTAATGATGGGGAAAAAGGGCTAGCCACTAGAGCTTCGATAGCTGAACACAAGTCAGCTGTGGTAGCCTCATAAGACCATCGACCAAAAATGGCCAGTTAGCGCCCATAAATGCACAAAAATCTTGCCGTGCGATTGATAGTAGAGACGTGGGATGATGACAAAGCAAAGACATGTTAAAAAAGAACTTCGTTTTGCAAGCCCGAGGTTGTCTTGTCTCCCATTCAATGCAAAAAGAAATGGGGAAATGATCTAACAAGGCCACATCCACTAACGACTTAACAAGAAGCAAAGAGCTGTCAAAAGAGAAGAAAGATTGAGCTAAGATCATGGCACAATCAAGACGCTTAAATATCCTATCAGATCTAGCCCTATAATTACACCAAGTGTGCTAGAGGGAATGAGAATGGCGGCGGCCAATATTGGGATAAAAAAGCCCCAATTTATTACACATGTAAAACCACGCCTTTCGTTCGCCAGCTGCCCATCTGAATGACAGAGTGCCATCTTTATCATACGCCATCTCAACCATATTGAAATCCCCACATAGTAACCAAGTAGCAACTAGCAATGAATCAGTAATCCAATGCCAAAGTACAAAGCGTTCCATAACATCATTAGAAGCATAAACATTAATAATCCCAAAGGAATGATTATCAATGTTGAGAAGGATCCAAACAAGCCGATGTGTGGGTCAGACTTGTGGTTGACCACAAAAGCGTGCCACCGTGGGGACAAAAGGGTGACAACTCCACCACGTCCAACATCATGAGCGGTACAAAACATTTGAGTGGCTGGCCAAATAGAGCGACAAGCCGACGTGAGCAAAAAACTAGAAATTTTAACTTCTTGGAGACAAAGCACTTCAATACCAAAAAATTTCTTTAAAGTATCCCTAACATAATATTTTTTGGAGAGGTCTGTCAAACCTCAAACATTCCAAGAGAGGAAATTCATGAATGAAACTCCTCCATATCGTCAGAGTACGACTCCTCATCCAGAGTAGAGAAGCGATTCTGTAAAAAATTTGGCAAAATTGACCTAATTTGAATATTCGGAGTAGAAAGTCTCCGTTTCTCCTGCACATATTCTCCTTCCAATGGCGGAGAAGGACTACAAGACTATCGTTGAGCTTCTATCACAGGAGGAGAAACATTTAACGACAGTAGGCTGAGGCGTAGCCTTTGGCCTGGGCCACACTTGAATATTGTCAGCCCCTTCACCGAAGGGTTTGAAACATCTTTAGTTGGATTTGAGACTTTGGGAACCATTCTAGAGCCATTGGAATTGTGTTTATGGTTTGTAACCGTGGTTCATTTCTCATCAAGTTTGGCAACATAATTATCTGCCTAACGAGGCTTTTCAGATTCTCACGGCAGAGGAGTACGAGGCACTGCCAAAGGGCAGTCCCTAATCTTGTGGTCTGCAGACTGACATCTATAGCACGTGTTCGACAGATTAAAATAAGTGACCTTCTGGGTATGCCGAAAATCTCCAATATGAATATCAATGGAGTCTTTCAAATCTTGTGAAAGGTCCACTTCAACACACCCGTTTTTGGAATTAGGCCTAGAAAAACCTATCTAGCTCAATGCAAATAACCCTCCCTAGAGAGGACACAATATATTCAAAAAAGGAACACAAGGAAAGGGAAACCCTGGAAACTCAATCCAAACTTGAACCCGCAACTTGGTGTCATCCGAGACAGTGAAGTCCCGGGTCCACGATTGGAAAACCAACAAAGAAGACTTGACATACCAGGGACCATGATTCAGGATTGCTTGAACATGACTGACCTTTGCAAAACAGAAAAGAAAAAAACCCTTGGTTAAATTCTGGACCATATCAAGGCGGACCCCATGAGGGACCCAGGCTTCTTTAAGCACACTTTCAGGGGGAGTCCTCCCAACAAAGTACCCAACAAGAGTATGTTTCTCAAGCCATTTACAAGTAGAATTAAAATCAAGTAAAGGTAAAACCACATCAGCTGGGGAGTCAAAAGACTTACCTTATGAAACACTTTTGAAACAAATTTCTGGGGTCATTTGTTCGGAGGAGGAGCCATTGAGCAGAGCCGTCAAACGACCAATACCAACGTGAATTGTTGGGTTAGAGCCGGTTGAAGGCATATTAAAACAAAAAAACTGCAGCAAATGCGGTCGTACACACAAGAAAAGAGGAAATTATTTTGCAGTAAGTACAGTATGACGCAAGAGATGCCAAGAATGACCGCAGACACAAAAAAACCCTAGCAGAACTCATACCACATACTTCTTTTTATTCCATAAAGAATACCTTATATTAAAGCATTCTTAATGAATGTGTTTTAAAACCTTGTGTGCTTTATATACATTTGGATTTAATACCTACCATGATTTAGAACATAATATGCCATGTTTCCTTATATCAATGTGAACTTTAGTTCATAATGCTTGGTGTCCAAAGTTGTGAGCTATTGTAAATAGTCTATAGGCCCTTCAATATAGAAATACGTGTCTTGTTTGAAAAGGTTGAGACCTATTGCATCTTGGGTCATGTCTCTACAAGGTGGCATCCTATCGCATGTTTCCACATGGATTAGTGTCGATTTATAGGAAGCTTCAATGTTCATGCTTTCAAAGTAGTTTCTCCACAGTACTCCATTCTAGGTTTCATCATGTCTTTTCTATCTTGTAAAAAGGAGGACCCATTTAATAAACAACAATAAGATATTGTATGACAAGAAATATGAATATGTTATGATGGTCTGTGAGTCACAATGTTTCCTAAATCCTTAGACCAATTGTGTACGACCTTCAACTCTGACCATACTTTGGTATTGATTGTAAGAAGCCCTGTTACTCTTGTTTTCGTCATTCCCTTACTTACTTCAACATTTCTCCTGCGATCACTACGTCATTGACTTCTTTATTATACTCGAAAAGAAACAATCATAAGGAGTTACAGTCACAATTATCTCTCGTTGCAATTCTCATCGTCAGGAGGAGTAATTTGCAGATATCGTCAAAAATTGTAAAACATTACGCCCATCATCATATAATTTTCTGTCTGCAAAATCATGTTACCAAAATAAGCATGTCATAATGGAGTATTGAAATTTAATATAGACGTTTGTCACAAGCCTGAGAGCCACAATCCCTGCAACGTGTGGAAGCATAGACAAAGCACTCAAAATCGTTTGTTGAATTCCTCAAAGAAATGTGGTTTCATGGAATCCTATGATTGCAGAATATGCAAAAATAAAATAAAAGGATTTGTTGAAAATGCTTTAGAAACATTCAGGAAAATACAATTGGCACATGTGAAGCCATTATCAACAACCTTCACCAGCATCCCCCTGTCCGGGCTAAATGCGATCTTTGAAGTAGGGTATGGACATACATCAAAGGATAAAGGATTTAGGAATTTTATTTGTAGTTGCAACTGCCCTGGTACTGTAATAAGGAATCCTTTTGTTTTATCATGTTCTTGGCTTGACTTGCATATGTTTTAATTTGGGGATAAGTCTCATGACTTGAAGGAAGTTGCAAGATAACTAACTGTTCATAACATACAAACCTTATTACCATGTTGAGTAAGTTGATCACCCCAACATATAGTGCAAATCCTTATGTCTTGGAAGCATGTAGATCCATTGAAGAATTACTTTTAGAGTTTCAATTTAAGCATTAAGGGAAAAATAGACCTACTCCAACCAATAGAAAAAGAGATAAACCATAATTTTCAAACACAAAAAATATGTGCTTAAATCTCAATTATAGGAAAAAGACAAATATTTTAAACAATACAATTTCATTGGCTAAGCGACTATTTGGAAAACAAATGCAATAGATGCAATAGTAAACCTGCCTATCGGCAGTAACTAATAAATATTGAGGTATGACTCATAACCAATTAAATTTTCCTCCTTGTACAATTAAATACATTTAGAAACTATTGGATGATTTCAAGCTTAGTCACTTAATAACAAATATAAACTATCCAATGGTATTCACATCTCTAATTTAAGATGAATATTCTGAAAATGGAAAATGGTAATATAACTATGTGGAGCTAAATGTGTTATATGTGTGGAAGCAATATTAACAATATTTCAAAGATCTTGAATATCAATCAGAGAATGACCTATAGCAAAGATAATAGAACTAGAACAAAATTAAATTGTCTCTTTTGTACATGGCACATCCTCAAGAGAGACATATGGGGTTCTATTTAACCCAACTTCATCTATGCTATGACTAGAATTATGAAATCTGATAATACAAGTGTATATGCAATATTACAAAGACATGAATGCCAAAGAACTAATATGGGAATTGAAATCATTGATCTTCCATAAAACTCTTCACCTACTAAAGATTGTGTCAAAAAGATGAATTTGCTAAAAGAAAAATTAGGAATATCCTTCTTTTACTAGTTTTGGTATAATATGTTTTGACCTACTTCTTATAGAATTAGCTAGTACCCTTTTATGTAATGAGGTTTTCTTCGGAATAAAGATAGTATCATGTCAACTAATTTCCATTTAGCTATGTGCCTATTTTGAGAAAATGGTTTTACTATGTTTGATCTATTATTTAAAATTGACACCATGATTTCTTACATATATATCTATTTTAAGTACATTGTGGGCCCATTACCACAAGTTCTCAAATCATTCTCACATCATAAAATTTAGAAATTATCATCTTGCATTAGTTAAAATAACCCAACATAAAAAAATATTTGTGTTCTCTTAGCCTTAGACATGAGGACATGTCAATTTTTATAAGGGGAGAAACCACCTCTAATTAAAAAAAAAAAATACTCATTGCTCTTTCATGGTGCAAAAAAGGTTATGTATAGTTATGCCATATATGTGGGTTAAATTGACCAAATATGAGTCGCCACATTATATTTTATTGGAATTATTTGTCCCAAAATAACACATAGCCTTAGAATTAACACCTATCCTTACTTGTAATATATTTTCTTCCTTTTAGCTTGCAAGTCCTAAATATGGGTTGCAACTTCCTCATAATTATGTAATTATTGAAGAAAACAACACATATTCTTTGTCATGGACATTTTGATTAGTGTCTAGTTAAATCCACCATTATTGATTTTGATTGTTTTTACAAGTAAACACCGTGATAGTTATATAACTCATTCTAGAATGGAGATTACTTAATATACATAGTGAACCTTTGGGTCATAAGTCATCTTATAAATGAACTCAATTAGACATTTATATCTGAAAATTCTTGACTAATCATGATGTTGTGACATAGATGTAAGGTCATAGTGAATTCCTACATATACTTAGTGGGTGATTAATGTTGTGATTTGTCACATGTTGGAGTTTGTGAATTTAAATAGATCGAAAATGACATTTTAAGAATTAAAAAATGCTTTCAATATCTAACTTAGTATTAAAGATTGTGGATTTTATAATATTAATATCACGTCTCATATTTAAAACATAGAAGCTATTGAAATAGTTGTTAAATCCTACTTTAGTGATTTCCCCTTCTTTACAAAACCTCTTCATAAGATAAATGATGTAATAGTTCACTTAAAATTAATTATGTGAATGATAGTTAAGCCTAACTCTTTCCTTTAAAGAGGTTTTGGTGATCTACCCACTCTTTGCTCATTATACAAACATGTGTATACACATTGTTATCACAAGAATGTAAGATGTTCCTACATAATGTTTCATGACAAGCAAGTCTTCAAATTTATATAATCCAATTGTCAAGTAGTATCTTAATATATCGTTTCCCACTTAATATAGCCTTGAATGAGTCCCATCTCATGGAACATGGGCCTTGATGTGTCAAAAATAATAAGGGATGGGCTACCTATAGATATCAAGTGCATTCTAGTTTTATTCTAGATGGGTGCACTCTGATTACATTAAATGAAGGATTAGTTCTAATGTTTCTCTATGAAGTTTCTATGCATATTAATAATTTGCTATTGTTCTATTCATGTTAAGATTCCTAGAAATATTACCATGTATTATTCTATTATACTTTGTTATTGGACTTGATCAACCCGATAACTTTGTACATGTGTCTTATAAACTATTGTATTTTTTCATTCAATTATATTTGACATATAGAAAAGAGGATACTCATGTAGTCTGGAATGCATGATTATTATCTTAGAATATATCTTGAGTATATCGATTATATAGTTCAAGGATGGGTGACTACATAGTATGGGATATGTATGCCATTTCACTAGGTATATGTTCCGTCAACACATAATAATAATTTTGTAAATTTAATGTTGAAGTTACATATAAGTGATTAAAATAGCTATATTAAAGAAAAATGGTTACATGAGAGAAAATTAGATAAGGTTGAAATACATGCATGTATGTATGTAAATTCCTAATATGTATGTATGTATCTTTGTCATTGGAAAAAATGATTTTCTTGCAATTGCTTGTTAACTTAAAATACAATTGAAAAAGGGAGATATTTACCAATTAAGAGAAGAAAAGGATATAGATGAAGTAAATATATATAAAATTATTATGAAGAATAGTTATATTCAATATCAGTTTCTTCGATTATTGATTATGTGTTTTCTAGTTGTGATGTAGATGCATCTCATTTGCTGTTGAGGATAACAACTAATTTACAAGCGGAAAAATGTTATGTGACTTTTTCCCCAAGAGAAGAGAAAATAATGAAATGACCTTTAAAATTAAAAGGGAGATAGGAAAATAAAGGATATTATGATCCTTTGGGTTAAAAGAGAGATTAATAAAGAATATATATATAAAACCTCTTTAAAAAGGGAAAGAATAATTATTTATTTTAAATAATTATTAAAAGACAACCTTTGTGAAAGGGTGTGATGGTTTGGAAACCATCCCCTAAGGCTTATATAAGCATTTATGTGAGACTTGGTGTAACAACCTGATTTCTTAAAACTTAAAAACAAATAAGATGTCTCACTCAAACTAAAGCATTTTTTTTTGGAAAGAAACATAGTAAAATGCTAACCATTAGCTGCTGTAATAACAATGAAGATAGTATTCTATTTGAACAACATGAGCAAAGCTGAATTCATAAATTCAAGTACAATAACAAAAGTTACAAAGGTAAAATATTAGAAGTCCTCATCTAGATACTGCGTCTTCCAAGTCTTGGCTCACCATCTGCATGTGAGGGAAAGCATCATTCAAATGCTTTTCCACCAACCACAGACTCATGCGGTCCTCCACACACCTTCCTAATTGGAAGGGGCCCTTCCCTTCTTATGAAAGGCAATGTTGGAAACCCACTAAAAATGCCATTTGAGCTTTGGTGGTAAACCCTCCCTATCTAACTTTGCCATGCTACTAAGGATACCTTCCTACTAAGCTGACAACTCCAGTTAGTTAGGTATCTAGGTTGTTGTGAGTACTAAAGTGTAGTTAGTGGCACCTGCTCCTACTATGGCCATAGTTTTGCACTTCTGTATAGACTCACCCACCCTGCTCGACTTGGAAAACTCTTCTAACCTAGGAATTCAAGAGACTTTCTCTCTGCCCTTTACTCATATAACGACACCTGTCCTAGGGTAAACTTTCTTGACCTAATTTAGGTTTTATAAATAAAACACACTCTTACTTGGCTACCTGCAACGTATGTCCATTATACATAAAACTAGGATTTTACAAAACCCATCAAGACTCCCATGGCTGACAGTTCAACTTAGAACAAACACTCCTAGTAGAGCAAGTAACAAGGTTTTTATACCAAGAAGGCAAAAACAAAAACCTTTTTAAACCCTCTAGACAATTCTTGTGCTCATACTGCACTTAATAGATACTGACCATCTAAATGGCATGCATGACAAGATACTTAGCAGCATGCAAACATAAACCAAAAATTAATTCTTGCATCAAGCAGTAAACAATTCGTTTTCCTTTAATTGAAAATGTCTTTCATTTATTGTCTAAATATTTGCATGTTCATTCTAGTATTTTAATTCTTGCCATTCTTTATAATATCATTGTTCATGGTTAAACTCCATTCTAACCCTCTTGATTTCTTATCATTTCTTACTAAAAAAACAATGGAAAATTAAATGCATGCTACAGGTTTGGCCTACAGAAGCTCTTTCCAGAATAACCAATAAGATGGTTTGGCACCAAGAAGTTGTAGCTAAGGATTTCGTCTAACAAAGACATAATAAACAACTTGCTACTTCAAGCACACCATAATCATACTGTACAAAACAGATTACAAGTAAGAAACAATTATATCTGTTTAAGAGAATGAAAAGACATGCTGTAATATTCTCATGGACTTTTCTTTTATCAAGGAGGCACTTATTTCCCATAAATAATTTACTCAAAGAGTAGTACGTGCCTGATATGAAATTCTGGAATTGAAAATTCTGAAAGTGAGCAATATGAAAGCAAGAACTTCAAGTTTTCCTCAGCTCAGACCTAGCCCCTGTTGTAAATGCTTGTATTCTTTCTCTTTTTAAAAGAAATTCATGCTTAGGATAGTTCTTCTATTCTCAGCCTCTACTATTCTCTTCCTCCCAACAAAAAAAATCGAATCTTCTTTTTCCAGCCAAGATTATGAGTTTGTTTTGTAAAAGAAACAAATACTAAAATAGGTCGAATGGTTTCAAGGTAGTTATGGTAACCTCCCCTAAAAATTCTCTAACTCCCACCTCAAAAGAAATCAAAATTTTGATATAAAGCAAGAATAAAATCCAAGATAAGTTCATAAATGATGGATTTAGCCAGCCAAAATCATCCTAAAAGTTGCGTCATTTTCTTGTGGCTAAAAACAAGGAACCACCTTTGCAAGATTTTAGCCACACGCGCAAGAGATGTGACAATATTAGTTTTAATTAATTCACTAAAGATTTAATACATTTCACCAACTCAAGGTGGCCCCACTTCCTCATTTCAAATGTGTGGGTTTTAAATATTTATCTCTATCAATTTGGCAGCAAACCAAAAATATAACCCCCTCTTTTAGACTTTAATAAAATATTCATTTTTGAAAAATATAAATCACTTAAATACTTATATATTTAAAATGTTGATCTTTCAAACCTTAAGAAGGTATTCAAGTATTTAATTAAATGCCTCAAGGCAATATCATGCATCATTATTATACTTTTCCCGTAAAAGTATAAATAATGGCAGTATATATGTTTAGTAAGGCCAACTGGCACAATTATCAAACTCAAAAGGTAGTAATACCTTACCGATGAGTTTAAGATGCTAAAATAGGTTTTCCGTCAGGAAGGGAATAAATTAAACTAAACAGTCGTCCATGCAAACGTTCAGGCCTATATGCGTCAATACGCGTATGTGCATATGCATGATCACAGGCTCATAAATTCGCCTGCCATTATGCGCCTACGTCCATATGCGTATACCCACAGTGATGTATGCAGGTTATTCTTACATGTGCATATACACTTGCTTGGTTTAATTTCTTTGATAGTTAGAAAGTAGGAAAATTGGTTTCAAAACCCTAATTCCACTTACGACAAAAACCACATCCCAAAGGTCACACAAAAGACTTACCTCAACATAGGACTCCTATTACACTCTTCTAGGGTTCCTAGATCCTTTTGACTTAACCTTGACTCAGATGGCAATTTCTAGATCATCCCAACACTACCTCTCTACTCGGATGATACTTTCCCTCCTTCAGAGATTGTGGCATGTGCTACCCTGCATTTAACTCCAAACAAACGGAACTTATTCTGACATCTAAATATCATAAAATCTCCATTGTATATCCTCTATCTATGCATTTAATGAAAATAAACTTTTCTTTTTCTAGGGCATCATTAACACAATTTATTCCTACTGAAATAAATCATAGCTTATAACATAATTCCTTATTGCTCTAATAAAACTCAGTCACAAAAGATCTCATCATGTCATGCAATAGTCAATCAAAATTTGCATCATTCATTTGTCATAATTGGAAAAAGTAAAAGTGTTTTTAAGCATCTAGGGTGGGATGTAACATCTCTCCCCCCTTAAGAATCATCGTCCTCGATGATGTTTTAGTTCCTTAAATAAAAACATAAGTTAATATATACAAATTAAAAAGGAATCTCATAATCCTCTAAGAGATGAGGAAATCTTTGCTTAATATCCTGGAAATCTTCCCAGGTGGCACCATCCTTGGTGTATTGGTCCCATTGGACCTTGCAATGAGTAACTTCTCAGTTGCGTAGACGAATCTTACACATTTCGAGCACCCTGATGGGATCTATCGTTACCACTCCTAGATCCCGCACTTGCAAGGCATTCCAATCAATCACATGGTTATTGCCAGGAATATAGTCCTTCAAGTATGAAACATGAAAGACATCGTGCATTCTAGACAAAACTGGCAGTAGAGCAATCTGATAGGCCACTGGGTTAATTTCCTCCAGAACCTCAAAAGTTCCAACATAATGTGGTGCTAAGTTTGTCTAGACTTTCCAAATCTAATGGCACTTTTCTGTGGTTTGACCCTTAAAAAAACCTTGTCCTCAACTGAGAATCACCTAGGAGTTCTTTTGGCATCTGCATAACTCTTTTTCCTGTCATTCGCTCCTACCAATCTTTTTCTGATCATCCTGATCTATTCTTCTATCTTTGAGAGCATTTCGGGGCCAAGGCTAATCTTATCTTCTAGCCTGTCCTAGCTTATAGGAGTGCGCCACTTTCACCCGTATAATGCCTCAAATGGTGCCATCTTAATGACAAAATGATATGTATTATTGTAAGCAAATTCTACAAGCGGGAGATAATCTTCCCACTTGTATTGCTGATCCATGCAATAGACTCTTAGTAGGTCTTCTAGTACTTGGTTCACCCTTTATGTCTGACCATTTGTCTCCGGGTGATATGCCGAGCTTATATTTAGCTGGGTTCCAAGAGAGGTGAAAAGTGTTAGCCAAAATCTGTTGGAAATAGGATGCCATTTAATTGCAAATCCTAAACATTAATTATTTCATGTATCTCCTAGATTCTTGGAATGTGTTCAACAATACTAAGATTAGGATGATATTAATTATTTGGATGAAATAAATCATGAAATTGACATTTATAGTTATTCCTAAATAATAGGAGCATGTGGGTGCACACATGGTAAGGTGAAACTCACCTTGTGTTCAGTTAACTATACGAAGTAACAGTTAACACTTCTGAATGCATGTAAAGATCCTAGGAGTTAGGATTTGATTTTTGCATGCTTGAAGTTTAGTTAAGTTCAGTTCAGATTAGTTCAGTTCAGTTCAGTTCAGTTCAGTTCAGTTCAGTTCAAAATCAGTTTAGTTTAGTTTAGTTTAGTTTGGTTCAATTATCTTCAGTTGCATGCAAGTGCATGTTGCATGCATGTTGGTTATTTTGAGTTGCATGTAGTTAGCTTCAGTTAACTTGTAATGCATGGCTAATAACATTGAGTTGTATGACAGATAATAGGGACTACCTCCAGTTAACAAGGGATGACCATTCTTTGGGAATGGTGTTGAGTAAATGTTTCAGTTAACTAGAAATCACTTGGAGCCAACTTGGGCACCTAAGATGCTTTCTTGGAATTAACTCCAATGCATGATAAGATATTTTTGAAGGCTCTATTAAGTGGGACCCTCTTTTGGGCGCCATCTTTGAGGAAGAGCTTTGTAATTATCACCGAAGTGAAGGATGAGTTGTAGCTTTAGTTTGGGACGCCCAAATGGGTAAAGCACATGTTCTAAGCTTTGGTCTTCACGGTAGAACTCAACTTGAAGCAATATGGCGTACCTTTTCAAGGGCTTGAGCTTGTGCATTGTAATTATCACCATTTGGAGATTACAAGGTTGCATATTGTCTCTATATCTCATTCAAGTTGGATAGAGTTTTGAGAATTGTTATTGCAGGTGTGAAGAAGATTGGTAAAGACAGAAGAAGCATTCTCAAGCAAGAATTGGAGCTATTGTAATTCAGAGTTTGAATAATAGAATAATTCTTGGTGGAGTTTTTTCCCGAAAGGGTTTCTCCACGGTACATCTTGTGTGATCTTTCTAATATCCTGTCAAGTTCTTCTATCAACTTCTCTCTACATTCTACAACAATAAAATGGATTAATCAAGATAATCACCCACAAAGAATATATGTAACAAAGAAAGAGCTTACTTAGATCAGCAATATTAAAGTTTTACAAAGTATTAAGCTAAGAAAACACCTCATTTTTCAATAGAATCTAGAGGTCATTCTGGCATCCTTGTCAGAAATAATCTTCTCTGGAACCCCGTGCAATTTGAATACTTCTTGCACAAATTTCCTTGCTATAATGGGTGCCCCATCTGTTAGGTTCCCTAGAATAAAATGCGCTACCTTAGTAAGCTTATCCACCACCACCAAAATTGTGTTGTGCCTATTTCTGGACATTGGCAGCCCCTGCACAAAATCCATGCTAATTACTTGCTACTTCCACTCAAGGATCTCGTGTGGATATAGCAACCCTACCGGGTGTTGATGTTCCGCTTTAACTCTTTGGCATTCTAAACACTCTGCCACATATTTTGCGGCATCCCTTTCCAAAAGTACAATGGTCTAATATTTGCCACGAGTTTAGTTACTCCTGGATTTCTGGAATAGGGTGCATTATGAGCTTCTTGAAGAACCAACTTTCTTAACTCCCCTAAGTTTAAAATGTACATCCTTCCCTTGTACCTAAGCACTCGGTCAGTATTGAACTGAAAACCATCATATCTATGATCTTGAGGGTCTTTTGATAAGGCCTGTTTAACCTGTTTATAGTATTCATCACCTTCTGAGTACTGAAGTACCTGATTTTGAAAGTTTGTCTGAATAGTTAGCATAGAGGATATATGCCTCCTTATACTCAAAGCATCTGTCACTCAGTTCTCTTTCCCTTTGATGTAGTTGATTTCAAAGTCATAATTCGATATTAGCTCAAGCCACCTTCTTTGCTGAGCATTCAGATTTGGTTGAGTAAACAAATACTGCAACCCTTGGTGGTTAGATCTCAATTCAAAGGGTTTTCCCAACAAGTAATGCCTCCATACTTGCAGTGTGTGCACTATTGCAACCAATTCGAGATCATGGGGAGCATAGTTTTGTTTGTAGTTTTTCAATTTTTAGGATTCATAGGCAATGACTCTTCCATCTTGCATGAGTAGACCACCCAACCCTTCTCCTGAGGTGTCTGTGGTGACCACAAAAGGTCCTTTTGGATTTAGTACTTGTAGTATCGGTGTTGTTGTTAGCTTTTCTTTCAAGATTTCAAAAGCCTCCTGAAACTTATCTGTCCAAACAAATATTTTCCCTTTTCTCTGAAGAGATGTGATGGGACATGCAATTCGGGAGAAATTAGCCACAAATTTTCTATAGTATCCAGCCAACCCCATGAAACTTCAGACCTCATGCGCATTCTTCAGCTCTGGCCATTCCAAAATGGCCTTAATTTTAGCCGGATCTACTGCAATTCCAGCTGCGGATATAATATTCCCTAAGTACTATACTTCTTTTTGGAAAAATGAGCACTTGGACAGTTTACCGTAAAGTTTATTTTCTCTTAGCCGTTGAAGTACAAAATGCAAATGTTGAAGGTGTTCTTCCTCGTTCTTGGAGTATATTAGAATATCATCCAAAAACACCAGCACAAACTTGTCCAAACAATCCCTTAACACACTATTCATTAAGTTCATAAATGAAGCTAGGGCATTTGTTAACCCAAAGGGTAATACAATGAATTCATAATTTCCATATCTAGTTCTGAAGGCTATTTTGTGGATGTCCTTCAATCTCAGTTGATGATAGCCAGATCGCAGATCGATCTTGGAAAACATTGCTGCCCCTCACATTTGATCAAAAAGATCATCTATGCATGGCAAGGGATATCTATTATTGATGGTTACCTTATTGAGCATCCGATGATCAATACATAACCTAAGTGTAACATCCTTCTTTTTAAAAAAGATTACTGGCGCTCCCCAAGGCGAAACACTAGGTCATATTAGACCTTTTGCTAAAAGTTCCTACAGCTGAGCTTTTAATTCCATCAATTTTGTGGTCGTCATACAATAAGGGGCTTTAGATATTGGTTTAGCCCTCAGCTGTATATCAATGGTGAAATCAAAAGCCCTTTTGGGTGGCAAACCGGGCAACTCAGTAGGAAAAACATCTGCAAAATCTTGTAAATATGGGTATTTATCTATTTCCTCACCCATATCCTGTGATGACTCTTCTTCCATTCTCGACTCCTAGTTTTCAAAGTAAGCTAGGTCATCCAACCAACAAGATTCCTTCATTTCTATCGGCTCTTCCACTACTTCCATTTTAACTGCAAATACCTGGCAACCCTTATGTTTGGCCCTCTTTAGTTGCATGGCGGAAATCTACCTTATCTTGATCGGCCTTACAGTTCCCTGAATGAACACCTTATGCCCTAGATCATCTAGACACTCCACCGTCTTGGAAAAGCAATCTACTTGGGCTATGTGCCTCCATAGCCAATTAATTCCCAGGATTACATCATAAGTACCTAAGGGACCACATAAAGGTTTACTTTTGTTGAGAAAATGGGTAAATCAATTCGAGCTTCAAATAAGCATTGCTCTACATGAGCCTTTGACTAGTTTGCATATTCTACTGACCAAGTATTTTGCATATAACTAGCTTTTCTAGATATCTCGTTCAAAACCCTAGGAGATACAAAGCATTTAGTTGCTCCTGTGTCAATTGAAATGGGGGTTCCAAATAACTTACCTGAAGTCTCAATAGGAGTAATCTGATACTCCGCTTACCTATTATCAACCGTTGCATGGATGCATTGCTAGAACACAACTTGTTGAGATGGTAACTAATTCCCTCAAGGGGATGGTCTGGTTGTCTTCGTGGGGCACTGGTTTGCAAAATGGTCCCCACCACATGTGAAACATCCTCCGGGCGAACCCCTTCTCTCAGTGGGTTTCCCAGCGTCCTGACTCTTGTTGTTGTTGTTGTTCTGATTGTTCCCACCTTTCCTGTCCTTTCAACCTCCACCCTTTTGATCTCGGTGACCTTTATCATTTTTATGCTGGAAATCGGGCTTGTCCCCTTTCTTTTTAAAGGATTTAGGAGGCAAGGTCAATTTAGCTTTCTTTTTCTTCTCCCTGTCTGCAACTATGGATTGCAACCTTTGCTCTTGCTTGATTGATTTTTCATATGCTTGGTCCATAGAGGTTGGACCCAACAAATCCACTCGTCCCCTAATTTGGGGTTTCAGCCCTAATATAAACTTTCTGACTTGGAAATATTCGTCCCCATGGTACTGTGGAACATACTTTAGGAGACAGATGAATTTCTCCCAATATTGGTTTACTAATAGATCCCCCTGTGTCAAATTTTGGAAATCAGTCAGCCTCTGGTCATAGAACAACTGAGGTAGCCACCTCTGCCTAAATATGGCTATAAATTCTGACCATGTCAATCCCTTGGCCTTTGTTCCTAGTTCTAACTTCTTGCTCGTCCACCATGTGGATGCTTCTCTAGACAACTTGTAAGCTCCCCACAACGCCTTCTTGTCCTCAGTGTAATCTCCAATCTCAAAATAATTTTCCATTTCCACTAGCCATGCCTCAGTGACATCTCCAGAATTTGACCCATCAAATTTTGGGGGCCACCTTTTTCATGTCACATGACAGTTCCAGAGTTATCCGGTCTTTTCCTGAATCATGAGTTCCTTTCCCCATAGTCTCATCCTCCTATTCACTTGGTATAGAATCCTCATGGCGAATTTTAGTCACCTCCCCTTGAGGGTTCCTTCCTGCCTCTTTCCGTTTCAAGGTGAGTTACACGAGCCCTGGTATCTTGAACGAGTGCCAACAATTGATCTAACTTATTTTCAATATTTCCAGAGGTTTGACCTACATCACGTCTCCCTTCAGGGTTACTGCGCGTACACATCTTTTAAAGATATCTTCTACCTGAAGTTACAATTAAACATTATATTAGATTAAGGTTCAATTTCCCTTCAACTTGAATTAATGTAATAGTTAACACAACAAAAATTTTGTTACTTAATTTTGCAAATTTAGTTCTCTACACAAGATTGTTTCAACATGCACATAAGTACTTTATTTATCAACAACATTTGCATAAGTATTTTATTTATCATCAACATTTGCATCCATATATATAAGATTCCACTTTATTTTAGGGTGTCAGAGGTGTGTAATCCTCAAACTCGTTAGAATTTATTACAATTATTTCAGGAGGAGGTTGCACACGGTGCTCCTCATCATTCTTTTGTTTCTTTATTGGGTTATTATTACTACCTTCACTAGGTATATGACGGGTTGGAAACAATTTCCTATCCAAGTCATCTTGGATGCTAGCAATCGATTTCTCAGACCACTTTATTTCAGCCTTCACATCACGAATCCTTTCCATGGCATGGGCGAAAGTCTCGTTCTCCTTCAACCAACCTTCACCCTCAACATTTTTCCCCTCTACGAACTTTGTTAATGTTTCTCGCTCCTTACACTACAAATAGCAGGCATTCCCTACTATAGACTTATGAGCAATTTGTTTGGTTCATACCATGTCTAGCACAAAAGGTTTCACATTAGTATTACAAGTCACAAAATTAAATCTGTGTAATGGACTCATAGGCCCTAACGTGCAATCGCGCTCTGATACCACATGTAACAACTTGATTTCTTAAACCTTAAAAACAAATAAGATGTCTCACTCAAACTAGAGCAATTTTTTTTTTGGAAAGGAATATAGTAAAATGCTAACCATTAGTTGTTGTAATAACAATTAAGATAGTATTCTATTTGAACAACATGAGTAAAGATGAATTCATAAATTCAAGTACAATAACAAAAGTTACAGAGGTAAAAGATTAGAAGTCCTCATCTAGATACTGCATCTTCCAAGACTCGGCTTGCCATTTGCATGTGAGGGAAAGCATCATCCAAGTGCTTTTCCACCAATCACAGACTCATGCGGTCCCCCGCACACCTTCCTAACTAGAAGGGGCCCTTCCCTTCTTACGAAATGAAATGTTGGAAACCCTCTAAAAATGCCATCTGAGCTCTGGTGGTAAACCCTACCTATTTAACTCTGCCATGCTACTAAGGATACCTTCCTACTAAGCTGGCAACTCCAGTTAGTTAGGTATTTGGGTTCCTGTGAGTACTAAAGTGTAGTCAGTGGCACCTATACCTACTATGGCCATAGTTTTGTACTTCCGTATAGACTCACCCACCCTGCTCAACTTGGAAAACTCTTCTAACCTAGGGCATTCAAGAGACTCTCTTCACCCTTTACTCATACAAGGACACCAGTCTTAGGGAAAACTTTCTTGACCTAATTTAGGTTTTATAAATAAAACACACTCTTACTTAGCTACCTACCATGTATGTCCATTATATATAAAATTAGGGTTTTATGAAACCCATCAAGACTCCCATGGCTGATAGTTCAACTTAGAACAAACACTCCTAGTAGAGCAAATAATAGGGTTTTTATACCAAGAAGGCAAAAACATAAACCTTTTAAAACCCTCTAGACAATTCCGTTGCTCATACTGCACTTAATACATACTGACCATCTAAATGGAATGCATGACAAGATACTTAGCAGCATGCAAACATAAACCATAAATTAATTTTTGCATCAAGCAACAAATAGTTCATTTTCCTTTAACTGAAAATCTCTTTCATTTATTGTCTAAATATTTGCATGTACATTCTAGTATTTTAATTCTTGCCATTCTTTATAATATCATTGTTCATGGTTAAGCTCCATTCTAACCCTCTTGATTTCTTATCATTTCTTGCTGAAAAACAATGGCAAATTAAATGCATGCTACAAGTTTGGCCTATAGAAGCTCTTTCCAGAATAACCAATAAGATGGTTTGGTGCCTGTGATATCAAAATGTCTAACCCTTTCTAAGCAATTAAAATGCAATGGAAAAACATAAGGAAACACTTCAAGATTAGCCTAAGAAATTTGTAAAAGCAAAGAGGAAAGTGTAAAATGATGTTAAATAGATATACCTCCCTTTTGCAGCTGAAACTCCTTGGTTGGCCCTTGATATAATTTGGTTTGTATGCTCCTTGATGGCTCTTGATATGGCTAAATGCACGTCTTGACTATATGTTTGAATGTAGATGCAAATGGATGAATGTTGATGGCTAGATGAGTGCACAAAATGGCAGCATTTAGTTGCAAAATGGCTAAGTCCCCAAATGTCTTAGAGGATGGGGTATTTATAGAAGAATTTGAATTTTCTAGAGAATTAAATGGTTGGGATTTATCCAACAAAGTCAAAATGAAGGGCTAAGGTGAGTTGAGGACTCACAATCCCTCACATTTTGACATGTGGAATGTGAGGTGGGTAAAGGTAGGATGATGTGTAGGTGATGTGAAAAGAGAGTACACGATGTGGAGGAAGGACATGTACCTTGGAAGTACATTGGGAGATGAGAAGATTCCTTGAAGGAATAAATGTGAATTATGCTTGGGAGAATCTAGTGCATAAGAGAAGGTCTCCAAAAAGGTGGGATTTTGTCACATGTGACTCATTGTGACAAGTCAAAGGTTCTAGAAGATGCATGGGAAAAGGGGATTTTAGGAAGAATAAAAGTGAATTAAAAATTCACATGGGGAAGGGAGGAGCCTAGGGTGAATAAAAATGAATTAAAAATTCCTTGGGGGATGAGGAGAGTTGACCAAGGTATTAATTAGGTTTAACTAATTAATAATTAGAGAATAATTAGGGGTTAATGAGGATTAGAAGCCAACTTGCAAAAGTTGGAGGATGTGACACATCCTAATCAAGGATTAGGCATGTGCACATCCTTAATGAAGAGATTAGGAGATAGATTAGGATTAGATGAAAATGACATGCGAGGAATTAAATAAATGTAATATTTATTTAATTCATTTGATGAAAAGGGGATTAAGGAGGGCAAGGTATTTGGCAGAATTAAGGATATTAATTAAATAATAGTAATATTACTTAATTAATGCAAATAATAGGATGTTTAGATGAAAAGTGATAAATTTGGATAAATTAATTGTCCAAATTTGGATGTCTATAGTGCCAAAAAGCTGTAGCTAAGGATTTTGTCTAACAAAGACATAATAAACAACTTGCTACTTCAAGCACACCATAATCATACTGTACAAAACATATTATGAGTAAGAAACAGTTATATCTATTTAAGAGAATGAAAACACATGTTGCAATATTCTCATGGACTTTTCTTTTATCAAGGAGGCACTTATTTCCCATAAATGATTTACTCAAAGAGTAGTAAGTGCCTGATATGAAATTCTGGGACTGAAAATTCTGAAAGTGAGCAATATGAAAGCAAGAACTTCAAGTTTTCCTTAGCTCAGACCTAGCCCCTGCTATAAACACATGTATTCTTTATCTTTTTAAAAGAAATTCGTGCTTAGGATAGTTCTTCTATTCTCAGCCTCTACTATTCTCTTCCTCCCAACAAAAAAAATCAAATCTTCTTTTTTCAGCCAAGATTATGAGTTTGTTTTGTAAAAGAAACAAATACTAAAATAGGTCGAATGGTTTCAAGGTAGTTATGGTAACCTCCCCTAAAATTTCTCTAACTCCCACCTCAAAAGAAATCAAACTTTTGATATAAAGCAAGAATAAAATCTAAGATAAGTTCATAAATGATGGATTTAGCCAGCCAAAATCTTCCTAAAAGCTGCATCATTTTCTTATGGCTAAAAACAAGGAACCACCTTTGCAAGATTTTAGCCACATGCCCAAGAGATATGACAATATTAGTTTTAATTAATTCACTAAAGATTTAATACATTTTGCCAACTCAAGGTGGACCTACTTCCTCATTTCAAATGTGTGGGTTTTAAATATATATTTTAAATATTTAAATCTTTATCTCTATCAATTTGGCGGCAAACCAAAAATATAACTCCCTCTTTTTGACTTTAATAAAATATTCATTTTTGAAAATATAAATCACTTAAATACTTATATATTTAAAATGTTGATCTTTCAAACCTTAAGAAGGTATTCAAGTATTTAACTAAATGCCTCCAGGCAATATCATGCATCATTATTATACTTTCCCTGTAGAAGTATAAATAATGGCAGTATATATGTTTAGTAAGGTCAATTGGCACAATTATCAAACTCAAAAGGTAGTAATACCTTACCGATGAGTTCAAGATGCTAAAATAGGTTTCTTGTCAGGAAGGGAATAAATTAAACTGAAGTGCCATCCATGCACACATTCAGGCCTATATGTGTCAATACGTGTATGCGCATATGCACGATCACAGGCTTGTAAATATGCCTGCCATCATGCGCCTGCGTCCATATGCGTATACCCACAGTGATGTATGCAGGTTCTTCTTACATGTGCATATACGCTTGCTTGGTTTAATTTCTTTGACAGTTAGAAAGTAGGAAAATTGGTTTCAAAACCCTAATTCCACTTATGACAAAAACCACATCCAAAAGGTCACACAAAAGACTTACTTCAATTCTAGGGTTCCTAGATCCTTTTGACCTAACCTCGACTCAAATGACAATTTCCAGATCATCCCAACACTACCTCTCTAATCAGATGATACTTTCCCTCCTTTAGAGATTGTGGTACGTGCTACCTTGCATCAAACTCCAAACAAACGAAAGTTAGTCTAACATTTAAATATCAAAAAATCTCCATTGCATATTCTCTATCTATGCATTTAATGAAAATAAACTTTTCTTTTTCTAGGCATCATTAACACAATTTATTCCTACTGAAATAAATCATAGCTCATATCGTAATGGCATAATTCCTTATTGCTCTAACAAAACTCAATCATAGAAGATCTCATCATGTCATGCAATAGTCAATCGAAATTTGCATCATTCATTTGTCATAATTGCAAAAAGTAAAAGTGCTTTTAAGCATCTAGGGTGGGATGTAACACTTGGAAAGACACTCAAGAATGAAGAACATTCAAGGAAGAAGAAAGTGGTTGGTGAGCTATGGACAAGGTGGAGAAGGGGGCACATCTTATGTGTGTGTCCAACCTGGGGTACAAAAGTGCACTTAGGACTGTCCTGGCCAGGGGTTGGGTATCGCACGGTGTTGAGCATTGTTCCAATGGAACCAACGCTTGTGTAGAGTGATGAAGTCCATTTATTTCTCCCAGATTGCTCCATAGCAAGAGCCAATACCATTGAAATCTTCCTAGGGTGAGAGTGGCTTTTGTAGGTGCCATTATTCAGATAAGTATTAAAACTATTGATTCTAAAATATATTGAGAATGTTATATATATGATTTTGGTATTAATCTATATGAATTATATAGTGTGTGATCCAATTTACGATGTTGATTATTTACTTTAGAATCCATGTTATTGCATGTCATAGTTACATTGGTTATTTTATCAGTTAGTCACATTATTATTATTATTTTTGCTATGTAAACCAGAGAAATATATTGATTATCAAAAGATTTTACAATGCTTCACCATGCCGTATCAGGCGTCTTCGTTCAAGAAAACATATGCAGCTACATAATTTTGACCCACTGATGGACTCCATAAACTCCTGCTAAACTACCCAGATACTGCATTCTATTGCATTTATAAAGAAAAACCTTATGCTTTCCAAAGACTACCAATGTGGGGAAGATGTGATCATATCAACCAATACACCACCCAAAAAACTATCAACCTAGCCAACTCAACATTCTATTGACTTAACATGACACAGACACAACAACAATTATCAGTCAAATTTGACACCTTCGCTAACAAGGTACTCATGAAAGGCTCCTCTCCAATCACCCTCTGGTGCTCGCTCCAGGTATAAGAACCTCCTCTCCATGGCTAGCTCGAGCCCTGCACTCCAGTAGTGCCATGCCCTTGATGTCCAGTAGAAAAGGGTACCTCTTCACCTTTATATTCGGCAGGAAAATTCTCACCAAATCTCTAGGCCGCAACATCCCAACTCCTAGTTATGCAATTCTTATGACCTCCTCTAAACCTTCCAACAACACTGGGCAAATTACCTTGTGAGCCATGAGCAGTGTCATGGCCTTTAGCGTCTCCAAATCAAGCAACGTAGCTACAAACTGTGAGGCTATATCCACATTGATCCTATACCTTTCCTTCGAGAAGAGAAATTCCTCTCCTAGAATGAGCTTTATTGCTTCAACCACCAAATGGTCCTCCTCCATAAAGACTGACTTGAGCCTATTGTGTGTTATTTTACCCAGAAAGGCCCACTGTTTGCGTGGGGTGGTGAGGCATATGGGCGTTTCCATGCTTTCCGCTTTATGTAACAAGCAAATTATGCTTCCTCTAAACATAAACAATGCCTTAAAACACCCATAAAACATGTCGTCATTAACTCCATTTAATGCTGAATGACCGAAATGCATTCACTTCATCCTCCATTCTGTCCTAGATGAGTGTGGACACATGTGAGAGGACGATAGTTGCAATCTCCAAGGCTCAATAGTACCACGCCAACCTGGGGTATGTGGAGTTAGTCACATTATTTTAGTAACATTACATCTTGTGAATTATCTTACTCCACATTTAATCTATTAAATTCGTTGCTAATATTTAAACTACTTTAGGAGGAAAAGTGACATTACAACTTGAAGTGTTTTTATCTCCTTCCCAAAGCCAATCAATCTGAGATTTTCGTTTCCAAAAAATCTCCTCATGAAGCTCCCATTCAAAAAGTTCCTTAGAACATCTAGATTCTTCCTGCACTAGCTCCTTAATCATGCCTTCATCCTTAATTTGAAAGGTGATTCTCCCCAACTTATCCTCAAGATGAGCCTTGATATGAAAAATGTTTACAAAAGAGAATCTATTCCACTTCTTAAGCTTAAACTTAACAAATTGAAGTTTTTTGAAGGAGGAATACATAGCTATTTCAAAGGCAAGCTTCCTTTCCATCCACCATCCTTCCATTATCTTGTGTAGACTACACTCCTGAAGCCACATAAATTGGAACTTAAAGGGCAGATTTTTAGGGATTGAAAACGGAGAAGAAAATTTAATAGGCCAATGGTTAGACCCTCAAGATTTTGAGTAAGAAGACAAATGATTACTAACCCAATTGTCAGAAACAAGAAACCTATCAAGTCTTTCTAAGATAGAATTATTTCCACACATGTTATTCCTAGTGAAGATTTCATTTCTTGGCATCACATCCACCAGATTAAGAAAAAGATATATAATTCCTTAGTAAGGCAAAATATGGGCCAAGACAATCAAAGCCCCCAAGTTTCTCATACATACTAGCTATTGCATTAAACTTTAAAGTCACCTACTAAAATCTAAAGAAATATAGAGACTAAAGAATAGACATATCTAATATGAGACCAAAGGAGAACCTTACCTAGAAAATCAATAGGTGCATAAGCATTAGCGAGCAAGATAGTCTCCCTTAATCAAAGCATGAAGCCACTATCAAAATTGAATTTCTACTCTCTAATCACCTAGAATGAATGAGTTTAGGAGGAATCCAAACGCAAGCCACTCCACCAGCCATACCTTGGGTCACCAATACAGTGACATTGACCCCTCTCCAAATCTTCGAAAAAATGCTTAACCATATCTTCTATAATAAAAGTAATATCTGGTCTATGAACATGAATAAGATCCCGAATAGCCTTTTGTTGAGGGATGTTGTCCAAACCCCTAGCATTCCAAGAGATCACAATCATTTTAAGGGTTTACAAAAAGTGAGCGTTTAATGTCTTGATAACACCAAATACCATTAGTGATTCCCCTATCAACTTCACCTTTGATAACTTGTCATTACCCCTTTCTTGTGTTTTTTTTGCTAAAGTCCTAATAAGGAAGGTGCCTTCCTTTTACCGTCATCTTTTGCCCCGAGTTCTTGTAAAGGTTTTAGCATGGCATTGGTTTCAATTGATTCCATTTGAATCTTTGTCATAGGGACCTAATCTACCCCTAATGTAGGTAACCTTGAATCCTCCTTCCTCTTGCCATTTTTCTCAATATTACATATTACATGAAATGAGAACATCCCCTTTGTTTAGTATCATTTGCATCTCTAAAGAAGTATTGTATCATAACGATTGGAATTAGCACCCAAGCCTGAAAAATGCATATCCTGGTCAGTTAGGTTGTTATCCTGCTCCATTGTGTCTAAGTCTTCAAAGTTCTTGAGAACATCAAATCTGTTACTAGAAAACCCTTAAGGAGCTTCTTTATGTTGACAATTCATAGATTTCCTCTAGAACGAGATTTCGCATGAAATTTATTTGTAGCTTAATTAAGTTTGAATGCTTCAATGTATATCATTCTAGAAAGCATGGTATAAAGATATCTTCTTGACATTTCTGGGCAGCTTCCCATGCTTTAGTAGTATTAATGTTGACTCATCCTCCATCTAGAACAAGGCTCTTAGCTGGCATTTAAAGAAATATTTGATCACTAGTAGATTAGATCACAAATTTGCTTTCCATTCAACAAGTCCCCCCTTTCATTGATGGCTGTGTTTTATAATTTATTCCTTGCTTCTTACCATTGATGCCCTCTTGTTTATGTTCTTGCAAAAATTGATGCTAAAATGTTGTTCACATTTAAAAAAAATAAAAATTAAGACGGTTTTTTTTTGGGCCACTGGAATGCCTTAAATGGTTGGGGGATGCCTGGAAATCATGACTGCTGTCCCAGGACAGTAGGGTGTCCTCAGATGTGCCTCCTCAAGGGAGATGTCCCCAGGAAGGCCTGTTGTTGGGGCCCAAAGACGTCTCAAATTCTGAGTAGTTTGAAACCATTCCACAGCATAGCCCAATCCATAAAATGAAATAACTCATCCCATGTAGGAGGCCTCCTCAGTTACTGAAAAAGGGGAAAAAAATGCATAGAAGGGTAATAATGTAGGGCCTTCGAAGTTTTTTTTGAATTTCCTACATGGCTCAAATGGAAGCTTAAACATTCTATTAATTAACAGAATTTATAATCGTTGATCAGCCTCAAACAGTATATATACAATGAAGACAAGCCGGAAAAATATATATGCTCATAAAAATTTATGGAATAAAAGCCAAGCCGGAAAAATATATATGCTATTATAATTGAGGATAGAGCTTTAGAGGAGCTTCTAAAAAGCTAGTTCATCCTATACAGAAAGCTGTTTTGTTTTCATAATGGAATGACTTGTAAGTCAATTTTGTCGTGATTCTAATCACAATCTTTAGAATGATTTGGTTGCTTCTTACTCATGCAAAAATAATAGAGAGGTTGAATTTCCCCAGCTACTAGCATAATTCACGAGTACGAGATTCTACAAAAGCAGTGGGATAAACTTATGTTTCTCTTGCAGCTTCCAGGAGTACCAAAAGATCTGAGAAATGCAGCTAAAGACACAATCTTTTGAGAAGATCAAGAAACACACTCCTGCTTGAAATAAAATATAATTAGATACATTATAGTGAAACAAGAAATGAGATAATTTAATATATTCAAGTGTATAGTAAGTTGAAACACAGTAGGGATTGACATTATATCCAGGACCTATAAAGACATAGACTTGAGAGAACGAAAAATTCATCTTTCATCTGTGCTGGATCACAAAAGGAATTCTCTACTACTTTTATCATCTGAATTGTATTGTGGAGAAGGGGTGTAAAGTGGTGATTGTGATTTGGGTCGAATCTCCTCAAGTTGGCGGACTACCTCCTTAACATGTGGTCTAACAGATGGAGAAGGAGCACAGCAACCCATTGCAAGCTGCAGCACTTGAAGAAGACCTTCATCTGCTGGACTTCTCATTCCTCGCAAAAGCTCAAGGTCAAAAAGTTCTGAAATCCTTTCTTCAAGCACTGCAGTTTTTACAATGGTTGGCAAATCGATGATACGACCTGATGAATCTGTTCTTCCCGATCTTCTTCCTGTGAGAATTTCTAGTAAAACAATACCAAAACTGTATATATCAGTTTTTGCATTGGCCTTTTTCATCTTGACAAGTTCAGGTGCCTTGTAACCCTGGGACGCTGCAGCGTCTAACATCTCAAGATTTGCAGTTGTATTCATCAGCTTGTGAAGGCCATAATCAGAAAGATGAGCAACGTAGTTGTCATCCACAAGTATGTTTTTAGACTTTATATTCCCATGTATAATAGATGTAGGGAGACCGGTGTGAAGGTAAGCTAGACCTCTGGCAGCTCCCAAAGCAATTTTGTGCCGCCTAGCCCATCCTGGAGCTTGCCTATTTGTACCTGCAATATGAACACAATGAAGTAAATTGAAATTACATTGAATGAGAAACAATGTATTTGTTGCCTTGAAGTAGGCTTAAACTGGATTGAATCTAAATCCATGCAATTTGTGGAATGGATGGTGTTTAGTGGGTATAAGGAGAAAATAAGACATGCATTTGCATCTTAAATCCACTTGAAAATCACCAGAAATGGGAAATGGTTAAAAAGGAAATTGTCTGAGAAGCCTCTATTCTGCCAAATTTGCACCCAGTCTCATCCCCTATTTTGGTGGCTCTGGGAAATTGAATCTTGATGGGCTCTCCAGTATGAAGCAGTCATCTCACACATTAAACTTGGACCCCATAATCTAATTTGTTAATTTCAAATATTGTTATTTTTCCTCGTGATAAACATTAGGCCATATCTAGCCAAAACCATTCTTGCCTAGGTTTGGCTGGAGAGGGATGTTATGTGGTTGTAGAGTTTGCATACCAGATGTGAAACATAACCCAGTTGTGGAGGCAGACGAAATGAAGATGCGGATGCAAATAATTGAAGATAGAGCTACGAACTGTTATTGCAACTTGGGCTAAAACAAACATTTGAAACAGAGAAGACCAAAGCATGTTCCTAGCTGAAGAGGTGTAGGATAATTGCCACCAAACTTCACCACATCTATGGAGCAGATTTACTCGTACAAATACTTAGTAAACCTGAATCATTGATACAGTGCAGCTTGATAGCCAGCTATTCTACTCCGATCTGAAACATAGGAACAATTTATTGATTTGTATGCTACTGAAGAATGTGATCGAAAATAAGTCAAGGCAAGAGAGGCAAGAGAGGCAAGAGGGTAGTAGAACTCACTGTGCAGAAGCTCTGACAGACTTCCTCTGGGAAGATAATCATAGGCCAGCAGTTTCTCCCCTCTTGTTCCCGAATAGAATGCCCGGAGAGAAACAAGGTGCCCGTGCCTGATCTTACCCAACTCCTCAATGGCGGGCATGAATTCCCCTCTAGATCTGAGGCATCCATCTCTGAGAAGTCGAAGTGCTATCATAGAACCGTTTCTCAGCCTGGCTTTGTAGACTGTGCCATAACTGGATTTACCCATTACTTCTCCTGTTGCATTCAGGACATCATCCACTGTCAAGTGTTCACCTCCTTGGAAATGTATCAGTTTCCCGCCTTCATTTCCCATGTCTTCTTCCTTCTCCTTGGGAGGGGCAGAGGAAGAAGAAGAAGTCCTATCAACGCCACCGTCTCTGCTAGACTTATGATAGCACCCAATTACAAGAGAAGCCACAATTACTACAACAGCAATTGATCCAATAATGATTCCAGCAATTACTCCAGTACTGGGTTTGGCATGGCCTCTGGTCAGATTGAGTTGGTTTACTGTAATATTGGCTGAAGCAGAAGCAGCAGCAGCAGCTGGGGCAATATTACAGGGGTTTAAAAGGGGCTGTCCGCACAGGCTTCCACTATTTTCTACAAATGAAGTTTTATCAAATTTTTGCCTAAAACTAGGAATACGCCCACTCAGATTATTATGTGCAAGGTTGAGAACTGTAAGATTTGGAAGGTTTGCAAGCTCATCTGGTATAGACCCAGATAAAGAGTTCCCACTCAAATCGAGAACTTGTAGAGAGATACAAGTTGCGAGGAAGCTAGGAATTACCCCAGATAAACTATTGTTATTCAGCTCCAGCCTCTGCAGGAAAGGGAAGCTTCCATTGCCCATCGGAGGCTCAGGAATGTTATCTGATAGCCCGTTGAATCCCAATATCAGCTCCACCAAATTATCAGAAAGGTTCCAGATAGTTGCAGGGATGCTGCCACTGAGTTCATTGCTCTTAAGTTGCAGGCTGCTCAAATTAGGCACATTACCCAGCTCTGGAGGAATCTCTCCTCGAAGGCTGTTGTTGTTCAGATTCAGCCACTTTAGATTTATAAGAGACCCCAATTCCTTTGGCACCATACCCTTCAAGCCAGCCCCTTCCAAATAAATTCCACGAATCGAAACCTTGGGGTTATAGGCCAAAGATAGACTCCGCTTTACTTTTATAAGAGAACAGTTAATAGGGGTGCCGTCGTATAGCCATGAAACTCCCTTCCATCTGCACACAGGCCTAGAAACGTTCCATGATAACAGCATGGGATTACTCAATGTCCCAGACAATGTTAATTGCACCTTGAGAAGTGTAGAAACTTCAGGATTAATTACTAACCCATCAATGCAACAAATCAGGACTAAAATAATACAGAGTCTGAGATTCATTGGAGAGAACAACTGCAACTTTTTGTCCATAGATCTCAAAACTTTCCCTCTATAATCCATTGTGAACTTTTAAAATTAATTTCTCACGCTTAGAATCATCTGTTTATAGGGCCTCCCAGCAACTCAGTGGAGCTTCTGTAAAGAAACCCACTTGAACTTCCAATACAATGGATTCCCATATCAAATCCTGGGTTTTTTGAACTTTTGTGGGTCGATATAAATACCCACCTGGGCTTCCTCCTGGGTAATCATTTTCCAGCAAGAGATAGTAAACTTTCCTATCAAACCAACAATTTCAAACTATTTTTCAAAATAATGCAGACCTTTAAAATTTCACCAAGCAGACTTCCAAAGTTCACCTTTTCTTTTTCGTCCTAGTCTGATAGTTTTGGGCTTGTAATCAGTAACAAGAACGCCAGATATGTCCTTTTTCTGAGACTACTGTTATCCTTGTCTCCAATTTTTTTAAGAATTTTACAATGCACAGGCGACCGCTGTCATGATTATTCCCACCATCTACATCATTGAATGCATGCCATTATTACTAGCAGCACTATCTTCCATAACATGCATGAACTTCGGCAATGATTTTGCCCACCACCCACATTCTCACTTAGCTTTTGTCAAGGCACAGTCAGGGCTTCATTACAAGTACACAATGCTTTTTCTATTTTAATTACCGTAACTGGAGGAGGGAAATGACTAAAATATACATACCTGAAGACCACTTTATTTAAAGCGTGGAGTAGTGTCAACAAACATGATAATGCGTGCATGCATATTGAGTAGATTTAGGACTATGTCTGTGGAGGACGAATGTGTTTGAATTTGACACACAGTCAAGCTGGAACTGAATTTGAAAGGAAGCCACTAGCCTAACATATTGTTCTAATTGTTGACCATTCAAGATTTGGATTATATTTTCTTAAACTTACAAAACTATTTTTAAATTAATTGGGAAATCAGATCTCATTCTTTACAGCTGTAGAGGGGAAAAGCGTATCCATAGTCCAATCTTTCATCCCAATAAAATAAAATACCATTTAAAGAAAAACACTTTTCTTTCTACTAAGTTTAATAAAAGACATACTATCTCTTTAAATTAAAAAATGTGTGGTTGAATTGTTTGATATATATATATTTTTTTTAATTTAGGGGAGAAGATTTAGATGAGCATTTTAATATTGAAATTTCAAATCACTCTTAATTTTTTACATTGATTTATTTGGCAAGACCTTTGATTATAATTAAGGTTTTAGATCCAAGATTAATATGCTTGTTGTTGAGGTGTTCAAAAAGACCCCCAAAAAAGATAGATTGATAGTTGTGGTTTAAGTTATAATATTTGTGCATTGAATCATGTTTTATCAGTGCACCAATGTAACATTATATGATTTGTTGTTATTTTAGATATGAGAAATACATTTCATTCAATTATGAGTACTCATGATCAACACTATTATATTGTATCTTTGCATTATAAGTTTCAAGATTCAATTTTTAAAATTCCAAAGTCTACAATCCTCATTTGTGATCATTATCTAGACACCCAAAAAATTAAATTAGATCTCTAAGATTATATATTTACAAACACCATTCTATAATACTTTCATATAAAAATGGATCATAGTAAAAGATCACACATGAACATCTCCTCTAGAACCAGTCATGAGTTAACTTCATAAATCAACAATCAACAAATCAATATTTATTGTTATCTTCACAAAGTTGTCTATTGATCACAACTTATATCACACATATGCTTGCATTAGATATCATTTAGGGAAATATCATTTGTAGGCATTAAAGATCAATTTTACCTCAAACAAAATTACACAAGGTCAATTAGATTATGGGTATGATTCTAATGGAGGTCCTCAAAAATTTAGTATTTCTTTATCATTAACATCTACAGTAAAATGTTGATTGGTAATATGGTTACCCTGTTCGTCTCTTTGATGTGGTTTTGGATATAGATTGGTTAGGGTGTCTGGTTCTTTGGTTGTTTGCTGCTAATGTATTGATGATCGCCCGCAGGGCCTTGTATTAAAGGGACAACACCCTAGTTTTGCTGCTTTTTATATCAAAAACATCTACATTAATCCAATTTTAGCTCCTAGATTACATCTTGGACAAAATCACACAATCACCTAGATCATAAGCGCAATCTTATCCCACACCTTAAAAATTTAATGTTTGTTCACCATCAATATTTAATTATTAATCCAATTTCAAATTTAAAATCATAAATCCTAATGACATCACATCACTCAAATTCAACATTACTCCAATTTCCAAATAAATTCAAATCCATCTCAACTATTTTCAAATAATCACATCCATTTATCTATATCAACTAATCAAATTTAATTTTTAAATTAATTTAAAATCTAATTATATTGATAAATAATTTAACTTTTTACCTTTGAAATTAAAAAAAAAAGTATTCATGAAAAATATTTAATTATTTAAAAATAAAACATTTATGACCAATAAATCAAAAATTGAATTCAAGACTATTTAGCTACTAAAATTAGTTTAATCTTTACACTTAAACTACAAGGTAACATGATATGCTTATAAAGTTCGTAGTACAAAGCTTATATGCTATTAGGTATAAGATTAATCACTCATTCTTAAGTAAAACTCATAAAAAATGAATTAAAAAGAGACCTAATTCTATATAACTTATAAAGTACTCCATGACTAATCATTCAAACCAAGTAAAAGTTAAAAAATATAGTGAAGATAAAAGAGAATTGAATTAAAGAGCGTAGGCCCTAGACTTAGCTTAAGGTTTTTATCTACTTGAGGTACACAAGTCTCAAGGTGATGAGATGCGTTTATAATTAAGATGGAATTTACTTGCATATTACTCTGTGGCCAATCATTGTCTCATAGTTGAGATTAAAAGATTTAACTTTTAAGCTTAAAATCTTCTCTTGAAAGTTCCCTCTTACCAATATATTCAAAATCCAAATTAAATGTCATTCATATTATTCCCTCTCTTGTCCATAATTACAATTGAAAATAATGGAAGATTCATTTAATATGCTTTGGAAGATGTGTAGAGGACCCATTCAGTAGCATCATGGCCAAGGCAAAACTTTTGATTATAAATAAATACTCAATTCATTAATTCATTTTTATGGTAAAAATAGTTTCTATTTTAAAGGTAATGGAATAAGGTAAAGGCCCCTTTCGTCTCGGAGAAAATAATTCACAAATAAGAATGTTAAAAATTGAAAAGGCAAAAATAAATTCTATAAACTTTTTAAATAATTAAAGATAAATAAATGATTAAGATGAGTTATATATATATATATATATATATATATATATATTTTCTTCCATGTGATCCATGACACTGGTGCGACATACCCTCCGGTACTACGGGAATAGGGGAAACTAGACCTCGTGACCTCTTGTCTATTTAGAATTGAAATGCATTTATAATTGATGTAAATTTTTGAAAGGAAGTGGAGGTGTATAATATGTTTCTTACATTAATTTATAAAATGAAGTATATGAAAAAATAAATTGATAATATAGTTAGAAATAAATAAATATAAAAGCAATAATATTGTAACACAATGATTTATGCGAGAACATTTTTTAGGGAGAAAACTCCCACCTTAAAGAAACTTAATGTATTATTTAGTAATCAATGGTTAAAATACATTTGTAGATTCTAAACCTTTACAAGAGTATCACCAACAAGATATTTACATCAATTATGGTAGCATAATAGTACCTACAATACTTATTATGAAACCTACATCTTAGGAGCACAATAAATAGGAGAAATAATATATGAAACCATCAAATGATAATTAGCAAACCACAAGTTAAAAATACTCAAGTGTAGCACCCAAATCACTTGCCAAAATCCATTGCTCAAATCTCAATATGACTCCTCAAGCTAAAAATAACATAGTTCTTCCACTTGTCATAAACTTGTCAAATTTCATTTACCAACTTGGGTGCTCTATTTTGACTCTATTATTTATGGTCAAATATGTCTTATGTCATGTCATAACATGCATCTTAAGTTGGTCAACAAGTATAACTCCCTCTTATAGCCCTCTTATGCATCATAGATGCTCTTACATTTTTGGTGTGGTAGGCCCAAAATTTGAAGACCATAAATTTTGATTTAAGAAGCAAAGAGGTCTACATCATTGTAATAAAATTACTTCAATTATGACCCATTTTGACCCTTTTTTTATGGCCACAATTAACCTCTAGAGGCCAAAAAATTATATTTGTTCCTTTTTCTCTTAACATTAGAAATTAAGGTTGAGACACCTTTCCTAACATTCTCCCAATGTTGAGCAAGTTGTAAGAGCAAAGGGAATACCAACGCTATCAAATCTCTGTTAGGGCTGAGAGGCCTATAAATTTATTGTACCATCTGAACTTTTGTATGTTGATTGACATCATCAATAAATCTATGACGTTTATAAAGTGTCAATTTTATCTAACATCACCTTGACATATGTTACCATGTCAGAAATAAATTGGCACTAGACATCTATGTGCCTCATCCTCACATGAAAGGTTAGGTTCTTTACGAGACTTATGATACTCTAAATATCAACAAAACTTTGATACCTTCCCAACTTAGTATTGTATTTGAACATAATCTCTTAGACCAAATGACATCCTTATAGGTGCGAGTATCTGCCATGTACTCATAATTAATAGTTCTCTATCTACCATATTGAAACACTACAATATGGAGCCCACATAATTCCTTTGGCCCAACCAAATATTTTTCTCTATTTATTCTAGTCTCCATACCTAAGATATACTTAATAGCCCCCAAGTCCATGTTAAATTGTGTTAAATGTTGAGACTTCAAATCGCAAGTCACATCCTTACTATTATCATAAAGAAACATATCATCTATGTATAATTAGATAACAAGGAATCAACCAATGTCTATTTTATAATAAACATAATGATCTATTTTGGATCTCAAAAATCTAAATCCCAACACAAATGAATCAATTTTTTGGCACCACATTCGAGGAGATTGTTTGAGACTATACATATTTTTCAATGTGCAAACCAAAGATTCCTTGCCTTTAACAATGTAGTGCTTTGGATGTGTCATGTAGATATATTCATCCAGCTCACCATTTAGGAATGCTATTTTCAAATCCATCTATTTTACATCTAAACCAAAAGATGGTGCTATAGATAACAATAACTAAGTCATAGATGTTAGCTTAGCAAGTAGGAAGAAATTCTCACCAAAGTCTATCCCTTCAACTTGGTATATCCTTTCATAGCTAATCTTGCCTTGTACTTTTCAACACTTCCATTTGAATTGATCTTCTTCTTGAAACACATTTACATCCAATAAGTTCTCTTCCTTATGAAAAATTATACTAAGTCCTATGTGTCATACTTCTTCAATGCAACTATCTCCTCATCCATAGCCACTCTTAATTACTAAAAATCACCCACATCGATTACCTCCTTCATAGTTATAAAATCATCAATATTAGCAACCAAATAAAAAATAGATCCCCAATTAGGAGGAGTATACATGTCTAGTTGTTGTCTTTGTTGAGTGGGCCTTCTCAAGAACTAAGGTGCAGGTTCTACCACCTATTTTGAAATATTAAAACTATTTGAGCTCTCCTCCTCTTCAATTCCATCATGAGGTTCTAGTTCAACCTTCTTAGTCTTTGGGATTAGCTGAACCACATACTTATTTCTATCCTCTTTTGGTTGCAACACTATACAAGAATGCTTAATCTCTTTGAAAATAACACGTGTATTTATAGAGGAGGATATTTTCTACCCTCAAAATGACGAGGTCTTAAGGAGAAAATGACCCTCAACTACCTCAAAGATCAAAGCTTAGAAAATTGGATAAAATGATGGTGTCTGTTTATTTATGTTTTATATGGAATTAAAAAGTGAGGGTTCAAAAAATAGAAATATTAGGTCACATAGGTCTTCTGGATAGTTTGACAAGCTCTCGACCAAGGGTGACAAAACGATGCACATATGTCCCCGCGGTGTGCTGGTGTCTTGTATGGATAAAAAATTGAGAGTGCTAGAAAACAACAAAGTAACTACTACTGTTCTGATTGCTAGGAACTTTTAAGATGTAGGAAAATAACATAAACTAAAATAATGTGAACTAAAAGGAATGTAAATGATAAAATGAAAGAAGAGGAAGGAAACACTCACAACGAACCACATAATGAAGCCTCCAACGAAGAAATGTCTCCAATACTTGCACACATAAGATTGATAAAATGTTGGGGTTGTTTGGGGACTTGCCTCTGTCAAGTTCCTGCTTTATTGTTTCCACCTCCACAACAACTAGATAGATAGATAGATCAAAAGATAAATAGATGAGATGATAAATGCATAGACAAGAGATGTGATGAATCCCAAAATGCTCAAAGACATATAGCTATTACCTGTGAGGCTTGAGGAAGCCAAAGAGAGAGATAGAGAGAGAGAGAAAGGGTTGTGAGAGCCAAGAGAGTTGTAAAGACTAATGTGAGAGCTTGAGAGAGATTTTCAGAAAAAGTGTCCAAGAGTGAAAATAAAAATCTAAGAGAGAAAGTGTGGAGTGAAAAGATAGATTCAAAAGAGAAAAGAGGGGGGAAAAGAAGGTTGTCAAGCTGTTACGAATCATCTTGAGCCATTTTCACTGACTTGGGTAGGTGACAAGTGGAAAAACTCTAAGAAACAAACTTTGAATGATAGAATGTCATAGGACGATAATGTGGCATGCAAACGTCCCCATGATGCACTAGTTTCCAAACAAATCATGCTTAAAAACAATGGCTATTTGAGCATCTTGAGGGGAAAAAGGCTTCAATGCAAGGGCTAAGATACTTATGATAGTAGTATACCCTTGTGTGAAGAAAGTTCCCTTTTCTCCACAAGTGGTGCTTCTTTTGGTGCTGACCTACTTCTCAATTTTCTTACCCATTCTACTGTGTGCATGCTTGATACTTTGACAGATGATTTTGGAACCCATCTATTATGGTTCCCCTACAATGACAAGGTTTATAATGAGTTGATTCAATACTATATGAGCAGTGTGTGTGACTTGATGCATGCAAGCATGGAGCTTCAATTCTTGAAATTAGATAGTGAATGTGGCTATGGTTTGAGGGATATCAACTCCTTCAAAAGAATATCCTAGCCAATATCCCAGTTATCCTTACGCAAGTCAATATTATACATCTAGATGAAGTTGAAATGTCCATAAAGTGACCAACGAGATAAGGCAGGAAAGGTGACACTAGAAGCAATTTTGTGAAGAACAAAAGACAAGTGGATGTTTCAAATTTCTAGGGATTTCAATTGTCTCATAGTCAAATTTTAGCATGACCTTGTTAACAAGCCAAATGGGTATTCACATTTCAAATTTGGCAAAGTTTGGATAAAAAATTGAGTAAGTTATGCTATTACAGAGTTTTCCCCTTTGTCTTGATATGTGAAACTTTTGGCATGTTCAAATGCCCCTTGAATCCTCACAAAGTCCCTTCGAATTCCAAACTCGCACTGAATACAAGTCCTTTTCCTTACTTTCACTCCCACCAGACCTATGGAACTTCCTTGCTCTACTAGACCTTATCCAGTCCCCCTCTCATCCCCACAAAATCCTATTGACCCTCAATTTCTTGTAGTTTCCCATTAGCAGTTATTTCTCCACACTGATCTATTGTGAAAATTCCTTAATATACCAAATATCATCTAGTTACCATTTGAAATCCTATAGCCATCACCCTCAAATCCTTGCAATTCCTCTTGCACCTGCTTCCTTGCCTGGACCTACTATTGTGGAACTTTTAACGCCATGTGGATATTATCCACATACCCCTCGAATTCCTACAATTTTTGATCCCCTCAAATCTCCACAATTTCTTTTTTGTTCTTGATTTGAAGGCCCAATGTGTGACTTTTTATGTGAACTAGATATATTCCTTGTTAGGAAAAGGTGCGTTGTCCACCTTGCATAATGTTATAATATAATATTTATTTATTTATTATGTGGTGAACCTAAGGAATCTAGGGATACGTGCATCACACATGGGTCTAGCATTCTTGGGGACACTTTGTGTGTTGTATGTAACATTGGTAAATATTTAGTGTGGGGTTGCACATGGGAATAATATTTAATATTGGGTAAACTCACTACCAATATTAAATGAGGGGTTAATGGTTTTGTAGTCTATTGGTTTTAGCCACATGGTTTTATGTAATACCATTTGGTTGTTTTGTGTGAGCTTGTTTTTATAAAAGAAAACACTTGGGTAGTTGTCTAAGGTTGGTTGTTGGCAGGTTAGGCTCTTGTTAGAATTTGTGAGGGTTGAAGCATGGCATGGGATGTGTGGTTACATGCTTGTTCACATGGAGTGCTTGTAGAAGTCTTGATGATTCAAAGGTGTTCATGGAGAACTTTGAAGATGTATTGTAATGATTATTGCTGAATAATACATGAGTGATGGATGCTTTGGGAGGTTGGGTTTTTCCCTCTTGAGGGTTTTCTCAAGGTATATCTTGTGTCATCTTTGATGGTATTTTGTCTATTCTTTTGCTTATGGATTCTAAATACTTGTTTGCATAGATTTATCTATTTGAATTATATGGAAATTATCTTGGGTGGATGCATATTTTTGTTCATTTGGTATCAAAGCCATGATTGTGGTTGGATAACCCTAGGTTGAGAAAATCTTGTTTAAGTTTGAATTTATGGTCTTGCATGAGAGAATGAAAGACATGACAAGATATAAGGGTTTTGCAAGTTGTTTATTGAATACCTGAGGGTGGGTTTGCTGTTATGATGGGTTGTTTGCAAATTTGGGGCGTGTGAAGTGTTGGGTCAAATGAATTTCTTAGATGTGCATTCAAATGAGGGTTTTGTGGGGGAAGTGTTGCATATGACCCCTCGAGACAAAATGCACCTCATTGTTGGATCCAAGTTGGTCGAGAAATGAAAAATTATATAAAACTTGACCTATTTCCTTCACTGTGAAAAAATGCAATTTTTTTGGCCACATGGTCGTACGACCTACAATTTTTCCATATGCAGGAAATTAAAAATAAAATAAATCTTGCGCTGATTTTTTTTAAAATCTTGTGATTAAAACTCAAATAAAAAAAATTAGAAAAGAAAAAATGGATTTATGGGAGGTGGGGTTCGCAGACCTCATACACCCCTGCCACACCTGACGATCGATAGTAGTGCAGGTATTGTCGGTATTGTTGGCAATGCCGGGGCCAATAGTCCCGTCAGTACTATCAGCAGTGGTTCGGTGAGGCTAGGAATAAGCCCTTGCGTGCTATGACCAAAAATTTAATATTAAAACCGCCTTTATCAAAATATTTAATTTTTCCAACCAATTTTTAAAAGTTAATAAAATTAAACTGAAATATAAATTCTGGTTGAGTTCGTGTACAGGCAGGTGGTGCTACCACCAGCGGGCCACCACCTAGTAATCCATCTACTACTAGCTTTGCTTTTTATACCAAAATTGAACATTTTTTTTTCTAGGAGGCATAACTTTCATCCAGGGTGTCCATTTTTCAACTTCTTATACTTGTTGGAAAGATGGTTCCGATAACTACACTATGGTATAGGTTTGGTTTCATTATTTTTTTTGTTTTGACTAGTTTTTTGGAGCCTGAAAGCCAAATTTTCTTAGTTTTGTAGTTTTGAGCATAACTTTTGCATACAAAATCAATTTTTCAATTTCAAATAGGTGTTGGAGAGCATGTTTAGTTTACTTCACAATGGTGTTGAGAGTTTCTTAGTTTGATGAGTATGGAGAGTTGTGTAATTTTTCAAACACTTGTTGGTGCTTGAGATTCAGAGTGTGATTATGTGAGAATCCAAACGAGTCAAGAGGAGAAACCTTGAGGGAGTACACGTTTTCATGATGGTACAAATGATTAATGGATTTGGTGCTTCCTAGTATAGGTTTACATGTGTTTTTCAGAGTTGGACTTTGATGGCGATAGGTACACAAGTTATCTTCGATTTTGAGGACATTTTTGGATATGGTTTAAGACTTGGAGTCTCATATGGGTGATTGTTGAGTGTAGGTACAACATTGGTGTTGATTATGGTTTCATGATTATGTAGGTACACTTTTGCACTGGTACGACATAATCAAGTTTGTGGTGTTTAGTGGTGATTTGGTTTGGTGTTAGGATGTTTTTTCTTATATCCTAGATGCTTGTTTGGTTCCTTGACTATGGTACTTGGGTGTGGACATGTTTGGAAAATCAAATTTGAGGTTGATTTGGTGTTTGAGTCATTTGGTCTACAAAATTATTCTCTTTGATATCTCAGTTTGTAGTTTACTAATGTGATGATGAGTTTGCATGCTTCAGTGATTATACCTACAAGTTATGTGATTGGTAGGTATGCACAACCTATTGATTACAATGGGATGACTCAGACATGGACTATCTATATCTATCAAGTTTGATTCATTGTTGTTGTAAACTTTTTTAGTTGGCCTTGTCTATGGTAATTTGTACATTGGTATGTGTGTTTTGAGATGAGAGGATGGATGATGTTTATAGTGCTTGGATAGTCGGTTATGGGACTTATAGCATGATGGTTTTATCACTGTGTCATGGATAGCTTGGTTACACTTTTAGTGGGAGCTTTTGATAGTGATGGATTAGTGGTGTTGGATATATTCTTGATGGTTTTTTGGTGGTTGTATGATCTTCATTTAGGAGATGGTTATCACGATGCCATGTGTGACTCGATATCGCGCTTCAGTGGGAGTTATTGGCAGTGATGTGGATTCACCATTTGATGATGGATGATCCTCTGTAGTGTTTGTTGGTATCATGGATGGACTCTTGGATCCTATTTCTATGCGGTGAGGGTTCTTTGGCATCTTGGGTTTCATTGATAGGAGGTGGTTATCTTCATGTGATTGGAGATGTTGATTCTTGGTTTAGAGTGTTTTGGTATTATGTCATGATGTACTCTTGATTCTAGATTAGAATTTGGCATGGTACATGTTCTCTTGAGACCAAGAGGTATGTATTGTTGCATGTGATCTCCTAGGAGGAGATGGTTAGATCGTGTTCTCATGTGTATGTTCCTAATTCCTAGGTTGGATATGTAGCATTGATCTTGTTTGGTTCTCTTTGTATTGAGTACATGATCATTTTATTGATTACTTCATGATGGTTCTATGTTGCATTTGGAGTTTGGCATGTATTGATCAATTATAGGTGCTCATGGATACTTGGAGACTTAGGTGAGGCTTTGAGTTCTCTTGTGGTTAGAGACATGTTATTGAGATGGTTTCTCTTGATGAGATTTCAATAGGAAGTCCAAGGAGCCTACACCTTGGTTGGACATGATTCCAACATGGACCTATGAGGAGAGTGTTCTTGGATGAGTCATGTTGACTTAGATATCTTGGAGGAGCATTCTCATTCCCCACTCTTGGTCTACTCGATGGTTCACTTGAGAGGTATTTCACATTATTTCTTTCAGGTGCATTATGCTTATGCTTTGTCTTCTCATGCATATGGATCTTGAGCTATGTATAATTGGTTCTAGAGGGTTCATTTGAGGACTGTTGGCATGTTTATCTCCTTATGCATTGTGAGATTATTCATTGATGTTGAGTTTAAGAGATGTATTGGGCTGATTTCCTGATATAGGAATGGATATTTAGTTTGATCTTCTTTGGTTTGAGAGGCTTACATCTGTGTTGATTACATGATATATATGTTGTGTTTGATCTTGGTGATTGAATGATTGGGTGTTGTTATTGCTTTTCTATTGGGGTGTTGCGGAGGAGATCATACTTGAAACACTTGAAATTGAGAGGTGAATGTAGAAGGACTTTCTACAGGTGTATGATGTGTAGTGTTTCTCTCTATGGTCTTGGTTATCTTCCTAGATGTTTGGTTTCACATTAAATTGGTTTTGAGGTTTGGTTGGAGCTATTGTGATCACTAGCTTGTGGTCATGTGTTTTCACTTATTATTGGGTGATGACATGGAGGTTCCTTTATCTCTTTCCTTTGTTGGGTGTGGCTCGAACATGGGAGAGCTTTGAAGACTTGTGGTGAGAGTTGTTCTTACAGGTTATTTATTTATGGGTTTTTCATATCATTGTGGATGTTCCTTGGTACTGCATGATATTGGTTACACTCTCTATGTGATGCTATAAGTGGATATTTGGATGCCTTAATAATTTTTAGATTTGACATTACCTATGTAGTGGGAGTTCTTGTATGTGTGTGTTCATTATATGATAGGGTTGCATAGGGAGCTTGTGATTGCGGTTTATGAGTGTATATGTTGAGGGCATGAGTTTACTATGTTTTGTATACCTTTGAGGTATGGATATTTAGATGTGTTAGCATTTGTTGTGGGTGCTATTTTCAACTATGGTGATTATATCTTGACAACTATTGATACATACTTGTTACCTTTGGATTGAGTGTTTGTGTTTGGGATATCAGTTGAGGTAGGACTTATGCTTTGTTGTGACAATTTGCGTGGCTTCTCTTTGGATGGATTCTCATCTTTGTGCATTGGTATAATGGAGGATGAGAGAATTCATGCTTGAGATGGTGGTCAACTTGTTTCTTGTTACATGTATCTTGATAGAGCACATGGAGCACTTTGATTCCTTGGTGGTATATGTGGCTAGAGGGATTGTTCCCTTATTCATGTTTGAGTTTTCTCATTTACCCCTTATGTAATGTATATAACAAGTAGGAGAATGTTAGGAAAAGGTGTGTTGCCCACCTTGCATAATGTTATAATATAATATTTATTTATTTATTATGTGGTGTACCTAGGGAATCTAGGGATGCATGCATCACATGGGTCTAGCATTCTTGGGGACACTTTATGTGTTGTATGTAACATTGGTAAATATTTAATGTGGGGTTGCACATGGGAATAATATTTAATATTGGGAAAAATTGCTACCAATATTAAATGAGGGGTTAATGGTTTTTACTCACATGGTTTTATGTAATACCACTTGGTGGTTTTGTGTGAGCTTGTTTCTATAAAAGAAAACACATGGATAGTTGTCTAAGGTTGGTTGTTGGTAGGTTAGGATCTTGTTAGAATTTGTGAGGGTTGAAGAATGGCATGGGATGTGTGGTTACATGCTTGTTCACATGGAGTGCTTTTAGAGGGCTTGATGATTCAAAGGTGTTCATGAAGAACTTTGAAGATGTATTATAATGATTATTGTTGAATAATACATGAGTGATGAATGCTTTTGGAGGCTAGGATTTTCCCTCTTGAGGGTTTTCCCAAAGTATATCTTATGTCATCTTTGATGGTATGTAGTCTATTCTTTTGTATACAGATTCTAAATACTTATTTGCATAGATTTCTCTATTTGGGTTATGTGAAAATTATCTTGGGTGGATGCATATTTCCTTTCATTCCTTACACCTTGGAAGTTTCACAATATCCACATCAAAGTGATAATTTCACAATTATGTAATTTCTTCATTTTTGCTTGGATTTTCTCCAAATTTAAATTTGACATCCAGAAGGGTGTAAAATTTTCACAATTGGCAAAAGTAACATCCAAAAGGAGATCATATTGATAACAACTAACAATGATGGGTGAGAATAGCGATGGCGCTGGTTTTTTGAAATCTACAGATGGGGAATGCAATGACAAATGCCGATTTAGAGGATGATGAGGATCTGGGTTTGGTTTTGGTGCTGCAGAATGGTTGGGGTTGGTTTTGTTGGCCTCCCCTTTGCTCTTTTTCCATGGTTCTTGTTGTTGCTATGCAGGGCTTCTCCACTTTTTCCCTTGAATGGGTTTCATGCTTATTTTCAATGAGTGTTTTCGTTATGGAGAGGTGTGTCTGTAGTGAGGGGGTCCTCCTCCTTGGTATTAGTTGGTGTGATATGGTGGTTTGGATTTTGTGTTGATGAAGCTAGATGCTTATGGGTTTTGGTTTCCTATCCCTGGCTCTACTTCGGCTACCAGAGTTGCTTTGTGGTGCGCTTGGAGGGAGGCCTGGGTGTGGCTTTGGCCTTGGTGTTGTGGACCTTGTCTCCTAGTTTGGCTTTATTTCCTTAGTTTTGTATGGGGCTGTTGGTGGTGCTTGTGTTCTACTTTTTGGCTTTCACTATGATGGTCCTCTACTCCCTTGTGGAGTTGTTAGGCTTGGAGCTTTCCCTAGTTATCTCTTGCGTTCTTAGCCTTGTTTGGCTCTGCTGCACTGAGATGGATGTGCCTTTTTGCTTCATTTGGTCTGAGGCTTTGCATCGCCTTGGTTGTGGGTTTTCCTTTCTCTTCTGTGTGCTCTTGGGAAAGGGGGTTATTGTGAACTCTATGCTTTTCTTGTCTCTTTTTGCAATGAGAATGACGCTTCTCTCCTCTGCCATCCTGTTTTTGTAGAGGTGTTTAGTGGAGGCTATCCCGATAGCTCTTTTGGAATTATTCTGTGAGCTTTGGTGTGGCAGTGGTGCTTGTTCCTCAGTTTGGTGCAGCCTCAAAGGATTTGTTGTTGAAGCTTTTGAGGGGCTCTACCAGTTTTGGCTGGTGGGTGTGGCTCTTTGGGGCTTTTTTTAATTCTTGGTGGATGGTTTTTGGGTTCTAGTTGCTTGCTCCTCTGTTGGGTGTAGCCTCAAAGGATTTGCTGCTAAAGCTTTTGTGGGCCTCTACCAGTTTTGGCTGATGTGGTTCTCTGTCCTCATGGTGGCTAGGTTATCTTCTCTTACAACCCAAATGTTTTTGTTGTTCTTGCTCCTTTTTAATTTCTTGTTTCTGATTTTGCTAAAAGATGGTGTTTAATTTTTCTGTTGGAGTGGTGGCTTTCTCCTTGATTCTACAACCTATTCCTATTGAGGTGGATTCCTCTTCTATCAAGGTGAAGATGGGTGCTATGGGTTTGGTTGGAAGCTTCTTTTTCTGGATTTCTCTGCTGCTATCCCTTTTGAGGTGGGATCTACTCCTATTGAGGTGGAGTAGGGTGTTGTTGGAGTTCTCTGGGTTTGGTGGAAAATGTTTTCATACGATCCTTTCCAATAGAGGGGAGCTCTCTGTATTAGATACAAAGATTGAGTTGGCTTCCTAGTTTGATAGATGTTTCAATGATGGCTCTGAGTTGCTGTTACTGGGCAGTTGGTTTGTTGTTGCTGGTGGGGTCTGTGGTTGGTGATGGGATCTTGGTCCACATCTTGTGTTTGCTTTGTATGTCCTTTTTGGATCTTGGCCTTGATGTTTCTTTAGTTTTGACTTAGGACTGTTGTTGATTTTGAGTGTTCTGTCACTCTTGGTTATCTGGTAACCAGGTGCTATTAGTGTTTTTGCGGTGTTTCCGTTGGTGTTGTTTCTCTGTTTCTTTGGAAAATTTTGAGACTTTGGTGTTTGGAAGCGTCTTTTTCTTAACTTTGTAAAAGGTTCCCAGTCCTTTCAAAACCTTTCTTACCTTTTCAAAAACATCCAAAAGGATGTCAAATTTTCATAATTAGGCAAAATGGTGTGTTTTCAACCCAAAAAGCACCATCATGCTATAACCACTTCTACAATTACCAAATCTGATCTATGGAGGCCCCAAAAATGATCTTTAATGCTTTCCACAAATTCTAAAGGGGGGAAAATGACACCCATGATGCATTTATGAATTGTACACTCCCTTTTTGTCAAAGGGAAATCCATGGCCGTGTTTTACAGTGGATTTAATGGGGATTTCTTCTCTTCATTCATAGATTCATCAATGTTGAGGCATGCCTATAGTGTTAGGAATGTTTTCTCACGCCTCTAGCTCAAGTTTTCATGTACACTTATCTACAATTCATTGGATTGAGTCGTAGCTAGGGTTGTCTGTCTCTTCCATGTGCTCATTTTTCCTCCTTCATCCTTTTGATGTATAATAAGGACTTTGTGCTCATTGTTATGGGATTCTTCCTTTGTTTCTAGAGCAAATACATGCAAATTCATTTTTTTTGTAACTGTAAATAATATCATGCCTCTATATCAATTAAAATCACCATTTCCACCTCTTTTTAGTTCATACATTATATGTAAAATATTCTTACCTTTGTGTATGAATAATTGTTTATCATTTCCTATGTTGTGTGTTGTGTTAATTTGGTTTATAGTACTAACTGTGGATGAATCTTTCCTCTTGGTGTTTGTCAAACTATCACCCCTCACTAACCTTTAAGAATTAGTATAGCAGAAAACTATGTGAGCTCTGTTGGTGATTCTTGTTGATTCTCATGTTGTTTTGAGCAGGAAGAACCACATTATAATCTTGGTGCATCACCACACTTTCATTTTCTACATCTCTCTCTTCCCTTTTCCCTCTACAAGTTGATAGAATAGGGTTAGTTTTAGATTTATTTAGTGTTGGGTTGTACCAAAATTGTTGCACTTAGGTTGGAAAGGAGCCAAAATTATTTGGAGGTTTGATCTCATATGCAAGGTCCCATACCTTGAGATCATTCCCATGTTTCACTAGAATGCTGGGCAACAAGTTCAACAAGGGTGTAATTCCAAGTGACAACAAAGATCAAGGTTAATAAATAGGAAGATTCACATGTCAAAGAACAAGATGATGGATAGAGGATGGAGGGGAAGAAAAGAGAACTAAGAGTTCTAAGTAGGATGATAAATTTAAGCGTGCAAAATAACTAGTAAGGACCCTTAATCCTACCTTGATATGATCCATGGGACAATGAAACCCAATTAAAGACATACCCCACTAGATTTTTATTGTGTATATATTATCTTATATACTAACAATGGACCAAGATGTTTTAAGGAGGATATCTCTTCAAAAGATAGCGAGTCTTGAGTGCAAGCCATGTAGGAGGATATTTTTTCCCTAGATAGATGTGGTTCCTAGGATGTTGTTAATTTTCCCAAAGAAAGGAATCCCATTGGTTGCAAATGGGTGTATACAAACATTAAATAAAATGGATGGTTAGAGCAATACAAGGCTAGGTTGGTGGCCAAGGATTACTCCAAAAAGAGGGAGTTTATTTTAGTGAAATATTCTCTCTTACTGTTGAGTTTTAATCTATTAGGTTCATGTTATCCATTGCTTCAACATGTGATTTTGAAATATTAAAAATTAATGTTAAAATTATGTTCTTATATGGAGATCTTGAGTGTTGCAAATTATTGTCAAAAGGGAAAAATATTTTCATTGATGTCAAAGCTTTGCATTATAGGAGATTCTTGCTTATTCTAGTTTTTTCTTGTCTGCTCATGGCCTGGGAGTGTTTTTTGTATTTAGCAATGGCATTTTGATATTCTCTGGACTATATCTATGTTAGGGTTTTATCCTTAATTATTCTAAACCCTAAGTGTCATGTTTGGGCATGCACTTTATCTTCTAATTTGTTGTTGAATTTCTCTAGGCTATTCTTGGTTGCTTAAGTTATAAATTAAGCCCCTAGGCATCATTATTTTATCATCCCCATACATCGCTTGGCTCAATTTCGATATATTTCCCTTTTTCTAAGGTTAATACTTTAGCGGTGAAATGTATGATGGCAGTGGGATAGGTGTTGAAATTCCACTCACCCACTGGAGAAATGTCAAGCCCCATTTTTTGTCTTGCAGTTGCATGGAATGGCAACAAGTGGTGATCTTCTGCGAGCTCGTGCGAAGAGAGAGAAAGAGGAGAGAGAATACTATGAAGGCTCAAAATGTTGACACATGGCCATATTTTGATTGTCCATGAGAAGAAAAGAAAAGATGAGAGAAATTATTGCGGGGGCACAAAATGTCAATATGTGTCCAAGACTTTTCAAAGGTAGTTTTGTGGGTTTGTGGAATATCGATGTGTATCCATGGTGACGTATGCTAAGAGACTTTTCAATGTGGTATATGCATTCTCATTGGTCATGAAATATTACCTGTCAGAGGTATCATGATTTAAATGTGCACCTTCCAATTTTCTCATGAAGATCAAAGATCGACGACTCAAATTCAAACATGCTCAACGACTAGTTCCTAGTTCAAAGTTTGCTTTGCATAGGCCGACAAGGTAGCAATTGGAAAATATTTTTTTATATCAACTTATACTACACCAAACATGCTAATTTTTGGTTTGGGCCGACATTACGATATAATCTACAAACCCATATTGATATTTAATAAAATTGCTTTGAGTTGTTGAGTATATGTGTAACAATACAATCTTTGAGTCTCTACAAGGTTCTGTAATATTTATGAGAACTTCATGTTGAATCTTTTAGGAAAAATAATGTTTGTGTGATGCAAAGCAATGTATGTATGTATGTGAGGCTATGAAATTGACAAAGAAGAATTGCAATATCTCTTTATAAGTTTCTCTGTAATTATCTATGATGTATTATGTGGTTGATGCCATAACTCATGTGAGGTTGGTGCCTCTCAATAGGTTGGTGTTTATTAGCTTGGCTTGGGGATTGGTGTCTCTAGTAGGTTGGTGCCTACAAATTTATTACAACATTTGAATTTCATTGTGAGGTTGGATTTGGACAGTAGATCCAAGAAGCTCTTCTCATTGTGGTTTTTCCCTTTAAGGTTTCCACATAAATTTGGCGTTGTCTTATGTGATTGTGTTCATTGTTGCTTCTAATTCCATTGATGATAATTTGATTTTCTTTGGTGAATTGATTAAAGTTAAAATTATGATATATTGATTCACCCCCCTCTCAGTATATTTATGTGTTCAACAATTGGTATTAGTGCTAAGTTCAAGGGTGTAGCTTAACAATTGAAGGTAGATCTTGGATTAGAACACATGAGAGGTCATGATGGATCACACTCAAACAAGGCACCATAGTTTGATGGAACAAATTATGCTTTATAGGATATAAGGATGTAAGCATACCTAACCTCATTAAGCTTTGATGTTTGGCAATCTGTTGTGGATGGTTATATTGCTCTTGAAATTCCTCCAACAGATCAGGCTGACAAGAAAGCATGTGAGTATAATGCTAAAGCTAAGAATGCTATTTTTGAGTGGAGTTACAAATTTTTTTTTTCAAAATAATGCACTACAAGTCTACTAAGGACATTTGGTAAAAGCTTCATAGCATCTATTAAGGTGATGATAAGTTCAAGCAAGCCAAGCTACAAACTCATGTAAGTATGTTTGAAAATATAAATATGAAAGAAGAGGAGAATATTGTTGATTGCCTACTCTGAGTGGATGAAATAGTTAGTGCTATCAGAGGAATAGGTGAAGAATTGAAAAAACCAATAATTGTCAAGAAGGTACTCAGATCTCTTTCCCGAAGGTATGATTTAAAGTTTTTGCTATTGAAGAAACTAGAGATTTGAATAAGTTTTCTATGGATGATTTGTTGGATCTCTCATTGCCTATGAAATGAGGAATGAAAATAAAGAAACATCAAAGAAATAATCTCCTTTCAAGAACTCAAAAAGGAGAAGGATAAAGAATCTAATCCATCCAATGATTTTGAAGATGAGGAAGCTAACTTTGCGACGAAGCTAAAGAAAGGCTCTAGCAAGTATAAAGGTAAGTTACCTTTCAAATGTTTCAATTATGGTAAAGTATGCCATTTTGCTTCTAAGTGTCCCTTTGAAGAAAATCAAAGTAATATGTTGAACAATACAAATAAGAGGGGGGGTGAATCATTTGTGACAATTTTAACCTTTAAAACTTTCACCAGTAGTTAGATCAATAACCATTCACAAATACTTTACTCTACTAATGTGATTAATCATTAAGTGAAAAAGTAGAAACAAAAAGAAGTAAAATCGTATACACAATAACACTAGATTTACATGAAAAACCTATTGAGGGAAAACCCACAATGAGGATTAGATCACAATATAAAGAATTCCAAAATCAAATACAAAGGATCACTGCCAAAACATCACTTGTCCAAAATAGGACTCACTGTCCAACAAGGGCTTACTGCTTGGAGGGCTCACTGCCACATAATTACAAAGAAGATAGAAGGGAAATGTTATAGAGAGAAAACTATCTCAATGCAACAAATATTTCCACCACAATTCGCTCACACACTTGCAGACTCACATGAAAAGATGTTAGATGCCTTTAGCTCACTACCTTCAGACCCCTAACATGAAATTCACACTGATCTACTTAAAATCACATCAAAAACACTATCTCGCATCTATCTTTCATCTATCTTTCCTTTCATCAACATCTCAACTTGTACTTATACCTTCTTCAATCTTGAAACACATCCAAGTTCGACCACACACACCATTTGTATTTACAAATTTAAATTAGGTCAGCGCCAAAACATTCTACAGTGGAATTAGAATGAGGGCGACCTAAACACATACTTAATGAGGACCTAAATAAGTCCCAACACACCTCAACACGCTTCCATGATCTTCGTAAGTAGTGTTTAACATAAGGATGGACAACACTAGTGTAAAAAACATAAAACAATTAAGTACACACATCCTTAGCTTGATCCAATCTTTTCAGACAACAAATTTCACTTGAACTTGACCTCATCAGCTTCCTCATAGAAATGCAAGTCATAAAACCAAAATACAGAGAAATCCAAAGCAACTACATTTCTCCTAGACCTCAGCCAGACACACCAAACTGCACAGACACAACTGGTGAAGATATCCCGCATTGCGCAATGATCCAAAGACCTAAATTTTGGATACAATAATTACCAATAACTATGAATAATATTTCAAGAACTCAAAAGCATAGAGGGAATATAAAGCATATCCTAGAGCACACACTAGAGCACACACATAATACTTGCAAACTTTCTTTATTACAATTTTCTCAATATCCTCGACATATACAACCAAAAACCAACTTCCATGACATCAATGACAACAACTAGTTGAAAACTAGTTAACTAGTTGAAAACTAGTTAACTAGTTGACATCAATGACAACACCTTCATACTTGCAACAATCTCCCCCTTTGTCATTGATGGCAACACATGATGTGAAAAACCATCAAAGACAAAACAGCTATGAACCATCAATTCTCCTGAATGCTTTCTCCCCCTTTGACATCAATGGCAAAGGAAAAATATATTTTACATTGTTTTCCCCTTTGACATTAAGAACATTACCAGTACAAAATTCTCCCCCTTAGGAGTGTACCCAAAAAAATCCACAATAACAACACGTGACTACTTGCTCCCCCTGAGAGGTAGCCACAAAATATCAATCCAAAAGAAAGATAGACCCATAGATCCACCAAACTGATGCATCTCCATATGCATCTAGTTCAATAAAGGAGGGGAAATGACCCCTAACTTCTCCTGGAGATACTCAAAAGTATCTTTAGGAAGAGCCTTAGTAAATATGTTAGAAATTTGATCCTTTGTAGGTACATACTCAAGCTTTACTTCATTCTCCATAACCTTCTCTCTCAAAAAGTGATACCTTATTGATATATGCTTTGTCCTTGAGTGCATCACTGGATTTTTTGAAATGTTAATTGCACTTGTATTATCATAGAAAATAGAAATGTGATATCATACATTACTTTGATATCCTTCAATGTTTGTCTCATCCACAAAACTTGTGTGCAACAAGATATTGCAACAATGTACTCAACATCTGTAGTGGATAAGGAAACTGAATCTCGCTTTTTACTAAACCATGACACCAATCTGCAACCAAGAAAGAATGCACCACCACTTGTACTTTTTCTGTCATCAACACAACCTGCCCAATCTGCATTTGTATAAGCACTTAGTGTAAAATCAGTATCCCTAGGATACCATAAGTCATACTATAGAGTGCCATTTGAATTTCTAAATATCCTCTTAACATCAACAACATGTGTTTCTTTAGTGTCTTCTTGAAATCTAGCCACAAGACAAACTGCATGCATGATATCCGATCTAGTAGCAATTAAATACAATAGTCCTCCAATCATATATTGATATTTTCTATGATTAGCCTTAGGTGAATCATCATATTTACTCAATTTGTAGCCAGTCACCATAGGAGTGCATATTGGTTTGGAACCATCCATCCCAAACTTCTTCATCATTTCTTTTACATACTTCGACTATGAAATAAAAATCCCTTTTTTTGTTTGATTGATTTGTAGCCCAAGAAAGAAAGTCATCTCACTAAACATAGACATCTCAAACTCTTTTTGCATTTCTTCAACAAACATTTTTCACATTGTTTCATTTCCTCCAAAGATAATATCATCAACATATACAACTGCTATCAAGATTTTGTCATTTTCAATTTTGAAATACAAATTGCTATCTGTTGTACCTTTGCTAAAACCTTGCTGAATCAAGCATCTATCCAACCTTGCATACCAAGCTCTAGGAGCTTGATTCAATCCATATAATGCATTTTTTAATCTGTAGACCATATCTGGTTGATTTGACAACTGAAATCCTTTCGGTTGTTCCATGTAGACTTCTTCTTCTAACTCACCATTCAGAAATGCAAACTTTACATCCATCTGATAAACTTTAAAATCCTTATGAGAAGCAAATTCCAAAAACATTTTAATAGCTTCCATCCTATCCGCTGGAGCAAAAGTCTCCTAAAAATCTATACCTTCTACTTGTGAGTAACCCTTACACACAAACCTTGCCTTATTTCTGAGCACTTCTCCATTCTCATTCAACTTGTTTCTGAATACCCATTTTGATCCATTATGTTTTTATCTACCAATCTAGGAACAAATTCCCAAGTTTGATTTTTCTCAATCTGTATAAGTTCTTCTTCCATTGCTCTCATCCAATTTTCATCTTTACACGCTTCACTTACTATCTTAGGTTCAACTGTAGAAAGTAAACACATATTTATTTCAGTAACAACAACTTTGCTTCTTATCAATACTTCTTTTCTCTTGTCTCCAATGATTTGATCTTCTGAATGATTCTTTTGCACATATTTAGGTGTCTTTGGGGACACCATTGGAGCTTCTTCTTCCTCATTCTTCTTTTCTTGTAAAGCATGAAGAGAAGAGATCACAATATCTTCAACTTTCTCTGAAGTGCTTTCCTTCACATATCTTTCAGTATTAGCAGGAGTAGATTCATCTTTTATAGCCAAGAACAAGCATTCATTATCATCAAAATCTTCATAATCAGACTCTTCATCAGAAATACCAACATCTTCATTTACATAATATGCTCTCTTGATAATATTTCCTTTGTTTTCTTTGCCTTCTCTTTGTTTATTCCTCTCAGCTCTCTTAGGACATCTTGAAGCATAATGACCAATTCCTCCATAACTAAAACATTTGAAAGGTACCTTACCTTGATACTTACCAGAGCCCTTTTTCACTCTTCTTACAAAGTTAGCTTCCACTTCATCGAAGTTTTCTTTATACGGATCTTCAAATTTTGTAGCTTTGAAAGCATTTTTTGTCTTTGATCCATTTCTCAAGTTAGGCTTTCTCATTTCAAATGATGTTAGAGTACCCAACAATTGATCTTTAGTTTATGTCTTATAATCTACAAATTCCTCAATAGCATATACCTTTTCACTTTATGCATCAGGGAGAGTTCTGAGAATTTTCTTTACTATCCTAGATTCATCCATTGTTGCACCAAGTCCTTGCCTTCCACCTACCAACTCATCCACTCTATGTACATAGGATTTAATGTTCTCATCTTCAGACATTCACAGGATCTTGAATTGTGCCTCCAAATTCTACAACTTTGCTTCTTTAACCTTTTCATCTCCTTCATGGATCTTTTCCAATGCATCCCAAACCTCTTTAGCAATCTTCATATTTACAACTTTAATTAATTTAGAATGTGAAAGACTATTCTTCAGAATAAATTTTTCCTTATTGTTTTCTTCATGCGCCTTGATCTCATCAATAGTACTCAGACCATTAGCAGGGGCAATGTATGGAGTCTTATAAGATTTCTCAACATCATATCCACAATATTCCAAATATCCTTCCATATTTTCCTTCTAGAAAGTGTAGTCAATGCCATCAAACTTTGGACATTCAATAACTATCTTGTTCGCCATCCCGAAACTTCCTTAAGCGATTAAGCTCTACTCCAAGGAACCAAAATTTGATACCAATTGTTGAACAAGAAAAATGAGAGGGGGGTGTGAATTAGTTGTGACAATTTTAACCTTTAAAACTTTCACCAATAGTTACATCAATAACCATTCACAAATCCTTTACTCTGCTAATGTGATTAATCATTAAGTGTAGAAGCAAAAACAAAAAGAAGTAAAACAGTACACACAATAACACCAAATTCATGTGGAAAACCCAATGAGGGAAAAACAACGGTGAGGATTAGCTCATAATATAAAGAATTCCAAAACTGAATACAAAGGTTCACTACCAGAAGGCTCATTTCCAAAATAGGACTTAATTGTCCAAAACAAGACTCACTGTCCAACAAGGGCTTACTGCCCGGAGGGCTCACTACCACATAATTACAAAGAAGATAGAAGAGAAATGTTACAGAGAAAAATATCTCAATGCAATAGATATTTCCACTACAATTCGCTCACACACTTGCAGACTCACATGAAAAGATGTCGGATGTCTTCAACTCACTGCCTTCAAAACTCTAACATGAAATTCACATTGATCTACTCAAACTCGGATCACACACACTATCTCACATCTATATCGCATCTGTCTTTCATCTATCTTTCCTTTCATCAACATCTCAACATCTCAACTTGTACTTATACCTTCTTAAACCTTGAAACCCATCCAAGGTCAGCCACACACACCATTTATATTTACAAATTCAAATTAGGTCAGCTCCAAAACATTCTATAGTGGAATTAAAATGAGGGTGACCCAAACACATACTTAATGAGGACCTAAATAAGTCCCAACACACCTCAACATGCTTCCATAATCTTCATAAGTAGTGTTTAACACAAGGTTGGCCAACACCAATGTAAAACACATAAAACAAGTAAGTACACACATCCTTAGCTTGATCCAATCTTTTTAGACAACAACTTTCACTTGAACTCGACCTCATCAACTTACTCATAGAACCACAAGTCATAAAACTAGAATACCGAGAAATTTGGAGCAACTACATTTCTCCCAAACCTCAGTTAGACACACCAAACTACACAAACACAACTGGTGGAGATATCTCACACTACACAATGATCTAGAGACCCAAATTCTGAATACAAAAACTACCAACAACTATGAATAATATTTTAGGAACTCAAAATCATAGACACAATACAAAGCACATCCCAGAGCACACATCAGAGCAGACACGTAATACTTGCAAACTTTCGTTATTATAATTTTCTCAATATCCTTGACATATACAACCAAAAACCAACTTCCATGACATCAATGACAACAACAACTAGTTGAAAACCAGTTAACCAATTGACATCAATGACAACACCTTCATACTTGCAACATAATAATCAGTACAAAAATAAAAGGAAGAACTTTCATAAGAACAATAAGAACCTCTATTCAAAAGAGGATAATAACTCATTTGAGGAAAGTGATCAATGTGCTTCTGAAGAAGAAAGAGAAGAAATTATATTCATGGCCATAGAAGTTCTAGAAGATGAAGACAATCATGATGGAGATAGTGAAGATATACCTAATCTTGATGAAGAAGAATGTGAAGTAGATCTAGAGGGAGAACTCATATCTACATTAACTGATTTTAAAACAAAAAGGAAAGAAAATAAAAGATTGAAGGGGAAGCTTGAAGAAATTGAAAAGATGATTATAAATTGAAAATTTAGATAGAAGAGATAAAGAGGATAGAAGATGTCTTGTCAGAACAACTAAGAGCAAAAGAGATGAACTGTGAAAGGCTTGAGGCAGGAATTATATCTCTGAGAAGAGATTCTGAAAAAGCTAAGTGTCAACTAAAAAAACCCTGAAGTATGAAAAGAGCACTAAAATTCTAGATGAGATCCTAAGCTGTTAAAGGTCACCCTTCATCAAGACTAGTCTTGGATTCAACAAAAGTCAGAATACTACTACAAAATAGTCTAATGACAATGTCTCAGGTAGTTAAAAGTTCTATCAACACAAGGATATTGAAGATAAGAAAAAGTAAGTTGGCTTTATCAAGCTCAACAATCAAAAGTGAAGATTTAGAGGTCTAGGTCTTACAAGGCAATCCTTCACAACCAAGTCAAACTACTCTTTCTTTGGTTACTTTTTTACTTGCAATATTTTTGGTCATAAGGCAATAGATTGTAGGAGGTTTCCTCTAAAAAGTAATAACTTTGTGAGAAAGAATTCCTTTGCACCTTTAGCTGATTTCAATATTATATGTTACAAGTGTAACAATTTTGGGCTCAAAGCAAAGTTTTGTAGAAGTAAATTCCAAAAGCCTCCTAGACAGGAAAAGAAAGAGAATGTGGATATCTATGCTAGTGAAAAGACAACCTAAAAAGGAATGGAAAATAAAGAATGAAAAATCAACGATTACTCAAACTGCTTTTCATGCTCAAGAAAATCCATGGATTTTTGACAGTGGATGCTCTAGTCACATGATTGGAGACAAAATTAAGTTCATTTTCTTAAAGAAGTGGAATGGTGGATCAATTAAATTTGGTGATAATACTACTACAAGGATTTGTGGAAATGGATTTTTAAGCATTCATGGAAGATCTAGGATAAATGATGTTCTTTATGTTGAAGGACTAAAACATAATCATCTGAGTGTAAGTTAGATGTGTGAAAAGGGCTACAAACTCACATTCCATGCTCAAGGATGTAAAATTAGGAAAAATGGAAAGATTGTTGAAGAAAAAAGTAGTTTAGAAGGAAATCTGTACAATCTCATTGAAGTCAAAGGAAGAAACTATCTTTTGTGACAATCGTATGAGAGTTGGATATGACATAAAAGAATAGGTCATATCAACTTTGATAACCTAATAAAGATCTATTCCAAGCATGTTGTGAGAGATATGCCAAAAATTACTAAGCTTGCAAGTACCTTTTGCAAAAAAAGTCAAATGGGGAAACACACAAGAGTAAGATTCAAGATAAAGGAGCACTCTACTACAATTCCATTGAAGTTGATTCATACATACCTATGTGGACCGACAAAAACATACGACCTGTATAGAGAAAGGTATTTTGTGTTTTTTATTGATGATTTCACTAGAATGACTTGGGTGTCTTTCTTAAGAGAAAATTCTGAAGCCTTCAATAAATTTAAAATTTTTAAGGCTATGTTTGAAATGAAATGGGATCAAATATCAAATGTCTAAGGTCTAATAGAGGTGGTGAGTTTACTTCTAATGAGTTTGAATACTTCTATGAAGAACATGGAATCAAAGGACAATATTTTGCTGCTAGAACTTCTCAACAAAATGGAGTAGTAGAAAGAAAGAATAGAATGGTTAAAGAGATGGCTAGGACAATGATGAATGAAGCCAAATTGTCTGATGCATACTAGAGAGAATAATTTCATACTAATATGCATATCCTTAATAGAGGACTAATAAGAGTTAATGGTTGCAAGACACCATATGAGCTATGGTATGGAAAACCTACATCTATCAAGCATTTCAGAATATTTGGAAGCAGATTCTACATCAAAAGGGATGAAGAAAATTTCAAAAAATTTGAATCTAGATTAGATGAAGGTGTCTTTCTTGGCTACTCATCAAGGACCAAAGCATACAATTTTTTTTTTTTCAACAAAAGGCTATTGCCTATATATATTTATATTGATATAATAGAAAATTTACATTATCATTTGTCATCAAACTATTGTCCACCCCTATTTATAATATTCCCTAATACAGACCCATAGTATCAACTTCTTTTAATTACATATATTGCAAATACTTTTGTATCCACAAAAAATTATAATCATTCGTAATATAGACCCATATTTTCATCTTCAATTCATATACTGTAAATCATCACATTCCATCTTCGAGCAAAAAACCGCTTGAGCTATCACATTCCATCTTCAATTGAGATACACCTTCAGTTGTCTCTTTCCATCTTTGAGCAAAAAACCTTCAAGTATCATTTGCATAATAACCAAAAATTTGTTCACCATCAAACAAACTATTCCTCCATCATTACAGGGTTTTCATTTTCTCCCTGATCTTCAACCATGATGTCTTCTGCAGGATGAATTTCAGGGCTAACATTAAGATTAAACCCTCAGTCTCCAAGAAAATCTACCTGCTGCACTTGTACTTCCGCATCCGTTTGAGCATTCTGGGTGTCGATTGGGAGATGGGTACTATTCTCATCTTCTAATTTAGGCATTTGGGGTGGCTAGGGTGGATCATGAACATGTATGAGGAGCACCATGATAGCCTGAACAATGAATTTTAATTTTTCTGTAAAGTCATCGTCAAACTCAACATCATACCTTCTAAGTGCATTCAACATGAGGTTAGAGTTTCATTGAGAGAGTGATTTGTTTATTGCTACAAACAACTTTGGAAATGTTGTACGATGCAACAAAAAGTGCCTAGGAAACAAGCCTCCAACGTAACCCTGTCCCTTCCAGAGATCATACTTTTGAGAGGATTTGGAGAGAACACCATTTGGAAAAAAGTCCTCATTCACTACTTTATTAGTTACCAATTCCACAAGCTTAACATCCTGAAGCAAGTCCAATAAATTGGATATGAACAAAGAAAGGAATTGAGATGGATAGATTATCCTCTTTGCCTCTCGCTCCAGGATTTCTTCGCCAATAACCCTCTTAATATGCTTGATAAATGTTGTGCAATGCCCTCTGAAAACCAGTTGAAGCTCAACTTCACCTATTTTCTTTGAGATCGGTAGCTCCCAATCGTTGACAAGAATAAAGACCCTGTAGTTTCACAGATAGAACTCCATTTGCCTCCTTGTACACTTCGCACAGTATAGCTTTGGAACTCTAATCTCACCACTACTAGAAGTATTTTATGAATTCATATACTCTATTCTCCAAGCCCTTTGCATAGACAAGTTTGTTGGTGTAAAATTGAGCAACAATCCCTCAAATTTATTTCCCATATCCAGGTTGAAGATGCCTTTTAGAAAGTATCTTATCAAAGCCTCTACAACATGTACTCTTATATCAAGGGAATTATTACATGGAACACTTTGGATAGCTTCTAATTGGAATAAAACCACACTTAGCAATGCGTAGCCTCTGCATAAAAATTCTCTAAATTTAGACATGCCTCCTTTATAATTCCAAGACATTTCATGGCAATTGGTGCCAAGTATGATTAAATCACACTCCCAGTTCACACATTTTAAAAAATGCGAGGATCCATATTTTTTGACACCTGTAGCCTACATAGGACACACAATGTTAGTTGAAAAGAGGTTGAATCTTACATCATGAGGATTTGCTCATAGTTTTTAACTGCCATTAGGAGTACTTCAAAAGCATATTTTTTACTCCTTAATTTGATCCCTAGAAGAAAAATTTTGGACCATAGCTCCACTCAAGCCACCTAAAACACTTCTTCATGCCAAAGAATTCACACAAGCTTACCATTAATAGTATTGTACCTCAGCATATAGTCTATCTCCCACATATTACCAAAATATGACGCAGGTTGATACTCACTGAACATAGCTAATGTCATGTATACTATCCCTAACCTTAACACATGCGATTTATATTTATGCAAAGTTATTTTAATCTATCTATGCTGCATGGCATGTGTTAATGTATCTACACAGTTGTACTTCCTGAAACAACACATTTGTCTATCCATTTGCCACTTGGCAATTTCTTCTCAAGCAAGAAGCAACACTTTACCATACACGTCATAAATTGGTTGATTCACTTTCCAAAATATCTACACTATTTTCCATGTGTTAATGTAACTACTCATCTATTCTCCTTGAAGCATCACATTTGTCTATACTTTTTCCACTTGTCAATTTCTTCTCAAACAAGTAGCATCACTTTGCCTTACACATCAGGAATGAGTTGATTTGCTTACAAAATAGCATTTTGCTCTCAAGATAAGAGCCTTTGATGAGTTTTTTCCTTACACATCAGGAATGCGTTGTTTCACTTCTCATAAGGCTTTTTTCTCTCAAAGAGTAAAGCCTTTTCCAAGTGCGTGCAATGTACACACTCCAGCTTAATGATGTGTTAAACATTTACAGTTTAGTAAAAAAATCTCTATCATCTCTTGACAATACTTCTACAAAGTTGGATTGAAATGTCTGTTCAACATGACAAAATTCCTCACTTAACTAATCACATCCATAGTTGGCCAAAAAATATACAACACTATTACCCTCTCTATATACATGGGAAATTTGATAGAATTCAAATTTGTCTAACAATGCCCATATTTGTTTCATTAGATAGCCTAATTTCCAGTTCACCAAATGTCGCTTTCGACATGCATTAATGATTAACAATGAATCTCCTTCAACTTGAATCTTTGAAAGCTTACAACGGCGAGCTAATTTTAAACCATAAATCAATGCCCGAGCCTCAGCTTCATTATTAGTTCCATTTTGTAATTTGTATGACATAGCACAAAGTACCAACCCCTTATGGTCTCTAATGATAGCACCTGCTCCTGGAAAACCCGGATTCCCTCTAGAAGCTCCATCACAACTCAGTTTAAACAAGCCCTTTAATGGAGGTATCCACCTTATTTCTTTTCTATTAATTTTTTGAGTTAACTGAAACTCACTTCCTTTAAATGGTAGCTTAAGAAAAGGCCAACTCATCATTAATTTTGAATCCCAATCTAAAAATATTGAACCCACATGTTTCACTTTACTCACATAACCATTTACAATTTATGCGATTGATTGTTCTAAGGTAATCAACACCAACTAAAGATTAAATTTTTATTTTCAAAAAATAATCCTATTTCTTGCCCAGCATAAAGCCCAAAGTGGTGATGCTGGAATAACTAACCAGATCCTGGCAAAAAAAGAATTGGAAAAAATAATTGGCCATCCTAAGAATAATTTCTAGAGAGTATCAGATAATGGTGAATTTAAATTCATTTTGTTTAACACAAATAACCAACAACTTTGTGCAACCAAACACTGCAAGAAAAGATGATTGACATCTTCAAATTCCTCATTGCAAAGTACACATTTAAAAGGCTCCGCAATCCCTAACTTTGAGATCCTATCACTTGTTAAAATATTGCTTCTAATAGCTAACCAAGAGAAGCACCCAACTTTAGGAAGAATCATAGGGTTCCAACAAAATTTGTATGCTCTTTGTTTCTCTACCTATGCCCCTGACTTTGAAATTGACTTATACCCATCTTTAACTGTGTAAGAACCAGAATTAGACTTTACCCAGATTAATCTATCAATACCAACATTGCAATAAACAATCCTTTTTTGTAAGATAGCTTTCAAAATCACTTTATGATCATTAGCAATTGCAAACCTTGAGAAATCCTTCCAAGTTACTCTACCAGATAATGGATCCACCAAATAAAAATAATCTCCCACATTCACACCCCAACTTTCTGACATCAAAGCTTCTGTTCTACGAAAATCATGCAATGAATTCAAACTTGGAGACTCATTCCACAAATCCTTCCAAAAATGTGCCCTTTCCCCATCATTGACCTCCCAGGTTAGATGTGGTATAATAATTTTCCTACAAGAAACCAAGAAATTCCACATAATGGACCCCAAAGGAGGATTTAAAACTGTCAATATTCTTAATGGATTTTCATTATCCAAGTATTTCTGTTGCATTAACTTACACCATTTCAAATGAGGCTTAGCATACATGTGCCAAACCATTTTTGCACTTAAAGCCATATTTCTTTCTACCAAATTATGTAGACCCGCACCTCCTTTTAGCTTCTCCAGGCACATAGTTTCCAATGATATTAAAGGAATTTTCTTCTTGCTATCTATATTACCAGTCCACAAAAATTGCTTGATCAACTTTTGGATTTGAATAATGATAGATTTAGGAGCTTTCATAAAAAACATATAATAATTTGGAATTGTGGACAAAACTGTCTTGACCAATAAGATTCTCCTAGATAGAGACAACCAACAACCTTTCCAGGACATAACTCTTGTTTTTATGCTTTGAATAATTTTATGCTAGTAAGAGACCTTTTTTTGCCCTACAAAAAAGGGTATACCCAGATATTTGCATGGGAGTTGGGCTTGTTTGAAGCCTAGAATCTTCAGAATCCGCTTTTCTACAACATTTTTTGTGTTAAAGATATACACTTTAGATTTAGCCTCATTAATTTTCTGACCAGAAACTAAACAATATTTGTTAAGAATTGATTTAAAATGTCATGCTTTAGATATAGCTACCTTACCAAAGAGTAGAGTATCGTCAACAAACAAATAATGAGTAATGGTGATAGTTGTATTTGGTATTGAGATTCCTTGAATAGAACCCTGACTATGAGCTACATGAATTGACCTACTAAAGGCCTCTGCTAAAATTATGAATAGAAAGGGCGAAAAAGGATCCCCTTGACGAACTCCTTGTGTTGATCCAAAAAAACCAACTAGAGAACCATTTAGTAAGATTGAAAATTTCGTGCCGGTATTGGCATGGTGTGATGGTTTAATGGTGGCATTGTTGTTCTTGCCACCAAGGTTCAAACCCCATTGGGGTGGTATTGTTGAATGGATGTATTCCGGTTCATAGCTCTAGTCAAAAGCGTTTACCCCTTGAATAAAAAAGATTGAAAATTTTGCAGTAGACAAGCAAGCCATGATCCACTTTCACCACTTAGCTGAAAAATTGAACCTGAGTAATACCTGAGACAAGAAACCTCAATCAACCCTGTCATATGCCTTTTGCATATCCAATTTAATAATCATTGAAGAGATTTTTTTCATGGCCACCGAATGGAGAACTTCATGTGCAAGTATTGCACCCTTAGTTGTTTCCCTTCTTGGCACAGAGCCCCCTTGCTCTTCTAAGACAATTTTGGATACAAGTGGATGTAAACGAAGATATATGGCTTTGGTAAAAAATTTATAAATAGTGTTGCACAAAGAAATAGGCCTAAAATCAGAAAATGAATGTGGCTGATCAATCTTTGGTATAATAGCAATATGTGTCACATTAAATTTTCTTAACATGCCACCAAATTTTCTTGATTCCTCCATTTCATTTAAAATATCTATACCCACAAAATCCCAACATTTTTGAAAAAAGATGGCCGTGAAACCATCTAGGCCTGGAGCCTTGTCTGGTGGCATAGAAAATACAAGATCTTTAATTTCCTTTAATGAAAAAGGATCTAATAGCCTCTCATTATCTTTAGGAAGGATTAAATGTGGAATGACATGAAGAAGCTCCTCTCTTTCACTTACCAACTGATCATTACCGGACTTATTAGCAGATAACAAAGAAGAAAAGAATTTTATACCTTCTTTTTGAATATCCTCTTCCTTTGTTAAGCATGCACTCGTGAGACTATCATGAACTGAAAAAAAATGAATTTTTCAACTTCTTTATTTGCGTAGAGATATGAAAAAACTTGGTATTTATGTCCCCATACTTTAACCACAACTCTTTTGAATTTTTCCTTTGGTACACTTCCTCCCTTGCAAGCAATTCTTTCCATTCTACTTGTAGCAATTGTTGTTCTTGAAATAAGACACTGTCTAAGCCATTTGCAATAATTGCTTCATTTAGCTCAGAAAGTTTTTTATAAACCAACTCCTTTTGCAAAAAAACATTTTTAAACACTTGTCGATTCCACAATTTTAACTGCTTTTTCATGTTATCTAGCTTCATACCCAGCTAAAACATCCTAGAACCCTTAACCAGTACACTTCCTCCCTTGCAAGAAATTCTTTCCATTCTACTTGCAGCAATTGTTGTTCTTGAAATAAGACACTGTCTAAGCCATTTGCAATAATTGCTTCATTTACCTCAGAAAGTTTTTTATAAACCAACTCCTTTTGCAAAAAAACATTTTTAAACACTTGTCGATTCCACAATTTTAACTGCTTTTTCATGTTATCTAGCTTCATACCTAGCTAAAACATCCTATAACCCTTGCAAAAAGGTGCACTTAACCACCACTGCTTTAGTAAAATTTGAAATTGTGGATGGCGGAACCACATTGCCTCAAATTTGAAAGAGGATTTCCATTTTGGCTTAACATTCTTTAAACTCAATTCCAAAGAAATTGCAAAATGATCAGAAGCATTAAAAGATAAATTTTTTAACGCTAAATCATATTCAGTTGCGCCCTAATTTGGAGAGATACGAAATCTATCAAGTCTTTCCACAATTTGAAAAAAGTCTTTCCTCCTATTAGTCCAAGTAAAACTTCCATTCAATAGGATAATGTCCACCAAAGAATTACCTTGGATGAAGGACTGAAAGTCTTCCATATCCTTTATGGATGCAAAAATACCTCCTTTTTTTTGGAAGATGATGCTATAGCATTAAAATCACCTGTTAAAATGACCTTATCTTGACCCAACTGATCCAAAATAAGACTCAACTTATCCCAAAGATGTTTTTTCCCCACTGAACTGGTCGGACCATAAACATTTAAAGCAGCCAAAATGTTAAGTCAAAATGAGTAATCCGCATTAGCTGCCAATTACACTCACAAGTAACTTGAGAGATACTTACTGTTTTATCATTCCACAAAGTGATAAGACCCCCAAATGCTCCTTGTGAAGGTGATTGGAAAGATCTCCACTTAGACCATTTTTTCCTAAACTTTTCAAACGCTTCTTTTGACACTTTGGATTCTTGTAGCACCACTACATCTGCCCCACATGTATCTAATTGTTGCTTAATTTGGGCCCGCATTCCAAGATATTAGTTTCATATATAATACCCTAGGAGATCAACAAGCTCTCCTTGGTCTTTTTTTGTTTTCACTATCACCAAACTTGTGACCATCTAAAGTAGATTGAATCCCTGCATCTATTTCTTCTTGAAGCTTCACTGCTAATGACTTCCTACCTCTTTTAGTAGGCAACTTTTTGCTACTGGGCATCAACGAAGTTTGAACTATGGATGGAGTATCAAAATGATCAATCTCCCCTCCTTCACCTAACACCTCTATTGCAATCTCTTTGATAACTAATTCCCCAATAGAAGAAAGTGCTTCATCTACAAATGTCTCAAGATCTTTATCAAGGGAAAAAGATGAAAAACAGAGAGGAGAAGTCTCCCCTATACTTTTTTTAGGAAAAATGGTATTAAATTTCCTTTCATAGTGAGATTCTACCTCTGCCCTTTGATCGGATAGAAGCATAGCACAATCCCTTTCACTAAAAGTCTCAAAAAAATTGTTAAAACAATATGACTATCAAGATCAATAGTTAGCATTGTAGCACATTCATTGATTTGTTGAATACTTTCACTCTTGATCAACGAAACAAGGAGGCGTAGAGAGTTGAAAAATGAACTAAATGATAGTAAGTTTTCCCAACCTTCTGATAACGTAAGAGTAAAAATTTTATGCATAAGAGGATACTCCTTTAAAGTTGGTACACAGATTAAATTATCTGAAGAAGTAGAATCCAAATTAAAAACAAGTCCACCCTTAATATTTCCTTTTGTTAGAACTTGATTCATGACTAAAACACCCTGCCCACTGGAAGACGCCCTGAAAAACAACCAAAGGTCTAAAAGTATTCCCTTACATATCCCACCCTTGAATCACATCTGATTCTGAGATTTGAGTGACAATATCCTCAACACATGAGGAAGGCATAGGCGCCTTTTGAGGAAAAGAGTAGACAATGTCATCTATTTCCTCAAAGATTTGACACTCACATCTCGGATGAAGAAGAGAATGACAAAATGAGCAAAACAATTTAGGGTCTTCAACTACAATTTATTGCTTCCACACCCCATAAGGAGATGTGATGTTAACAACAAAGGGAAAATTCTTAGTTACATCAAGAAGAACACAAAGCCTCACAAACAAGGAAGGGTTTTTAAAAAAATCCAAATCATGTCGAATAAAGATACACACTTGGTTACCTAGAATTTCAATAAGCTTAATCTCTTTGTATTCAAGTGGTAAACCCTACAGTTGGATCCGAAAAGGCATAAACCTTATCCTAGCTTAGGCAAGAGAGAAATTAGGGATCCAAGGAGTAGTATATAAGCCAAAACCTTCATAGAACCATGACTTAACCTTATGGATTGCATTTCTAGCTTCGATCTTGTCAAAAATAACAACAAAGAATCCCTCCCCCTTATTAAGATAAAAAACCTGAGAAGACCCTTCCCTTTCTTGAAACACCCAAGATTGCAAAAATTTCAACAGGGGAGAAGATTTCCAAAACTTACAAATAAGCGCTAACCCCTGAAGATCACGTACTTGAGGCTGAAGCATTTCCTTTGTAAAGGTAAGTGGAACAGATCCTTGGAAAGAAAAAGACCCTTTCTGCATAGGATGCCAAACTTTCTTTTGGCTATTAACACCAGAAGCTTTTCCAACAACCTTTTGTTTCTGGAATATAGAGTCCTCCAAATTTTTACCCTTTTGACCTAAGAAACTAGAATTGGGAATTGGAATAGAGTTAGGAAATGTAGTTGGTGACGAAGCAGAAATAGCAGACATCAAATTTGGATTGAAGGAAGCTCCACCATTAATTGGAATACTATTAGGAAAAGTAGCTGGAAGAGAAGGGTTAATGTCATTACTTGGTATGAGAGTAATATTATTTGGAAATGTACATGGAGGACGAACAGAGACCACCTCAGCCCAAGAACATTGAGAAGATCTTGGATAATCAACATGAGAACCAGAATCCAATTCACAAATATCAAAGACTGGTTGCATAACCCTACACAACTGATGCCCGGTACGAGAAATGGATCTAGGAAACAAAGTAGCCTCATCACGCCTTTGATTCAAAGTGCTTCCTAAAGGTTTATCCTTTTAGCCTCTATATGGAATTGAGCCCATGAATGAGCCTATGTAAGGTGTCGAGCCCATGGAAGCATCATGAAAACCCCAAGGTTCTTTTGAAAAATCATTTCTAGCAACCCGACAACCTGATCTTCGAAATGATGCTACTGAAGTATGCAAAGATGGGTGCCTCCCTTCCCAATCACTGTCATGGAAGCCTAAATATTTCACAGTGTAAGGAAAGCAACAGTGCGGAAAACGCTTTCCTAATGCAAAATCCTCAGAAGAGAAGTGCAAAAAACCATATTTAACAATTTCATACATTTGAGATGCACATTCACAGAACAAAAGGAAAGACAAAATAGATCACACACACATAGATAACACCAGATATATGTGGGAAAACCCTTACGGGAGAAAAACCCACCACACCAAGTAAAATCACTTTGTATTATAGTAAATTGATTACATACAGAGTTACAAACTTTACTCTTAGATGTTAACTCACAGCAGCATAAACATCCCCTTGGTCAACCTCACTCACAAACAACCATTCGCTAAATCATCTCACTATTACAATGCTTGTCCAACATACAATGAATACATATCACACTTTTCCAAATAACAACCATTAGGGTATATTTAATTACTTCATCGACAAGCTTCCTTCATCTCCAGTTAGGCATGCAACACACATTGGGTTGCCCAACATTAAATTTTGGTTACAAAGAATATTACTAAATTTGCACTCTGTCAACTCCCGAGTCAAAATATGCATTTAATCGCTAACAAAAAATAAATCTTTCGACCAATGATTGTTGATTTACAACAGCGATGTAAAATCAACAAATGAAATCATGCCATGTATCAACACATCACTCGTCCATCGCTTTGAAAATCACACCAAATTGTCTGCCATTCCTTGTGGTCTTTCTACCGTGCCACCGCTAGCCATCCAAACAACCCTCGAGGTATGGCGGTATCCCACGCTACCGCTAGATAGGTGAGAAGCTCCCACGGTATGGCAGTATACACTGCACTACCGCTGCACATCCGGTGAACTCCTGTGGTATGGCGATAACCGCGCCACCATGGCCCAATGTAAAGACACCTGCAGTATGGCAATATCCATTGCACCACCGCTAGACAACCAACAAAACCTTGAGGTATGGCAGTACCCACGCTACTGTGTCTCAACTTGAAGAAACCCATGGTCTGGCGGTATATACTGCACTATCGCTAGCCATCCGAGAGACCCCCGCAGTATAGCGGTACCCCGCGCTACCGCTAGTCATCCAAGAGACCCCCACAGTATAGCGGTACCTCGTGCTACCACTAGTCATCCAAGAGACCCCCGCGGTAAGGTGATACACCGCACTACCACACCTCTACTTGAAGGTTCCCCCAGTATGGCAGTAAGAGCATGAACACAAAGGGAAATCTGCCAAGTCTTTAACAGAGTTTCAAGCTAGCAAGTTGAGGCACATTTTTCCAACACACAGAATGACTGATTTTTTTTGAAAAATTGTCATTGGAGTAGAAAGGTGCATTCTGAGATGCATAGTGCTCCATTCTCCCCATTTGATCTCAATCCCATAAAAATGTTACAATAAAAGACTGCATAGAATTGTTGAAAGTATAAATGTGAAAATTGACAAGGATCTACATCATTCACCATCAGTTAAAGGGGATCAAAATTTTGAACAATCAATTAGTATAGATGAAGAAGATGAAAATAAAAAAGAAGATTTTGAAAGTACAAAAGCTCCAACTAGGTATGTTTAGAAAAATCACTCTGAAAATTAGATTCTTGGAAACAAGAATGATGAAATTATGACTAGGAGAAGATTAGCACGAATGAATGAATAGGTAAATATTTTTTTGTTATCTAAGGTCGAGCCTAAGAATTTTTCAAAGGCGAGAAAAGAGGAGAATTGGATTGTTGCAATGGAAGAATAATAAATTAGATTGAAAAGAACGAGACTTGGGAACTTGATCCAAGGCCTAAGAGCAAAAATGTAATTGTCACCAAATGGGTATTTAGAAACAAATTAAATGAAGATGGGAAGGTAATGAGAAATAAGGAAATATTAGTTTGCAAAGGATATGCGTAGGTAGAAGGTATTAATTTTGAAGAAACTTTTTCTCTTGTGGCTAAATTAGAAGCAATTAGGATGTTCTTGGCATACTGTCTATAAGAATTTCAAGTTATACCAGATGGATTCCAAATCAACATTTTAAAATGGAAATCTTGAAGAGGAAGTGTATATTGAGAAACCTGAAGGGTTTTAGTTGTCTGAGAACAAGGATTATGTCTGCAGATTGAAAAAAGCATTGTATGAATTAAAATAGGCTCATAGGGCTTGGTATTCTAGATTGGAAAATCACCCACAACATCAAGGATTCAAAAGAGGGATTGCATATAGCAATATTTACATCAAGATAGAAGGTGAGTATTAATTGATAGTTGTTGTCTATGTCGATGCCATTATTTTTGGTGGCAACAATGACAAGATGTGCAAAGAGTTTATAGAAGAGATGTAAAAGGAATTTGAGATGTCCATGCTTGGTGAATTATCATTTTTTCTTGGTTTGCAAATTGCTTAGCCAAATAAGGGAATCTTCATATCACAAACCAAGTATGTCAAGGAGATGTTGAAGAAATTCAAGATGGAATACTACAAGCCATTAGGCACACCAATGATGACAAGATGCAAGCTAAGAAAGGATGACGAGTCACCTGAAGCAAATTAGACTCTGTATAGGTCAATGATTAGAAGCTTGTTGTATTTGACTACATCCAAACTTGACATTATGCAGGTTGTGTGCATGGTAGCAAGATTTTAGGCAGAAACTAAGGAAACACATGTAAAGGCAGTAAAGAGAATTTTTAGGTACTTAAAGAACACCATTGACTATGGTTTTTGGTATCCTAGAGGTGATGATTTCACTTTAGCAACTTACATGAATGGCATGATTGTACAAGAAGTATTTATGATAGAAAGAGTACCAGTGGTGGTTCATTCTTTCTTGGTGACAAACTTGTGTCATGGCTAAGAAAGAAACAAGATTCAATGTCTTTGTCTACAATAGAAGCATAATACATTATTGGAACATCATGTTGTACTCAAGTGCTTTAGATGAAATAGTCACTAAAGGATATAAAAGTTGAGTATAATTAACCTATTTCAATTCTATGTGATAAAACAAGTGCAATTAACATTTCAAAGAATCTAGTGATGCATTCTAGGACAAAGTATATTTTAATCAAACATCATTTCTTGAGAGAAAAGGCTGGAGATCAGGAGGTCAAATTAGGATATGTGATTACTCAAGATAAAATTGTAGATATATTTACAAAACTTCTTCCTAAAGAGATATTTGATTATCTCAAATAGAAGATAAGAGTGACAATTCCTTCTTCCTTTCAGTAAACAATCAGATGAAGCATAGGTTTAGGGGGAGTACTTTGAATCCTTTTCCATTTATATCAAAGAGGGAGAGTTTCAAGAAGATTTGGATAGGGAGATTTATTGGAAAGGGGGAGAAGATTCATAAATTTAGCATTTCTATCAATGACAAATGGGGAGATTGTTAAAAATTATTGTCAAAAGGGAAAAATTTCTCATTGGTGTTAAAGCTTAGCATTATGGGGGATTCTTGCTTATTCTGGTCTATTCATTTTTTCTCATGTCCTGGGAGTGTTTCTGCATTCAGTGATGGGAGTTTGATCTTCTTTGGACTGCATCTGTGTTAGGGTTTCATGCTCTGTTGGGGTTTTAGCCCTAATTATTCTAAACTCTAAGTGTCATGTATGGGCATGCACTTTATCTTCTAATTTATTGTTGACTTGCTCTAGGTCATTCCCAGTTACTTAAGTTACAACTTAAGACACTAGGCATGGTTGGTTTACCAGCCTAGTGCACCGCTTGCCTCAATTCCAAAATATTTCCCCTTGTCTAAAGTTAATACTTTAGTAGTGAAATGTATGATGTTGATGGGATAGGTGTTGAACTTCCACTCACCCACAGGAGAAATGGTGGGCCCCATTTTTGGGTTTGTGGTTGCATGGAATGGCTATGTGGCAATCTTCCATGAGCTCATGCAAAGAGAGAGAATGGAGGCAGAAAGTCATGCGAAAGGGTAGGTAGGCGACACATATAAAAGTTGGGCCTAGAAGGAAAGTGTGTTTTGTGGATACAACACATGTTGTTTGTCTGCTTATTTGCAAAGGTTATGGTGGCTCTTGTTTCTTGTTGTGCGGTGTTGTGGGAAGTTGACATGTGATATTTTTCCACATGCCTGCAAGCATAAAGAAAAATCAAGAAAAAGTTGCATGGTGTTGTAGGAGGTTGACAGGTGGCAGTGTTCCACGTGCTCACAAGTAAAAAGGAAAGAAAGTAAAAAGTTGTGTAGTGAAACAAAAGGTTGACATATGTCCAGGATGTCTTTTTAATGTTAGATTGGATGGCTACTGAGCGCCCATAAAGAAGAGAAAGAAGGTTGTGTGGAGGCTCGAAATGCTGACATGTGGCCATGTTCTGCTTGTTCACAAGAAGAAAGGGAAAGAGGAGAGAGAACACTATGTAGGCTCAAAATGTTGACATGTGGTTGTGTTCTGCTTGTTCACAAGAAGAAAGGGAAAGAAGAGAGAGAGAATTGTGGAGGCTTGAAATGCTGACACGTGGTCGTGTTCTTGTTCACAAGAAGAAAGGGAAAGAGGAGAGAGAACACTACAAAGGCTTAGAATTTTGACATGTGGTCATGTTTCAATTATCCACAAGAAGAAAATGAAAGATGAGAGAAAGTATTGTGGGGGCACAAAATGCTGACACTTGTCCAAGACTTTTCAATGGTAGATCTATGGATTTGTAGAAGATTGATATGTGTCCATGGTGACGTATGCTAAGAGAATTTTAAACATGATATTTGAATTATCATTGGTCGTGGAATATTCCCTGTCAAAGGTATCATGATTTAAATGTGCACCTTTCAATCTTCCCACAAAGATTGAAGATCAACAACTCAAATTCAAATATACTCAATGGCTAGTTCCTGGTTCAAAGTTTTCTCTACACATGTTGACAACATAACGATTGGAAAATATTTTTTCAAGCTGACTTATACTACACCAAACGTACTAATTTTTGGTTTGGCCAACATTACAATGTAATCTACAAACCTCGATCAATATTTAAGAAAATTGCTTCAAGTTGTTGAGTATGTGTGTAACAATACAATCTTTGAGTCTATACATGGTTTTTTGATTTGTCTGAGCACTTCATGTTGAATCTTTCAAGGAAAAGAATGTTTGTGTGATGCAAAGTTGTGTATGTATGTGAGGCTGTGAAATTGACAAAGCAGAATTGCAATATCTCTTTGAAAGCTTCATGAAAGAAACTCATATGTTACTTTCTCTATAACTATCTATGATGTATTCTATGGTTGATGCCACAACTCATGTGAGGTTGGTGCCTCTCAATAGGTTGATGCTTATTGACTTGGCTTAGGGATTGGTGCCTCCTGTAGGTTGGTTCCTGAAAATTTATTGTAACATTTGTATTTTATTGTGAGGCTAGATTTGGATAGTAGATCCGAGCAGCTCTTTTCACTGTGGTTTTTCTCTTCAGGGTTTCCATGTAAATTTGGTGTTGTCTTGTGTGATTGTATTAATTGTTTCTTCCGATTTCATTGATGACGCTTTAATGTTATTTGGTGCATTGATTAAAGTTAAAATTTATGATATACCGATTCACCCCCCTCTTAGTATATTTGTGTTCAACATTGAAGAGATTTATATGTGATAGCTTGATGTTTTTTTGGTGAAGGGGAAGGAATATTTGGTTTGTAGGTTGAAATGGTCAGTGTATGGTTTGAAGCACTCACCTTGTATGTGACACTAGATTTTTATGTGTTTACACTAAAAATGGGTTTTTTTAGGAGGAAAATCATTATGTTTATATTAAAATTATTAATGATAATATTATAATCATTGTCTTGTAGGTGGATGGCATATTTATTGGCAATAATAAGGTGATCCTTAGGGAGATCAAACATAAATTTCTAGCATATTTGATATGAATTATATAGGGATTTCTAAATATACACTTGGTAAAGAGATTAAAGGGACCATGTACACAAAAATATTTGGTCAAGTCTGAGTATGTTGATATGATTTTATAATGGTTTAATATGCGTGATTTACAGACACTCAAGTATTCCTTTGATTGTTGACACTAAGATTTCCTTGGATATGTGTCCCAAATTGAAGTGATAATTTTGAGGAAATTTGTATCATTATTTATGCTAGTGTTATTGGTAGCTTGATGTATGTAATAGTTCATACTAGATTAGATATTGTCCAAGTAGTGAGAGTTTTGGGCAAGTTTTTGAATAATTCTGGTAAGGAGCATTAGATTTATGTTGAAAATGTGTTTAGCTATTTATGAGGGAATTTTTATGATCTTTTATGTTATCATGGTACTAATGATGTGGATAAGACATTAAACGTACATGGCTTTATAGATGCATATTGGGAAGGTTACTTGGGTAGTCAAAGGTCCGCTAGTGGTTATGTGCTCCCTTTGTTTGATGGTGTAGTGAGTTAGATGAGTAAAAAGTAGTTCATGGTTGTTTTATCCACCATTGACGTATAGTATATGTCTACTACACATTCCTCTCAAGAAGCAGTATGGTTATAGAGACTATGTTCAAGTATTGGTTTTGATGGTGGTTGAAATCAGTTGTAATAGTAGAGTGCTAATTGTTTGACTGTTAACCCCATCTATCATGCTATTATGTTTAGTATCATTTTTTGTGTGAGATGGTAGAGAATGGTAACGTCACTTTGTATAAATTTGACACTCAATATGATGTTACAAATTCCCTTATGAAGTCAATGAGCATGAAGTAGTTCTCTTGATATAGAAAGGTTATGGGCCTTGCATCTTGTACTTGGTTTATTTAATGTCATATGGATTTCATTGCAATGTTTATATCAAGTGGGATAATTTATAATGGTGTGATATTTAATTGTAATTCTAATATATATTTTTCCATGCTTCCAAACATCTTGGAGAGGGTACTTAGATGCCCCTTACATGGATGACAGATAATATTTTATTACTTTTTTCTATTGACTTGGATTATTGGTTGTATTGAAATTAATAGAGGAGGTGGACCATGATAACGGTAGTTACACATCAATTAGAGGTCATTTGTGGTATATGGAGCAACTCTTTATTATTGGTGGATCCCATGTGATTTGGTTGTTGGATTTGGATACCATTCTTAGGATATATGCCATTATGGGGAGTTACAATTCAAATATTTTTCATAATGATTTTATTTATGGTGTGGGAGTTACTTTTTCTATTGTTGACTTCATGGGAGTTACATTTACCATTTTGGAGATTTCCCATATGTATAAGGTGTGATATTTTTGCATGAGGTGGATTTGGGTACCTATTTTTGGCCCATGAGATCTTCTCTTATTTTCTAAACCTTTTATGGTTTCTTGTTTATGTACGTTCTATAAATTGGAGCCTTGAGATAGTAGTTTTATATGTTATTACATAGGTACATAGGTGCTATTGGAATGATGTCAGATTGAAGGTTGAAATTGTGTTGCATATGGACTCTTGTGTGATTTGATAATTTTTGTTTATGAATTTAATCTTTGACATTATATCTTAATGGGTATTTTAATGTTGCATTGTTAAAAATCAAATTTGCATGCTCTTTAGATCATTAACATTTGCAATAGTTTGCCTTGAATTAACAACAATATGGTCAAGAAAGTGAGAACACAAAATATTCAACCTAGATCTATTATCAACAAGCATTATATTGATTTTTTTTTCTTATACCTTGTGACAATAATTAATTGGAGGGCTTCGTTAAGAACTAAAGGAAGAAAATTTAGATGAATAAAATAAATAATATAGATTCTATCATAGAGGGTAGTTCAGTGGGTAAGAGAGGTTGTTGACTGAAAATCCTCTACAAATTTTGTTGAATGATGTCCCTAAGAGAATAAGAGGGCTAAAGGAGATCCCAAAGATATGGCTTAGCTTGGGAGATTATAGTAGTAGATGGAAGAAAATTTGGGATAGGTGTGTTTTTATGATTTCATCGAGTGCCATGGGTATGATTGAGTCTATGATAATCATTGTTAAGGGAGGGTAACTAATTATTTGAACGAGGGGATGAAAGAAAGCCTTGTACTATTATTTTTAGGGTCAAAATGGCTTGTACATATATATGAGGAGTAGGATTATGTGGCACAATTATGGGTTGAATGTGAGAAATGGAAAGGTCTCTAAATTTTTCATTGAGACCTTTAAGCATGTGTGCGATAACAAGAATAAACTAGAAGATGAGTAAGTGATGTTACACTTGAGTGGGCTAGAGGTGGAGAATGAATCATAAATAAAATTAGGTTCTCATAAACTGAAGGAAAAATATTTACATATAAATAAAACTAATTTAAGTATTTTATCATTTAAACGGTGGAGAAAAATATATCATAATAGTAATTAAAGAGCTTCTAGTAGAAAATTGTGTATGAGATTTTGAATTAAAAAAAATCATTATGGAAGTGACATAATATTGCACAAGTTTTTAGAGTCTCTTTCATTATAAAATGCCCTACATTTAGAGAGTGAAGAAGAAACAACATATATATAATAATCATCATTAGAAAGAGATCTAGATCTTTACCATAACATGAATCTCATATGAATCATCGATAGAGTGCTCATAATTTTTGGTAGAGAGGATGACAAAGGGATTGTGGGATGATTGATATTTGGGGGAGAGGGAGGTGATAAGTTGTGGAGAGGAGAGACCAAGGACACACTTGGTTTAAGAGGTGAATTAGGTGAAAGTGTGGCATTACTAGAATTTCTAAAGGAGAGCCCGAGTGAATCATAAGAAACAAAAGACAATGGATAAAGGGATTTTAAAGTGACAAGAAGGAAAATTTTGGATCTCATGAGGAGAGTAAGGACAAGGTGGTGGATCATAGGAAGGAAGAAGCATAGGGATACTAAAAATGGAAGGGAACAATGGTGCATACAAAAAGGGATCATATCTATAGGCATGATGGAATGTGTACATGTTAATAGGGAAATGGCTAGGTAAAGGAGGATAATGAGTGGGATAAGGACATGCTTTAATTGTTGTTATGTGGAGCTCAATCAGACTTGGTGTTTAAATTTTCCCCACTTTAATCAACACATTTTCCCCCCAAAGTAATCAACGAGGGAATGCAAGGGGGGCATAAGATTTTGTAATCATGTTATAAACAGTCGTATAGTTTCCCGAGAATGGAACAATTTTTTACATCAAACTGAAAACGAACAAACACAGTTTTAGACAATTGTGTGTTATTATTTTGGTGTGGATTGGAAAGTGTTACAATGTGTGTGAAGGTTGTTGTAGATCATGTGGTACAATGTGAGGAAGTGACAAATTTTAAACATAAGTTATTGTGTTGGGCGCACATAGCATTGTGTGTGGAAATACAGAGCAGTGAAAATCATGGATTCAATTGGTGTATGTTGCAACTATTGTTGCAGGTTATTTGTAAATGTATTTGCTAGGAGTTAATCAATCAATGGACTGTTGTCTGTGGACATAGCCCAAGCATAGGGTGAACCACGTTAAAACTCTTGTTGTCTCATTGTTTCTATGAATTATTTCATTCTTCTGTTATTGTGTTCCATGATTAACTAATTGCATTTAATTGGAAATTCAAGCTCTCTATTTCCTACCTATAATTCTTAACATTAATACCATTATATGGCTCATCCCATAAAATTTTGGAAAAATGTTAATTCAAGTGGTTGTATAGAGTAGAGACTTCAATGTTGATGTCATTCATGGGGGAAGAGAAGACTCAAAAATACAAGAATGGTAAGAAGTAGGAGGAAATAAAGTATCAGGGGAAGATGGTTCAGGGTGATACAATCATCATAAGGTATTAGAACTAGATAATAATAATGGGAAAATCATGAAAGGTGTAAAAAAAGAGATCATTAAGGGATGTATAAGAAATTTTGGTTGAGAGAGTAGGATGAGTAATATTAGATGAAGAAGAGGGTAAGATAGAAACATAGTGCTAGAATCACTAATTAGAACATTAGGTTGTGTAGTGGAAAGTGAAAATGGAGAAGGATTAGTGGTGTAAAAATGAACATAAAGGATATAATAATGTATAAGTCATTAGAATATGCATTAAGAAAGCTAGCAAGATTAGGAAAATGGGAGAGGTGAGTCCATAAGAAATCGGTGGAAAGAGGAGAATAGTCTTAAGTCAATAAAGTTGAGGAAATGCTTCAAAACAACGTGGTGAGTATAGCAAAAAAAATTGGGAACAACGAAAGACATAACATGAGAAATGAGATAGAAGGTATGATCCATGGTATAAGTCAACAAAAGAGTTAACATCAGGATGAAATGTAGCAATAGGTGGAGAAATAGGATTTGGGTAGGTTTTATGAAGTGTTAGAGAGGCTAGGATTGGTAAGAAAACAAGAGTTAATGGTAAACCAATGCTAGGGGTAAAGGAAAGGTGTCTCGTAAAGGGTTGAAGGTTGTTGTAGAATCTTGAACAAATAAAATGATCTAAAGTTGATAAAGAGAGAAGGCTAAATGCAAGTAGGACCTAGGCTTTTGGAAAGTGAAAGAAATAGAGATGAATATAAGTGATGAGAGAAGAACGAAAAGAAACATATAAGATGTTACACAAGGATTTAAGGAAAAAATCATGCAAGATACATGTTCACAAAATGAAAGAACCAAAAATAAGGATTATTTTCTTAGCTGTGTATTGAATTAGATCAAAATTAAGGACTTTCAAAAGTGGGTAAAGAGCCCTAATTTAAACTAAGAAATTTACACATTAGTTGAGATTGACTAAAGACTAGAGGTATAACTTGGAAACATAAACTAATAAATGAAAAAAAACATATGCAAACTATGAGTAGGAAAGAGAAAACAATGAAACTTTGATGCACCTAGAAGTGGAATGTGAATGATTCTTTGACGTTAGAACATGCTAAAAATTCTATAGAATTTTTTTGGATGGTGTTAGTAGTGTTATGTAAAAATAGGTGCTACCATTACGGAAAGTGTTTGGAAAAATGTGCTAGAAGTGAAAATAGGGGCACTAGAAACATCATTAGTGTCTACAACCCCCTATGTGAAAATGAGCTTCGAATGATAATTTTTTTGCAAGAGCTAGCTTGATAAGTCTATAGGTTGTTCAATAAAAATGGACTATTTACGACACACAAAGAAAATGAAATTAATGCAAGATTGATATCTTATGTTTATGGTAAGAGAAAAATAAAAAGAAAAGAACAATTCCACTTGGAAAAAAAATGAGATGACTTGTGTGGGATGTAGAACATTGTAGAAAAAAATGGATTAAATTTTGGAAGCTTCAAGAGTTGATTTGTGATAGAGGGGCACAAGTGTCTAGAAATTTGCACCAAAAGTGAAAATAGAGGCACTAGAACCAACAAACGCATCCAAGGGGTCCAAGGGGTGCAGATGTCTAGTGCTCAAAATGACTAATTTAAGGGAATTTATCTTTCAAATTTCTAAGCACTTTTCTCTTTCGGTCCAATTATTAAAATACATAGATTCTTTAGTAAAGTTATAATAAATAAACTTTAATGAAAGAAACCCTACAAAATGGAAACATAAGAGGGGAGCTTGCCTTTATTAGCCCCATTTTGGGTATTCCAACACAATCCACATGCATTAGTATGGCAACACATGTTTAATCAAATATATGCAATGACAATGGCAATGATAACAAGAAAAGAAAAACCTTAGGGGTGCAAATAGCAAAAAGGAGATAACAAAGAGGAAAAGGAGGATGTAAAGGGATGATAAAAAAATATCACAAAGATGCTAGTATGAATTAGGAAGGCTTGGACAAGATGAGGGATTGTAGGAGAAGATGTGTGGAGGCTTGGAATGGAAACACAAGGGCTAGGAAGTTAGAGTGGAAGAGGGACAAGAAGGAAATGATGGTTTTGTTACCCATTTTTCACTCATTGGTTCAAAAGGGTAGAATTTGTTTTAAACTGAGGAAGATAAGGTACATTTTATTATCCTTCTTCATCACATTCGAATGTATAGATGAAAAATCTGAAAAGGTTACAACTACAGACCATTACATTCATACACATGCATGTAATAGAGAAAGATTCACATATTTCTGAAAATGTAATCTTTATTGAATGTGATAAGATACATGTGTCTCACACAGCAAGCCGTGAGACTGACTTTTCCTTGATACAAATAAAGATAAATCAATACATGAATAAATGAAGGAAAATAAATGAGCATGTAGAAGGGATGACCAGTCATTGCCTGAATGACTGGTTGGTTTTTGTCTCGCTTCGATGTTGTCCTCGTTGCTTGACCTTCCTAGTTTTATGCGCTCCTATTCCTGCAACAGTCAAGCAATGTGTTAGAGTTGTACTCTAAGCAATGAAAGGTCATAACCATACACAATCATTTATGTCATTCACCTATGCATGTATTAACTTATCTCCATGTGCATCAAAAGATCAATGAATGCCTTAGGTGTCTAGGAAAACCATTTGTTCAACGTACACACAAAAGATATTCATTTTTCCTAACTTGTTTGTTCCATGTGTAGTTACAGGTGCAGTTATTTTCAGATCAAATGAGTGGAGATAAATGTGGTTCCCATAAGGGTTAAGCCAAGCTCATAATGATAATATAAGTAGTATGAATATCATGAGATCGACATTTTCTTTTGCAGAGGTTACAAAAAATAGCCTCATACAAGAGAAATGATTGCATCATCATAGTATATGCATGACCTTTTCATATTCTAAGTGCATATAAGATTACATTGCAGAACAATTGAGAAAAAATCATTTATTTTAGTGAGCCAATAAATTGATATCAGTGGAGATTACAATGCTCATAAACACCAGGAGCATAGATAATGATAGTCATGCAAATTGGATTGCTAAGTACATTCATGTACTTTTATAGGAATATCATTAGAAGCTGGACCATGACCTAGATAGACTTATAGTCGATACCTAAATCATCTGTGGCAATTAAAGTTAAATGTTTAAACCTACAGGCAATGCAGATTGCAAAGGCCCTGAATGCTTAGCTAGAGGTATAGAGAAAGTTACATGAACAACTGGAGGTTCAAAGATACTTGCAGTTGAGGATAGAGTCACAGGAAAAGTACTTGCAGTCAATATTGGAGAAAGCATAGAGAGTATTTGCATCACAATCCTGTCCTTCAGAAGGACTTGAAGTTGCAAGAACAAAGCTTACAGATTTAGCAAAAAGGGTTATCCTAGATTGTAGGGACTCTCATGTTTATAAAAAAAGAAAAGATGATTATGGTGGACACGAGCAGTCTTGTATTACACATTATTCCTATCAAAACTACTTAGAAGACTTTGTTGACAAGGATCATGGAGAACAAAATGTAAATGAACCTGATAGACAAAATCATACGAAAAGGTCCAGAACATACTATAATGAAGAAAAGAACCTCTAGTTGTTGAGTCATTTTCTTCGAGAAGACCATTGTGGGAATCCTCTGAAAGCAAAGAAAGTAGTGTTTGGAAAGCTAGGATAGATGATTTGTTAAGAGATAAGATAAACTGAACAAATCTTTCAAAGGATCTGACTGTAATAGCCCCTAATGCACATAGGACACCATGATTTCTCATTCTAATGTATCTGAATTTCAGGATCACCATGAAGATAAAGAAGCCATAAACAGGTGTGTAAAAGCCACCTTGAATGCCTGTACCAGAATACCTCAAGACTACAGTTATATAAATACAATGAGCCAAATTGGCTATGATTAAAAATAAATGCAAAAGTTGAATGTTACCCAGCATGGCCGCAGCCCAGAATTCACCATTCATTTACATAAATGTTTAAACCTACAGGCGTATGCATAGAAACAACAGAAAATGCTTTTATTTTTGTATGCATTGACAGAGAGAAACAAAGAAGAAAAAATAAAGCAAGTAAGATACAGTGAATGATAAAACCGCGACCTGTAATTGTTTAAATTTTTTAGTTTTTGCAAAATAGAAGTGCAAGTTTCAAGTGAATGTGCAAGCAAACACAAAATAATGAAACTCACCGTGATTAGCACAACAAATAACTCCAGAAATCCCTTTAGAAACTCTCATTCCAGTGCCATTGAAAACTCTAGTTGAAACTTCTATTGAGGTTCGAGCTCACTTTTGGCTACTCATGGTGGCGCTCTCAAATAAGCAATAGAAGAGGAAATAAAAATGCCTCTGTGATCTCCAGAAGGCTCGAGTTCCAGAGAAACCCTCATTACTGGTGGCTCAGCTTCTTCTTGAAGCTTCGATGCAAATGAATGAGTATTTTATTCTTACTTTTGTTTTTGTTTTTAGGGTTTTCATTTAAGACCGATAGAATATATTTTTAAGTGAAAATTTTGGAAACATTTCATTCACCGTGGACTAAAGTTTTAAGAATATTTTTCCTTATTTTAAATTGTAAAACATTTAAGCCTTAGTGATATTCTATAAATCACTTGGTTTTGAATGTTATTTAATGCAAAATTAAATGAAAAGCCATTCATGCATTCAACCAAGAAAGGAAGTTGTGCTTTCATTTATGTTTTGGCAAACATTTAGGAAAGTAAAGTGGAGTTACCCAACATTGGGAGCAAAATGAGGTTATTTGGATCAGTTTGCCAACATGAGGAGGGTATCTAGGGATGTTAGAGAAGATTCAGGGGGGCGAATTTGACTTCTCTCAAGCAGTTTGGATGCTTTTATTTTTAGTTGGAGTGCTTTCAGAGACTGGTTTGCTGAGTCATAGGGTGGTTAATGACTTGGGAAGTCTTTTCCATGTATCTGACTTTCTTTTAGAAAGTGGGGTGTCCTATTTTGGGGGCTATTTTTTTGGATCCAACCCTGGGTGGTTGTGAGTTGTACTTATGAGTTTTGAAGCTCATTTTTCAGCCAGTTCTTCTACATTCAGTAACAAAGACTTTTGGAGACTTTCAGTGCCAGAGTTTGTGTTCTTTTGGCAGTTGTAACTCAGGATATTTTGAGGACTTCCTCACAGTTATTTTCTGATAATTCAGGAGCTTTTGGGACCTACTTTGGAGTTCACTCTTGTATGCTTTTTCCTATTTTCAATTTGATGTTTCATGCTGAGATTTAAATTAATCCTACATGTTATGTCTTGAAATTGTGTCTTAAGTGAAGATCTTACAGCTAAATAGATTATAGATTGTGAAATTTTATCTAGCTCAGGCCTGGTTAGTTGTGAGGATTTTATATTTTCCTACTAAGTTAAGTCTAGAACTAATTTAATGCCTTTCTATAAAACATTTTATGTAGTTGCTCATATACCAAAGTTGTGTTTTAAGCACTTAGAATTGTCATATTTTCATTGTTAGGTGTTGTTGAAACAAAATATCATCATTTTTTTGGTGTATCATCTTGGAAAATTTTAAATACAGTTGTTTATTGTCTAGTTTTCTTTCTATCCTTTTTCCCCTTGAAGTTTTCGGAGTGATTTAAGAGCATTTAGATGACTATCTAAATAGGAGCCGGCCTAGAACTCGGAGGTTTCACTTCATTCCAACTGTCCCACATAGAAGTGAATCCAATGTTTTACTAGAATTGCTGAAACTTGTGTAGTTCAGAATCGAGTGCAAATTTTGGTAACAAACAATTCTGGCACGCCCAGAGGGATGAAGTCAAAAATTCTGAATTCTTACTATTTTGATGTGTTGATAGTGAGCTAATAGCCTTTTTAGAGGTTTTTTTTTTTAATAGCATATCTGGTGACTCTGTGTGGAGAAAAAGATCAATGCATTTGTTTATATGAGAAGAATAGAAACCAAAAGTTCAAAATCTGTAGAGTTTCTACATTTATCCCCTCCAAGAAGAAAAGGGAGAGCACTTAGAGGGACTGTTTCTTCCCCTAGAGTTCAGTCAACACCACCTGGTGTGAGTGACAAGGCATTGTTTTCATACGAAATGAGAAGAAGAAGAGACCCTCTTGCTAGGTGTTTAGCATCACTTACCTTTAGAACAAAAAATTCTATCTCTTCTTTTGGGGCTTTGAATTTTTCAATAAGTAGTAATTCTGTTGCAGCAAATACTTTTCAATCAAGTTCAAGTTCAGTACTAGGCAGTTCAAACTCTGCTTTATCAAGCATCCCAACATATTCCAGCTCAATGGCAACACCAAGAGCCTTTGCTTTCATACCGTTCAACCAGGGTAGTACCCTTAATCTAGCACAACATGATGGCATTCCATTGGTAGTGTTAAAAGGGCTACCAGAGTTTAATGGAGAAGGGAAAATAATACCTTTTGAACATATCAGAGATGTGGCTGCATTGTGCAATGTGCATCATGTGACACAAGAAAATGTAGTTGTGAGATTGCTGGCTGCATCTTTCAAGAAGAAGGCGTTGGAATGGTTTAGAAGCTTGCCGGTGGGCTCTATTTCAACATGGGATGAGCTTGGTGATGAATTTACCAGATTTTTTGAGGAAAATTTTGATCACCTATCTTTGGTAGAGCAATTAACAACCATTAAAAGAGCCCCACAAGAGCAAATGACATATTTCAACATCCGATTTCAAAAGACTTGGAACAAAATACTTGCTATGGTAAGGCCTTCTGCTGACTATGCGTTCTTATACTATTTGAAAAGTTTAAATAGTGATATCTCAATCATGATACAGTCCATGGGGGTTACTTCTTTACCTCAGGCTTATAGTATAGCTATTAAGGCAGAAAATAACCTCATTCAAGCAGGCAAGATAGCACCTAGGCCACCTATGCCCTACTTCCCTGAAATTCAGTCAAATATGCCATTACAAATGCCATCTTTAGCCCCTTTACCTGCTGTTCCAACAATACCCACTGCTGTAAGTCACGAAATGTCAGTTGTTGGGCCATCAAGTGAGTTGCAAGAGATCAAATCTAGTCAGCAGAAAATAGAAAGTATTTTACAAACTATGGTAAATGAGTTGATCAACATGAATATCAAGGGGCAAGGCCAAAGGTTCAACAGTAGAACTAGCAGCAAGGTCAGAATGCAAGTCAGCCTTATCAAAACCAAGGATATCAGTATCAGCAAAATAGGCAACCCTATCAAGGTGCTTATCAGAGGCAAAATGTTAACCAAAGACTGTTCCAACCATATAATCTAGCTCCTCTTAATGTTGTAAATCTAGTGAAAGATATGGTTCCAACCCAAAATAACTTTGTGACAGAAAATGAATGGTGTTATTCATGTAATCAAGCACATAACCCAGCTTCATGCTCAAATGGGGTAATTAATCAGGCACTTATGGTTCAGAATACTATCAGTTCACAGCTAGATGTATCTGCTAGCATACCTGAATAACAATCGGCTATACATTCTAATGAGACTGCATTTCTAAATTGGCAAGGTGAAGAGTTTTGTGGTGTGAATGGTGCAGCCAATACATGAGCTAAGAAAAGAGCTCTAGAGGTGGAGCAATCAGCTAATAAAAACAAGGTGCCTGCAACTCCAGAAACATCATCCACACCTATTCCAAATGTACCAAAGAAAACTATTGTCTTACCAATTAATGAGCAGCCTCACAAGAACATGGAACCGATTGTTGTTAAAGTACACCAGAAGGTACCTTTAACTGTACCTTACAACATTGTGGATAGTATGAAAAAGATGAATGTGAATATGACCATGTGGGATTCCTTAAGTATTCCTAGACAGGTTGATTTGCTTAAAAAGGCATTGTTTGAAGATGCAAATCCTAAACAAGTCGTTGTTGATTCCCAAAAGGCCATGATGACTAATGATGATCAAGGGAAAGTTTCTAATCCCAGTAGCAAAGGAAAATCTACGATTCAAGGTAAGAACGTGAGACCTCCTCCGTTCTATGTTTCGTTGATTATTGGGAAAAATTTAGTGCATAATTGTATGGTAGATAGTGGTGCTACCTGTTCTGTGATGCCCAAGCAAGTAGCTGATCAGTTAGGATTAAAATATGAGCCTTTAGAGAAAGGAGTTGTCCAGCTGGATGGATCATCTGTTAATATAGTGGGTCTTATCAAAGATGCTAGCTTAACTCAGCATGCTTGCCTAATTTTTTGATTTCCCAAGACATTTATGTAGCAAATTTGCCCCCGTATTTTGGGTTATGTTTGTCAAGAGAGTTCACAGCTAAAATAGGAGGTTACCTTTCATCTAACTGGTCTCACATGTTGTTCTGTACTAGGTATGGAACCAAAGTAACCATTAAGTCTGAGTTACTTGCAAAAGACAATATAGAACCCTATATACCTAGTGCAATAAATGCCAATTACATAATTTTCAAACAAGATGAGCATGCTACTGTCTCTGATCCTTGTACTGTTGTTAATGATATTCTTGATATACTTTTGGATGAGTGGTCAGCAGGCCAAACTTTTAGTGTTGAAAGTGACTTGGTGTTGGATGCTGGTATGGGTAATTACATGTTTCAAGAGGCTGACATAGTGATGCCTAACTTGGTTAAGAGATCAGAGAATGATTTTGATCAGCAAGACGAAGTTTGGGAAATGTATTTTGATGGCTCAAGGAGCAGGCATGGTGCTGGTGGGGGTGCATTATTGGTTTCCCGAAAAGCTGAAAGATATTATGTAGCCTTTAGATTTGCATTTTCATGCACTAATAACACAACAAAATATGAAGGTCTTATTCAAGGGTTGGAATGGGCGAGGAAACATGGAATTAAGTGTTTAAAGGTGCATAGGGATAGTGAATTGATAGTAAATCAGGTTAGGGGCCTGAATTTTGTTAAAAATGTTCTTAAATTGTATAAGCATAGGGTTTGGGACCTCATAGAGAAATTTGAAGCTTTCAATATTATTTCAATCCCAAGGAATCAGAATCAGCATGTTGATAGGTTAGTAGTTGTGGGGGCTTAGTTTGACATTTCAAACAGCATAAGGAATGTAATCAGTAGCACATCAAGGTTATTATCAAACCTTCAGTTCCTGATAACAATGTTAACTCGCAGGTCTTTGAGAGTGATGAGCAAATTCTACAGTTTCTGCTTGAAGAGGATGTGTTTGCAGCATCAAACCAAGAGAGAATCAAACAACAGTATGGAGACCAGGTATTGCAATTGAAGAACAACAAATTTCCTAAGGGATTGGTCACCTTAGAAAATATTTTCAACTCTAATGATTAGGCCAAAAGTAACAAAGCCAATTTGCTGGTTCAGCAAAATCACTATGAGGACTTAGAAATTGCACCCAAGAAAAGCCTCAAGATAGGAAAAATAAACTCTGCTACTGAAAAGCAGTCTTTTATGCAATTATTCCAAGAATTCATTGACATATTTGCTTGGGAGTATGGAGATTTGAAGGGATTTGATCCACGCCTTGCACAACATACAATAGAATTGGAGTCAACAACCAAACCCATAAGGCAGAAACAGAGGCCAGTTAATCCCAAATTTGAGCCATTAATGCAGAAGGAAGTTTTCAGACTTATAGAAAGTGGGATTATCTTTCCCATCAAGAATACTAGCTGGGTTGTAAATCTAGTTCTTGTGAGGAAGAAGAATGGAGAACTTAGATTGTGCGTAGACTTCAGAGATTTGAACAGAGCTTATTTAAAGGACAGGCACCCTCTTTCATCTATGGAGCAGATTCTTCAATGTGTATCAGGTTTTGAACGTTTTTCTTTATTGGATGGATATTCTGGTTATAACCAGATTTTGGTAAAGGAAGAAGATCAATTTAAAACTGCCTTCACCACAAAGTGGGGCACAATGGTGTACAAGAAAATGCCATTTGGTTTGTCTAATGCTAGAGCAACCTTACAAAAGGCTATGGACATGGCCTTTAGTAACTTGATGTATAAGTTTGTTTTAGTATACCTTGACAACATCATTGTCTATTCCAAAAAGACAACAGATCACATTGACCATTTGAGGCATATTTTTGAACGTTGTCGGGAGTTTGGTATATCATTGAATCCCAAGAAATGTGTTTTCTCTGTTCATGAAGGAAAGCTTCTTGGGTATGTAGTATTTAAAAAGGGAATCACTGTAGATCCTGAAAGAGTTGCAGTAATCTTGGAACTTCCTTTACCTCAGCATAAGAAAGGACTTCAGAGTTTCATTGGTCGTATTAATTTTTTCAGGAGGTTTCTGCCTAATATAGCAACCTTGTTAAAACCCCTTACAACTATGTTAAAAAAGAATGCAAAGTTTAAATGGACCCGAGAAGCAAATGACAATTTTCAGCTGATCAAGGCGGCATTAGCTTCAGCCCCAACATTAGTTAACCCAAATTTCAGCAAGGATTTTACCTTGTACGCTTTTGGCAGCTTTGATGTAATTTTTGCAATTTTGGTGCAGAAAAATGTAGAAGGGTTGGAGCAGCCCATTGCTTTTTTCAACAAGGGTTTGGAAGACTATGAGCAGAAGTATACCTTCATAGAAAAACATGTGCTAGCTCTTGTGAAAAGTTTGAAGAAATTTAGACATCTGCTGTCTCATAATAAAATTCATCTACAAGTGGCACATCCCAGTGTGAAAGAGTTTTTACTCAACAAAGATCTAAATGAAAAATGGGCTGGGTGGATCACAAAAGTTATGGAGTACGATGTGGATGTTCAGGTCACCAAGTTGGTGAGGGGAAAGGGTTTGTGCCAGCAGCTAGCTAAAGAAGATGTTTCAATAGTAGAGGATAAAAGAGACTCAGTTATGGTTAATGTAGGGACAACAGATAATGAAAATACCAGCTGGTTGCAGGAGATGTCACATTTTTTGAAAATCGAAGAATGTCCACCTAATCTGAACAGAACAAAAAGGAGGTACTACCGGCTTCAGTCTATTCCTTTTGTCTTGATTGATGATGTGTTGTATAGGAAGGATCACAGTGGAGTGTTGCTTAGGTGTGTTGATCAGATATTACATGAGTTCCATGACGGACCTTCTTGTTGGGTGAAAATTATGTAATCAGCTTTTCGATAGATTACACAACTTGGACTTCAGCCACAGCTATGTGAGATGTAAATCTCTCCTCTCGGAAAGGGGAGGCGCCCTTCTTACTGCTAATAGAAGCGATAGTAAATCAAACAAGTAATTACAAAATGTACACGAAACTTATGAAGTGGGGGGGTGTGTTACATTCATCCTTCTCTCTTTTTTTAGAGAAGATGTTTACAATGCTTCACTGTTGGAAGTTCACAATTCTTGATAACCTTAAACTAACAACTAGCAGTAATACCAATACCTCTATCTCATCAAAGCGAAGTGTAGAGATACCAAAAGTGATTAATAATAAACAAATAAAGTAAAAAGGGAAAGCTCACAAAGGCACAAAGTCGTTCCGTAGCTTTATCAATGTTGGATCTGTGCAGATGTACCGTTTGTCACGTTAGAAGCACAAAGTCTTCTTAGACGCAACAATTCCTCGAACAACATGAATGATTATAAGAACAAAGTCTTGTAGATCATCCAACAAAAGTATCAAAGAGCACGAACGATTACAAGCACAAAGTCTTGTAGATCCTTCGACAAAAGTATCCAAGAGTATGAATAATTACAAGCACAAAGTCTTGTAGATCATTCAACCAAAATATGCAAGAGCATGAATGATTACAAGCACAAAGTCTTGTAGATCATTCAACCGAATGATAAACAGAAATACAAATGCAAATCTAAATAATAAATGTAACACAAAGTTTACATAAACTACTCAGAGTCCTTCAGATTCTCAAGCTAATCACCACCAAATAAGATCAACTCACAGAAGTATCGAATCTAACGCAAAGTTTGACTTGCAATCCTCTTCTTTATTGTTCAAATTCCATTCACAAAGCATGAACGCAAAGTTTCACAAATTTGCTTCAAAAAGGGCAGCACTTCGTTGCAAAACACTAAAGGATGGATTTACAATGGAAATCCCTCACATTATATAGAAAGAGGGATGAGAAAAATTAGGAACCTGATTGAGGAAATTAAGGAAAGTTAGGTGAGCGATTTTAGGAGATCTCACCTAACTTTGACCAAAGTCAAAGTGTAATTTGTTTTCAAAATATTACATCTTCCAGCTTGGTGTAATTACAATTTACAAAAAGACATTTGAAATGTCAAGAAATATTTACAAGATGCATAAAGGGGTGCACCGGAAATGTCTAACACTGGAGAACAGGAAGCTTCTTCATGTTTCTTTGCTTGGGTGCGGAGTCTTCATACTTCTTCCTGGTCTCCTGCATGAACTTTTTATTTGGAAGAACCAAGATCAAAGGACATCACCTTCGGGATCACTTGACGAGATCTGGAGAGAAACTGCAAGGATGGTGAATCAACAGGCGTTAGTAGAAAAAGTAGCATTGGGAAGCATGAAACGAGCAACGATGATGGGAAAGCATGAAACGAGGGATGATGCATGGAAAACGATGCACAAAAAGGAAGGAACAAGGTTCAAGAATGAAATGGACAAAAATGAAGTTCATCTAGAAAAAGATTGTAAAAAGTGTAAGGGCGCTAAAATTCAGTGCCCTTACATTTTGGAAATTTCAATTTTGATGCAGGTGCGCTAAATTTTAGCGCCCTTGCACTTTTCAGAGTTAGAAAATATTTTGACATGTTCAACATGTCAGTGCGCTGAATTTTGCGCTTCTGCATCTTTTGCATTTTTGGATAAAACAGATGTAGGGGAGCATGAAAACGGCGCTTAGGGTTGGCAAGGTATTTGTTTTCGTGGAATTACAAATCAAGTTCATCTCATCACCATTGTGAAAACGTTCAAGAGCCAAAGAAACCCTCTTTCAAAACAAGAGATTTCTCAAAGTTCGCACCAACATAAGATAGAAAGGGTGACAATGAAAGGCGTTAGCATAAAAAACGTTGGAGTGAAAAGCAAGAGGAATGCGTTGAAAACAAAATGCAAGGGTTCCTTTGCACGAGGGTAAGAAAAGAAAACATGTGATGGAGAAAACAAAAACACGTGGGAAGAAACAAAGAGAAATGCGTAAAACGCTGGAGAAGAACTTCGAATTTCCAAAACAAATGATTGCAACTTGAGAAGAACTCGCCCAGCAAGAAGAAAAGAAGAACAAAGACCATAAACAATGAAAATGGCGAAATAAAACACTCGTAAGTGAAAGAGAAAATCGAAAACCTAACTCAAGTCGAGCAATAAATTTAGGCACGAAAAGTGGCACGATTAACGAAAAACGCAAAAATCATGAAGAAACGCGCCAGAGCCAGAAAAAGTCTAAGTGTTAGGAAAAAGTGCAATGGCGCTAAAATTTAGCGCTATTACATTTTTTTAGAAATTTCACTTTCATGCAGGGGTGCTAAAATTTAGCGCCTCTACACTTTTTGTACTTAGCCAAATTTTGGCTTCAGGGCAGGAGCGCACTTTTTCAGTGCCACTGCATTTTTCGCAATTCGCTAAGTACGAACAGTGAGACTTCGCGAAGGAGCTCGTTTCGAAGGTCTTCACGAGGTGAACATAGGGGAATGCTCGAATTGACTATTCGAGGCTTTGAAACACATTTCAGGTAGCTTGAAAATCACCTCGTTATGCGTACCTAAACTTCACGAATCCTAGGAAACAGACAAGTTTCGTAGGGGGGTTATCCGTGGAATGAGTGCTTCTAGATTCCGTGATAACACTTCTAGAGGTCATTATGCTACGAGGACAACATCATATAAAATTCTAAGATCAGGCTATTATTGGCCTAATTTTTTTAAGGATGCACATACATATTTCAGGAAATGTGCCAAATGTGCCTTATTTTCAGGCAAAGAAAAGCTTGTTTCTTTGCCATTGCAACCTATCCAGATAGAGCAGCCGTTTATGAAGTGGGGAATTGAATTTATAGGGGAAATCAATCCACCCTCAAGTGCAGGCCATCGGTGGATTATCACATCAACAGACTATTTTACACGATGGACAAAAGCTTTGCCTCTAAAAGAAGCTAATGAAACAACAGTGCTGAATTTTTATGAAGATATTGTTTGCAAATTTGGAGTCCCATACTCTATAATTTCTGACAATGCCCTGGCATTTGTTGGTTTGAAAGTTGTTGATTGGGCGTTGAAGAATGGAATTTACTTGAATATAAGCTCCAACTATTATCCTCAGGGCAACGGACTTGCAGAGTCCACTAACAAGAATCTGATTAACATTATCAAAAGGACGCTTCAAAACAATCAGAGGGATTGGCATGCCAAACTGAAGACTTCTCTTTGGGCAGACATAATTACCCCTAAGAAGGTGATTGGGAATTCACCTTACATGCTGGTGTATGGTAAAGAAGCAAAATTACCTATTTCTACTGAGTTACCCGCCTTGGATATTTCCAGCCAGCTAGTCTTGTTTGAGCAAACTGATCCACTTGCCTTAAGATACAATCAGCTGATGGAGTTGGAAGAAACTAGAAACAAGGCTATGAAGAACATGGAATATCAGCAATTCCTGACTAAAAGAACATTTGACAAGAAAACTAGATCAAGGGATTTCATGGTGGGAGATTTTGTAATGAAATAGGATGTACTAAAGAGCAAGTCGGGCCATCATACCAAGTTTGACAACATGTGGATAGGTCCATTTATCATCAAAGAGTGCAAAGAACACAATGCTTTTCAATTGGCCACAATTGAAGGTGAAGTACTTCCTATCCGAGTCAATGGGATACACCTCAAGCCTTGTTTTGAGGTTTGACGAGTTCCTTTTTGTACATACTTTAGGTCACATTTCATGTTTTCAATAAGTCCTACTGCACTTTAATTTAGTTTTTGTTTCATTCCCTAAGTGTTGTTCCAGCACAGTAACTAGTTTCACTTCATTTTTTACCTATTTTCAATAAGTTTCCAAGTGACCTGACCTACTCTAATAAGTTACAAATGAGTTACAACCATGTACAAAATTGCTCTAGGTCTGTTTCTGAGTTTTTCCTAATGACTCCATGCCCAATGGACAAGTTTAGGCTATTGGTTTCCATGTTTAGCAGGCAAACATCTAGCAAAGGTCGCCAGAAATGTTACCCATTTTTCACTCATTGGTTCAAAAGGGTAAAATTTGTTTTAAACTGAGGAAGATAAGGTACATTTTATTATCCTTCTTCATCACATTCGAATGTATAAATGAAAAATCTGAAAAGGTTACAACTACAGACCATTACATTCATACACATGCATGTAATAGAGAAAGATTCACATGTTTCTGAAAATGTAATCTTTATTGAATGTGATAAGATACATGTGTCTCACATAGCAAGTCGTGAGACTAACTTTTCCTTGATACAAATAAAGATAAATCAATACATGAATAAATGAAGGAAAATAAATGAGCATGTAGAAGGGATGACCAGTCATTGCCTAAATGACTGGTTGGTGTTTGTCTCACTTCAATGTTATCCTCATTGCTTGACCTTCCTAGTTTTATGCGCTCTTGTTCCTGCAGCAGTCAAGCAATGTGTTAGAGTTGTACTATAAGCAATGAAAGGTCATAACCATACACGATCATTTATGTCATTCACCTATGCATGTATTAACTTATCTCCATGTGCATCAAAAGATCAATGAATGCCTTAGATGTCTAGGAAAACCATTTGGTCAACATACACACAAAAGACAGTCATTTATCCTAACTTGTTTGTTCCATGTGCAGTTATTTTCAGATCAAATGAGTGGAGATAAATGCAACTCCCATAAGGGTTGAGCCCAACTCATAACGATAATATAAGCAGTATGAATATCATGATATCGACATTTTGTTTTGCAGATGTTATAGAAAACAGCCTCATACAAGAGAAATGATTGCATCATCATAGTATATACACAACCTTTTCATATTCTAAGTGCATATAAGATTACATTGCAGAACAATTGAGAACAAATCATTTATTTTCGTGAGCCAATAAATTGATATCAGTGGAGATTACAATGCTCATGAACACCAGGAGCATAGATAATGATAGTCATGCAAATTGGATTGCTAAGTACATTCATGTACTTTTATAGGAATATCATCAGAAGTTGGACCATGACCTGGATAGACTTACAGTCGATACCTGAATCATCTGTGGAAATAAATTTAAATGTTTAAACCTATAGGAAATGCATATTGTAGAGGCCCTGAATGCTTAGCTAGAGGTACAAAGAAAGTTACATGAACAACTGGAGGTTCAAAGATACTTGCAGTTGAGGATAGAGTCACAGGAAAAGTACTTGCAGTCAATATTGGAGAAAGCATAGAGAGTATTTGCATCACAATCCTATCCTTTAGAAGGACTTGAAGTTGCAAGAACAGAGCTTACAGATTTAGCAAAAAGGGTTATCCCAGACTGCAGGGACTCTCATGTTTATAAAAAAAGAAAAGATGATTATAGTGGACAGGAGCAGTCTTGTATTACACATTATTCCTATCAAAACTACTTAGAAGACTTTATTGACAAGGATCATGTAGAACAAAATGTAAATGGGCCTGATAGACAAAATCGTACGAAAAGGTCCATAACATACTATAATGAAGAAAAGAACCTCTAGTTGTTGAGTCATTTTCTTCGAGAAGACCATTGTGGGAATCCTCTGAAAGCAAAGAAAGTAGTGTTTGGAAAGCTAGGACAGATTATTTGTTAAGAGATAAGATAAACTAAAAAAATCTTTCAAAGGATCTGACTATAATAGCCCCTAATGCACAAAGGACACCATGATTTTTCATTCTAATTGATAGGGTAGGGTTGGTTGAAACACTCACTGTTCCATGCTCTGGGTCTCACCTTGGCAAACCCCTTTGGTGTCTTTCTCCACCACCTTAACCTATAGGCCCTAATGCTTGTTAGGCACCCCTGGTTCTCCTGGCCAACCCCACTTCCATCACCATTCAACCACCCAAGACTATCTTGGTGCAACAACTCTCACTCTTCCTTAACCTTTAGTCTGCCCTAAAGACTAACCATACCTCCAAAATTGCATTTTTACTTGCAGGGGTGTGGAGGTGTTTTTTAAAACATTTCAATCAATCAATTTTTGGTTCTTGATTATCCTTCTTGCTCCAATTCCTGGTCGCTTTCATCAAAATCCTCTTTTAGGGTTAAAAAGGACTACTAGCAAAGAACCCCAATTAGGCCTCTTTCTCCGAGGAAATGGGCTTAAACTCCATTCTTTCTAAAGAACAACCCAAACTTTCCTTGGGGTTCCTGGTCCATTTTTCCACCACTCAAATATTTTCAAGGTCTTGAGTCTTCATCAGCCGTACAAGGCCTCAACTTGAAATTTGCCAAAATCTAGGGTTTTCCAACCTTCTCTGGCTGTTTCCAATCTACTAAGCCTTTCTCCAACCTAAAATGTTAATGAAGCCTCCTCCTAGTTACCTGACCTAGGTAAGACCTCCACCTACCTTCTCAAACAAGAAAAACTACGAGTGTCAAACACCCCTGCAAATTTTGAGTTCTGTACTCCCTGTCTTCCCTAGCTGGACTCCTGGCTCGCCTAGGGAAAGACTTTGCTCACTGCTCCTATACACACACAACTCCTAAAACCTACCATATTTACACTCATGGAGCCTAGTCACTATTCCCAAAGGGTCATACAATTTGTATAGTGGGAAAGTGGTCTAGCACTCCATTTTCTCAAGACTGCCTGGTTCAGGCCAGAAAAAGAAAGAAATCAAAATATTTATAAACAAATGATGAAAACGAATCACAAAGGAAAATAGATGGCACAAAAAGCTTGTATTCTATCAACACTACATTCTACGTATAGAAAAGTAGTTATTTCAATCCATTTAAAGCTCTATTATGAAGCAAAAACCAAAAATAACCTTCAAGAACACTGTTTTATTTCAACTCGCAAAATGTTTCCACAATACCAATCCTTCTAAACTTGTTTATAGGTCGAGGCTCACCTTAAATAAGGCTCCTCAATTAGTTATCTTCTTTGGTCGGACTTCTTCATGACCTAATGGCCAATGTTACCAAAATCCACTGTGTTTTCTAACTTTTTTCAAGGTTAGCAACCTAAACAAGAATGAGCTTCAAAACCCATCCATTCTTTCCACTTCTAATTCCATTGATCACAATAGATCAACACTTATTCATAATCCTCCAATGCTAACAAAATGGTCAACATGACCTTCAAAATAACATACCCAAACAAAATTCAAACTAGACTGATTCCTAGGTGTGTTTCCTAGGTGCTCCTGCACCATTCTCCCCCTCCCAGCCCAAACACTAAGGAATGGAAGGAGAGATCAATGACAGGTCAATACCAAGCTTCTTGAACTGATCTTCTTGTACCCATGTGGCTTCTGATTCATGCTTGTTCTTCCACTTGATAAGGTGCTCCATGTACACCTTGTGCCTTGTAGACTTTTGCACTCTAGACTCCAAGATCTTCTCTGCCTGAGGCTTGTCTTGATTAGGTAAGGATATATTGCTGATGTCCTGGAAGATCTCCTTAATGTTCTGATCCAAATCCTTGTTTGATCCCTTGTACTTGATCAAATCAGCTACATTAAACACTAGAGAGATCCCTAGATCGGTAGGTAACTTCACCTTGTATGCATTCTACCCATACTTGGCTAATATCTTGCATGGTCGTACTCTTTTCATTTGCAACTTGGTTGAAATTTCCTTCTGCAACCTTGAATTGTTAAGGTGGACCATGACATAGTCTCCTACTACAAATTATACATCTTTTCTTGACAAATTTGCCTTCTCCTTCAACTTTTGTGTAGCCTCGGTGACTGTCTTCTTCACTTGCTCCTGAATCTCTTTCATTGTTTGACTGAAGTCCTCTGGATTTCCACTTCTATGTTCCATAGATCCAAGATCTCTGAGCTCACATATGCCTCTTGGGTGCATCCCATACACAACTTCAAAAGGACTCTTCCCTGTGGTCCGGTTCACACTATCATTGTAAGCATACTCAGCTTGTGAGATAACCATATCCCATGTCTATCCATACTCCTTAGTTAGGCACCTTAGAAGGTTACCTAGCACCCTGTTAACCACCTCTATTTGACCATCGGTCTGAGGATGGTAAGTGGATCCCAAAGATAGGTTGGTACCTAATCTGCTCCATAGAGTCTTCCAAAAATGACTCATGAACTTCACATCCCTGTCTGAAACAATGCTTAAAGGTAGTCCATGGATCCTTACAACTTCCTTGAAGAAGAGATGAGCTTTGTAACTAGCATCATGAGTAAAGGGATAAAATGACTCATTTTTCTAAATCTGTCCACTACTACATAGACACTGTCAAAACCGGTCTTGGTCTTGGGAAGGCCTACCACAAAATCCATGCTTACACACTCCCATGGTCTGTTAGGAATGGGTAGGGGTTGATATAGACCAGCATTACTAGCTCCTCCCTTAGCTTTCATACACACAACACATTGTTCCACATACTTTCTAACATATCTTGCCAACTTAGGCTAGTAATAGAATCTTTGCACTAGTTCTAAAGTCTTGTTGATGCCAAAATGTCCACTAAGACTGCCATTATGCTTTTCCTGAATGAGATTTTCCCTCATTGACCCTCTTGGAACACATAACTGATTCCCTTTAAACAATAACCCATTTTGCAATGTATACTCTGAGTATTGGCTATGGAAATGGTTCTCAAAGTTAGAACATACCTTATAGACCTCTGAAAAGTCTTCATCTTCCCCATAAAGATCTTTAAAACTATCAATCCCTATGCTCTTCACTTGTATCTCCTGCACTGTCAACAACCTCCTGCTTAATGCATCTGCTACTTTGTTTAGCTATCCCTTCTTGTGCTTGATGGTGAAGGTAAAAGCTTGGATGTATTCCATCCATTCCAAATGCCTATTACTCAACTTCTCTTGAGTATTGATATAGCTAAGTGCCTGATTGTCAGTAAAGACTACAAATTCCTTGGGTAGAAGGTAATGCCTCCATTTCCTAAGTGACTGAACAAAAGCATAAAGTTCCAAGTCATAGGTTGAATACTTCTTATTTGCTTCATTGAGCTTCTCACTAAAAAAGGCTATATGCCTGCCCTCTTGACTCAACACTCCTCCTACTGCCACTCCACTTGCATCACATTCAACAGTGAACAATTTGTCAAAACTAGGTAATAAGAGAATAGGTTGAGTTGCCACTTCTTGTTTCAGTTTCTCAAACCCTTTCTCAGCTTCTTGAGTCCACTTAAATTTAGTTTTTAAGCCTCCCTTGATTGTATCTAGGACTGGTGCACATATGCCACTAAAGTTCCTTATGAATTTTCTATAAAATTGAGCCAATCCATGAAAAATTCTTACCTCTATGCCTGTGGTTGGTGTAGGCCAGTTTAGGATGGCTTCCACCTTGCTTGGATCCATCTTCAATGATCCTTTCGACACTACAAAACCCAAATATACAAGCTCTTGCTTAAAGAACTCACACTTCTCTAGATTTATTGCCAACTTCTCCTCTTGCAACCTTCTAAGAACCAACTCCACATGTTTTAAATGCTCTTCTGTTGTCTTACTGAATATGAGGATGTCATCAAGGTATACCACCACAAATATCCTTGTAAAGTCTTTAAGCACTTCATTCATGAGCCTCATGAATGTGCTAGGGGCATTAGAGAGGCCAAATGGAATCACTCTCCACTCATATAACCCATCATTTGTCTTAAATGTTGTCTTCCACTCATCACCATCCTTAATTTTGATCTGATGGTATCCACTCTTGAGATCCAACTTTGTGTAGTATTGAGCTCCTCCAAGACAATCCATTAAGTCTTCAATTCTAGGAATAGGGAACGTATACCTAATGGTGATCCTATTTATTTCTCTAGAATCAGTGCATAACCTCCATTTACCTCCCTTCTTGGTTGCTAAGACCACTGGTACTACACATGGGCCGATGCTCTTTTGAATCAATCCTTGATCCAACAACTCTTGCACTTGCCTAGCTACCTCTAGATTCTGATCCGGTGTAAGCTTATAAGCTGCCTTGTTAGGCAATGAGGCTCAAGGTATGAAGTCAATTTGATGACTTATGGCTCTCTTTGGTGGTAGAGTTGCAGGTGCACCATCACTTACAATGTCCTTAAACTAATCCAACAACTTAAGGACTGCTCTGGGTATGACTGTCTTTTCAGCCTTGTCTTCTTCTTTAGGTTGTAACATAACCACATATCCTTCACCCTCTTGATGTAGGTTGTTAAGGAACTCCTTCCCACTACTCAACATGACACTTGGTGTCTTTGACTGTCCCTTTTCTTCTTCTGACAGTGACTACAACTTGAAAGTCTTCCCATCCTTCTTGAATGAGTTGGTGTTCTCTTTCCCATCATATATGGCACCTCTGTCATATTGCCATGGTCTGCCCAATAGTAGATGGCAGGCATCCATGGGTAACACATCACAAACTAACTTGTCCTTGTACCCTCCAATGGAAAACTCCACCGTTACTTGCTCATTCACTAGAACACTCTGCCCTTTGTTTAGCCATGTGACCTTGTAGGTGATAGTGTGGGGTATCTTCTCCAATTTCAGTTTCATTACTACCTCCTCTGAGAAAATATTGTCTGTTAAACCTGAATCTACTATGACCTTGCATACTTTACCAAGTATCTTGCACCTTACTCTCAATAGAGCTCTTCTCTGTTTTGGCTCTTCCTTGACCGGCTGTCTGATCAAAACTCTATTGAACATCAGATTCTCCCCCACTTTTGATTCAATGTGACTGACCTCAGAAGACTTAGGACTCATGGTGTCCTCTTGTGCATAAGCCACTCTCTTCTCATTGCTTGATGAAGATGCTTTCTCCGGGCACCTATAAGCAGGATGTCCAACTTGACCACAATGGTAGCACTTCATGTTTGCAAAGTATGAATTGCTCTACCTGCTCCTCTTCCTCTATTTGAACCTCCTTGAGAACCTCTACCTCTGTTATATCCTCCTCTAGAAGATGTTTCACCACCATGCTTTGTGATTTTAGACTCTCCTTGGTTTCTTTGGTCATTTCCTCTACCTTGGTAGCCACCTCGCTGTCCTCTTTGATCTCTTTGATCTCTGCCTTTGCCTCTACCCTTAGAAGCCTGGTCTTGTTTCCTCTTGTTTATTTACTCAATCTTGATAGCTAATTGGTAACATTGATGTATTGTCTTAGGACTTAAAAGAGCCATCTCCTCTTGAATGTTCCATTTCAAGCCATTAAGATACCTAGCCACCTTGAGACTTTCATCTTCCGAAACATTAGACCTCATACAAAGTTTTTGGAACTCCTCTGTGTAGGTATTCACATCTTGGTCTAATTGAATCTCATAATCATCTAGCATGTATGCTTCCCTTACTTTGGCAACCATTCCTTTCCAAGTTGAAATAGGCTGTTTGCCTTCCTTTTCCCTCTCTGTCTGAATGAATTTCCACCATGTCAAAGCAGAACCTCTTAGTATTGATTTGGCCACCTTTACCTTCTATGCTTCAGTGACTCCATCACATTCAAAATGGTTTTCTATTCCCTCTATCCAATCCATGACTAGATCAGCTTCCATTTTTCAACTAAATAGTGGTATGCCTTCAAGTCCTTTTCCACTCAAAGCCTTTAATGCCTTCAAGAAAGGCTCTTCTTCCAAAACAGGGTCAGGTTCAGGGATCTTGTCTTCCTCTGCAACCTCTTCTTTCTTTGGTACCCTTCCTTCCAACTGCACACTATTCAATGCTTTCTCAAGTTAGTTTATTCTTTCTTTTAACAGCTTATTGTCTTCCTCTTGTTCTTCGACCATCTTGGCCAATTCAGAATTTGTCACCATGATGGTAGAACCACTAGATTCAAGGTCTGACATACAAGATTATATCCCAAATCTTTAACTTGCTCTGATACCAATCTAATAGGGTAGGGTTGGTTGAAACACTCTCTGTTCCATGCTCTGGGTCTCACCTTGGAAAACCCCTTTGGTGTCTTTCTCCACCACCTTAACCTATAGGCCCTAATGCTTGTTAGGCACCCTTGGTTCTCCTGGACAACCTCACTTCCATCACCATTCAACCACCTAAGACTATCTTGGTGCAACAACTCTCACTCTTCCTTAACCTTTAGTCTACCCTAAAGACTAACCATACCTCCAAAATTGCATTTTTACTTGTAGGGGTGTGGAGGTGTTTTTTAAAACATTGCAATCAATCAATTTTTGGTTCTTGATTATCCTTCTTGCTCCAGTTCCTAGTCGCTTTCATCAAAACCCTCTTTTAGGGTTAAAAAGCACTACTAGCAAAGAGCCCCAATTAGGCCTCTTTCTCCTAGGAAATGGGCTTAAACTCCATTCTTTCTAAAGAACAACCTAAACTTTCCTTGGGGTTCCTGGTCCATTTTTCCACCACTCAAATATTTTCAAGGTCTTGAGTCTTCATCAGCCGTACAAGGCCTCAACTTGAAATTTTCCAAAATCTAGGGTTTTCCAACCTTCTCTGGCTGTTTCCAATCTGCTAAGCCTTTCTCCAACCTAAAATGTTAATGGAGCCTCCTCCTAGTTACCTGACCTAGGTAAGACCACCTATCTTCTCAAATAAGAAAAACTACGAGTTTCAAACACCCCTACAAATTTTGAGTTTTGTACTCCCTGTCTTCCCTAGCCGGACTCCTTCTAGCTTGCCTAGGGAAAGACTTTGCTCACTACTCCTGTACAAACACAACTCCTAAAACCTACCATATTTACACTCATGGAGCCTAGTCACTATTCCCAAAGAGTCGTACAATTTGTACGGTGGGAAAGTGGTCTAGCACTCCATTTTCTCAAGACTGCCTGGTTCAGGCCAGAAAAAGAAAGAAATCAAACTATTTACAAACAAATGATGAAAATGAATCACAAAGGAAAATAGATGGCACACAAAGCTTGTATTCTATCAACACTACATTCTACGTACAAAAAAGTAGTTATTTCAATCCATTTAAAGCTCTGTTATGAAGCAAAAACCAGAAATAACCTTCAAGAACACTGTTTTATTTCAACTCACAAAATGTTTCCACAATACCAATCCTTCTAACCCTGTTTACAGGTCGAGGCTCACCTTAAATAAGGCTCCTCAATTAGTTATCTTCTTTGGTCGGACTTCTTCATGACCTAATGGCCAATGTTACCAAAATCCACTGTGTTTTCTAACTTTTTTCAAGGTTAGCAACCTAAACAAGAATGAGCTTCAAAACCCATCCATTCTTTCCACTTCTAATTCCACTAATCACAACAGATCAAAACTTATTCATAATCCTCCAATGCTAACAAAATGGTCAACATGACCTTCAAAATAACATACCCAAACAAAATTCAAACTAGACTACTTCCTAGGTGTGTTTCCTAGGTGCTCCTGCACCACTAATGTATCTGAATTTCAGGATCACCATGAAGATAAAGAAGCCATAAAAAGGTGTGTAAAAGCCACCTTGAATGCTTGTACCAGAATATCTCAAGACTGCAGTTATATAAATACAATGATCTATAATGGCTATGTTTAAAAAGAAATGCAGAAGTTGAATGTTACCCAGCATGGTTGCGGCCCAAAATTCACCATTCATTTACATAAATGTTTAAACCTACAGGCGTATGCATAGAAACAATAGAAAATGCTTTTATTTATGTATGCATTGATAGAGAGAAACAAGGAAGAAACAAGAAAGCAAGTAAGATACAGTGAATGATAAAGTTGCGACCTGTAATTGTTTAAAATTTTTAGTTTTTACAAAATAGAAGTGCAAGTTTCAGGTGAATGTGCAAGCAAACACAGAATAATGAAACTCGTCGTGATCAACACAACAAATAACTCCAGAAATCCCTTCAGAAACTAATTCCAGCGCCATTGAAAACTCTAGTTGAAACTTCTATTGAGGTTTGAGCTCACTTTTGGCTACTCATGGTGGCGCTCTCAAATAAGCAACAAAAGAGGAAATAAAAATGCCTCTATGATCTCCAGAAGGCTCGAGTTCCAGAGAAACCCTCATTACTGGTGGCTCAGCTTCTTCTTGAAGCTTCAATGCAAATGAATGAGTATTTCATTCTTACTTTTGTTTTTGTTTTTAGGGTTTTCATTTAAGACCGATAGAATATATTTTTAAGTGAAAATTTTGGAAACATTTCATTCACCGTGGACTAAAGTTTTAAGAATATTTTTCCTTATTTTAAATTGTAAAACATTTAAGCCTTAGTGATATTCTATAAATCACTTGGTTTTGAATGTTATTTAATGCAAAATTAAATGAAAATTCATTCATGCATTCGACCAAGAAAGGAAGTTGTGCTTTCATTTATGTTTTGGCAAACATTTAGGAAAGCAAAGTGGAGTTACCCAACATTGGGAGCAAAATGAGGTTATTTGGATCAGTTTTCCAACATGAGGAGGGTATCTAGGGATGTTAGAGAAGATTCAGGGGGGCGAATTTGACTTCTCTCAAGCAGTTTGGATGCTTTTATTTTTAGTTGGAGTGCTTTCAGAGGCTGTTTTGTTGAGTCATAGGGTAGTTAATGACTTGGGAAGTCTTTTCCATGTATCTGATTTTCTTTTAGAAAGTGGGGTGTCCTATTTTGGGGGCTATTTTTTTGGATCCGACCCTGGGTGGTTGTGAGTTGTACTTATGAGTTTTGAAGCTCATTTTTTAGTCAGTTCTTCTACAATCAGTAACAAAGACTTTTGGAGACTTTCAGTGCCATAGTTTGTGTTCTTTTGGTAGTTGTAACTTAGGATATTTTGAGGACTTCCTCACAGTTATTTTCTGATAATTCAGGAGCTTTTGGGACCTACTTTGGAGTTCACTCTTCTATGCTTTTTCCTATTTTCAATTTGATGTTTCATGCTAATATTTACATTAATCCTACATGTTGTCTTGAAATTGTGTCTTGAGTGAAGATCTTACAGCTAAATAGATTATAGATTGTGAAATTTTATCTAGCTCAGGCCTGGTTAGTTGTGAGGATTTTATATTTTCCTACTAAGTTAAGTCTAGAACTGGTTTAATGCCTATCTATAAAACATTTTATGCAATTTCTCATATACCAAAGTTTTGTTTTAAGCACTTATAATTGTCATATTTTCATTGTTAGGTGTTGAAACAAAATATCATCATTTTTTCGGTGTATCACCTTGGAAAATTTTAAATACAGTTGTTTATTGTCTAGTTTTCTTTCTATCATTTTTCCCCTTCAAGTTTTCAGAGTGATTTAAGTGCATTTAGATGATTATCTAAATAGGATCCGGCCTAGAACCCGAAGGTTTCACTTCATTCCTAGTGTCCCACATAGAAGTGAATCCAATGTTTTACCAGAATTCCTGAAACTTGTGTAGTTCAAAATCGGGTACAAATTTTGGTAACAAACTGGTTCAAAAAGAATGGTTATAATGCCCTAAGATGGCCTATTATTGAGAGGTAAGACAAGACTCCATACCTTTTATTCTATACATTTTAGTTCTTATTATTCATTTGTAAAGAAGTTAAAGAAAGTTGAGATAAGAGGAAAGCCAAAGAGATTTTTGACAAGAAAATACATAATAATTTCATGAAAAAATAAGGAGATGGGCTTATTTATATGTTTTTAGGAGGATTTTATTCAAGGGAAGGGTCAAAACATAGTAATTGGTCATCAACAACCCTCAATATTTTTTTTTTGATAAAATAAGCAAGGACAACCCTATTATTTTGCCTATTAGTTAGAGGCATAAAAAATAACACAAATGTCTTTTGATCCAAGGAAGATCAAATTTTTAGGGAAGGTTAAGGGTATCAAGAAGAAGAAAATGACAGTGATTTCATGTTTTTGTGACCTACAAGGAGCAAGATAATAGGGAAACAAGGAGAAGGGTTCACTGCACATGGAAGGGGATACACAAACATTAAATGGATTGGAAAAGATAAACATCACATGAAAAAGGTAAATGAGACTTATACAAAGAGTAAGAACACATATTAGAGGGGAAACACAAAAAGATAAGGATGAACAAAGGAACACAAGGATAAACTAGGTGTAAGCAAGAGCTAAACAACAAATAAAAACACATGCTAAATGGGAAACCTGAAATGAATGCAAAACATACTAAAAGAAGTTGTAGGGTATGTAATTTCTATTTTTATGTGTACACAACCCTCAATTCACCTTACATTTTTAGTGCATGTTTAAATGTAAAACCTACTAACTTAATTTAGTCATGTTATCATACTCTAACACCTTAACTTATCAAGGGTTTATATTGTATAAATATATTTAGCACCTAGATATTTTTAAGGGTCATTTTATTTCCATAAATATACCTGAAATATAAAAAAATGGGTTAGGGTTCACTACATATGGGGTTTTATACTAAATTTGGAATATTTCACCAAACTTAATATAAATAGAAAGGCAAAAACAAGTGTAATGAACCCACCCATTGTTCTATTTCATTGAGGAAATGAGATCCCTTGAGTCAAAATCCACTTTCAACCCTTAGGTGAGTGAATTCTTTGAGGAATCTTGCAATTTCCATTTTTGCGTTAGGACGGGGGTCTAGGACAAACAATACTTTGGGGATAAAGATTTAAAATATAAAATCAACTCCAGCTTGCAATCTATAAAGTGAATTCAGAAGATTTAGCATAATACTAATGGAACCTACAGACTTTCTGGAGAATCTAGAAGAGATAAATCTTGCGTACCTCTCACAAAAAGGTGTTTTTGGAAGCTGACTAAGGACTCATTCACCCTATGGTGAATGGGTCCTAGCTAAGGATCTATAAAAATGGTTTCTGGGTTCTCTTCTCTTAAGTTTGCACTCCTAGATCCCTAATTTTCACAGTCGAACAACTAGAAATAAATCTTGTAGGTGAGTTTCCATGAAATTGCAAGAATGATGACAACAAATGCAACTTTGACAACTTTGCAATTTTTCTCTTCAAGAGATCTTCCACCTAAATATGCAAACACAAATCAAGAGAGAAAAATATTTTGTTGTTGGTGAATGGGAGATTACCTTGGTCAAACCCCGTTTTGGTAATTAAACCTTGAAATGAAACATGAAGGAATGATGAATGAACAAGCCTATGTCTCAACTTACCAAACCCTTTGGATACACCTTGGGATATGGATTTGTAACTTGCATTGAATGGATTCAATGGATGTGGATCTTGATCATGAAACTTGACTTGAAACAATGCCTTTGAATGCTTGAATGGATCTTGAACACTACATCAACATATTAGCTCAAATAACATGCATGGTGCAATAAGACTTTGACATGATAATATGATCTTGATTAATACAATAATTCTTCAAAAAATCTGCCCTTGAATGCCTTGAAATGCTCCAATAATGCTCACTTGAATGCTCTCTCTTAGAATGACTTGAATTTGCTAGGTGAAACATAATGAAATGACCTCTTATTTATAGGTATGTTAACATAAATTCTTGAAATTCAAATAACACAATCTGACATGTGAATATACATTTGAAATCATTGAAATACCATCAAAAATACAATTTAAATTAGGGTTCTAGGTCTAAGTGAGGAGGCGAATGGGTCCTAGGTCACTTACCTAGGACACACATTGCTCAATGATAAATGTTATCTTATGGCATCAATGAATGTCGGGTTTTCCTCTTCAAAAATTGCAATTAATTAGGCTTGGATTTGAATTAAAGGGGATAATTAAGGAAAATTAACCTCAATTAATTAATAAATCCCTAGATAAGTGTGAAAGTACAAAGGTACACTTTGCAAAACCATAAATAAGGCAGAATTAAGTCCATTTTATTTAATAGGTCCCTAAACTTAATGTGAATATGTAAAATACATATTACAACACTAAATTAAGGCATAATTTAGTTCATTTTATTATTAATTATTCCTAAATTAAGTGTGAAAAAGGGATACTTTTTCCTACACTACAATACCAAGCCCACAATAAGTTATGCACAATAATCTATACCTAGAACTATATATTACAAAGAATGTACATATAAAGCATTACTTAATCTAACCTATACTTGTCAAATTGGATAAGCTCCAGGAATTAAATAAGGAGAACTTCTATGGTTAAAACTCTCATGCTCAAATATTTAGATGTACATGTTAGAACACCAAATCTGCACCCTGTTTGCTAAGCTTTTAATTGCACTTAGCAGATTTGGACCAACATTGGACTGCTTTCAAGTTGTTGGTGACCTATTTAAAAGTAGACCTTCAGTGATAAGGGTTGGCTTCCCCCTTTTGATGCCACCTAACTACTTTAAACTCTGAGCTAAGGGTAAGAAATTTCATAAAATAAACCTAATACAGAAAGAAACTAAGGTGGTACACCAAAAACCTAGACCTGCTAACAAACTTGCACATTCAAATCAATATTTAAAAGCCAACTCACACTACTCCCTATCCAATAAAGTTCACATCAGTAATTTATAAAGAGGTCTATAACAGTGTTTTTTAAAAGGAAAAATAGACTTCACAATCAATAACACCATTAAACAACACAATTTATAACCTATAAACTTGCATTTTCTGTCAAATGGATGCATGAAACATGGGACAAGCTTGTAAGGAAAATGACTTTTCACAAAAAGATTGACCAACCATTAATGACACACCATAAACATGAAGAGAGAAGGTAAAATACTCCAATCAATTAATTCAAAGTGCTTAGTGTATAATAGGCATGTCTGAGTTACAATGCAACTCCATTAAAAGCAACTCCAAGAAAAGCAAGCTATCCTTTAGCTGGAAAAAGAAAGAACTCCCTAAAATGTTCAAAATGAACATACTTAACCAACACCCACCAAAACTCCCACACCAGTGTTTCTAGAAGATTCTTCTCGGATAAAATAGAAATGGCCCCAAAAGAACCTTCTAGAAGTCTCCAAAATGTCCTCTACATGGAGAAAAAACAAGCTAAGTCAATAGCCATCCCAAAAGTGTGACAAAAATGCCTCTAGCTAGCCTCCCTTTTCACCAAAATCAGTCAAAATAGTATCTCACACTTCTACAATTCATCATTGGTCCTCTTACAATTTTTGACCACATTCCCCATCATGCAATATGTGTGTTTTTGAGAACACATGGCTTTTCAAAGCATTAAAGATAGCGATTTTGTTAAGTGATTTATAAAACACCACTTAGCAAATCACTTTACAATTAAGCTCAATTTAAAGGGCCCCACCATTAAAATGTATTACATTTGCATTTGAAAAGCAACTGAAAGTGATTTTCAAATTACTTACATGATATTCCAACATTGAAAATCAATGCAAACATATGATGATATGGCTAAAAGTTTACAAAAGTCTCCAAGGCATGGACTACTAACTCACCACATTATGCATCACTCAACACATGGCAATATTCATTGGTTTGCAAAAGGCATCACAAGCTCCAAAATACTTGGCCAATATGGTCGACCTCCAAATCTCTTGGAAAGTATATTCCAAGTCACATGATGTTGATTAAAAAGAACAGGGCATCACATGTGTTGCATTGACCTACCCATATGTTATATTGTTGAGGAATTAGGACTTGGCATGATTTTGAATCAAAAGGGAATACTTAAGGCATAACATGCCTAAGTTAATAAGTCAAGTTTCGGCCCCCCCATTGCATTTAACACATGCTTCAATTTTTAAAAACATGGGACAAAAAATCCCATCAGCACCCAAGGGTCAAATCCTAAATAAGAAAACACCAAAATGATGAGAAAACATCATCATTTGATCATTGAACATTCTGGAGAAAATGATGCTGCCACCATAGGGTTTCAATTGCACGCACAAAATATGGATATTCTAATTGGTTTTTGTGGTCACCTTTTGATGGAAACAGTGGAAAAGAAGGTAAATGCCCCCTTTTGTATCAAAACTTGGTTTTTTCATATCATTTGAAGGCCATTCTGAGTTTAACAGCTGTAGTCTATAGAGGATTCTGACCATTGTTGGTTCATTTCTACTTTTCTGTTATTGCTCTTCTTGTTGACAGCTGCCATGAGAACTCAATGAAGCTTTTTAGAAGCACAAGGTTGAAAGTTTTGCAAAACTTGTGAGCAACCTCCAGGTGATTCGATTCAGCTCCTCCATTTTGGTTTTTAGCAACAGAAAGCTCTATTTTCTTTTGTTTATAGCTAACCATGAAGCACAAAGTGTTTTTCTTCATTCCGCATTTGAAAATAACGATACCCTATTGTGTTTCTATTGTTTTCCTGAAGGAAAAGACTTACTGGCCACGACCATGAATAGAAAAAAAAAGTTTATGCTCATTTCTCTCTTAACCCTCATGCATTCTTTTGTTTTCCTTCTTGTATTTCACAAACATTGATAAAGTTAATAACCCAGATGGGTTTTTGGGAAATAGAAAAAGAAAAAGCCAAAATGTGGCTCGACCCTCATTATGTAAAGTGGGTCTTCTTGCATTTGTGATTTTCTGTCTATTTCTGCATTTAAAAAAAAACCCCTGCTTGGTTCTTCCACTATTAGTAAAAAACCCCTGCTTGGTTCTGTCTATTTCTACAGAGCTCAGATTTTTGCAGAATATAGAGGATTCTTTGCAAGTTCATTTCATTTTCTTGTAAAAAAAAACAATGTTGCTCCATTTGATCGAAACCCCAAGTGGGTTTTTTCATATTTCTAGAAAAAGGCCACTGCTCACCACGACCTGTCATAATGCATAAATGGCCTTTTTTTTTTAGCTCCTGTAGAATGTCTATCAGATTGTTATTTTCTTCACAGATTTGTAACAAACCCAGATGGGTAATGTTTTCAATTTGAAGAAACAACTTCCAGATTTTGTGCAAAACGGGGAAATGTCATTGCACCATATGGGTACACTATAAACCTCATCCTGTAACAAAATGTGTCATTTAGAAGGCATTTAACTGGATTTTCTATAACATGTTTCATTTATGTAGAATGTTTTTGAGAGAAAAACCCCAAAATGGGTTTGGTCACTGTGAATAACTTGCCTTTTACTGTTTTTTGAAAATGCAGTGATTACCCTGCTTCTTTTTGTGCAATAAAGAAATTTTAGTTCTTTTTATAATGAAATACCCTCCAACATCAAATGAGCAAAAGCCCTCCTTAAGTGGCTCCTTAGTGCGTGTTTTTTTTTCACATTGTTTCAAGACTGTTATGTTAATATTGGTGAGCATACCATTCACAATGTATCCCAAGCCTTTTGAAAAAGTGAAATTTGACAAATGAAACTTCTTTGCTTGCTATCCTTCAGACTTGAATGTTTAAGACGCATGCTTTGTTCAGGCACCTACAATGAGATTTTCTACCCCTAAAGTCTTGTATCTGGGTTTCACATATTCACTCAACTAGTGACAAATGCCTGTTTGCGTAAGACTGTACGGTCCCTTGCAATATGCTCTGTGGCATATGGACCTAGTCCTTCCTCATTGTGATCCACCATCTATTTTTCATGACATGTCATGTGACTACCAAAATATTCATGTTTCCATTGTTGGCTATTTGAGACAGATAAGGTATGAATGAATCTCCATTTGAATTATCATTGTATGGTTTTACTTATTTTCTTAGACTTCAACAACTTACACTCTCAGTGCAAATTTGAGGTGTGACTTTCTAATACCAGTGCTTCCATATCCCATGGTTATTCCATCTATAATTTGTCATCCTGTACTTCAATGATGACAGAGGTTGAAGGTTGAAGCTTCTTTTCCTTTCATGTAATGCACAATAAAGTGGAACTCATTTTCATGATCATGCACCTTCTCACTTTTCCTTAAACAAGACTGTCATATACTTGCATTGCATATTGGTGTATTGTAGCATGATGCCAACATGCATTGTTGTTGTTCCTATTCATGAGAGTATTGCATTGTTGTCTCATTTACCCTCTTAGGACGGATCTATAGCTTGTATGAGATCACATAGAGAGCATTCTGTTGGTGCAATGTCATTGTCTTTTAATGATGCATCAATAGTACTGTCTTTGATTTATCTTTTCTCATCAATCACTTATTGCTGAAAGCATGATATTTAATCCAAAACAAACCAGCTATACTGACTTGTTGCCAACATCTCTTTACAATGCACAATTTCTTTCTATCACCATGAAAGTCACAGAGTCTTTCAAAACAGAGCATATGTTTCTTCCTCTTACATCAGAATGGTGACCTCCATCAGGTAAGTGTACAATTGGAAACCATCATTAATGTTCATTGAAAGTCTTTAGGCCTAATACCCATATTCCACTGCTACAGGAGCACTATGAAGACTTAATACTCTTTGTTCTACATGATGTTGCTCCACAACTACTACCTCAGTATCATACTTACTTTGTTGATGCATTGCCCATTATTTATGCATTGAATTGTTAACTTACCCTAAAGCCCATTTGCTCCTGCCAATGCACATGATCGTCCTATTAGAAGTGATAACATCATATGAGGGTTCCATTGTTCTCATAAACCTCTTCTAATGACATATTCATGATATGCACATATCCATGTCAACTAGAGTTGATGTTTCTTGAATGTCTTTGACTTTTGTGCTTTTCCTTCAAACATCATGCATTGAAGGTGATATGGCAGCATTGCTTGTCTAATGTTTGATTAAGAAGGCCTTGAATAAAGCCTTGTGCAACTTGAGCTTGTCTCTTGGCATTCCTTTCTTTGACATTGGTTTCATTCACTTATGCATGGGCAACTGGAGTTCTGTTGCCTTTCTTTATTACCCCAAAATCTTTTGATCAGCCTATGTTGCCTCATTCATTATTGTTGTCCTAACCTTCATGGTTGTCTTGTAGCATATACCTTTATGATTATTGTCTTTATGTACTTGTACCATGACATTGATTCAGCCATTGCTCTTGTTTATGTTATGTGTAATAAATACACACAGTTTCCTCATTGTAAGTTTATTGGACAGCTACCTGTCACATATGTGGGTGACCTAACAACTCACTTTCCTATGTGATATGTGACTGCCCCGTAGGGTTACGCTGAGGGGCTTGACAAAAACTTGAAATCCTTCCTCATTGTTTAGAAGATGCATAATTGAACTTGATGCATCTATGAAGACACTTGATGCATAATTGAACTTGATGTATCTATGAAGACACTTGATGCATCTCCAAAATCACTTCTTTTCATAGAATGGATCAAGGGTCCACTTAAAAAGATTGAAAGACATATCACACAGTATGTTGCATCTTTTGAATCTGATAATGAAAGTTGATCAATTGGTGTGATTCCATATTGATTTAATGCATTGATAAGAGATACATCTTTGATCAAGTTGCTCAATTTCCTTTTCTTTCAAAGCATGTTGAGCTCTACCCTCGTGGGAGCCACATTTACCGCACATGTTGTATTTGATCTAATAATGAAACAATAATCAGACTTGTCCTAAATCTGCACATGAAGCAAACAATTAGAAAATAAATGCATATGTTGGATGTTTTTGTTTAATGCATTTATGGATCAGTTTATACATGCATAGGTAGGTGTTTATGTAAGGATTGAATCTTTCATTGCTTAGAGCTTCGCTCTAACATCATGTTTCCTTTAGATGCAGGGTGAGGAGTGTTACGGAGCTAGGAGGGACACAAGTGGTTCGGGGCAGCAACAGAGCATTCAGGCAACCTACAACTAGTCATCCTCAAGCAATGACTGGTTCAATTCTTATATCCACATTTATTTTCTCTACTTATTCATGCATGTATTGTTTCATAGGTTCATTGAATAAGAGATTTAGTCCCTTGGCTTGTGAGGGACATGAATATTTCAAGATTATCAATAAAGACTACATTTGTATATATGTGATTCTCTTTTCATTTGTTGTAATGCAACATTGAAATGACAAAATGTCATCTGCCTATTTGACAATCACTCCTTCATGCATATTGAAACTAGCAGTTTTATGGTTTATCTTTAAATGTTTAAACAACATGAAAAGAAAAAACACTAGGTTACCTGATTTCAACTGAAAGCTAAAAATCAGGTAACAGTACAAATGTTGAATGTTTAGTCAAGTAATCTACCACATCCAATTCCTGCATACCTCAACAAACAGTTTATATGTATAGATTAAATGGTTAGTCTAGTTAATTAAGAGATGCACAAATATTGACTATTTAGTCGAGTAAATTATCAAATTCTATTTTCACACATCTCAATAATTAGTTCATGTGTAGATATTAAATGTTTAATCTAGTTAACTATTGTAGTGCCTAATAGGAAAGTGATAATGCAAATATTCAATGTTTTATCCTATAAATTGGCATGCATATGAATTTTTATTACAATAAATTATCACATCCATTTCAGGATGTGTTGTACCTCAATAAATGAGGTTGTGTGCGAGCTCTACATGAATTTTACGAAAGATATATCCTTTACTTGGGTCATCTAAGCTAAAGGATTCCCTAAAAAACTAACCAAATTCGAAATGAATTATTATATTAACATCTTGCAATTATTATAGTTTTGATCACATTGGCTAGTTCTTTTTATTGTTGTTTAGTCCATAGTATTTGATTGATTTCTTGCATTATTTTAAACTAACAATTACCACAATATTATAATAATGATTAATACATCCCAAAAAATATACCATGTAATTTGATACATTACAAAATATGCATTTATAATGAAAAAGTTGGAGAGCCATAATGAATGATTCGCAAGGCACAACTCTTGTTGAGATTTTGCAAATGCGATAGCAAGATAATTAGGCTTAATTATGATGAAATTGCATACTGAAGTGCACTTGATCTAGAATTTTGTTGAAATTGGGGATCTCCTAGAAAGTTGCAATGATTCACCCCTTATGAGTATTGCCTAAATGCAATAAAGGTCAAGTGAGCCATTTTTTATCATTAGAAACAAGTTCTTATAAACCACTACTCGTGAAATATGGGTTAATGTATATTGACCCAAACTACATAGTTGAAACTTGAAAATCATACCACATAATTTGATCCTCTATAAAAACACTTCTTTATAAATGACAAACCTAGGAAGCTCCATAATCAGTATAATATGCTTAAGCAAGGGTAATACTGAGAAAAGAGATCTCTAAGGAGTCTTGGTGCCTTAGCCCTATGAGCCTCACCTAGATGCAAAGAGTGTCAAGTAGTTCATTCATGCTCATGAGATATAACTTATTGTGAACTAATAAGTTCATGAACATGGTTCAATGTAGATTGACTTAAGTTATGTAATTGAATTAAAAAATCCAACCATATAATTTGTTGCACCACAAAAACATAACTTGTTTATAAATGAAAAATCTAAGGAGATACATATTGAATGGTTTACAAGGCATGATACTTGTTGTAAGGTTTGAAATATGGTAGCAAGGTAAGGGGGCTTAATTGTATAGGCAACTCCATAGTTAAGTATGCCAGAGTGAGGTTAGAATGAGTGACCTCTTAGGAAGTCTTGGTGGATAACCTTTATAAACATTACCTAGATGCAACAAGTGTCAAGTGGACCAATTATACTAATGGAACATGAGTTATTGTGAATGATAACTACTAAAATACACCCCAATGTGGATTGACTCAAAATTGCACATTTGAATCACAAAAATCATACCACATAGTTTGATGCACTATGTAAACATTTGTTTTATACATAAATTCATATAAATTTGTTGGTGAAGAAATCCCCAAATAAAATAGGGAGGAAAACAACCTATCTCACATAATAGATTCAATCCATTCCTTGTGATGGAATTATTTTATAAACAATCTAAAATGCAACTTTGTCGATTAAAATTCAAACTTAATAAGAGGATCAAGTTTAAGCCAAAATTTAAAAACTATAAATAATACCCCAAAAAATCCCAAATACATGAACATAAACATTTAAAACAAGAACTATAGATCCTTATTCTTGAAAAGAAAATAAATTAAGCCTTTTCTAAATCACCTATCTAGGGTAAAGCATAAATTCAACATAAGCAATCAATCCTAGATAAATGAGTTGTGATAGTAACCTAAATGTACATGCACATTTTTTAAAGTGATAAGAAATGATGAGAACATAACAAGTTGAATATGATGATAACATTTCACTAAATGTCAATCAATGATCCAAATTATGCTCTAATATCAAATCTAATTCTATCAAGCTTTGATAATTTTTTAGTTGATCCTTGCTCTATTTTGGATCGAATATGAAAATACATAACTAAATTTCATCCCCATAAAAGTGAATACTACTCATATATTTGAACTTTTGCACATGAAAATGGTTTGCCAAGTTCTTGTTGCTTGGAACTTGTTCGCCTCACCTTGTGGAATTTCTTTATAAAACAAGTGGTTTTTGTGAATATTTTTGAAAAGTTTGCTATTCAAGGATCTTCTCCTTTGGGTAAACCCCTAAGAATTGTTTTGGAACAAGGATCAAAGAAAAATAGAAACCATACAAGATACCTAATATGTTATTAAGTGTAGATTCTTATGCAAATTGATATTGCAAAGATGTACTATGATGCTCCTTAAATGATAATGTGAAATGAAGTTAGAGATTTTGGATGGATCTTGAATATCTAAAAGTGAAATAGGGTTTATCCTTTTATAGAACACCCTAGCATATAATTTCAACTGGTTTGCTTTCAAGTCAATAGGTAATGACTAATTGAGAAGGGTTTGGCTTGGGCTTTTTGAATTTACAAGTTTGACAATGCAAAAACAAACTAAATTCATTTACACACCTATGGATTTGACCTAAGGTAAGAAATTGATTGATGATTAGGAACAATACCTATGGATGTGTGTAGAAGGGATCATGTTAGATTCAAGAACTTACTGACTCTTGTGCAGAAATATGTCATTTATATACTAATCATTGCATAAGGACAACCCTGTCAATGTAAGCCCAAAAAAAATTAGGATAAGTGTAGGGTGTACAATTTTCACCATTAAAATTACAATTATGCATTTATAAGCCAGTGCAAATGACTTGGAAAAAGAGAATGTTATCTATATATTTTGTTTGACAAAATTCAAGAGGATGAAAAGTAAGTATAAAACAATATTGTTTTTGTCAATTCAAAATAATAATGCATTGCTTCTAAGTAAATTTTGCAACCAACGACATTTATTTCTTTGGGCCAACACCTTGTACCTACTAAGATTTGCATAAAAGTAACAACTACTAGGGGAGAGGAGCCAGAACGTGTGCACCCAATTTTCGATGGTCCAAGTGGAGTGCCACGTGGACCACTAAAAAAAATTTGCAACTTGGGGACTTAAATAATTGACAAATAAACAATATTTAAAAAAAAAACATTGATTTAATTTGACACGTGGGACGACATGATTAGTTAATCATAAAAAAAAAATCCTATTTTTTTCCATGCGACTGAAACGTGCTCGGTCGAACGTCTAGTTGGTGCATGGCGTGCAACGTCCAAAGTGGAGTGCCTTGCCACCTTACCAACTATCACTCCACCACCCTTTCACTCCACTGCCTCACATTAATCTCTCATGCCCCTTGCAATTCTTGTGTACAATCATGTTTAATGCCTGTTGCCTCTTACTACTTCCACGAAATCCCACATAATCTTCAAGCCAACCTGCATTCAATACTTCTAGTGCCTCGCACAACTCACCAACTTTAAAGCCTTTCAATCTAACATCTCAAATTTTCTTCACTTTGACACCAAAACGTGCTTGCTTGAGGTTTTTGCAACTTCCATCCCGCCACCACAACATGCTACGCTCGGATTCCAATGAAGGTTCAACCAGGCGTCAGTTGGAGAATGTCTCCCCAACTCGAGCTCTGCCATGCAATGTCCTGCGTTCGTCGGTTCCATGCAAGTAAACTCACATGAATGACAATTGTATTTTTGCTTTCTATTATCGCTCGAAACAAATTTAAGAGGGTTTGCATGTAGGTAAAAGCTTGTGAAGGTGGTTGTGTGCTTGTGAACATCTGCGGTCTAATTCCATTCAATCTAGGTGAGCAGGCTCACTAAGGCCTCGCCATTCTTCAGTTTTTCAAATTTTTAATGTGTTTGCATTGATTTTTTAATCTTTTCTCTATTGCAGAATTCGTTGTTGGTAAGAAGCTTTCCTGTTTATGAACACTATGGAATTTGTGTTCATAAACACACTAAAATGTGGAAATTAATCTTTTGTTCAAGCATCGCTCTCTTTAAAATGGGGTTGTTTTTTTCATTACAGTAACAAATAATATTATTGGTTGTTTCAATGCCATAGATAAATCTGAGGTTGTTTTTTGTCATTACAGTAACAAATAATATTGTTGGTTGTTTCGGTGCCATAGATAAATTTGGGGTTGGGTTATTTATCTATTTCACTGCACTACAGTCTTGCAGTTTAGGTCGAATATAAATCTTGGGTGTTCTTTTTTTAATAGGTTCTACATTATCATTCACTCTAGTTATCTTATTCTCATAAGTTTTGCATTATCATTTAGCTAGGTTTTCTTCGATGTCGTAGGAAATATTAGGGTGTGTTATCTATTTCATAAATGAAAAATAATTTTGTGGGTTTGTCTTTTTATTAGGTTTTGCTTTGTCTATTCAGTGACTTAAAATATGTAGGTTTTTTGGTGCCATAGATAGATTTTGGGGTGTTATCTTTTTCATGGGTTCTGCTTCAGCAATTCAGCCATGCAAAATAGAAGTGGTCATTCAACATCACAATAATTTATTCCTGTGAATGAGTTGGTCATGCACAAAAGATGTGAGATTTGTTAAAATCTTACTATTTTCCATTTGTAAGCTTTATATTGTTCTTCATTACAGCCATTACAATCATAGGTTAGCAGTTGTGTTTACCTACGGTTTATATTGCAATCATTATAGTCATAGTTAAACAGTTGTGTTTCCCTGCTATAAAATGTAAGTGTGGTTCCTAGTTTGATGTGCCTGAGTATGTTTATGTTGTACATGTATTTAAAGATATGAGATGTGGTTCTCTTTTTCATTGGTTTTGCTTCATCTATTCAGTAATGTAACTGTACTAGCTTTTTTAGGTGCCATTGATAAATTTGGGGGTGTAACCATTTTTGGTGTCTTGGATAAATTTTGGGGTTTTAATATATTATGTGTTGCTTCATCAATTCAATAATGCAAGTATTGTATCTTTTTTAGGTGTCATTGATAAATTCAGTCACACAAATATTATTGGCTAATTTGGTGCCTTAGATAACTTTGGGGGTGTTCTCTTTTGCATTATATTATTTAGGTGCCATTGATTAATTTCAGGGTGTTATCTTTTTTAGGCACCGTTGATTAATACGGGTTGTAATACATCATAAGCGATCTTTGGTTTGGATTAATGTTATTCAGTAATGTAGATATTGTAGCTTTTTTAGGTGCCATTGATAAATTTGGGGGTGTTAGTTTTTTCATAGGCGTTGCTTCATCAATTCAGTAATGCAACTATTCTAACTTTTTTAGGTGTCATTGATTAATTTGGGGGTGTTATCTTTTCATAGCTTTTGCTTCATCAATTCGGTCATGCAACTATTGTAGATTTGGGGATGTTTTATTTTGCATAGGTTCTGCTTCATCAATTCAATCATGCATTTTTTATTGTAGCATTTTTAGGTAATGTAGATAATTTTGGGGGTGTTATCTTGTTCGTAAGTTCCACTTCATCAATTTAGTCATCATCTATTCTACCAGTTTTGGGTGCCATTTATAAATTGGGGGGTGTTAGGTTTTTCATAGGTTCTGCTTCATCAATTCAATCATCAACTATTCTACCTTTTGTAGGTGTCATTGATAAATTTGGGGGTGTTTAGTTTTTCATAGGTTTTGCTTCATCAATTCAGTAATGCAACTATTGTAGCCTTTTTAGGTGTCATTGATTAATTTGGTGGTGTCATCTTTTTCATAGTTTCTGCTTCATGATATTCGGACATGCAACTATTGTAGCTTTCTTAGGTGCAATAATTGCATCAATTCAATAATGCAACATAGATAGCTTTTTTAGGTGCCTTAGATAAATTTGGGGTGTCTTCTTTTCAATAGGTTTTGCTTCATCAATTTAGTCATGCAACTATTGTAGCTTTTTTTGGTGCCTTAGATAAATTTGGGACTGTTCTCTTTTGAATCTAGGTTTTGCTTTGTCAATTTAGTCATGCAACTATTGTAGCTTTTTTTGGTGCCATTTAATTTGAGGGTGTTCTCCTTTGCATAGGTTTTGCTTCATCAATTCAGTCCTGCAACAATTGTATCTTTTTTAGGTGCCATTGATTAATTTGGGGGTGTTCTCTTTTGCATAGGTTTTGCTTCATCAATTCAGTCCTACAATATAAGTATCCTTTTTTGGTGCCATTGATAAATTTGGGGGTGTTATCTTTTTCATAGGTTCTGCTTTGTCAATCTAGTCATGCAACTATTGTAGCTTTCTTAAGTGTCATTGATTAATTTATCGTGCAATGGTACGTCGGTCCTCCACAAGTTAGGAAAAAATACTTGCATAAAAAAGCACAATGAGATCAAACACAAATCAGATATTAAATGCACATTTAATCATATATATTTGTCAACATTTAACAAGTACAGGCTGTCAGCCAAACAAGTCTAAGTGTTTTGAAATTTTATCTTTTTTTGGTGCCATTGATTAATTTTGGGGTGTTCTCTTTTGCATAGGTTCTGCTACATCAATTCACTCATGCAACTATTGTAGTTTTCTTAGGTGCCATGGATTAATTTGGGGGTGTTCTCTTTTGCATAGGTTATGCTTCATCAATTCAGTACTGCAACTATTGTAGCTTTCTTAGGTGCCATTGATTAATTTCTTCACATCGATACCAAAATGTGTTGGCTTAAGGTCTATGTAACTTCAATCCCACCACCACTACATGTTACACTCGGAGTCTGGTGTCCCTTCCAGCTTCTTTATATATATATGTATATGCATATGTATAGACATATACATATGCATATGCATATACATATACATATACATATACATATGTATATACATAGATTGCTTCCATGACATCCCGCGTAAACTTCGAGCCAGCCTGCATTCAATGCTCCCAATGCCTCGCACACCTTGCCAACTTTAGAGCCTTTCAATCTACCATCTTCTTGAATTTTCTTCACATTGATGACAAAATGTGTTTGGGGGTGTTCTCCTTTTCATAGGTTCTGCTACATCAATTCACTCATGCAACTATTGTAACTTTCTTAGCTGCCAATTGATTAATTTGGGGGTGTTCTCTTTTGTATAGGTTTTGCTTCAACAATTCAGTCCTACAACTAATGTATCTTTTTTTGGTGCAATTGATTAATTTGGGGGTGTTCTCTTTTGCATAGGTTCTTCTACATCAATTCAATCATGCAACTATTGTAGCTTTCTTAGTGTCATTGATTAATTTGGGAGTATTCTCTTTTGCATAGGAGATGCTTTATCAATTCAGTCCTGCAACTATTGTATCTTTTTTAGGTGTCATTAATTAATTTGGGGTGTTCTTTTTTATATAGGTTCTACTACATCAATTCACTCATGCAACTATTGTAGCTTTCTTAGGTGCCATTGATTAATTTGGGGGTGTTCTCTTTTGCATAGGTTATGCTCCATCAATTTAGTCCTGTAACTATTGTATCTTTTTTAGGTGCCATTGATTAATTTGGGGGTGTTCTCTTTTTTATAGGTTTTTCTACATCAATTCACTCATGCAACTATTGTAGCTGTCATAGGTTACATTGATTAATTTGGGGGTGTTCGCTTTTGCATAGGTTATGCTTCATCAATTTAGTCCTGCAACTATTGTATCTTTTTTAGGTGCCATTGATTAATTTGGGGGTGTGCTTTTTTTATAGGTTATGCTACATCAATTCACTCATGCAACTATTGTAGCTTTCTTAGGTGCCATTGATCAATTTGGGGGTGTTCTCTTTTGCATAGGTTATGCTTCATCAATTCAATCTTGCAACTATTGTATCTTTTTTAGGTGCCAATGATTAATTTGGGGGTGTTCTCTTTTTCCATAGGTTTTGCTACATCAATTTACTCATGCAACTATTGTAGCTTTCTTAGGTGCTATTGATTAATTTGGGGGTGTTCTCTTTTGCATAGGTCCTGCTTCAACAATTCTGTCTTGCAACTATTGTATCTTTTTTTTTGGTGCAATTAATTAATTTGGGGGTGTTCTTTTGAATAGGTTCTGCTACATCAATTCACTCATGCAACTATTGCAGCTTTCTTAGGTGCCATTGATTAATTTTGGGGTGTTCACTTTTGCATAGGTTATGCTTCATCAATTCATTCCTGCAACTATTGTATCTTTTTAGGTGCCATTGATTAATTTTAGGGTGTTCTCTTTTTAATAGGTTTTGCTACATCAATTCACTCATACAACTATTGCAACTTTCTTAGGAGTCATTGATTAATTTGGGGCTGTTCTCTTTTGCATAGGTTATGCTTCATCAATTCAGTCCTACAACTATTGTATCTTTGTTAGGTGCCATTGATTAATTTGGGGGTGTTCTCTTTTTTATAGGTTCTGCTACATCAATTCACTCATGCAACTATTGTAGCTTTCTTAGGTGCCATTGATTAATTTGGGGGTGTTCTCTTTTGTATAGGTTCTACTTCATCAATTTAGTCCTACAAGTATTGTATCTTTTTAAGTGTCATTGATTAATTTGGGGGTGTTTTCTTTTGCATAGGTTCTGCTTCATCAATTCAGTCATGCAACTATTGTGTGTTCATCAAACAGTGATAGACATTGAAAGATGTCTATCTGTTCAAGATTTACGTGATCTACCGTGGATGTTTTGATCCATGGACATCATGTATATCTTGAATAGATAAGACTTCTATTTTTGTGTTCATGATTGCACAAAATTTCACACTGCAAATTGTTTTTAATATTTGTATGGATGGAAGTTAAAATTGTTTTGATGGTTCCAAGATTAAGGTCTACAATTCAACTACCCCCAAAATTATCTATGGAACCATTAAAGAGTATAAGTTGGCCACCCTTTCACTTCATTGGCTCACATTAATCTCTCATCGCCCATGCCAATTCTTTTGTACAGTCGTGTTTAATGCACATCCCCTCCTATTACCTCCACAACATGCTGCACAAATTAGACAGGGGATTTGTTTAACTCTGACTTATTGTTTTTCATCCCTTTGAGTTTGCAACTATATGAATCACTTTCACATTGTCTAGGCATTGGCACTACACTACCAATAATTCATTGCATATATCGACATGTATTACCATAGAACAATAATCAACAGTTGGATTTTGTTACAACATGTATTACCATTACTGAATGTAACAATTACCAAAATCCATTCGTCCATGTCACATTGTGAAGTATTACCATAGAACAATAATCATCAATTCTACTTTGTTGCAACATGTATTTAGGGGACTTGGTTTTGCGAAGGCATTTCATGGTTGCCTATGCAACACTTCACAAATCAAATGGAATTATGGACAAGTGCAACATAGGGTACCATTAGAAAACGTTCATAAAATCAAGTCTCCCTAAATCATTACTGAATGCAACAATTACCAAAATCATTTCATCCACGTCACATGTGTCTTTCATCCAAACATAAGTGCATAAGAATTGCACCATATAGGCATGTAATTGTAGTGCCAACAACAGTTCAATCATTTTCGACATGACTTTATACCTTCCTTTGAGGTGATAGCAATAGCCAGACGTGGTTTTCAAAATTCTATTTGTGTTCAACTATGTTGCATTCTACCATTCAAAGAGAATTGGATGACTACTGCAACATAGTTTAACAATATTGAGGCTTTCGAAGAACTGTGTTTGGTTAGTGCATAGGGGAGAGGTGTTGAAACGTGCGTATCCAATTTTTGACGGTTCACATGGAGTGACACATGAACAAAACAACAATATTTATATGACTAAACTGAAGAACAACAAAACATAATTGTATAACATATATATACATATACATACATGTATATCTATACATATATGTATATGTATATATATTTACCTGACTTAATTGATGAAGCAAAACTTATGAAAAAAAGAACACCCCCAAATTTATCTATGGCACCGAAACAACCAACAATATTATGTATATATATACATATATATATATATATACATATATATATGTATATATATGTATATATATATATATGTAAATATGTATATATATATATATATGTATATATATATATATATACAATTGCTTGCATGCATTCTTTTGCTTACATTGAACAAACCAAGAATATTTATGTCTCTATTGCTTACCTGACTAAACTGATGAAGCAGAACCTATGAAAAAGAGAACACTCGCAAATTTATCTATGGCACTGAAACAACCAACAATATTATTTGTTACTGAAATGAAAAATTACAACAAAATAAATATATGTATATGTGTGTGTGTGTATACGTATGTATGTATGTATATGTATATGTATATACAATTGGTTACTTACATTATTTTGCTTACATTGGACAAACCAACAATATTTATATATTTGAATTGAAGAAGAAAAAAATAGAATTGTGTGTATATATATGTGTGTGTGTGTATGTATATATATGTGTATATATGTATACATATATGTATATGTGTATGTGTATGTATATGTATATACATATACATACACATATATATGCATATGTATAAGTCTATTATACATATGCATATGTGTCTATGTATATGTATATGTATATGTCTATGTATATATATATAAAGAAGTTGGAAGGGACACTAGACTCCGAGTGTAACATGTAGTGGTGGTGGGATTGAAGTTGCAAAGACCTTAAGCAAGCACATTTTGGAATCAATATGAAGAAAATTCAAGAACATGGTAGATTGAAAGGCTCTAAAGTTGGCAAGGTGTGCAAGGCACTGGGAGCATTGAATGCAGGTTGGATTGAAGTTTATGCGGAATGTCATGGAAGTAGTAGGAAGGGACGTGCATTAAACACGACTGTATAGAAGAATTGCAAGGGGCAGCGAGAGATTAATGTGAGGCAGTGGAGTGAAAGGGTGGGAGAGTGATTTTTGGTAATGTGAGAAGGCACTCCACTTTGCACGTCATGCCACACACTAACTGCTCGATCGGACCAATTGGTCGTTCGATGGAGCACGTTTCGATCACATGGAAAAAAATGGGATTTTTTTAAATCGACTAATAGCGTCGTCCCACGTGTCATTCAATCAAAAATAAAAATTGAAAATGAGAAACTATCAATTGAACATAGGTGGAAAGAAGCATAAATACAACACACATTGCAATCTGATCAAAATACATTGCAAATCAAAACAATAACACTGCATCTGTAGTTATCATAAATTTAAATCTGTCAACAATAAGGGTGCATTTGTAGATATCAAAACTTATAAACTGTCCAAAACATTAATTGCAAATGAAATCAAAATAAGGTTGCATATAGCTGTTGTGATAGGGAAATGGTGGTTGGCTGCTTGAGGTGCCACTGGCCATGTTATCGTCCCCTTCCAATTGATGAGGAGTGTTGCTTACATGACTGGGAGTTGGACCAGAAAACTAGGTGCAAGTGACATGTGTTGGGGACAGTGGTGAACACATTTGTACATCCCAATTGGTAGTCTGATTTGGATATTGAATGCACATGAACTCAAATTGGGAGAGGGTTGAATAATTCATTGCAGTGGAGAAGTGAGGGATATTGATGTTGAGAATATCACAGAATACTCCATTACTTTGTGACAAGGGATTAGCAGTGGTCCTTAACCGCCTTTCTCTCTGTAAAGCCCTTTGCGCCTCCTCAATCTCTTTTTCCTTTAAGTCTTGTTCCCTCTGAAGCCTCTCTTACTCCTTTTTGGCATCTATATCCTTCTTCTATTGCTTTTTTGCCTGCTTCTTCAACTCATTTGCCACATTTTTTGTTGCCTTTTTCTCCTTGTTCTCTTATCTCTTTCAGGCTTTTATCTCCTCAACCTCTTTCTTCCTTTCCTCTTGTTGCATTAACAGATTCATGTAGTCATTTGTCGTCAATAGCTAAGACTGTCTACTCAACCGAATTCCACCACCTTTGGATTTTTTTTTATGGACACTGTGCACAAGCAACTTGAGGAATTTGCTAATGTGTGAAACTATTTTTGTTTGTTGTGTCTACTCCAACTGTGAGATAATGTTATCCTCCACTACCTATGAGTAAGTGAAATCTTGATTGCATCCTAAATCTAAAGTGCAAGGAGCATAGCAATGCACAACTTCAGATAGGTCAGTTGTAGGTGGTGGTGATGGGAAACTTAAGTACCTTGTTGTTCTGGGACATAAAAATCAATGCCTATATTCATTGTTCCCTCCACCAACCAGGATGGTTGGCTACGTTGCGATGGAAGACCTAAACTATCACTGAATTGGTCAATGGGGCTATCCACCATGGGAGGAGTTTATTGATTAGCCACCACTTGTGCAACTAAATCAACAGGACAACTATTAGGTGACTATTGTGATTCTGTCAAAGAACTACAATTGTCCATTTGGAGGAGTGGACATTAATGTTTGTGCAACATCGTCTCTTGACACAACAACTCCTAAAAGGCTAAGAATGTTTTCCACTACAGAAGCATCCTCGTTGACCTCAAATGTGTTGTTGGGACGCATGTCGTCCATGAGTGCACCCAGATTGAGTGGCCATATCCCAGTCCTAAATTTTGCTTTGATATTATCAACTGTCAAAGCTCTTATCAGTGCTTTGTTGCCTAATGTTGCAAGTTTTGTCCTCCTCACTTCAAGGTTTGGAAACCTTGCCAAAAATGTTGCACGTTCTGATTTGAAGTAACATTTAAAAGGTGAAGACACATCCAACGGTTATAGTTTATGTGAGATGTGTGACAGCAATGTTAGTAAATCTACACCCAACTCTCTTGCTTCTTGGATGGTTGAGAGCGCTACATGGCTTCCATGCCCATCAAAAATCAACAACTGCCTGTTGGTGGGAGATATATCGCCTGGAACTGAGTTTGCAAAGTGGGTCAACCAATCTATAAACAACTCCTTAGTCATCCATGCATGGGGCGGTACTACCATGCAAGCACCTAGTTCGCAATCTACAATGTAATTATCTATGTTTTGTTTCCCCTTGAACAAGTAAAAGCCTGGAATGCTTTGCCTGGCAGCATTGACACAACATAGTTCATGGTTATCCATTCGCGACTCTTTGGAATAATGTATGACACATTTCTACTACCTTTTTTGGCCAACGCCTTCATGGATCCATTTTTACTTGCTTGGATGCCAATTTCATCACAATTCCAAATGCGATGAGGACCATATGGCAGTGCTTCATACATTGCATACAATGAATTGTAGAAAGCTACTACAATAGTAGGTCTAAGGTTGAGTGCCCTTTCTTTGTCTAGGCCTTCAACAATCTGCAACGTAAGTTCAAGATGTCGGTTCTTGAAACTTGTCCACCAGGACTTCTTTGGGAACCCATTGGTGAAAGGGTTTGGCCTATTTTGATAAATTTGGGAAACCTCTACCTTAAGATTGACTATCTCAAGACCATGGCTAATCCCAACCATTTCCTTGCACCATTCCACAATCAGATTTCTTCCTCTTCAATGAGGATTGTTGGCAGACCTTTCTTGGACATTGTTGTTAGTCCGCCTAGCCATTTGGAGAGTGTGGTTGTTGGGATTTTCCACTTTTTGGAAACTCCCCTTATTGACATGTCATTTTCCTCAACGTCATAGAGTGCCCCTTTCATGTCCTTCAAAGACCGCAGCCATTGTTTCATTGTTACCTTCTACGGTATTCAAGGTGTAGAAACCTCATTCTACGATATTCGAGGTGTAGAATTCTCCTCCACTAGTGCAACAAGATCTGCTTCTGGGGGAAATTTAGCCCCTCGTTTGTGGGAGGGCAACCGTGTCGTGGCTCTTTTCTTTTTCTTGGTTCCAGTACGGGTCACCATTGCATTACCCTTAGCCATATGCACAAAATAAGTACAATCAAAACCAAGAAGGGAAAACAACATATATTTACTTCTTCTAACAAAAATAGGAATGAATTTTCAAATTGAATGACAGTTATCTTTATGTATGAAGACAGTGATGCTTGAACAGAAGATTAATTAGTTTGTGTATGTGTTTTCTTTTTAGTTTGTTGCAGTAACATTTAGAAATAATGTTAATAGTTTACAAACATAGCAATACATATATACAGACTTCACTTATTCTAGAGTGAATGACATAAGGAAAAGAGGAGTGACAAGCACATAATTACATTGTATGCAAGGGAGTTAGAGTTTAACAATATCTCATATCTTTTAGGCATGTACAGCATAAACATACTCATGCACAACAAACTGGGAACCCCTCTTACATTTTAACTATGACTGTAATGATTGCAGTATAACACGTATGGAAACACAACTATTTAACTATGACTGTAGTGATTGCAATATAAACCGTAGGGAAAAATAACTGCTAACCTATGACTCTAATGGTTGTAATGAAGAATAATTAAAAGCTTACAAATGTAAAACAGTAAGTCTAAGCTTAACAGATCTCATATCTTAAATGTAGGGAAACACAACTGCTAACCTATGACTGTAGCAATTGTAATATAAATCGTAGGGGAACACAACTGTTTAACTATGATTGTAATGGTTGCAATATAAACCGTAGGGAAACACGATATAAAGCTTATGGATGAAAAATAGTAAGAGTTTAACAAACCTCACATCTTTTGTGCATAACCAACTCATTCACAGGCATAAATTATTGTGAAGTTAAATGATGTAATATTTTGAATGACTAAATTGATGAAGCTGAACCTATGAAAAAGATGAAACAAAACCTAATAAAAAGAGAAACCCCCAAATTTATGACTCACATCAAAGAAAACCTAACTGAATGATAATGCAGAACCTATGAGAATAAGATAACCAGAGTGAATGATAATGCATAACCTATGAGAATAAGATAACCAGAGTGAATGATAATGCATAACCTATGAGAATAAGATAACTAGAGTGAATGATAATGCAAAACCTATGAAACACAAAAGTTAAACTATGACTGTAATATTTGCAATATGAACCCTATGGAAACACAAATGCTAAACTATGAATGTAATATTTGCAATATAAACCCTAGGGAAACACAAATGCTAACCTATGACTGTAATATTTGCAATATAAACCCTAGAGAAACACAAATGCTAACCTATGACTGTAATATTTGCAATATAAACCCTAGGGAAACAAAAATGCTAATCTATGACTATAATGGTTGTAATGAAGATCAATATAGAGCTTATGAATGAAAAACAGTAAGTCGCCTATTAAAAAATATCATATCTTAAAGGCATGTACAACATTAACATACTCACGCACAGTAATCTAGGAACCACACTTACATTTTATGACACGGAAACACAACTGCTAACCTATGACTTTAATGGTTGTAATGAAGAATAATATAAAGCTTACGAATGGAAAATAGTAAGAGGAATACCTGGAACAATATGGAAGTTGCTGAACTGGAATCTGTGTTGTTGCCTCGTCTTACTGTTATGTCAGTCAATTATGTGCTTGTCACTCCTTTTCTTATGTCGCTCATTGCAGAGTAAGTGAATACTTGAAGGTTTTCACAGCTATTTGAATTGGGAATTATTTGAATTTGTTTGATGCTTGTTTGGTGTGGTGAATTAAATCCCGGCTCTGTTTCAAATTTGAAATCTGGGTGATATGAATTGCATATTTGATTGATTTTGGCCATTAATTCTTGAGTTGATTGGTTTGGTGGATTGTTTGCATTTGTTTCCATAATTTTTTTATGAATAATGGCAGCCTTATAGCTTGTACTTTTGGATGCAGGTGGGTTTTTAGAGAAAGGACCAAGTACATGTGCGCCCTACTTGGCGAGATGGGACAGACTCCTGCTGATACGTGTTGTAGGTCTCATGTTTGATGAGATAGGCGGGTGCATTTGCGTGTTGTTTAGGTTATGAAATGATGGGAAACATGGTTGTAATGAGTTAGCATTTCGATCAAAGATGGGACACATGGGTTTGAATGTTTATGGGGAAGGGTGCAAACTTTTATGATATGGCTGATTTATTTCCAAGTTGGATCTTTACGGTGATACGTCAGATACAATTTCAAAACACTTACACCTATTTGGCTGCCAGCCTATACTTGTTTTGTTGACAAATATATACGATTAAATGTGCATTTAATATCTGATTTGTGTTTGATCTCATCATGCTTTTTTATGCAAGTGTATTTTCCTAACTTGTGGAGGACCGGTGTATCACTATGGGCCCCAACGTGCGCTAGTCCTATCGCACGTTAAGGACCCCGCACACGTTTCGGCTCCTCTCCCCTATTTAAGTATTCGAATGTTTTTAATCAGGACACAAATTAACTGCCCTGATCCTGTACGAGATCTGTATCTTTCTTGCAGATGAAGGCAATGGATTAATCATTTTTTGTTGGCTGCAGCTCTTGCTCTACTCACTTTTCTCACACAGTTCTGGAGGACATACCTAGTAAGCTGTCCATGCTCATGACAAATCTGCGTCTGAATGAAATGTTTTCACAGGCCATGTGTTGTTCCAAATCAATACCTTCTATATTAAAAAATAATCTATTATTTGTCTAGGTCTAGATTGATACATTCATGTGTAGACGAGGACTTGTGTTTCTAGTGAATTATGAGGCTGCAATTTATTTTTCTATCGCATTTCTCGTCTTCAAAGCATTTTCCTACCAGCGGTCATTTGGAAGACGAGGGAACCTTACCCATAGATTCTTTGTTGGGTTCAAGGCCATGGGCCAGTGGTTCATGACTGAAGTTGATTTTCTTAAAACTGTGTTCCACCTTGAAATATCTGTTATTTTCCCTACACTAAAGAAAATCATTAGTATCTCGACTGATCCCAATGGCTTCCAATTCTTTTGTACCCAAATCCTTAAGAGACTGTGGTCTAGGAAAAGATCCCATGAATCTACATGTAAATGCATGTTCTTCTATCATTCATATTTACTATTACATCTCATAAAGAGTTTATCCATCTTGACAAACATCCATTTTCCTTCTTCGTAAGAAAATTTGGCATTTTTATAGCTCATCTGGCATGATATTAGATATATGCTTGCAATTCTTCTTTGCAATCTGCAATGCTTCTTTGGAGACTCACAACTGAGATTTTGAGTTGAGCCTGCCGGCCTAATACATCATGGGTTGATGTATTAATCATACCGCCAATATCGAACAATCTTTAGGTACCAAATTACCAATTATGGCTTCTTTGTAAGAAAATCATTGATCAAATGACGTCTTTTCCTTTGGTGGGACAGACATCTGGCTATAATAGCAGTGGTTGATTACTAGTAGGGTAGGAGCTTTTGTCCATGCAGTGGTACCAAAACATATATGTGGAGCTTCATTTTGAATTATTTTTATAAATTGTAGATGAAATAATGTCTTTCGGTTTTTGTGTGACAGGTATCTGATTGTAATAGTAACGGTTGATTGCTAGTTGGTTGGAAGAGGTTTCTTCGTGGGGTTGGATCAATACATATATGCTGAATTCCATTTTGAATTAATTTATCCACAAGATTTTTTATCAAAAGAGAGCAATTATCCATTTATTTTAGCATTTTTTGAAAATGTAAATTTATATCACATTTACTGATTAATGATTACAAAGAAGTCACCATTTTTTTCTTCCAAGCCATGGCCATGTTTACAAAGAAGAGAGTCAAATTTTAGTGAAACATTGGTTTGACAAAGTACAATAATATTAAATGACAAATTATAAAGTAGGAGTTATTTCGCCCAAAACACAACAGTAAAGAGATTAGTTATTTGCCCTGTCCAAATTAGATGAGTCGCAGGATCATTTAAGAATATATATACACAACAAAAGACAAGCCTGTAATGGAATTAGCAAGGTGGATTAGGACCACTTCCGTTTTGCAGGTTGTTCATGAGTTGTAAATTGGCCTCAAAGCCTATTAAAACTTTTTTTAAATTACAAGTTTTTTTATTTTATCAGGCAATGAGATCCCTTAACCAAAAAACACAGTTAAATCACACTAAAATTTCTGTTTTTTCCCTAAATATTGTGATTTTTGGTAAGAAAATAAATGAAGAGTTTCTGGTTATTTTTTCTGATTTCTGCAGCAATTTTTCCTGATCTTTTTCCATATAATTGAAAAAAATCTCTATTATTTGGTTTGCTGATTTATTCCTGAGAGATTTTTGCTGCTATGATTTTTAACTTAGATAAACTAATATTATGAGCATAACTTTACATAATGGTGGATATAGGGAAATAAAATTCAAGGCTCTCCGCCACTCTGCACTTCGCCTATGTATCGAAATGGGAAAAGGTGCTAATTATTTGTTTAGGAAATTTAATTATGTGATAAAAATCCATAACATAGATCATGAGTTACGCATTTAGCATGAAGGTGAAGAATAAGATAAGGGAAAAAAATGTTGCAATTATTTTAAAATATTTATCCAGGATAATATAGAAGTCAAGTTTATCATAGTAAAATTTTGATATCGAAGATGGTCAAGAGATTGAATGCCTTAACTTGTAACCTCTGATCCATACTGGAAAAAAATTAACCTCTTAAAGTTTCTCTAGATTTTATCAATCCATTGGAGTCCAATACTAATTTAGTTGAAAACATTTTACGTACTACATTATATAAGCACCATCAAGATACCAAATTGTAGATTTTGTTGTTATTGCATCAAGTTAAGAGTCAACCAATGTAATGGCATAGCAGGGCATATTACAGATAAAGATTGAAGTTTCAAGTCAATAAAGTGCAAGAAGCAAATTATTTCTGTATTTAAGATATAATGCATCACACAATTCTCAAACTCGTTAGCCGAAAAGGGAAAACCTATATCTATCCTACGGTGGAGCTGTAATTCAGGGTGATGTATAATTCAAAATCTTTGATAATTAAGCACATTTAGATTGGATATGCGTTTCTGTGAAATGGATAAGTCTCACCCATCAACTTCTCATTTCCATCATGCTGATGAAGTAGACAAGAAAATAATAGCTTTTCTTTTTTATTTATTAACAATAAAAAAGTAGTTAATCAAATCCATTGGGATAATACTCTATTTCTTCTACCTACTTTTGTATGAGATCTAGAAAGATTCAACAGACATGACAAAGTTATTGCTAGTCCAGCTGCTAAACAAAATTAGGAGATTATATGTCAATAGTCCATGTGCACTACAGCTTGACTTCAATCATCTTTTGAGATGACTGGAAGAATTACAATGCACTGACAACACACACATATCTGCAGAATATCGCAAACATGGCGATGATGCTTCCGGGTGCAAGATACACTTCACCAAGGTACTAGGATTAATTAGTACTAATTGAAGTTAGAATTTTCTTTTGTTTCTTTTTGCTAAATAAAAGAAATTCTATTTATGATTGGGAAAAGCCAGTTATAATAGATAAAGCAGACAAAACAAACTGCTACTATGATTACACAAAGTAGCTGCAGAATTGAAAAAACCTATCCTTCTGGATCTGTGGTTATATACTAGTGAGCAAAAGCTGAGAACAGTTAATGAAAATACCTCAGAGAGATATACTGATAACTGCACTAAGAGACAAGGTGTGGAATTCTTAACTAATATCAAGAGCTTTATGAAACAGCTCCAACAGACTTTTCTTCTGCCTTTGTGCAGCAGAAGCAGGTTGCATGGTTATTACTTGTTCCTTTAGATTCAGTCATAGATAAGGGGCCCATAAATAAGAACATGATACTGGATGTACATTTGGATTTGTCATCAGAAAATCTGACAATGCCTGTGTATCGGTGTTGTTACTATTAACTCATACAATGCCTACCAATTACTACATTAAAAACCACCATCTCTTGATCTTCCTATCAGAACTTAACAAATCCATTACCTTACAAGAATAATTATCAGCTTCCATAACTTGCAGCTATGAAACATACAGTATTATAAATTCAAGATCCAAAATGAGAAAAAAGGATAGTCCAAAACTGCTATTTTTGGATCTATATAAATTCCATCAACATTGAACAAAGAATTTATCAATTATCACATTAAAAATCAAGAAACCTGCAGGAATCGAAAGCAAAAGATAGGAAACTGTTAACAAGTAAAACCTTATAAACTGATGATAATTGGTGATAAGGACTGTAGCCATCAGGATAGAGAAAAACCACATGATACTAAAGAGTTTAGAGTCTATACATTTTATTCATCAACAAATAAAAATAAAATTATTGGGAAAGAGAAACTCTAATTTCTTTCCATTTCCACTTTGATAAAAACTCAGTTCAAGAATAATAAAACCAAATAATCTCAGGATGAGAATTCAAACCAACCACTGATTCCCACTTTGCAACAAAAGACACGTACAATTGCATTATGGTACATATATTTGGATACAGTTTACCGTCATACTTTACTTGATGAAGAAATTCACAATAATACAGAACCAAGCAAAACTTAGAAAATATATTCCTCTAAGATTCAAGAGAATATGTTCTTCATTATGTGGCAAGAAGTTTTAAATGCCCAAAACTCTAGGAAAAGATTTCCTTTAAGTTGTCCTGCAAAATATGTTTGGTAAGATTTACTGCTGCAGCCAATCACCAGTTGTGATTAAATTTGACGGATTCACATCTGCTCGGTGATAAATATAAGATTGCAGGCGCTCACCCCTCTCAGTGACAATCTGCATCACAGATCCTTGATATTAATATTTCGTTTTGGTGAGTGCCATAGCACACAAGCAAAAATCCAGTCACAAAAGCAAACTTTGGAATATTTCCCAAACATAGGCCTTTGGAACATTGACCAACTTACATACACAGTTAGCAGTACAAAATGCTCACTAGACATAAGTATGTGTCCAATAATCTATAGATGTGCCTTTGAACCAGCAGAAATTATGTTAACCACACATCACAGTGCTAATATGCAAATGCAATGGTACCTTTAATAGCCAAAGATACTCTTCTACAATTCCTACATTTGGCAGAGATAGATTCATCTCTTTGACCTCTTCACTAAAGAAATTGAACCTCATCGTTTGACTAAGGACTATTTCCAATTCATTAAGCTTTCTTGATTTGAAGCTCTACTACCATTATCAAATTTACCATAGGCCAGCTCCTACTGAACCTTGTAACTCCTATGACATTTTTCTGCATTACCTACTACAAAGGATTTGTATCAAGCAAACCACTAACAAGTCTGAGATATAAATTTCTCCCAGTTAAACACACATATCAGTACGGTCTAGTTTTCATGAGTTTACACAGACAAGCATCATAGACATAAGTGGTTTCCTAATAGGTAAACGGAAACTGTAAAAGCTTCTTTCAGATGTCATATTGCCCCATAAGTTTATTCAGGGTCAACTCTAGATTTAAGGTATATGAGTTTTTACCATAAACTATAAATTATATAAATATACAGAAACTGTTAAAAATTGTAGATGGTTGTAGAACCTGCTAAAACTTGAGGTAAGTGAAATAGTTTTAAGCTAAAAACTATATTCCACTTTCGATGGGTAATTAGTAAACACTGAAAACTGTTATTTTATAGAAACCCATAAGCAAAAATAAACATTAACAGAACTTGACAAAAACTTCCACAGTATTGTAGTAGCCCAAGTTTGAAAATGAGCAACTTTCAGAAAAAAAAAATAGCAGCTGCATGGCAAAACAAGATATGGAATCATGTTTGTGTTGACATATCTATCACTCTGATTAAATGGAACATTGTTGAAGGAGAACCATCATCTCCTAATCCAATTCCTGCTTCAGCTCCTAGCTAAAGTCAGGTTCAAGAGCTGAGAGCTGTTGCTCTCTAGTCTCAGCCATCATCAGGGAAGCATTCATAGATAACAACCCAAATAGCAACTGAGAAAAAGCGGGTAATTTGAGGATTTGCAGATCCTCCTGTTGAGGCTGAGCAGTATGTTGAAATTTAAGTGGATGAAACTGCTGCAGCATGGCAGACACTAACATCTTCAAATTCAGATCAGTCATGAATGCCGAAGATGGAACCATTTCAGAAAGCTTTCATTGCATATCATCCAGTTTGTGCAGTTACAAGTCATTTTTTGGAGCAGCCCGTCTATTCTCTTGGCATGTTCCTGTAAACTTTTATAATGATATCAACAACTATCTTCAAATGCTTTGTTCATGTCAAATCTCCCCACAATAGTGCCAGGCTCAAGGGGAAACGTGACAGAGATGGACTGATTGGAAATCTGGTATCTAGAGGGACCTGAAAAAGGATATTTGTAAGCTCTGCAACAACACAGGACCAAGCTGAGATGTCAGCATTATCATGCTCATGCTAAAAGGACCAGGCTGAGAAATAACTGTGAAATTCATCAAAAAGAGGAATTTACTGTCTCGCATATGGACGAAAATCTCTTAGAATGATTTTTATGAAGCTGGCATAGGTTTAGCATCCTTGAGCTTGGCCACAATTTTTTTAATAGCTAGGGGAGAGGGGCCAATTGTCGTGCGGGGTCCAATAGTCGTGCACTCAATTGTGATTATAATACCCACTAGTTGTTTAGATAATGTCCAATAGTTGTGATTTGACTACCCATAATTAAACAAAATGTATTCCTTTGATCTAAAAAGCAACTAATCATGTGATGCCACATGAGCGCTCAACTACTAATGATGTGAATGCACGAGTATTGGTCTCACTTATTTTTGGGGCCTTTTTTAACACCTTGACAAAAAACATGCTGATGTGGCATCATATTTGATGATGTGGCCCTGAAACCTTAGTTATAAGCAGGGGACTTGCCAAGTAAGCTGCTGTAAAAAATTGGGAGTGATTTGAAATTTCCGCGTAAGATAATTAGAAGCGCGAAGTTAGGGTGCACGACTATTGGCCCCTCTCCCCTACTCCTCTTAATCACTTTTTAGGTGCTGTGATATATTCTCTACCACAACCTTCCCAGTCTGAATTCCATGAACCACCTTACTTGCCCAAAGAATTATAACACTCCAATTCCTTGAATCTGGAATATCAGCTTGCATGAAATCACCAGTAATGTGATTTAAAGTTAAAATATTGGTGACAGTCAAAATAGAACTGGGTGACCTGTAAATGAGACTGAATTTTATTACAGTTACTCTCATAAGTCAAATCGCTGCCTAACCTGGCTAGTTGTTTGGCAAACTCATTAGCAGTTTTGGTAATATTAGCAGAAATTACTTTTCTAGGCAGCAACTAGGGTATTTACTATTTAATGAAAATCATTAATTGATGAATTTTCCAGTTACCTCCATTGCATTGCTAAATAATGAAGCACCGCTAGATAAAGAAGCCAATTGTTTATGGTAGCAAAGAGTATGTAATAGTTCTAACAATAGTCACCTAGAGAAGCACAGGTACAGGTAAGAGGATGCCATTTCAAATCAGGGTTAGGGATTAACTTTATAACTGTATGGCTATATTACATCTAAAACTATAAATACAATCATCAGAAAATGCAGGTATGAGAGCAGTGACGGGCTTCTCATCCCTATATTAGAGTCTCCTGATAACTATGGTGCTATAATACTGTGGATTGGATGGAACTGGTCCATCAAAATTAGGTTTATAAAGCAGCTTGGTGATATAAAAATCATCTGAGTTTTAATTGTGCTCATCAGATAAGAGAAAAATGCAGGGAAACGCCATAGATGAAATAGTGAGAGCTCTACTGGATTGAAACCCTGCTACTCTAATGATCACAATAACTGCAAGCAGTAAATTTCACATGATACATGGAGACTGTAAAAGAGCAAAATTTCAGGAAAACCATTACAAAACAACAGCAATTTCTTCCACCCTTAGTTCTTGTCAAATAAAGTATGGTACTGTTGTGACCTTTTCACACATCACCCCATTGCAAATGGGGACCCCCAGTAGTTTGCTATTTTTTTTAGGGTTTCGCCTTCGCGCAATGGTTTTATGAGATCACTGGTTTGAGTTTCAAGTCAGTCTTTTGAGAGTCATCCGAGCCAAGTTGAGAATACATACCTGAATCAGTGCCTAAACGTCATGGAAGGGCTCAAAAGGTCCGAGAGACCAGGATCACCTGTGCTTTGGGCCAATTCTGACACTTCCTACTTTTTAGGGAATCTGTTTTTTTGCTTTTTCGCTTTTTCATTTTTGGCATTTTTGGACCAAACTGGGTTCCCTATTTTTTAGGGATTTTGCTTTTTCTATTTTTAGAAAGTCAACCCTGGTCAACGAGTCAACGTTTCCATTTTTAGAACAAAAAATCGAAAAATCATTGAAAAATCAAGGTAAAAATCGAAAAATCAAGCAAAAATCAAGAAAAGCATGGAAAAGCAAGATAAAAATCTGGAAAAATCATGAGAATCACCCAAAAATCAACCCAAAAGCATGAAATTCATGGTAAATTTTCCTAAGTTTGGAGAAATTCGCCCATGGAGGAGAAAATGGCAATGAAAATGGCTAAGGCACTGGCAAGTCCGCCCTTGCCATGGAGATGAGGATGGCGAGAAATTCTTGAAGTACGCCATAAAATGGCAAGACACCTTCAAAGTCCGCCATGCCTTGGATGAGGTAGTGGCAAGGACATCTTGAAGTCCGCCCCAGCATGGCAAGGAGGCAAGGAAGTCCACCCAAGCATAGAGAGTGTGAAGTCCGCCCAAGTAGAGAGAAATGAGGGATGTCCAAGTGTAAGCCAAGTCCGCCCTTGGCTAGAAAGGGGAAATGTCAAGACACCTCCAAAGTCTGCCATGCCTTGAGAGGGGAATGGAATGAAGTTTTTGAAGTCTGCCCTACCATGGAAAGGAGTTGGTAAAGTCCGCCTAGCCTAGGAGAGGAGAGAAAATTCAAAATTTGGCTAAGTCTGGAGGTCTATCAGGAAAAGAAATTGAAAATTTGCCTAAGTATGGATGCCTAGAGGGGGAAATTTCATGAAATTTGGCCAAGTGCAAAGAAGAAAATGCATATGGCAGAGAGGTTAGAAAGTCCGCCCCTGGCTAAAAGGGATGAAAATTTGTCTAAGTATCATGGAAATTGGCCTAGGAAAAACGTCCAAACACATACTTTTCCTAGAGAAAATCGTCCAAGCAAGAGGAAAATTCGATTTTGGCAGAGAAAATGTGCCTGGCACAATTTGAAGTTCGCCATGGCAAAAGAAAATGAGGATCTGGCGTAATATTTGTTGGCAAGATGGCTAAAAAAATTCAACTTGGCTAGACGGAAAGTGAAATAGCTTGGAAAATAAATATTTAGCCAAGGAAAAAAAAATTAAAATAGCCATGGGTTCAAAATGAAAGGGTCGGAAATAAATTAAACATTTTAATACTTTGGATAATTTATTTCCGACACTTAGAAATATAAAATGCCATGGATAAAAATAAAATTCGCTAGAGATGTTTTGGAAGTAAAATTTATGGATGAAAATAAATTACGCTGGAAAAAGAGAAAATTCATGAGCAAAATAAATTCGCCTTAAAAAAAAAATTAATTTAATTTAATTGGACATTTGATATTTCTTCCAAAATTTTGAAAATAAAAGATAAACATCTAGCAAAAATCGAATTTTGGAAAATCAAAAGGGATTTGCCTGGATAAGCCTGCCATGGAGTTTTTTTCGAAAAAAAATGGAAACTTGCTTGATTGAAGAGGAGAAAACAAATCGAAATCGAGAGGAAAACATGCAGTTGCTAAAACAAATCAAATTCTTCAGCATTATAATGAGTCTTAGCAACTCATTTTTCACAAACTCAGCTTAAGAGAAATTAATCTCTTGAAGTTGTAAGAAAATTGAGATAAGATCAATTCTTCTGCAGCCAAGGTCAATTATGCAGTTGCTAAAACAAATCAAATTCTTCAGCATTATAATGAGTCTCAGCAACTCATTTTTCACAAACTCAACTGAAGAGAAATTAATCTCTCGAAGTTGTAAGAAAATTGAGACAAGATCAATTCTTCTGCAAGCAAGGTCAATTTTCTCAAAGGAAGAAGTAATTTTTTGTGATGAGGAAGTAATTTCTTGGAGAAGTAAAAGAATTTCTTGGCTGAAAGTCAAACTTCTCGGCAAGTTGGCGCACTTTGCCATTTGATTTTTGATTGAATTATCAAAGTCTGAATTTTATTTGCAGCCAGAAGATTTTTCCTGAGGTTTGGAGTTTGGTTGGCTAAATTCATCAATTCTCCTTCTGTCTTTTTCATTCTGGCTAAATTTCAATCAAATTCGTTTACTTTCAGCTTGCTTTTTCGCAGAAATTTAATATTTTAATAAGCTGAAAGTAAAATTTTCAAATACAAGGCATGAGAATAAATTATATTTTAAAGTCTCCGTATTAATGCTAGTGTTTTTACTGCAAGTTAATGACCACAACAGGAGAACCATCAAAGAAGGTGCCGATGAAGTTCGCCAATAAAGGTGTACAATGAGAGTCGAAGATCAATTCAAAATGGAAAAATGTTGTAGACACTAATCTTGGACATGTAGACTTCGCGGAATTTAAAAAGAGGGTATATGGACATGTTGGGTGACCAACACCAATTGCTAGACGGATGGTGAGGAATGGAATTTTCCAAGCAGCCGGATTCCCGCCTGCAATAGAATGTGCCGAGTTGATGGTAGAATGCACCATTCATTATGATGCGTAGGAGAGACAAATTGTGGCACCTGACGGAAGGATTCTAGCCCACCTTGGCGAAGTGGCAATCCAAGAGGCATTTAGCATCCCAACACATCACCGAACCGTTTATAAGACCAAGGAGGACGCGAAGAGATTATATGATAGCCAGTCTGAATTGTGTGCCACAAATATTAATAAATCATGGTTGGAGAAGCCTAGACCATCCACAAAGAAGATGCCTAAGAAGTTGCGTCGAACAGACTTTAAGGAGGATTATGGAGATATCATTCTGATGCTGAACAGGATAGCCGGCAATCCACAAGGCGCATATTTTGAGACATGGATCTATTATTTTATAGATGAAATCACTTCCAGTGTGAGGATGTTCAACTGGTCTCGAATGATAAGCGACAATCTCCACGAGCAGTTAGTCAATCTCGAGAAGACCAAGTCTTTCCACATGAGCTCATATGTCGTTTATTTGTTGGCTAGAACATACAGATACTCAGGACTTATATGCAAGGGCAAAGTTGGTAATGGCGAGAATGAACTCAAGTCTTATGACTGCTACCCACTGTTGTGACCTTTTCACACATCGCCCCATTCAAGATGGGGACCCCTAATTTTTGCTCCATTTTGGTCTTTTGGGCTTTGGTTTTGTCTCTCTCTCTCTTTCTATCTCTTTTCTGCCTTCCGGGGACGTTCCCATTTGTGAGCTTAAACGAGAAACTTTTGGCCCAGTCTAAAAATTAGGGTTTGTACTTTCCTGGTTAGTCCAAGGTCAAGCGAAGTGAATAAATTGAAAACAGAGCTTAATGTTGATGTCAGTATGCTTCCAGTTGACTCTTAGCTAAATTTCATCAGATTCTGACAACTTACTATTTTTAGTAAGTGTGTAATTCAAGGCGTTCTTTCAACATTCTTGAAGATTTAATAGTCACACTGCATTCATAACACATCAAGCTACTCACTAGCAAAATTTGAGCTAAAACAGACAACTTGCTATTTTTAGCAGTTCGGCTTCCAGAGCAAATTTCAGGGTCTATATGCGAAATTTTTTAGTGCATGTCTGAGGATTCCTTCTGGGTTTTTTGAGACCTTCGCGATGGTATAACATGCAAAGTGAGACGACGACTTTCGAGTTCAACCTTCAGAGGCTATTTTTAGGGTTTGCATGTCAGGGTTTTCTTTGCATGTCAGGTGATTCCTTGTGGGTTTTTCGAGAGCTTCGCGATGATGTGACATGCAAACGGGGATAATCACTCCTTTAGCAACTTGCTATTTTTAGCAGATGCATTTTGGCAGCCACCTCCCAGCACTTCAAAATCACAAACTGATCGCAATGCAACAGAAACGAAGACAAACAGAGGTCATTTGATATGCATGCAAGATGAATTAGGGTTTCTAGCTTCGAGACCCAAAAAGAGGGGTAAAAAGTCAGAATTTTCGAAAACCGGTGTAAACCACCACGATTAGTATTTTTCAAGCTATCCGCTGGTAAAATTTGAGGGCAAACGGAGCACTTACTATTTATAGTAAGTCACTTCAGAAATTGGCTAAAAATGGTAAATCAACGTCAGGTGCCGATGTCAACAAGCAGGTCACATGGTGAGGAGTACGTCATTTGAATTTCAAGTCAATTGGAGTTGTGGAGGTATTAGAAACAAGCAGTTACTATAAATAGCAAACCACCTTCAGAAATGGGCTCAGAATAGCAGTGTCAACAGGCTAACGGAGTCATGAAGATCCAATGTTCAAAATTTCAAAGGAATCTGAGCCTCTGAGATATGAAAATCAAAGGACTTACTATTTATAGTAAGGTATGGAGAAGCTGGCAGAAGAAGGTAAAAAAAAAAAATTGTCTAAGTCTGAGCTTCATCCTGCACCACCCTCCATATACGCCCAACTTGCCAAGGAGAAATAGGGTGGTGAAAAATATCTTAAGTGTTGGTAAAATCCACTTGCCACCCCTAAATGTGACCTCAAGAAGAATGGAAGTGTTTGAAATTTTCTAAGTCTGAAAGATATCCTCCTCACATTGCTAAATGCGCCCATGCTTGGAGGGGTCTAAGAAGTCAAAGCTAGGCGTTGAAAATGTTTATCCTCCTCATGCCTTCATTTGCGCCCTCTTCAAGCAGATGATTTAAAAAATTTCTAAGTGTGAAATGCTTATCCTCCACCACCCTCCATATGCGCCCACCTCTCAAGAAAGTCGAAGTCAAAATTTTCATCCTTTATCAAATGCAAAATGCGCCCAAGTAAGGCCATGTGAAGACAAAAAGAAAGAAACTCGCCCTTCTCTACATGCAATATGCGCCCATCCACTTGACATGCTAGGATGCGCCCATTACAAATATGAGGTAGGGAGTCAAAGAGTCAACAAAGCAAAAGGTGGCGTTTTAAATTTCATCCTCCTCCCATGCTCAAATGCGCCCGAGAGAGGGCAAGTAAGGACAAAAATGAGGGAGCTGAAAGGTCACACGTTGGGCGTTGAAAGCCTATCCTCCAACACATATGATATGCACCTAAAGTGAAGTGTATAGGTGGTGAAATAAGGTTGATAAGTGAAATGAGTATGCTAGGCGTGAGAATTTAAGAGAAAATATATTCCTCATGAAGTATAAAATGCGCCCAAGGCAATGGACATTAAAAGTGAATTTCTTCACCACTGGCGAATGAATTGAAGGTGAAATTAAAAATTTCCTAAGGCAAGTGCAAAATGTGCTAAGTAATTTTAAATTTCTCTAAGGCACAAAATGTTTTTCCTTGGGAAATTACCCCTAGACTTGGAGGATGATGAAATTTTCCTGGACGTGGATGAATTTGCTGGTGTTGAAGTCAGAGAATGTTGGCATTGCAGGATGGATTAAAAATTTTCCAGAGTGAACAACGAGATGTTCATAGAGATGAAGGAATGGGTTAAATTTCATAAGAAAATATTTTTCTAAGGTTCAAAATTTTAAAAATTAAATGAACCCGTTCGTTGTGTACCCACGAATTCGACAAATTCTGAAGAAAATTTTCTTCTGGGTATTGATGATCTTCGATGAGAAGTTGATTTCCAAGTCTTCTGCACTTCGCCAAGGCTTTCGACATGAAGAATTTAATCAGTGCCCGAGTTATGAATTTTCCTAAAGGAAAATTTAAATTTTTTTTCTAAGGCAAATTGAATAAAATGTGTTTTCAAGATAAAATTTTCCAGACGATGAGTTTGAAGTGAAGTGCCTAGATAATTTCGATTGAAATCTTCACAGGATGAATTTTCCAGAGGCAGAGGTAAATGAAATTTAAAATTTTAAAATGACAGAGCTCCGGCTAGTAAGTGAAATTTATTAAAAAGTGAATTTAAAGTGAATATTTTCGAAAGTGAATTGAAATACGCCAGTCAAAGTTGAACTTCTAGAAGATTAAGATTCCAGGCGTCGGATGACAAGTGTTGCAAATGCAAAAGGAAGGAAATTCGAATTCTTGAAATGAAATAGTGGAGATTTAATGCACTGGCTAAACTTAGCCTCTTTCTAGAATTCGATTTTGCTATAAGAGCTGAGAGTTTATTCATTTCTTTTCACCAGTCAAGGAAGTTCGAATTTGCTGAAGTTTGATGTTGCAGTGCAAGTGAGAAATCCGAAATTTGTTGAGGCAAGTGGCTGAAGCTAAAATTTTAAAGTCTAAGTCTAGAGTTGCTGAAGAAGTTCGATTTTTTTTGAAAGTGCACATTGCTGAAGGCTGAAATCTGAATTTATTGCTGAAGCTGAAGAGGTGCGACTTGAAGTAGAAGCAAGTGGTTGAAGCTGAAAATTGCTAAGTCATTAGAAGATTGCTAAAGTTCGAATTTAAAAGAATCTAAGTTGCTGATTGGAGTTGGGCGATTTTCTCTAGTATTGAAATTATTGCAACCAACTTAGGAAATTTGCCGAGAGTGTGAAGTTGCTGAAGCTTAGTTGTTGTAACTTTCTAAGTGTTGAAAATTCGAATTTGTTGAAGGAGAAGTGAGGTTTGCAAAAGAAATATGAATGTTGCAGCTTCTCAATGTTTTAAAAATCGACTGGCAGCCATGCATGGTATTTTATTTATTTTCTAAGTTATTTGCTGATGGTTGTTTATTGTTTTGTAGGATGGCTGAAGCAAGAACAACTGGCAAGGACAACAATGGTGCATCCAAGCAAGCTGTTATCAAGAAGCTGAGCAAGCCTTTTATGCCAGAGTCAAAGTTTACTTCGAAGTTGGCCAAGCTTGCTGACACGAATCTGGGCTCTTTCAACTTGGAGACTTTCAAGAACAGAATGCTGGGAATTGGTAATCATCAACCTTCAATCACTTCGCACATCATTCGAAGTGGATTATATGCAGCTGCTAGTTTCCCACCAGCTATTCAGTGTTCGGAGCTGATGATGGAGTGCGCCAACTGCTATGAGAAGGATTGCAGATCAATTATGTCACCGGATGGTCAAGTGCTCGCCAACCTCACTCTTGCAGCTATTGGCGAAGCTTTTGGAATCCTAGCACACAGGAATATGATCTACAAATCGCGAGAACGTGCTGAGTGAATGTATGCTTCTGCATTCGAGAGATGTACGGAGACGATTAATACTCGCTGGATGAGCAACCCCAGGCCCTCTCGTACGAAGCTGCCAAGGCAAATTATATCAGATGACTTGAAGCAGGAGTACTGTGATCTCATTATGATGCTGAGCAGAGTTAGAGGCTGCCCACAAGCTTTTATTTTCGACCCATGGATGTTCTATTACATCAACCTCGTGCTAGAAGGAAAGAAGTACGTCAACTGGGCTGAAATGATCAGTGATAATTTGCACGAGCAACTCCTGAGTTTGAGAAGAACGAAGACATTCTATATGGGCTCTTACATCATTTACATGCTGGCTCGTATGACAAAGTATAGAGGGATTTCATACAAGGAGCCTGTTGGTTGTGGCTCTCATCAATTCAAAATCCATGAGGCTTGTCCACAGTTGCATTTGACAAACACTACTCATTATAAGCGTGTCAACGATGCTTTTACCATGCACATCACGAGAACACTTCAGGAGCGTATGCATCATAGGATCTCGAGGGAGGCTCAAGAATTGATTGAAAGGTATGGGTGTTGGTTTATACAATTTCCGAAGTTTTCTTACATCAGGCTGCAAGGTTTTTCCCCATATCCATATAGGCTGCCTAAATACCCAACCAACAGAATTTTAATGTTAGAGATATCTAGGCAATTGGTTGCCTACGATAAGATTCAGAAGAAAAAGAAGAAGGGAGGCGTTGACTTCCCAATTGTCATGGGCAATTCAGATGAAGTGTGTCCTTCATTACAGGTAGCTAGAGAAGCTGAGAGTGAGCTTCAGTTCTTTCACTTTTCCTATCACACCAGTAGACAGCATTATGATCCACATAACAATATCAAATGGGTACTGTCAGAAGAATTTAAACATAAGGCAAACATTGAGGATTATTGGGCTGGTGCATCAGACGAGGCTGAAGTCAGAAAGAGGGTGTTCTCTAGATTGCCATTGGGTATGATCAGGGAGTGTGAAGTCATTCCAGTACCAGACCAGGTGAGCGAGGACATGAATGTTCTCCATCCAGATTATGAGGCTGTGAGAGATACTTCACTTCCACTTCCAGATTGGTCAGAACCAGAGATAGCTGATTTGGACACACTTTGCATTCCGGTCTTGACATTCACCAGAGCATGGGTTGACAGGCATGTGAGCAAACTAAAGGGTAGGCCAATTTCCTTGACTTACAATTTGATGGGGGATCACAGGACACCCACCTCCAGCAGAAAGAAACAAATTACACGAGGTCCAGAATCTCGAAGGAAGGAGCCAGTTCGGCAGGAGCCTGTTCAGCCGGAGCCTCCAAGAGTTGAATCACCCACGCCATTGGAGACACATTCTCCAAGTATACAGGAGGTTTCTTTATTTGCTGATCAAAGAGATGCATTGAATCAGGTGCAGGTGGTACAAGAAGAAAATCAGCCACCACGGAGAGAGTCAGTTGGCCAGAGTGTTAATGCGCCTACTAGGGATGATCAGCAAACTAATGAGACGACTGCTACTGACACTCTGTTTCAGCGGGAGTTAGAGGCGGCTTTAGACGACGATGATATAGTTTCAGGAGATACTTGGCCACTAGAGGCCGATGAGCCTCGTCAGAATGATGTTGAAGTTGAACAAGTCCGTGAAGTAGAAGCACAAGAACAACAGCCATTTGTTATACAGCATGTTGTACCTGATTGGCTCAGAGATAGGATGAGAAGAGCCCCAGCGAAGAAATTGATCCAGCAATTGAGATGGAAGAGTTTTTGAACAGGATCAACGCGCCTCCACAAAAGAAGAGAGCACGAAAATTTTCAAAGATTTCGACTGATGAGGATGGCTCTCGCACCCTTCATATGGTGGTGCCACAGGTTGATTGTGATAGAGATGAAGCAGTGCCTGAGAATTATGTGATCACAACAGTGGAGTTAGGACGTCCCACAAGTGCACAGATTGTTGAAGGATGTGATAATTCCTATCAGGCACTCAAGGACAGATTATTTAAAAAGGAAGGAAAATATAAGAAATTGAAGAAAGAACATAAGACGTTGATAGGGTATGTGCAGCACTTGTCTCGTCCTTGTGGGCAGGAGATTCCAGCAATAGAACTTCTAGCTGAGATATCTAGAGAGTCAGTTACCGGCTTGTTGGAGTTGAAAAAGATGGCACAAGAAGCAGATAAATGGGTTACAGGAGTTCGTGTCGAGACATAAAAGTTCATGGAAGACCTTGCTCATGCTTTCCAGCAAGCTTCCAGTATTACGGCACGTATGGAGGCAGTTGATCAGGCCTGGGGTGATGCTTCCATTTATCAGAGCAAAGTTTTTCAGCGTCTAGAGGCACTGAGGCATGTTCCTTTGCGGATGCTAATTGATGGAGGAGTCATTCAGGAGAATGATAGATATGACTTTTCTACATGGTACTCTTCAATGATCACAGGACGTGGCTTCTTTGACGCAGCGCAGGCGGATTCAACTAGAGTTCGAAAGGCTATGACAAACATCATTAATGGAGTCCAAAATACCTTGGAGGCAATCTTTGCTAGACGGCTGAATCCCGATGAGGTAACTACTGATAATTTGAGGGGTAGGCTGGTGCCTTTCTTTTCAAAGGTGAGGACCTTTGTACAAGATGACTTTGAGAACACTTCTACTTTCTCTAGCTTGATTCAGAGCACGCAGGATTCCTTAGTCGCTTGGAGAAAATCTTGTGCACGGCATGAACAGTCAGTCACGGTGTTAGAGTTTCAGCTTGATTGCATTCCACCTATTTCAGTTCAGGAGGTTGAGGTTGTACTTGCCAGGTTCATTGAGTTTGCAGCCAGAGAAAAGGAGAATGGGAATGCACTTCTGGATGATGATCTTCTAGAAGACTGATTGTGGGCATTAATTGCCTTTACTATTTTGGGAGTGAGTGGGAATCTTGGATTCATTTATTGTACCACTCCCCATTCTGGCAGTTTTTAGGGTTAGGGCTGAGGTGGCTCAATCTGAGCCATTCTTTTGATTGTAATCTGAGCCGTCCATTGGACTGGGCTATCTATAAAAGGGGGAGTCCCCCTCATTTGTAACTAATTAGAAAATTAGAAACTAGAGGTTAGAGGAGACTAGAGACTAGAGCAGAGAGATTGATTGTGTAGCTTAGCTTAGCATAGTTTGGAGGAGAAGGAAAGTTTTCCTTTGAAAACTTTTGTAAGAGATTGTTGTGTAAAACTTTCATAATAGATATTTTCATTGATGGTGGAATTTGTCTTTGTTATGGATAGCTAGCAAGGTTTCTTCATCCCTTTGAGTCCAAGTAGCATAAAGTAGCTTAAAGTAGAGTAATTTTCATTTCATGCAAGTAGGCATTAGTTGTGGGCTTGTGGTGTTAATCAAAGCAACTTCGTTTCATTCCATACCACTAGCAACTTGTTGACGGCAAGTTTGCCTTGCGTGGTCAACTGGAACATTTCATAAGCTTAACTTCAGTTGCAATTTATATCTTGGTATGCGTCGTCTTGACGGTGTCTTGGTGTCGAATTGTAGCTTGAAAATTTCTTGCTATCCCCTTGAAGATTGCACCAACTTTGTGTAAGCTGTCCAGCGTGAGGTGGAGCAGAGTTTGGTTGAAGCTGTTGAGATTGATCCCACGTCCCGCCTTAGAATAGAACTTAGAACCTTCTTACCCCTACACTCATTTCAATTTTGTTCATCTTGGGTTAATTTTAGGAAAGTGTACTTATTGTTAAATCATCCGCATTATACAAATCCCTTCCAATCATCCATCTACTGTTAACTACAAGTATTTTGAACAATTGTGTAAGTCCCCTCGTGAAAACAGCAATTCACAACCAACCAACTGAGGGTATTCTAAGTATTTCGGAACCTTGGAGTTGAACGTGCGAACTTTCTTGCAGTCTTAGCGCACGTAATACTTTGATCAAGAGAGAATGGAGTAGCCTTCGGACAACTTTGTTCTGCTGATTGGTGCGGTCACAAAAATCACATCAACACCCACAACTTCAACTCAGGGATAAATTTCATTTCAGGCGAGCGCACGATGCTTTCCTTATGTATATCACAAGAATACTTCAAGGAGGAACGCACCAAAAGCTGAGTCACGAAGCAAAGAGTTTGATTAGTAGGTATGGATCCTGGTTTATCCAGTTTCCAAAATTTACATATGTTAGGATCCAGGGATTCACTGGAAGTCCTTATAAGCTTCCTATTTATCCTACTAATCGGATGATTTTGCTGGAAGTCCTGAGACAGCTGGAAGAGTACTAGAACATCCAAAGGCCAAGTAAGAAGGCGGCTATTACTTTCCCATTCTTTATTGGGAATATGTTGGAGTCTTGTCCGTCAGCACAAATAGTCGAGTGCGCCAAGCTAGAAATTCAATGGTACCCATTCACAACTTATTGGTCCAGGGCCAATTTTGACCCGCATCATCACATTCGGACCGTGGATGGGAGAAGATACAAACACAAAGTAGACTTGGAGGACTTCTGGGCAAATGTCGCTGATGAGTATTAAGTCAGAAAGAGGTTATGGTCTAGGGTGCCAGTGGATTTGATAAGAGCAACTGAACTTTGTTGGGTGCCCAATCAGTTGCAGGACGACGGGAATTATGTCCAGCCGAGCTTCGATGAGAGTTGGCCTCTTCCTTCCGTGAAGTGGTCAAAGCCCAAGCATTCAGACTTGGCTACGTTGATGAGACTAGTGATAAAGTATTCTCAGTGGTGGGTTGACCATCAGGTGGAGTTGAGGCAGAAAAGAATAACGCTCACGTATGATTTGCTGAGCGAGATGGAGTCATACTCCTCCAATGCCGGAGCATCCCACAATGATGATTTGGTGGAAATTCCTGAAAAGAGGAAAGAAGTGATTGCAAACATAGAGCTTGTCCAGAAAAGAAAGAAGATGGAGCCATCTCGTTCCGCGGCGTCTAAAAACATTGACGAGCTAGTAGCTACCGCAGACGAATCCTTAGCTAAGCTAATGAGACCTTCTATAGTTCAGGAGAAGAACAATGAGCCGATCCAGTTGGATGACGATGAGCCCCCATCTCCTACGGGCACAGAAGTACTGGGTTCGGATAATGAAATGGAAGTCCAAAATGATGATTTCGAAGAGGGAATGATTTCCGCCCTCAGAGGAGTCTTGGATATTCCAAATGAAGGGAACGTTCAAGAGGAGGATAGTATTGAACAGCCTACAATTCCAGATTGGCTGAAGCAGAGGATGAAAATTCAGGCACCGGTTGAGGTCCAAGAAGAAGATGATACTACGGATTTCTTGGCGAGGGTGGAACAAGTTGCTACTAAGAAACCTGCCAAGAAGTTTTCGACAATTCAAAGGGACGAAGCCGGTGGCCGTTCCATACAAATCGCAGTACCAACAGTTGATAAAGCACAAGATGAGATCACTCCCCAAGAATACGCCATAACTACTATAGACCTTGGCCCAACAACAAAAGGCCAGGAGGTGGAAGAACTGGATAACTCAATCTCAACTATCAAGGCGAGACTGGAAAAGGAAGTGGCGAAAAAGAAAGAGTATAAAAGGAAGGTTGAGCGCCTGAAGGAGTATATATTCGGCATCTGACCCAACCACTCAATCAGGGTGATGCAGTGGCTCCTCCTCTTCTCAATTCTTCACTAGAAATGGCCAAGGATGTAAAAGAAGGTATGGTCACAGCCAAAGAGGCCAAAGACTGGATGACAAGGGCATAAAAGCGGCTTCGTTCATGGAAAGATTGACGCTTGCCTACGGACAGACTTCCTCATTCCTTTCTAGACTGGCCATCATGGCGGAAACTTGGGACAACCTCTCGGATATTCAGGAGAGGCTCATTCCATGCCTCAGAGTACTGAAGGGCGTTCCAAAGGAAGAATTGGTCAAGGGAAAGGTGATTGCTGCGGGAGCTGCTTATGATTTTCATCATTGGTTTTGGGCATTAACGATGCGGAGCAAGGTTCTGGAAAAGGCAAAGGCAGATGGGCTCAGAGTTGAGGAGCAAGCCAAGGAAATCCCGAGGAAGATTTATATGATAGCTGCAGATGTGTTTGACAAAGAGATTGTTCGAGAGAACGATATGCAGCTGGAAAGGTTAAAGCATAAGGTTCAGGAAGTCTTTTTCTCTACCACAGGGGCGATTCTGAAGCAGGACTTCACAAAGGTGGCAAACCTCTTGTCTGCCCGGGATGATCTTGTGAGACAGGAAGCGGATTGGGAGAACACCTTCGCCAAATGTGCTGAGGATTTGGACGGGCTTGAATTCAGGATAAGCATGCTGTCGCCAGTCACGATGGAGGAAGTCGCCATGATCGTGTCCAGATTCGTCGAACACAATGCTGCCCAGGAGGATAGGGACGAAATCCCTTGAAGATAGCTCCAACTGCCACCTCACTGCTTGTTTACTGGTTGTTAACTTATGTTATTTTGGGAAACCCTAATTAGGGTTGATTTGTATTAATCTTGGCCGTTGATGTTGATTTAATCTTGGCCTTTCATTTGATTTTGAAAACTCTATATAAACTTGTGATCTCTCACTTTCATTTGTGTGGAGACAGTATATGAAATTGTTGCGTTAGACTATTTCCGATAATAAAAGCCTCTTATGCATGATTTGCTTTGAATCACTTTTATTGTCAAGTACTGTGCAAGGTTGCATAACTTCTTCTACCATAGATTAGAATTAGATCACAATTAAAATAGATTTTGCTTTGAATGTTTGTTAAGTGAATGCAAGATTTGATCGTATAGATTAAATGGTGAAATATTGCTCATACTTTCTTCGGATGGATGATTTTCATTCGATGCGTAAAGTTAGCCTGAGCTTGTGATTGTGGATGCTTAACTTCGGTCTTATTCGAGGCTTGAAAATTATAATCACGCCCTTTGAAGATTGCACCCACTTTGCGTAGTTGTCCCAGGGAGGCGAAACAAAGTGTGGTTACTCGTTTCACTTGATCTTTACTATCTCTTGAATTCCTAGGCATAGATTAGATCCTCTAAACCCTTATCTTTTTGCCTTTTTTTGAGATCCAAACTGAAAGTCCCAACGAAGAAGCCTTTAATGATAAATCCGTCTAAGTCCCGAACTTGTGAAGAATTCCTTAACGTAAGTCCCTTTGTGTATTACCAGCATATCACAACGCCCATTGAGCTTATCCACATGTCATGACCTGATGAAAAAAAACTTGGAGTCGCCATATGATCTTCTGGCAATCTTAGCATATGCGATGACTTTGTTCAAGAGAGGATAGAGTGTCTTTGGACATTTTATTCTGTGTGTTCAGTGGATGATAAAACGTACACCAACAAGTACCAGCTGAACTAAGAAAGTAAGCACAAATGATTGAGGCAGGAAAAACCAAACAGATGCATGAACCCAATCAGGGCTGGCTAAAGAGCATTTTACAAATATGTATCAAGCCGTTTAATTTGCAGGAAAAAAAGAAAAAAGTAGATAAGAGGAAGTAAAAACCTTGTGTAGAACTTCTGTTGCAAGGACCTTATTTGTGAGATCAGCAAAAAAATTGTTTTAATTTTGGGCCAAGCATTTCAACCCAACAATCTATTCCATAACTTCAAATTAGTTACACCATATTCCCATCACAATAAGAAATTACAAGCAGCATTTACCATGCAGTCTTCATTACTATGCTGCCACCATTTAAGCATAATGTAAGCTAGTGCTACGGTCTGCACCTGCTGATCCAGATAATCCATACAAGATCAATTTCCAGTGGTCTATAAAATTGAGATGTCTTGGGAGCCTTATACCAGAGAATGAGATTTGTCCTTGCAACTCAAAAATGTCATGTGATAAGCAATACACTGCCATTTCAATAGAGGATGAAAGTCTTTCTCAGCCATGTCTAAATTTTGGTTGTCCCTGAAAGTACCTAAATTTGTTTGTGGCGCAACATATGACATTCGATGATGATTGATAGACCTCTAGGTGATTGTTGAGACTTCCAAGCTTGCACAACCACAATGGTATGAGTTATCGTCACTCACAAAGCTGTTTCTCCCTATCTGTTTCCTTTTGACCCTTTTGAGCCTCCATTTGTCTTTTCCCAGTCTCCCTGCATTGATTGAGTCAACTTAGGCTTAGACCTTGCTTTTTTGTACTTTGGTGGCAAAACAACTGCTTACAAAAGTAGCAGTTGCAAAATTGGCTCCTGCCTAAAGTGGTGGCTACAAAACTGTCAGGTTGTTGCAGAACCACAACACTTCCTTTAGTCACATGTGATGAGCCTTGCTAGCTCATTGCTCAAACCCCTGTCTTTTTGTTAAGTCTATTTGTGTTTTTGAGTTTTTTAGAGAAAATTTATAGACAGAAGAGAAGGTGTGCATCATATAAAAGCTCACAAAATGAAAACTTGAGCAAATTTAATCAAACTGAAATTGTAGAAGGTATTTAATAAGCTCAACAATGGATTTAGAACATATAAACATACCCGAAAGCCTCCAGGTTTTTTAATTAAAAAACGAAGCCAGTTTGCCAGTCTATACATGAAAATCTGATATAATCAAGTGTAGAATGATACAAGCATGAAATCCAACTGAGAAACTGGAGCAAATGAAAGGTAGATGCCAAGTGCTGATGATGGTGAAGAGAAACCCTCAAGAAGGAAGGCATTTCTCCATGTAGTTGGTACGCCCTAGCTCAAACAGCCACACCTTTCAAGCAAAAAGAAGCCCAAAACATCTCAGATGGTACAGCCATTGAAGTATGATGCCTGCCATGAAGAAAGGAAGAACATCATCCACTCAAACCCTCTGTTGCTGATGTAGAAACCCCACAAAATTCTGATAAGACACTATAGAACTTCTGAATGAAGCTCTCTCAAATTGCACCAATTCAGCTGATCTCTCACAGCCTCACAAGTGCTCACACTGAAGAGATTTCGTTCTCCAATGGTGGATTGCTGCAAACCTGATCACAGGATGAAAGCAAGGGAAAAACCTCCAAGGCAAAGTTGAAATATTCAATAGATGAGTTTCTCATTGCCTAAAACCCTTATATAGCAAAGAGGTGTGAATTTCTAAGGATTAGGGCATACTTTAGGTCATTTAAATATTTTGAAATAACCTCAAGTCCTTTTCAATAGTTTCAGATTTAATATTTGGCCCCCACATAAAGGTATTAGTGATATAAAATTAAATCACCTTTTTTTTTCAAACTTATTTAAGTGATATAAAATAATAAAGTCAATTTGACTTTATAAGAATACTTTAAGTTAAATAATAACTTAAATCACTTAAGTAAGCCTAACTTCCTCAAAACTCAATAGAATTCAATGCCGTCAGAAGCAGACAACTCCTGTACAACCAAGGCCTGCAATGAGCCAATCCCTGATCACAAAAGATGAGAACGAACAAACTCTCCAGAAGATACCACTGACCCTCTAACCAAAACAGTTAGCCCACAAGGGTCTAAGTAATAGGCTAACACACTCAAAACAAGATCACGCTAAAAAGGGGGACATTACAATCCGCCCTCCCTGAAATTGCTTGACCGCAAGCAATCTCAACAGCAAAGGATCAACCACTCCACCAGGATCCCAAGGATAGTGCTGTGAAATGTCCCTACTATCATCAACTATCTTCCGCTGCTCAACACTGATCTCAACTTCACCATGCCAAAAGTGGTGAAGCCAATGCATGGGACTCATCCAAAACACAGTACCAATCCTGTCGCCACCTGGATCCCAATATAAACGGTACTCACATCCATCCATCATAATAAAGTAAGAATATCGGGAAGCATCCGCAACACAACATCTCTCGACAGTCCCTCTGAAACTCCTAGGGATGTGATAACTAACCAAACCATCATGTCCACTGCCACTACAACCTCCATGAAACCCAGGAGTAGGAAACCCTGTCAGGTACACACCAACATGATGGTAATCCAACCTTTGATCCTGCAAGTAATCCTTTGCAAACAACTCAGTCGGGAACTTGCAGCCTCTAGTCTCACCTCGTGAAGATGGTGACTCTGAGCACAAAAATGATTTGCTTCCCTCGACTGCGCAAAGAGAATCATCATGCGCACAAGAATTGTGCATTGAATACGAATCATGTACAGGTGGATCAAAGGAAAAACTGTAAGCACGCCTCACCGTGTACACACTGTAAAACTCCTTCGTGAGTCTTGTTTGGAACCCCGATGTATTGGAAAGATCCCAAACACTCTGATCATTGCCCAAAGCCAAACTAGTATCAGAAGTGTGATCAGTTTCCAACTGGAAGTGTGGATTATCATAGACTAATCCACCATCAAACTCGAATAATGGATTATTCACAAACTGCACAATCACTCCATGCTGATCTAAATCACCCATCTCAGAATCCCTAGAACAATAAATCGACTCATACTCCTGAATTGGCTCAACAAACCAATAAGCAACATTGTGTGTGCTATCAACTTCGCACACAATATCATCAAAGGTACTACTGCTATGTACCTCATAAGATGGCCCGACTGGCAAGGTAGAAGTTGCTGTTATGACAATATCCTCACACACTTTTGTTGCCAAAGTCACTGCAAGTCCATCCATAGCATGCTCACCTCTTACATGTTCTTCTCTTGGAAGAATTAGAGATCTAAGGTGTGACTCCCTTTGTTTCTTTGCTTGATCTAGCTGGTTGCAGCGTTCCTTGACCTCTTGCAAACGATGTTTTGCTTGAGCAGCCAACATCTTTGCCTTCTTAGCCCTTTGTAGCCACTCATCACACAAAACTTGAGTTTTGTTCACATCTTCCAAGGTCTGATATATAAAATCAGACTCTTTGTGACTTGAATCCACCAAACATTCTTCAAACTCAACATGCAAAACTTCAATGCTAATGTTAGGAGATTCCATAACATGGCCATCTTCATGTACTTTATCCGTCACCTCATGATTTTGTGAAAGTAATGGACTGCTGTTCATAAAATCAGAATTGATCTCAAGGCTGATATCATCTCCGTTAGTGCTGATAATGTCTTCCTGGGGTTCAACAAAACCACTATCATGGTGTAAAACTTTCTCTTCAATATAAGTTGTCTCAAAAGATGTTGTAGAAGCCATATTTCTGTACACTTCTTCTTTCATAGTAATTGATGAAGCATCACAAGGAACCTTATCTTCATGTGGCTGCTCTAATGCAACTGGTTTGTCTTCATACAACACTTGCTCATCCTGAAGTGTCCTGTGCCCAACATCTACTTCTATGTAAGTCTGATTTTTGTCCTCCATAAGATCAGCTGTATGCTGGTCACTAACTGCTGAGAATTCATTGTGAAGATTTCTGGATACTTCACCTGTAGAGACCTCATGTATCTCATTTTTATTTTGTGATGTAGACCTGAAGATGGATGCCATAAACCTTGCTGTTTTATCTAAGGTTGCAGGATCTGAAATCAATTCATTTATCCCTTTCTGATTTTCATCCAACTTTTTCAAACTTTGTTTTAGCTTCTCCATATTCTTGTCCCACTGCCTCTGAGTAATTGAAGTAGCCATGATCAATGCCCAACAGGATGGCAGGAAACCGCTCTGATACCACTGTGATGAGCCCTGCTAATATAGACTCAAAACCTTTCAATTTCTGCCTTGGGAATTTTGTCAAACACTTGTCATGTAAAGCTGATATATGCTGATATAAACTTTTGATTGCTGTGTTTTTGGTTTTTGGCACTTGACAATGATGTTTGAATGCTCTGATACCACTGTGATGAGCCTTGCTAGCTCATTGCTCAAACCCCTGTCTTTTTGTTAAGTCTATTTGTGTTTTTGAGTTTTTTAGAGAAAATTTATAGACAGAAGAGAAGGTGTGCATCATATAAAAGCTCACAAAATGAAAACTTGAGCAAATTTAATCAAACTGAAATTGTAGAAGGTATTTAATAAGCTCAACAATGGATTTAGAACATATAAACATACCCGAAAGCCTCCAGGTTTTTTAATTAAAAAACGAAGCCAGTTTGCCAGTCTATACATGAAAATCTGATATAATCAAGTGTAGAATGATACAAGCATGAAATCCAACTGAGAAACTGGAGCAAATGAAAGGTAGATGCCAAGTGCTGATGATGGTGAAGAGAAACCCTCAAGAAGGAAGGCGTTTCTCCATGTAGTTGGTACGCCCTAGCTCAAACAGCCACACCTTTCAAGCAAAAAGAAGCCCAAAACATCTCAGATGGTACAGCCATTGAAGTATGATGCCTGCCATGAAGAAAGGAAGAACATCATCCACTCAAACCCTCTGTTGCTGATGTAGAAACCCCACAAAATTCTGATAAGACACTATAGAACTTCTGAATGAAGCTCTCTCAAATTGCACCAATTCAGCTGATCTCTCACAGCCTCACAAGTGCTCACACTGAAGAGATTTCGTTCTCCAATGGTGGATTGCTGCAAACCTGATCACAGGATGAAAGCAAGGGAAAAACCTCCAAGGCAAAGTTGAAATATTCAATAGATGAGTTTCTCATTGCCTAAAACCCTTATATAGCAAAGAGGTGTGAATTTCTAAGGATTAGGGCATACTTTAGGTCATTTAAATATTTTGAAATAACCTCAAGTCCTTTTCAATAGTTTCAGATTTAATATTTGGCCCCCACATAAAGGTATTAGTGATATAAAATTAAATCACCTTTTTTTCCAAACTTATTTAAGTGATATAAAATAATAAAGTCAATTTGACTTTATAAGAATACTTTAAGTTAAATAATAACTTAAATCACTTAAGTAAGTCTAACTTCCTCAAAACTCAATAGAATTCAGTGCCGTCAGAAGCAGACAACTCCTGTACAACCAAGGCCTGCAATGAGCCAATCCCTGATCACAAAAGATGAGAACGAACAAACTCTCCAGAAGATACCACTGACCCTCTAACCAAAACAATTAGCCCACAAGGGTCTAAGTAATAGGCTAACACACTCAAAACAAGATCACGCTAAAAAGGGGGACATTACATCACACTTCATTATGTGAGAAAATGAAGATCAAGAGTTGAAAAGTTAATGTTCCTCCTACCCCTGCCTCTTTGTTTTCACTCTCCATATGCTTATTTTTCTTCCCAGTAATCCTTAATTATTTCCTTTTCTTATAAATGAACCCTTTCATGGCACTCTCTAGGGTCGGGAAAATTGTCTTAGAGCACAGTACTCTTACCATTTCATTAACACAGCCACAGTCAATTATTCTTTCTGCTTTTATCTAAGAATTTCCCTTATCAGGATAGTCTTCATTACCTTTGTGAGCTCCCAAAGACAGGTTAGAATCAACATCCATTGGAGGCTTCAAGGTTGAAGACCAACTTCAACCCATTCACTCCATGATTTATCATCTCTCTTCTCAAATAGGGATTTGCAATCATTTTGTGTAATTTGATAGCACTAGATTAGAAAAGAGTTAATTTAGTATTAGTTATTTTGCCTTGATTAATTGCACTTTCAATTACTCATTATAAAACTTATCAAACTATCATTCTTGTGTGTGTTTGTTAGGAATTGTAATGTCCCTTTTTAGAACATTTCCTATTTTTTCCTTAAACAATAATCCTAACTCAAAATAACAATTGCATACTATTTATAAATATTACTTTATATAGAATTATGAATTTTATTATAATATTCAGCTTTATAATTTTATGAATAATTCTGAGAATGGGCCTTATCTTGATTTTTCTGCTATAATCTTCCTTCAAACTTGCAGCTATGAATATCTCTAATGTCTACCCAAGTTAGGGGTTTTCGTCCACTAACTTGCTAAGAGAAGTTAAGGGTTTTCGTCCTTAAATCTCTTAATTTTCCTTGGAGGGCTTTCGTCCTCTTTGGTTGTAAGATTCACTTAGAATATGTGATAATATTTCTTCACAATCAATGTCCTCTCCACAATGAAATGATCTCCCTTTATACCTTATTATTGAGGGAGTCACAGCCTTTCACATACAACTACTGCTCTTCGAAAAAGTCACAACCTTTCTTATTCAACCGCTGCCCTTTGATAACTTACAGTTTAATTTTAATTTAACTCTTCTTTATTCCCAATCACTAGTATGAAACTAGCATCACTTTTTTCATAGACTTATATGATATTGGTTATCTTTTTAAGATCTGTTGGGATCAATGGGTATTTTTTTTAGTTGGGAATGTTTAAATATGAGTGGGGGCATGACAGTCCACCCTTCCCAAGATTGCATGATCAAAGATATCTGCTCCTTTCCATGTGGCATCCTCCATAGGCAGATTCTTCCATTTAACCAAATATTCCGGGATAACCTTATTTCTTAACTTCTTTTCTCTCATGTTATGATGGCTTTGAGTTCCAAACTCAATTTTCCCTTGCCATCAAGTGGGGGTAACTTTGGGCATGGTGTAATATGTTGACCTAGCACCTTCTTGAGGTGAGATATCTGAAAGACATTTTCAATTCTATTGTTTGTTGGTAACTCCAATTCATAAGCTACATCATCGATCCTTCTTATAACCTTATAAGGTCCATAGAATCATGGATTGAGTTTCTCTGCACCACTTACTTTGAGGGAGGATTGTTTATAAGGTTGTATCCTTAAGAAAACCAAGTCTCCAACTTCAAATGTTCTTTCCGATCATGGCGATTAGCATACATCTTTTGCTGATTCTAGGGATGTTGTAAGTTTTCTTTAAGTGTTTCTTTGTTCTACCAAGTCTTGTGCTCCAAGGACTCTACTTTTTGTAAGAATCAAATCCCCAAATGATATTGTCTCATACCCATATAGCACCTTGAAGAGAGTCATTCCTATTGACATATGATGGGTAGAATTGTAGCAATATTCTCCAAGATGTAACCATTTGACCCATGTTGTTTGTTGCCTTGTGACAATTTCGTAAATACCCCTCAAGCCACTTATTTACAATCTTCGTTTGCCCACCCATTTGGGGGTGGTAGCTAGTGCTTGGGGTGAGTTTTGTTCCAATCAACCTAAAGAGATCTTGCCAAAATAAACAGATGAATTTATTATCTATGTCACTTATGATGTTTCTAGGTAGTCCATGTAGTTTAAATATTTCTTTAAAGACGAGATCGACTACTTGTGGAGCTCTATATTCGGAAGATATGGCATAAAAATGAGCACACTTGATTAATCTGTCTAATACCACAAATATATGATCCTTTCCTTGTATTTTTAGAAGCCCCGTGATGAAATCCATTGAAATATTCCCTCATTTTTGGTTTTGTATGGGAAAAGGTTGTAACAACCCGGATGGAAATATTTGCTCTATCTTGTTCTTTTGATAAATCATACATTCTCTAATATGTTTTAAAACACTCCCTTTCGGGCCTTTCCAAGAGAATCTTTCCCTCACTTGTTTATATGTTTATAATACTCTTGATGACCAGCCAATGTGTATCGTGATATGTACTTAAAAAATTTTCTTTCATTTTCAATCCTAGACAAGCTATACTTAGTCTTTGTAGAGAATGAGCTCCTCTACTACCTTATAATTATCGTCTTGTAGCTTGCCTTCCAATATATCATTAGCCAATACATCTTTGGCATATTCTATGAGTATAGAATCTTTCCAATCAGCAAGATTATCCCTCATAGAGCATAAATGAGGTCGTAGTGACAAGGCACTAGCCACCACATTATTTTTTCCCTTCATGTACTCTATTAAAATCATAGGCTTGTAACTTGCTAACCCACTTTTGTTGCCTATTATTTAAATCCTTTTGATTCAAGAAGAACATTAGACTTTTATGATCAGCCTTAACAATAAATTTCCCACAAACTAGGTATTGTCTAAACTTGGCTAATGCATGCATAATAGCTAGCATTTCTTTGTCCTAAATAGAATAATTCTTTTTTGTTTCCTAGAGTTTGCGACTCTCCAAGGCTATTGGATGTTTATTTTGCATTAACACGACTCCAATACCTTCTCCTGAAGCATCACATTTGTTGGCATAACAACTAACACCTCTGGAGTGCAGGTTGGTACGGACAGCTATGCACACTATGTGATGAGTGATCTTCAAATTAGGAGGGGAAGCTCCCTCATTGTGCGGACAAAATCCTTGAAAAGTAAACTAATCTATTTCTTGTCTTTTTGTCTCAGTTGTAAGAGGCACAAGGTTTGCAATAAACTTCGAACGTTGCAGCCAAGGTTTTTCTGGTTTCACAGGACCTAACTACAACTCAAAACTAAGTAACTTAACTATCCAATCCCCTCAAGATATCAGAGCATGAGGAAATGGAGCGGGAATGATTATACGATAACTTCAAAGACAGGATTTCCAAGGAGGTGACGACACCTTTCTGAGGCATAGGCTGAAAGAAAAGTTATTGGCAACAACACCAGTACGATGAACTCTACTTCTGAATTCCCAAGGAGGTGACAGCACCTTTCCGAGGTGTAGACATGAAACAAAGCGCATTAACACAATAACATCAAACGATAAGTCTTAATTCTAAATTCCCAAGGAGGTGACGACACCTTTCCGAGGTGTAGATATGAAATAAGCTTATAATCACAATAACACAAAACAATGATCATCCAACCAAAGTGAACAGATACAGAATAGCAATATTACAGGAAAAACTGGCTCAACATATATTACTATCGCATGCAAAAGTTATGTACAAATGAGCAAAAGCTCTTATTTATAGACATCAAAGGTGTAGGGAACCCTAAAATCACCTTGAGTCAACTACAGTCTTGCAATGCATGCAAGATTATTGCTAAACCCTAATAAAGCAAACTATACAGTTAACTAGAAAGCTACCATCAGTTAACCGAAACATCTAATCTAAAAATTGACAATGTGCAAGCATACACGTCCTTATTGAAAGCAAAGTTAACTGGAACACTACCATCAGTTAACGTAAACCCTAAATATAACTCCAAGTGTACATAGGTAATCCTAGAATAGACATGCATGAGATGTGACAGTCAGTTAACTTGAAAGGGTAACGCCAAGTTTAACTCCTGTGTGTAATGTCTAACCTGAGAGATGGGAACTGAAGTCTATTGGCCGTGATCTCGAGCAACCAACCCCTCCACGAGGTTGTTGACTACATCACTGTCTGGAGCACTGATACTTTGCCGAAGTATACTGTGTCTGTGCAGCATGTCCTCACTAGCAGTGATCTAGCACTGAAGTTCACCTTTGCTCCTACTTGCTTCATCGAACAACGTTGACATGATTGTAAGCTGATTAATCTTACAGCCATCAGTCTCTCCACTGAAAAAGCCATGAATGAGTGTCTGGAGCTTTGACTGTACGTCAGCAAGCTCAACATACGCACCACCCTCAATCTGATACCGGCACGGTATGCGAGATACTAAGGTTCTCACACACCGGAGTGCACTAGTGACATGCTCTCTACTCTCAGCCAACTCTGATGCCATAGTCTCCTCTATCTTCGCCTTGAAAACCAACTGTGTCTTCCAAGAGTAGATAGCCTCTTTATCTTCTGCATCTGTGACTGATTCATATGCCACACTCAAGTGAGCAATCATAATCTCATCCCAAGGTCTATTAATCACCATGTCTCGCTCCTCATCTTGGAGACATAGACGGAGCTCTCGTGCATTGTACCGCAACTAATATAACTCTGCCAGCACAGAGCGGCCTCTAGCAACAAACTCCTCCTCCCATTCCTCCAAACGCTTGTTGTTGCAACAAGGTAATTAAGCTGACCTTGTTCTGCTGGTGGCTCTAGCATCGACGGGAGTGTGACGGTGACATTTGACCTGTGTACAAGGCTAGAAATGTACTGACGAAGCTGTTTGATTTCAGCCTTGAGGGCTGCCTTGTCTTCACCGTCTTTGATTATCCTATCCCTTGCGTTGTCTGTAGCAACCTGTAGGAGATCAACCTGTGTCTGGCGGGTGCTTCGACCAAAGTTGACTGTGATCACCTCGAAGTCTTGAGCTTCAATCTCGCTCAGACTCTTCCCCTTTGGAGGTATGGCGGTCTCTACAACGATCTCCATATCAGCATTCCTTTGCACATGGACCTGTTTCTTGATCCTCTTGTCTAGCGCATCCTGATATACATGATCGAAATCTAAATGATCAAGGACATAGGATGGCTGCCTTCTCTTCCTTCCCAGTTGAGCCTCAATCCAAGACTGGTCTCGACTAATGCCACTGGAAGGATCTGTACTAGCAATGAGAGGCTCCGACGTGAGTGAATATGTAGAGGAACTACTGCGAGGTGGCAAGTCTAAGTCCAATTCAATGCGAATCGGGACTGGAGACTGCTCAGGTGTAGGTGATGGAACACGAGGCTATATCTCAGGCTCTAGCAAACTCTGAACTGGCTCTTTGACAGGCTCTGTGTGTGTATCAATGGCAAGCGCCTTGCCTTTTGAATTGTTAGGCGCTTGACTCTTCTTTGGAGGATTACTCTTCTTCTGTTTGGGTTTTGACAAGGAAGGTAGCGAAGGATCCACCACTATCAGCTCTGCTCTAGGCACATTTACCCTCCTAGTCTCCTTACTGTCGAGGTAAAGTATACTGTTTTGGATAACTCTACTAGACCTCTCCTTTACTAATGCGTACTCCTTGGCGTACCAATCAACTGCCGGCAGCAGTTGTGTATCAACCTGCTCTCTGAAAAACTGAGGAAGTACTTCTCCCTCATCATCTGATAAACCTCCCACATTTTCTGCCAAGAAAACAGAAATCTGTGTGAGAGAGAAGCGGCCATAACTGCGTCTACGCACCTCAAAGTCGTCTTCACAATTTGCCCAATAGTCCTCCATAGTAGGCTTATGGTATGCGCGACCACCGAGGCGTGTTGTGTAATGACCCCAAGGATCATAGGCACATACATCAACAAGATACTTGAGACGATACTTCTCTAGCTCCTGTCCTGCAACTTTGGCATCAACTGCCGTTCTACACCAATATATTCCGAACTGCATGGGAAAGTTGGCAGCTTGTTTATGCTTGCGGCGCAAATGACGATGAACATCATCTAACTGCCTCAGGAACTCCATGAAAACTATTCTATCTAAAGGATAGCATGGAAGTATGGCTAGCTTTCCTGTAAATCCATATACTCGGATGTAGGTGTATGTAGGGAACTGAATGAACCAGTCCGCCCAATCAACCATCGCTACTCTAGCAACTGCCGAGATACGAATGTGCAACTCTCGGTCCAAGTTTCTCACTGTATAAGTCAAGAAAGCCTCGTGAACACACTTGAAGTGACGTTCAGCCTTAGTGAACTTAAGCTAATCATTATACTGGTAGACTTTCTGAACACTGAGTATGCCCACCATGTTCAATCCTCTAAACTGACCCTGGTAAGCGATCAAGTACATGAGGTAAGAACACGTGAAACTCGTGGGAAACCAGGAAACCGGTGATTTGCTCGTGGAGAATATCGTTGATGAAGGATGCCCAGTCATAATGCTCTTGCCCAGATATGATGCGACCAATGATGTAATACATCCAGGGCTGGAAAATGTTTGCATCTGAATGACCTGAGACACGATTCAAGAGTGTGATTAGAATCGCATACTCATCCTTGTACTCACCGCGACCCACGTTTTTTGGTAATTTGTTCTTCTTTTGCTTCAACCATCGTTCTGCCATCTTACTTTGGCACTTGTCCATATCAGCATTGAATGCATGCTCACACTACTCCATAGAAATGACCAGACTGCTCAAGTGCTGAGGGATACCAAAACATCTTTCGATGTCCAGAGGCTTGAGACTGCATATAACTCATCATCTACTGACACTATCTCACGAGTAGCAAAGTTGTAATGTTTAGTACAAGAGATTACAAACTCTATACAATGAACTGAAATATGTATGGAAGCGGCCTCATGTAACCCGGACTGCTGAATGTTCTGAACTATCGAATCTCGTATCTTGACTGGATCTAAGACTGCTTCTGGAAGCACCTTGTGGAGATTCGTATCAACTGTCCTGATGAAGTCATGAGTCAGGACCAATTTGGTCTTGAATTCAAGCTGAGTGTATTGCATTTTGAAAAACTCACCTGTTGACTGTGAACACGGCTATATTCTAACAAGATTTCTAGAAGGCTAAAAATAGCCTGTTGAGGCTAAAAATAGCCTATCGAAAGGCAATTTTCAGCGAAAAATCTGAGATATGGGTTTTGTCCAGAAAAAGATTCTAAGACAACCCAGAACGTCAAAAATGTGAAAATTTGACTTATACTCGACCATGCAAGGAATTTTCAGTTGAGAAAATTAGAGCCTCAAGAATTGATGCTCTGTAATATTTACTCGAGGAAGCTATGTAGAATCGATCCAAAAGGTTTAATTTGCCAAAATTTGCCTGTTTCTTGAACATGCGAATTGAATTTGAGAGAATTTTGAAGAATGTGAGAGAAGAAAGACGTTTTTTTTTATTGCTCTCCTCTATCAAAGTCGCCACCTAGTTCTTCAAATTTGCTGATAACTGTGGACTTGTACCTGCAAAAGGAATATTTGATGTTTTTATCACTAACTGCTGACAAAAATCGCCTAACTCTGGAGAAAATTCGCCTTTGCCTTGAAGAACTACGAATTTTTGAAGTTGGATGATGAATAATGACAGGCGCCATGATTAAATAGAATAAAATCGCACCATAAAGGATGACTGCAAGATTTTAAAACCTTGACTGCGAAAAGAATGATCTGATTGGACCCCCTCCAATTGAACTGATACTGACTCAGAGTCCAGATTACAAAATAATAATAAAAATATTCAATTACCATCACATGCGATTTTGAGAATAAGCATCAAAAAGGCGCTTCTTTGAAGAAAATAGCCATTTAATACTTATGCATGCAAAATAAATATTAAATATTATTTAATATTTTTAATCAATTAGCAATAAAGTAAGGCATCTGGATGCACCTGGCGAACTTCACTGATTTCGAAAAGTCCTTATTTGGCCTTCTAGGCGTTTGTTTGCAAGAGATTAACTTTTTTGCTAACTTCCTATTTTGTAGCTAACTGCAAAGTTACAGTTGACCATGTTCAGCTCTAATTTCCGGTTGACTGAGTGATGCTGAGATCAAGCTGAGATATCCATCGCGAAGCTTGCAGAACAAGGATGAAATGTCTGCTAGGAGCTATAACTGCTAAAATCAACGTTTGACACCTCAAAAAATTAGGCGCCTTTGATTAAATTGATTTTCAGGCACCAGACAACCATTTCTCCATTCTACCATTTGACGCTTCTAACTGCTACTGAGGACGAACGATGAATCTTGCTGACTGGATGGTAGGCTCACTGCATGACTAGAAGTATTCTGCATCCAACGACTATATGGAAGGCACCAGAAAGCTGCATTAGGGACCCCAAAAGCAAGGGCGCCCCTATCCTGTGAAGGCTAAAACACCATTTTGTCAGAAGTGCAATCTTTCAACCAGATACCCTATTTCACCCCTTGACACCGGGAGCTGGAGTGCTCCGATTTGCGCACCGTCAATCTCATTGTGTAGCTAGAACAACTTACGAGAGATGTCTCTGGAGGTGATGAAGCAAGAAAACTGCTTCTAAGACCTCAAAGAGAAGATAGCCTTTTCCAAAATGAAATATACGCTCTATAGTTAGCCATTTTTCGAACGTCTTCACTTTTCAGTGTTCTACAAAGACCTCACATGTACGAGCGTTTGCCAAATCCCGAACGCTGACGGCTGGGCTCGTTGGATAGCTGGGGTAATTCCTCACAAGTCTTGTGAAGACTTCGAAAGCTAAAAACCCCATCTAACAGGCCTAAAGGCTGGGCGTCCCTGGCCTACAGAGGTACAGGTGTATAATACTATTTTCTCCACGCTCTGATTTACGTGTCTAGTAGAATCTCTGCTACGATCACTCAGAATGTCGGATTGACTGGCGAACTGGTGCGTTGCGAAGCTAGACTAGATTAGCAAAGATCTCAGGAAGACCACATCCGCAAATACCATCATTTGATGAGTCAATTTCAAGGTCACCCCTAAGCTATAGGGGCTCAGATTTGCAAACTGACTACCTTTTGTGATATGCATCCACTTCGTAACCTCAGCTTCTGACTTCGACTGCCGGAGTTCTGGAACTCGGATGACTGCGTTCGATAGCTCGTCGAAAAGCTGGGCCAATTTGGAAGAGAATGAATGTAACTGCAAGCAAAAATAACCAAATTTGGACCTTCAAAGAGAAGAGCGCCCCTGAGCTACAGGGGCGCAAATCTGCTTTTTGCTAAAAATCTTTATTTGTTTGATCTCTGTAATCACCATTTTGGCCACTGAAATGACCATGCAGGAGTATAATTTCATCGTGAAGTGCTTCTCCATCATGATATATCTTGTTCTGAGTCTCTAGTTCAAGTTCTAAGCTCCAAGTACTGCTCAATAGTTGCTAACGACTAACATAACACTGACCAAAGTCCATGCTGACTTGCCCAAAAACTGTATTTTGACATCATTTTAGCAAGGTTTAGACTCTTTTAAGCAAAATGCCTGAATGAAGCAAAAAAATTGGTTTGGGTACAACAACATTCTAAGTCAAATGGAATAGAGAAATCTAGAATGGCTAATACTGGGCAAGAACTCATTATCTCTTTGAGCTTGTCAAAAGCTCTTTGTACCTCCTCACTCCATGAAAAAGCACCTTTCTTAGTTAAATTTGTTAATGGGACAGCTAGCCTTGAAAATCCTTTAACAAACCTTCTGTAATAACTACAAAGTCCCACAAATCCCCTTAAATGTGTTAAAGTCTTAGGTTGAGGCAAATCTAATATTGCCTTGATTTTCTCTTCATCTACACTAACTCCTTGGCACTAATCTTATGCCCCAAATACAAGATTTCAATCATCCCAAATTCACATTTGGATGTTTTAGAAAATAGTGATCGTTTCTCAAGTATTCCCAATACCTCATCAATATGTCTTAAGTGATCTTCCCAAGTTTTACTATAAATCAATATATCGTCAAAGAAAACCAAAAGAAATTTCCTTAACTGTTTATTGAATACCTAGTTCATGCAAGATTGGAATGTAGCCAGAGCATTAGTCAGTCCAAATGGTAAGACTAGGAATTCAAAATGTCCAAAATGACATCTAAAAGCTGTTTTGTAAACATCCTCTTTCCTCATCTTTATTTGGTGGTATTTGGAATACAAATCGATCTTAGAGAAATATATTGCATCGTGGAGTTTGTCAATTAATTCATCAACCCTAGGGATGGGATAGCGATTCTTGATAGTCTTTTTATTGAGTGCCCTATAATCTACACACATCCTCATAATCCCATCTTTCTTTTTTACCAATACCATGGAAGAAGCAAAAGGGCTAGACCTAGGTTGTATATGCCCCATATCAAGCAATTCCTTAATTGTTTTTCTCAATCTCTTCCTTATATCTCTTTGGGTGCAGTAAGGCATGGTAATAATTGGTTTTTTTGCCTCTTCTAGTTCGATGATGTGCTCAAAACCCCTCTTAGGAGGTAATCCCAGTGTAATATTGTTGAAAACCACGCTATGCTTGTCTAGAAAAGATTGAATATTAATATGGTTGGTCTTCCCTTCTTTGGGAGAAATTTTATCAGTGAGCATACACTGCGTTGCCCATTCTACTTGCCCATGTCTAAATGCTCTCTCCGCCCTTTTGGTCATCACAACCCCCAGTGATCCATCTAATAGTCCTCATAGAATGACCTCCTTGCCATTATGTTGGAAACATAGCTCCATCTTGTGAAAATATTAAACCCAGTGAATGTAACCATTGAATGCCCAATACTACATCCATATCGCCCATGCCTACCACATAGAAATCTTCACTTATTTGGTTTCTTCCCATAGTGATGTCCAGTTGTTGAATCCTTCGTGTACGAGGGGTAGTGAATATGTCAGCCATATCTACCTTGAAACCCTCAAAGTTTTCAGCATTTAATTTCATCCTCATCACTAGAACCTCATCAATGAAGTTATGAGTAGCACCACTATCAATTAAGACAATTACCTTATGACCTTGGAAAACACCACGGATTTGAAAAGGGTGATACTTGGGTGCCCTTGAAAGTGTTGCCAATGCCCCCTTTGTAAACCTTATTTCTTCTTGTTTCTCTAGTTCGTCTTCTTCTATTACATATTCGGGTTCGGGTTCTTCCTCCTCAAACTCTTCATCTGTCATTGCTTATATGTGATGCACTTGTCCTTTCCCTAAACATCTATGACTTGACTCCCATGGTTACCTACAAGTTAAGCACAACTTCTTCCTTCAGAGCTCATTCTTAGTGACTTCTTCTTGGCTTGCCTTTGGAGGTAAGAACTTAGGTTGTGAAAGTGGTTTCCTAAGTTGCTCAGGTGGTGCATTCTTGGAGTAGGACTTGCTCTTATTTGTAGAAACTTCCAACCTCAATGCTTTTTGAATTGCATCTTGTAGATATGTAGGGTCAAGGGCGCTCACCAAGCCTCGGAATGACTCTATCAAACTCTCAATGAACAAGTGAATCTTTCCTCGATAACATCCACACCATGATTGAAATCCTCCGAAATTCTGCCACATAATCCTCTATTGATCCTTGTTGCCTCAATCGTGTTAATTCGTTGAAATGCCTCTCTGAATGCTTTTGATCAAATCTATCTATAAGTCTTTGTGTAAATTTGATATATGTCGTACTATGTTGATGTCCATGTGTGACAATTCCATGATGCCACCACTCATGTGCAATCCCATCCAAATGAAGAATAGCAAACTTAATGGCTTCCTATTACATCATAGGACTAAGTGAGAGATATGTGTCCAATTTTTTGACCTGAGCTCTCACTGTGACTCTTCCTAAACCATCAAATGTGGGAAGTGACATCTTGCTTAATCTTTGTTGTAGATCTCTATTGCCTTACGGCATGATTTGTCTTCCCCTAGATCCATTCCTAGCATTGCAGAATTGTATGAAAGGAATATCACATCTAACATTGTGATCAATCCTTGAATATTCATCTATAGAGGCCTCAAATGCTTCTTGATTTAATTCTTCTTCTTGGGAGGGGTTTGTTCTAGGTAGAAATGTGGGTTGAGTAGGGTGTGGTGCTGATCCACTTCTATCGTTATTTATGGTTACTCTATTCCGATTAGTGTCACTAACTTCTATCCCATTGTTTTGTGTGTGTCTATGAGAATTATTCATGTTTTGCATCATTCGGATGAGTAATTGATTGGTTTCCTCATGTTGTTTCATCATATGTCTGTGCCTTTTAGCCATTTTTTCTATAAACATCTTCCACTCATCCTGATTGGCCATCTTGGTTTTACCACTAATTTGCTTGTTTTCTTTTTGTAGTGCTGCCTCTATTTTTTTCCTTTCTCTTTCCAAAGCCCTTTGAGCCTTTTGGCTCCACTGCATTAACTAGATTTAGACCCTCAGGCTGGCAAGATTGCTATGCTCTAATACCAATTGTAATGTCCCTTTTTAGAACATTTCTTATTTTTGCCTTAAACAATAATCCTAACTCAAAATAACAATTGTATACTATTTATAAATATTACTTTATATAGAATTATGAATTTTATTATAATATTCAGCTTTATAATTTTATGAATAATTCTAAGAATGGGCCTTATCTTGATTTTTCTGCTATAATCTTCCTTCAAACTTGCAGCTATGAATGTCTCTAACGTCTACCCAAGTTAGGGGTTTTCGTCCACTAACTTGCTAAGAGAAGTTAAGGGTTTTCATCCTAAATCTCTTAATTTTCCTTGGAGGGTTTTCGTCCTCTTTGGCTGTAAGATTCACTTGGAATATGTCATAATATTTCTTCACAAATGGTGTCCTCTCCACAATGAAATGATCTAGCTTTATACCTTATTATTGAGGGAGTCACAACCTTTCACATACAACTACTGCCCTTTGAAGGAGTTGCAACCTTTATTATTCAACCGCTGCCCTTTGAAAATTTACAGTTTAATTTTAATTTAAATCTTCTTTATTCCCAATCCTACTATGAAACTAGTGTCATTTTTTCCATAGACTTATATGATATTGGCTATCTTTTTAAGATCTGCTGGGTTTGGTGCGCATTTTGTTTAGTTGGGAATGTTTAAATGTGGGTGGGGGCATGACAGAGGAGCATGGGACAATTCCTCATTACAAAGCCTATAATCTAACTATAATTCTTCTGTGTTTGTTAAGAGAGTGTGCAAGTTTCATGTGCCCGGTAAAATCTTTGATTAAACTAGGAAATACATTGGGTTGTCTTCTAACTGCTGCAATCTGTAAGAAAGCTTTCCGTGGATTTATATTTTTCCCAAATTGTCTTAATAAAGAATTCTCCTATTCAGCCCAAGAATGTATGGAATTTGGTGGAAGACTAACATACCTCAATATGTTAATGAATAAGTGGCAAACAACATTCTCATGAATGACTTGCTGTTGTATAGTCAGAATTTTGAAGAACTGAACATAATCTGATGCAGTTTGATAGCCTCTAGGGGTGAATGAGAATACCTCACACTATAAGTCTCACATTCTAGTCATTCCTAGTTTAGCTTACTTTCAAGTTGATAGCTTGGTTTGCTCCCATTCTCATTATCCCAAATCAATTGTTAGAGGTTTAGGTGTTGCTTCCACTTAGCAACTACCACACACACTTTAAATGTCATTAAATAAAGTCATTTTGTAATTGAATAATTGTGTCCTTGCTTGTCTTTTTCTTGACTGCTGGTCATTCACAATTTGTTTGACAAAATTCCACATTTTCTCCTCCTTCCAATTTGCTGTTTTGTCACTGTCCAACTATCAAAATCATTCATATATGTGTTTGTGATCATTGAGAATGTTCTCTTCATAGATACTATTTATGCTCATTTGCACAATTTGTTTGTCTCTCTTAACAATGTTTTATCATTCCTATCTTGCTGTATTTTCAGGTTTAGTGAGTGTTATAATCATAGTTTGCAAACTTGGACTTGGAGAGTACTCGGCAAGCCAAAAAAAATTGACTCAGAGAGTACTTGACACCTTAAAAAACACTTAAATTTTTGAAAAAAACCATAATTTTTTGAAAACATTTAAACTTTATGCAAAATATAGTTACAAAATGAATCAAATGAGTTTGGTGGTTTGGGGGAAACACCCTCAGCTGGGTGCAGGGATTTGGGGGCAATTCCCCTCATGGGGGTCTGGGGGCAATGCTAATAGCGGGGTCGAGGGGTAGTGCCCCTCATGGGGGTCTGGGGGCAATGCCCCCAATGGGGTCAAGGGGCAACACCCCTTGCGAGGTCTAGGGGTGGCACCCCTGGTGCATTTGGTGGGGTTGAGGGGCAGTGCCCCCACCACCAAGCCCAAATTAAGGCCTTTGAAACCACACAAAACTTCATCCTGCACACCATTTTCACAATTTTATCAATTAAGAGAGAAATTAGGTATTTGACACATTTTTGTTAAAATTATTTGCTCTCCAACTGCTGTGTGTCTGTAAGGTCAACTCACCAAGTTTTTTATAGGCCAAAATCACATCCAAATTGTGCCAAAAATCATGTAAAAAACGTGTTTCACAAACCCATATCTGAATTGGCGAGTTTTTTTGGCGAACTCGCGGGGTTTTTTGATGAGTTTTCAAGCACAACTCGATGAGTTTTTAACCTCTACCAAGTTGCAAGTAAACCCGCAAGTCACTCGTGTGGGGCCTGCAACTTGAGAGTACTACTCGCTGGGTTTTCAATCTATGGTTATAATCATGGATCTTTAAATCCATCTATATCTCATTTTCCATTCATTTTAAGAAATTTCAATCTTGTGCGATTGTAGTTTTTTGCAGTTTTGAGTGAGAAGATCAAGATAGTTCGTGCCATTCCATGTTTCCAAACATTTCCAATTCATTTCTATAATCTTTTGCAACTTTTGTTTTACTGATTTTGTTATTCTCGTCTCATAAAGTGGTTTTGTATAGGTTTGAAAATCATTGTCTTTTGTTTGCTTGCTTGTGTGGTTAGTTTCTCTTCATCCAAAGAAGTGGATTGTTAATGACAGTTACATATTTAGTATACATTCATATCATTTACTTTGCTGAACTAAGTTTAAAACACATTTTATCTTGCAGATTATGAAAGACCTTATGATTTTGAAGGTAATTTTCTTTCTATTACTTGCTTTGGTGGAGTAGGAGTACATTAATTTCATTAGAATAGTTAGCTTATCTTTATTAATTGTTTCCCACATAATTTTCTTCCTTGCAATCAGTACAGAAGTCAGAGGTTTTTAACTACCCCGCATTGCTACTCTGCCTCTTTCTTCATTCCAGCTTTTGCCTAATTTTGCTCAACTCGGTCCTCGAATAGATAATTGGCTTTAGCCCATTTCATGCCAAGTCATCCTTGAATAATGCTTTTGAAGCAAGATCAGCCCAGAGGATTAGGAGGTTCCTAGAGTTGAGCAACCTGAGTTTCCCAAGACCCATTGGAATGAGGTCAACCTTCAACTTCATAGGCTAGCTCTTGTGTCTACTTCTTTTCCTCACCTTCTCATCCTCTAATTTGACAATTTCAACACCAACTTTCAAAAATTTGAAATCTATAGGCAAATTATAGAGCAAGAAGACTAACAACAACAACCTCCCAACCAAACACAATAGTGAAGCTTGTTGTCCTGTTAATCCCTTCTTTCTCAGTTGTATTGGCCAACCTTGGGTTGTTAAGTGTGCTTGGGTGATGTGCAATTTTCCCTGCTTTGGAATATGTGTAAAGAGACTCATCCACAAAGGAAGGATTTCCATAGAAGATGTCCTCAAGCACTAATGATGCTATTTATTTGTTCTAGAAAGACTTGGGTTCATGCAACTCAATATTGGGGGATGCATACTAAGGTCCTCTTAGATTTAAAGGGTAGATAAACAACAACAGAATGTCCTCAAACATCCTTGAAACATTAAGGATGCAAGCAGAACATTTTCAAGCCATATCATGCAAAGCAAGGGCATTGAATAGGTCACTGTAATGTCCCCTTCTCGAGCATGATCTTTCCAGTTGACCGTTGGCCTATTCCGGAGACCCGTAGGCTACTCAGAAGGTGAAATTAGGGTTTCGTGTTTTGGAGGATGCTTTTGCTCAAGGTTGGTTGATTTAATGGCGGATTCTTTCTGGGTTTTCAGAGAGCTTCGCAGTGGTATGTTTTTTTTGGCATTCTAAGCATCTTCGGGAATTTACTATTTTTAGTAAATTCTATTTTTAGCAGTGGTCCAGTCAGCATCAGCTCAGTCAACTTTCCTCTTCTGGCAGTTCATTGGGTAATTCTCATTTTTGGCTTAAGGGGTTCATTTTGGAGAAATAAGTTATTTTAAGTCAAAATGTTTTATTTTAAAAATACCCCTTGGCCTAGTGATATAACTTAATAGTTGTTTTAAAGAAGGGGAATTTGAGGGGTATTTTCTCATGAAGGAAATATTTTAATATTTCTAAAGTTTATAATTGCTCAAGGGAAAATGGACGCCTTTTTGAAGGAGTTTATAATTTATTTAAAAAAGAGAAGTGATTAATATCTCTCAAGGAAGGTACGCCATTGGGAAGAAAGAGTTTGGGTCAAAGATTAAACCTAAAAGCAGCTTGGGATTAGGGCGCACTTTCTAGAAGCCTCCGGAGTCTTCTCTTCATTCTATAAAGGAGGTTCCTTCTCTTCTTTCGAGGTATCTTTGGTCTACAGGAATGTTATGCTGCCGGATTGGCTGTGGGATTGCTTCGAGGAATGTAAGCCTCCTAGCTTGGCATTGCTTCTCGCTTGAGAGATAGCGACTAGTGGTGAGGTAGTGTAGTTTGAGTGATTTGTAGTGGGATTTCTGCATTGTAGTCATTGTGTGGCTTTGTAGTTCAGTTTTATGCATATTAGTGAGATTCTGGAGTTGCATATTCTTTACAGCAGTTTGTTGTTTTTATTCATAATTCAAAAAATACAAAAGAAATCATTCTGGGCGTTGCACTAATCTCTTTGTCTGTGAGGGGCGACCCTTTTCCCTAAGTTGCAGATTTTTTAGTGAAGGCTGGAATTTTTAAAGGCAAATCGCCCTTCCTTGAGGGCCGTACCATTTGTCCTTGCCTTGAAATTCGTGCATAAATAATATAGGGTTTTTTGATTAGTTTTCAGTGCTCTATCTTGGTCGCCTACATCATTAGGGTATATTGCATTTCGTTTCACGTCAATTGGATGAGTTGTGAGAGAGATATGATCATTTCAGTGTGGTGTTAGGTTGCTGGTTTACATTTTAAAAGTGCAGATCTGTCTAAAACAGAATATTCAGTTTGGTATTTGAGTGAAGAAAAGGGTCTTGGCATTCTTGTTAAGCAAGGAGAATCCTCTTAATTGATGTAAGTTGTATTGTTCTAATTCTATTGGTCTTGGCAGGCGATTGCTCTTCATATTGTAAGCTGAACAGTAGTACTGTCAGCACTTCTCTAATCTTGCTTATCATGTTTTGTAATGACTACTTTACATTCTGAAGTTGCATTGTATTTCTTTGTATCTCCGCCATATGGTCGCCTCATTTCCATACTGGATTGGGTAGCACATACTTGGTGTTGAGTTTGCTTTCAGCATATTAGTTGGTAGGGATCCTCTGACCACATGCTCGTCATTCTCCGACGCATTTCTTGGTTAGAGTTCTTTATATCAGCATTTCATTAAGATCCTCTGACCATATGCTCGCCATCACTTGGCGCCATTCTTGGTTAGAGTTCCTTCCCAGCTCTGCTTCTGCATTCAGATCCTCTGACCAATGCTCACACCTTGCCCACATCGGGATCCTGGTGTACATTCTGGTTAGAGTTGCTTTCAGCATCGTTTTGGTTTAGAACTAACCCTAACGATTGAGTATTGCTCTGCTTATTGTAATTGAAAATTTGGAAAAAACTAGCTCGGAATATTTCAGTCACCCACCCAGCATCTATAGGACGGGCTATTCCAAGTGTTTCTCAATCATTCTAGGGATGCAAGGGTTAGACTATTGGGCTTTCACCATTCAGAGTGTTGGTTTCTCATGTACTAAGGTGCAAACTGCTAGTCGTAGAGATTTCTGGGCAATGACGAGCAATGTATATCCCCTTATTAGAGACATTCTCCAACAATCAAGCTGGATTCAAATGGCCAGTAAGCGAGGAGCTCTCCAACTCAAAACAAGGAATCCTCTGACTTCAAAACATTAGAAATGCTTTCCTTACCATAACCCTCTACAAACTTTAATCTGCTCATTACGAATAGCTCCAACCTAGAAAAAGCATCATCGCTTAAGGAAATCTGATTGGACAGTTGAGGATGCATACAGATGGAGCTTTTCACATACACCCACTTGCCATTTGCTTTTTTTCAGATTGGTAACTGCTCTACTATCGACAGGAACCAATCCACTTATATAGCTCACTCCACTAGATCAAGAGAAACAAACAGAGGAGAACAACAGAGCTAAGTTGTTTGAGCATAATTAGTGGCTTGCTCTGTGGTTTTTGTTTTGGAGCAGTAGTGTTTCCAAATGAGCTTCTAAGATATCCCATTGAAGATGCATCTCTTTGGTGCAATCATTAAACCCAGTATTCTTTACTAGTTGGAGGTTTGGGGTTCTCGTTTAGGCCTCTTGATCAGTTACAAATTGAGAGAGTGCAAACTATCATTGATCCATATCATAGGTGTATTTGAAAACATACTAATTTTTCAAGATTTAGATGTGTTTTAAGTGAAAGCAAATCATATTAACAACTACAATATAAATAGAAGTACAAACTAAACTATAAATAAACTATATATATATATTAGTTACATTATTCAGTCCAAATATTTATATTCTATTAAATGTACATGAGAAGAGTACATAATGTTACAACTCTTTATGCATGCACCATTAGATATTGTTGGAGCAATGTGCTCTATCAATGGATATGCCTCAAGTGATATGAGTGAACTTGCTAAATGTATTAGTTCATTACATATATGATACCATTTTTATTTATAACTCTACTTAAGAAGGGGGCTTGAGGGGTGGAATTTGGTGGTGCCAAGGTGATGGCTTTGGAATAAGATTTGGAAAAAATTGAATGCAAAACAACCACTCTACTCTATTCTTCAATACTTTGTGATAAGGGTGTATCTATCAACGCATATAAGTTGTAGATGCTAAAGAAACTGTTATGGAAGACAAAACAATTGCTCTTCCATATGTAACCCTTTATCTTCTAGTGAATGCATACACGTGACATTAAGAAGTAATGATCAATCCCTTGATTTTAAGCAAATGCCGCCCCAAAAGGGAGGGGACAAAGAATGAATACGTAAGTAAAGGGTTTTTTCAAATAGGAGATCTTTCCAATTTTGTTGTCAACCAAAGGAGTGATGCCACAACCTAGATTGATCATGCCAATGTCCCTTAGCGAATTGTCTAGGATGAATTCAATGCTCAAATTCTGCCTTGAGTTACCTTTAAGCTTATTATATTTCTTGACAAACTTCGGTCCTTTGGTGATTCACCCTTGGTCAAAATAGGCATCTATATTAAGCGCTTTGTTCCTCAAAAGCATATTGCCTCCAAGACATGGCTAAAAATAGGCATCTATATTAAGCTCTTTGTTCCTCAAAAGCATATTGCCTCCAAGCCATGGCTATTTTCTCATTTGACTCGCATCTCCAAAAGTTGACTCCTCTTACATCTCCCTACCTTATTCCCACAAAAGGAGAAATCAATACAGTTGTCCCCCTTAGTCAAATCAGGTCTCCCCCACAACCTCTTATCCCTAAGATGACTTCCTATGCTAAGAACTACTTGGAGATTGTTGATGGCCCATTGTTCTTCCTATCTACCTTCTACATCTTAATCAAGACCTATAGAATCCCTGCCCGATCTCCAACTACCTAAGCGCATGTTCTCACCAATCATGAGTTGATACTAACCACATTCCATGAGATGATATGGTTAGTCATCTTTGCTCTCTCTAAGAGGTGGAAATAGAGGAGCAATTTATCTTTAGGTATCCTATCAATTATGATATTTGAGAGAATATATAGTTTGTATAGAGACTTGTGGGGATCCCTTGCTATCTGCTTCTACTAACTAGAGTAGTGATGTTTATACCTTAAATTTGGGAAGAACCTTTGGATGTCAGGTTCTTTAACAAATTAATTGTTTCCTTCTTTAAGCCTATTTCAGCCATTCGAGGTGTCATATGCCTGTTAGCTTTAAAATTCAAGATGACGATAGATTTGTAATGAAAAGGTCATAAAAGATAGTTTAAGATAGTGTAATCCATTCTAGCACTTCTCCATTTAGTTCTCATTTTGTTGTAGTGCCTAAAAAATGGTTCATTGAGAAGCACTTCCACTAACTAAAGTGGTGGTGTTTATACCTTAAATTTGGGAAGCAATTACCTTTGGATGTTAGGTTCTTTAAAAAATTAATTGTTTCCTTCTTTAAGCCTACTTTAGCCATTTGAGGTGTCATATGATTGTTAGCTTTAGATGTCAAGATGATGATAGATTTGTAATGAAGAGGTCATAAAAGATAGGTTAAGATAGTGTAATCCATCCTATCACTTCTCCATTTGGTTCTCGTTTTGTTATAGTGCATAAAAAATGGTTTGTTGAGAATCTATATTAATTATAGAGCCTTGAATAAGCAAATTGTCGAGAACAAATGCCTTCTTCCAGGAATTGATAAATTGTTGGATTAGTTCCAACATGCCAAGTACGACTTGGCAAGATTAGAATCTAAGCATTGCTAAGAGAGAATAAAGGATGAGGAAATATGGAAAACAACTTTCAAGACAAAGCAAGGTTTATATGAATGGCATGCACTTCCTTTTGCCTTGAGTAAGGCTCTTGTTACTATAATGCCCCTCCTATTTGCAGTTTTTTGATGTGAGATTGGTGTTTCAGCTTCACCATTTCCTTGAGATTTTGTTGTGGTTGTTACTCTTGCTCTGATTGGTGTGTGTGAACCACCACATGTTTTGAGATGAGGTTCCTCAACATGTCGGTTGTTGGCATTTTGTATGTTTATATGCCTAGCTTATTGGTATTTTCAGTTCATAGAGATGTGCATTATTTATGCAATGATTAAACATGAACTTGATTATTGATATTCAAAATGAATGATTTATATAATGAATGTATGGATGTTACTTTTATGCTTTATGCTATTGCACCCCGTTGGGTGATTATGTTGTGCTTTGGCTATATATACATTGACATGTGTTGAGTGGTTATAGGTATAGAGTTATTTCTCCACCTGGCTACACAAGTCTGAGTTATTCCCCAACGGTGGTTATTTCAGAGATGACACATTTAGGCCTCCCTATTTTATTCCCCGATCATATTCAAATCAAGTATGGTATGTGTCATGTTTGACCATGTGTGAACCCAAATCCAAATCGGAGGCGATTCTGGATTCCGTCTATGTTGTGAGTTACCAATTGAATAAATATAAACAAGGGCAGTTCATAGTTCAAAAACTTGGACTTGGAAAAAACTTGACAAGCCTAGAATTTGACTAGGACTCTGGACTTGAGGAAAACTCAACAAAAACTTGGCAAATTTCCAAACATTAAAAAACTCATAAATTTGTAAGTGCATAATATTTAAACACATGCATAAATCTTAATTTACATAAGTCATAAGTAGTTTTCATTACATGAGCGTGCAAATTAATTTTAGGGGAACGAAGTTTCCAAATTGTATTGAGTGAAAATATGGCGGAACTTCTGTCCCCCTTCTCGGTGAAGAGAAAAAAAACAGGGCCACGAGATTTGGATGGACTTTCAGTCCTCATCCACCGACAGAGGTGCTTTTAGGGCTTTTTCCGAAACCGAGAAGAGCTTGGGAGTAGTTTTAACAAAAGCGACAACAACAAGGATTTCCAGAAATGAGGGTCAAGGTCAAAGGCAGAGCAGAAGGACGTGACCGTGTGGGCCCAGAGTTTTCTTTCCACGCAGGAGACAGAGCTTCTTCGAAAATCAACGCAGCAGGGGAACAGGTGTGCCCCACATCTTGTCTTTTTCAATTTCTTTGCCTGCTTTTCTCCTCTGGCATCAAATAAAAGTATTTGTTGTATCAAGCGCAAGACATTTTTAAACCAAAACGGTTGCCTTTTCCCAAAACACGCATCAAACTATAAAGATCTCTAATGACTGAACAATCTGAAAGTGGGAAGGGAATGGCAAACTCTGGGGTCTCGAGTGTGGGTTCAGGGTCAACTGAGACTATTAGCATAACAAAACAGACCGACATATTGGGAGAATCAAACAAGGTTACTTTACCAACGGAGTCTAATAACATACCAAAGCAGCTAATAGTAAATGAGGCAGTGGAAGGCAATACGGTAGGTATTGAAACTTTTGAAATCCAAAACGGTGGTGCACAGCCCCAAGGGACCACTCTAATCCCTTTTAATCCCCCAACACATCTTCCAGTGGAGCCCGCAGCAGCAGCTCTGTTTAACACTTGGGGTGCTTATGTGATGGGCTATCCACAGGATAGGTCAAACGCAGGGAAGGACTGTGTGTTTGTAAACGCAAAACAGTACAAAGGTATTTTAAAGCGTAGGCAAACTCGAAAGGTAAAGTTTGCAAAGAGAGGAAAATTTGCTATAATTCTACCAAGGCTGGAACACAAATGCTTATCAAACCCTATTGAAATCCAGCAAGTTCAAAAAGCGGAATTTGAAGGTAACGAAAAAACAAACCCTACATCCCATCTTGTCTCAATTTCAGCAAACAAGGGTGAAGGGGGTGAGGGTAAACCTTTTGATTCTTATAGTCCCACCACAACACCTCTAATGTAGTCCTCTGAGTTGTACGTCAATGAGCTAATGGCCATGAACAAGAGGCTCCAATCATTAGAGGCAAGGGGGCTCTTTGAAGATGCTAAAATGAAAGAGATCATGGATACCAATTGGCAATTATCAAGGGAGAACAAATTTCTCAAAGACGAAATAAGTAAACTTCCATGTCAAATGGAGAGCAAGAATTGATTTCGATAAGACAAGTTTTAGCACAAAGTGGCACAATAGACAAAAGCATATCAAGAGAGGTAGTGGAAAGCAGCAACTCGTAGATAAAAGAGATACAATCAGTTCTGGACAGCGTAAAGATAAAAGAAAACCAGCTGAGGGATCAATTAGAGGAGGCCAAAAGCTGGGCTCACGTAGTGGGAGGTCCCTCAGACACACACAGGGACCTCATAGAAAAGCAAGTTCGAAGGCAGATAAGAGAAGAGAATGACAGAAATGTCAGGGCTGTGAATGTCATTGTTAAAGGGCTAAAGGACTATGGGGAGAATGAAACAACAAAGGAGCTAGCAAAAGATTTTTTTAGGGACGAGTTACAATGGACAGGTGTCATTCAACAAGCAAACAGAATTGGAAAATGGGTGAAAGATGGAAAGAGTAGGCACGTAAGGGTCACTTTGGCGAACATTGAAGATAAGAACAAGCTGCTAAGGAACAAGAAGTTTCTTAAAGGTACACAAATATACCTTGACGAGGACTTAACAATAGTCCAACAAGAAGAAAGGCGTAAGGAGTGGGAAAAAGTAAAGGCAGCAAGGAACGAAGGAAAATGGGCTTGGTTACAAGATGGGAAAGCTCAAGTTAGTGACAGAATTACTCACCAAAAGTAGGAACTCGGGGCCCCCCAGGATCAGGTGTCAATAGTAAGTTGGAATTGTAGAGGTTACCCGTGGAGAAGAGGACCTGGTTTAGGGCCCATTGCAGAAGGAAAAGACATCATCATCCTTACGGAGACTCATGAGCACGATGGCTGTAAAATTCCAGACTTTGAAGGATATAAAAAAGCCTCCATTTGGAACGAGAGAACAGATAGTGGCAAAGGGCATGGTGGAGTTGCAGTCCTAATCAAAGAAATATGGTGCAATAGCATTCAAGTCGAGAAAGAAGAACCAAACAAACAATATATATGGTTTAAAATAACAGAAAATCAAACTGTCATAAGAGTGGCTGCCTGCTATTTTGCCCCAAAAGGCTCCAAATCTTACAAGAAAAGGAACCTAGACCGTGAGGATCCTTTTGCTGCTCTAAAAAAAGACATTTCAATCTATAATGGCATGGGAGAGGTTATTCTAATAGGGGATTTTCATGCAAGGACTGCAAACATACAAGCTCTCAGCTTGGCAAGCAAGGACAAGGAGAAAGCTGATCCACTATGGTTGGAGGAAGCGGGACAGCACCTGTGGGAAAGGAATTCGCAAGATAGTAAGCACAATGTCACGCATTACGAGGCTGAGTTGTTGGGGCTATGTAGTTTATTCAACTTGGTCATTTGCAATGGTTTGAAGGCATGGCCGAACTCAGGCAACATCACCTGCAAAACATACAATGGACAAAGTGTGGTTGATTATGTCATTTGCTCGCATGTTTACACGTCAAAGATAAAGGAACTAGTGATTGGAAAATGTCCTTTAGAGCTGAAATCAGATCATAATCCAATATATGTAAATCTTGACGCCCACACTAGCATGCATCAAGGGGGGCAGATTCCTATCAGCAAAAAGAAAGTGCATCCGCAAGGTAGAATCATCATGAACCATGACAATCAGGAAGTCTTCAAGAATGCCCTCAAAAGGATTTTCAAGGAGTATGAAAGAAAATTAGCTACCACGGGGCATCACACTATAAACAAGGACATGCTGATCCCTATTGTTCACAAGGCTTTGGATGAGTGTAAGAGGGCTAGGCCTAAGAAGGCAATTACTTCTACTTTCCCAGCAAACCCATGGTTTGATGAAGAGTGCAAGTTAACAAAAAGAAAATTTCACCAGGGTGGAAGGACCACAGAAAACAAGAAAGAATACGAAAAGATGATACGGAACAAAAAAGAAAATTATGTTAGCACTAGAAGGCTGGAGTTGATTGCCCTTGGAAAGAACAACCCCAAGAAATTCTGGAAGGAGCTACAACAAAAAAGAAAACAAACAGAAAACAATATCACAAGCTCTCAATGGTTGGAATATGCAAAGTTACTGTATGAGCGGGAACAAGATAAACATAGACCCCCAACAATCATGGCTACCACTGAACTATTCACCATAGAAGACATCAATCAAGGGATAAAAAGGTTGGCTGGGGGAAAAGCACAGGATATTGATGGGCTGCAAGCTGAATTCTTAAAATGGGGCATTGAGGTCCTTGCGCCTTGCATCAAGGGCTTTTTCAATAGGGTTATTCAAGAGGGCTTTCCGGAAGGGTGGACTACTAGTGTTGTGGTTCCCTTATACAAAAGTGGGGACACTAATAACCCATCAAATTACCACACTATTATGATTAATCCGCTTCTTGGAAAACTTTTTGGAAGCATGATTGAGCGCAGAATTAGTAGTTGGGCTGAGAAAGAGGGCAAAAGAGCTGAAGGGCAGGCTGGTTTTAGACCAAAACATTCCACTATCGATCATGGTATTACTCTTAGATTTTTGATTGAAAAAATTTGGAACGTTCAAGGGGAGGAGGCCTTTGCTGCTTTGTTGACTTCAAAAAAGCCTTTGACACAGTGCCACGGGGCAAGTTGTGGAATAGAATGGAGGAACTGGGAGTCCCAAGGGCTCTTAGGGCGGCTGTTCATAGGCTGTATGAGCAGGTCAGAGCTAAAATCAAAACTAATGAAGGTATGTTGGAGTGCTTTGGCAGTGACATTGGAGTCAAGCAAGGCTGCCCGCTTTCCCCAACGCTATTCGGGCTTTACATTGACAAGTTGGAAGAGTGGATAGACAAAGTTGGTGGGGAAGGTATTCAGTTGGCCAATTATGTAATAAAATTGCTCTTGTATGCCGATGATCTCATTTTGATTGCTAAAACAGCACATGAGTTAAGAAAACATTTGAAAGCTCTTGAATCCTTTTGTCAGGAAGTTGGGATGCAAATGAATACTAGTAAAACTAAAATTATGATCTTCTCTCTGAGAAGGAAAAAACAACAAATTAGCTTTATCTTTGAAGGCAATCCGCTGGAAATTGTAGATGAATACAAATACCTTGGGCTAGATTTTCACTATAAGCTCAGTTGGGAAACTTGTAGAGCAAAAAGGATCCAAGGAGGCTGGAAAGCACTTTACTCTCTACAAAACAGATGTAGAAATGCTGAGCTATGGGATTGGAAAACCAAGAGAACGTTGTTTGGCTTACTTGTGACCCCGGTGGTTCTATATGGGTGCGAAATTTGGGGCAGCAGCGTGTCAGATCAGAAATGGAGGCAAGTGGAAAGAATTCAAAAGCATCTAATTGTTAGCAGCCTTAAGCTCAAAACCACGATACCTTATGAGATTTTACTAGCGGAGTCGGGCACCTTTCCCTTGGAGGCTTTCGCGATGATTCGGTTACTAAGTTACCTTCAAAAGGTTCAAAACATGGACGACCATCGGTGGCCTAAGCTAATCGTAAAAGAAAAGTTGGATAGAAGAAGGAATACATGGATGAAACAAAACAAAAAATGGATGGAAAAGTGGGGTGTGAATATGCAAGATTGTCCAAGTTCAAATGAAGAAATAAAAAAATATGTGAAACAAAAATTCAAAAAAGCTTTATGGACAAAACAATCAGGGCGAAAAAAAGACTATTATATCAAAGAATTCAATCCTAAGGGGGACCATGATGAAAAGGCATATATAGGAGCAAATATTAAATGGAGAGCAAAGATGTTGATAGCTCAACTCCGAACTAGCTCACATCGTCTTAGATGTGAGACGGGCAGATGGATGGTTCCTAAAGAAGAGTGGGAAGAAAGAATATGTCGTTTTTGCGACATGGGATTAGTGGAGACAGAGTGGCACTTTGTTATGGAGTGCTCAGCGTACAAAGATATTCGGGTCACTTATGGGAACACCTTACAAGTGGACAACTTAAATACCTTGTTTGAGGAGGAAAGGTTGGTCAAATCAGCAAATTACATCATCAAAATTCACTGTCGTAGAGCTGACCTCGAGCGAAGATCTCAGGCTGTTTAGGGTCTTCTCTTTTCGGTGGTGGTCTTGTGCTGTTCCTGGGTCCCATAGGCTGCTGTGGCCTCGTGGACGTTATTAAAATATTTCATTTCATTTCATTCATTTATAAATCAAAATATGAGTTCAATGCACATCATAGTTTCATATGATTATAAATTACAAATCTGTATTAGTAATTTTACAAGTTCATCCACAGAAGACATGGACCCAAAACAACTTTTATTTTTTTCTTCTTAAAATTAGAGTAGAGGTTTGGGGGCAGGGCCCTCGCAAGATCAAGGGGAATCACCCCCTTTTGGGTTTAAAGGTAGTGCCCCAGGGATGTTCCTTGTCATGATGTAGAGCAGAGTCAAGGGGCAGAACCCCTGACACCAAGCCCAAATTAAGGCTGTTCAGACCACACGAATCTTATTGGCGCAAGACATTTTTCATCATTTTATCACTTTTAAGTATTAACCAACCATCAATAATTGATAAATAAAAGCAATATTGTCAAAGGAACAATTGCATAAATGAGAAAATGAAAAAAAGAGGGTATTTATGTGTTTTCTGCCTGGTGCCAATTTTTGTCCACTGACCAGCAATTTTCTGCACAACTGCAATGGAACTCACAAATTTCGCAGCAAGTTCCTTGCTTTGCAGGTTCTCATGAGTCAGCGGGTAACTAGCTGAGTGTTTGATATATGGGGTAATTCGTAATTGAACAAATAAGTTCCCTGTTGAAGCATGTTTTGGTTATTTGCCTCCTAGTTCATTTGATGTTGTAATGGGGGAGCCAAAAAAAAAGCAAAAGAACTCAATCCAGAAATGCAAGGGGCTGAAAAGTTTACTGATAAGATAAGGCAAATTCATCTTCAAGTGCAAGAGAAGTTAAACAGTCTCCTTTTGAGTACAAGGAAAGCCATGATCAACATAGAACTGAAAGTTCCAAGTTAGGGGCAAAGTAGAGACAGACTCCAAGTCCAAACTAAGAATCATAAACCACTCAAGTACGGCTCATTTGAGATTCGTCAGCAGCAAGTGGGCACTAATGCACATTTAGAATAGACTTGCCTTCTTACATGCAGATGTATAGAGGTGTGAATATCAAGAACTTACATCTTTATGAGCCTTCTAGGTTAGATTGCATAGAGAAAGGTCAATTGTTATCTTTCATTGAAGTTTTTACACCAAATACTCAAGAAAATTTGATAAAGATGTTCTTTTGCAAATAAGGTAAGGACAATAAAAAGGGGGGAGCAGGAAAGTTGGATTGAAGGACCAATTGTCACACAAGGCCAAGTGATATTCCAAAGATAAAGTAGGGAATTATTTCCTTGCCTTATGAGTCACTAAGCTTTTGAGGGCTGAAAGACGCCCAAATGTGGAGGTGTGATCCAAATTGGATTGAGAAAGAACATTGTACTTCAATTTGATAAAGACAGTCAGACTTGCTTCATAGTTTGTAGGTATACTGAAGCATTTTTAGACATGTGTCCACTCATTCCATGATACAAAATTGAGCAAACAAAAGTAGAGAGGTTGATCAGAAGCAGAGATGTCCAAAAATGCTTAAGAGTGATCTGAACTACCTGGGGCACACATCAATTGAAGAAACCAATTATGTTGACGTCTCCATCATATCCCAAACATGCAGACATCTTTGACACATCACAAAGATGCAAATGTTTTTGGCACCCCACAAAGATGTCCTAAACAACAAAGAATATACAAACAATTCAACATATGGCAAAGTTTCCCAAAGAATTGAACTTCAATGATCTAGAATATAGTTGAAGTATTTTTCTCTTTTCTGTTTCTTCATGGAAATACACATTTGTAGAATTTGTACAGTTAAATTGTTCGCTTTTTTTGTATAAATATACCATTTGTGGTCAACATAATCCTCAATTCTAAAATCGGAGGATGTGTGAACAACAAACTATAGTAGCGAATGCTTATTGTTTAAGTTTGCTTTCTGACCATAGAGTTTTTTAAGGCCAAATTTCAGAAAATGGCTTGTTATTCTTGAATAATGATAGGGGAGATAAGGAGGTACAGTCCCATTCTTCTAGACTTTTTCCAAATTGGATTTCTCTGAGAAAAATTTGAAAATCTAGTGTTGATTCTCTTTTTCATGTTTGTTTCAGTAATTCACTAGTTTGCTTAGATAACATTCTAAGCAACTGCTGTCAAAAACTTTAGCACTTACGGCAGCACAAATTTTGAGTATAATTATGTGTTTTCAGCATTGGTCTAAAATGGCAGCAATCTAATCCAGTCATATCAAAATTTCTGTGTAAAGATTTGTCTTGATGAATTAGGAATGGAATGTCTATAATTATAATGGATCACATTGAAACGGAAATTTGACTTACAGACATTTCAATGCTTCAATTTTCAGGGGGGCAGGGGATCACCATTGTCTTAGAAATCATGATTTTTTCCTCCAAAGTTTATAACAAGAATTCTCTATTTTTCACTATCAATTGGCACTGGAACACAATTGCAGTTTGTTGAAAAATAGCAATTAAATGCAGATTTCGGTAATAGAGAATTTTCATTATTGGTGACTGGCCTGACAAACAGTTTCTTGCCTTGCTTTGATGCTTTGTTCCTGATTGTCTAGCTTTGCACACCCAAGGTCTGCTTCTGGCAAACCAAACTATTATAAAATGCTTATACTTAAAGTCATAGTGTTGTCTTTACTAATTGAATTATGAAAGACAGGAGAGAGGAAAAATTGCCTTGAATTATAGGTAGAAAGTTTTTGTTTCTAAGAACTGAACAAAGACTTTTTCAAAGATAAATTTCAATCAAGCACTATAAATTTCTTACATACTAAAGCCAAAAATGTACCTCCACTATATCTCTCTCATAAAGATCTGGGGAATATTCTCTTCTTTCATATTCATCCAGTAACCTTGCAATACCAGTGGAATTATCTGTAGCAATTGCATATCCTAGAACAGCATTTCCAGATTCATCAAGCTTAACAGCAGCACGCCGATTGCCTCCTGTCTGTAACTACCAAAATCCCACAATAAGAATAGAAACAGAAAAATAGCAGAAGATTCTGTGTAGTACAAATCCTATCTTGGCTTTCAATCTAAACATTAGAGTTGCATGCCTAAGAACAGAAAAAGACACTTTCTCATGTATGCCAGGGTTGTAAAATGAGAAAATAAACCACCAAATCTAGCCAAAGAGAATATATTATGAAATCTCATGCTCAAGCCATAAGGAGCACTTACATATCCATACAATAGTTTCAGTTGAAAACCTCATGATCATCTTCAACATTGTTCCCTACTATTTCTATATACACTCTCCACTACACAATAGGAAGTCATTCAATAAACTGTTCTATTAAACTAGTAGTGCAAATGTATCCTGATGGAAAATGATCACTATTTACTATTTAGAGACCCATTTCAACCATGTATCAAAGGTTAAACTGCCAGCATAAGCACCAAAAATATAAAGAAACTTTAAAGCAGTCATAAGCCTGGGAAAAAAGAATTTGGTACAACTTTCACACCTCTATTCAGACACTGGAATTTTTAAGAAGCATTAAATAAAAAAGTCTAAATTCATAGCTAAGCTGAAAGTAAGTGAGGGATTCACTTTCAATCTAAAAATAGTTCATACACAAAGTTATGTAGCTTGGAATGTTATGTTTACTGTCCCCAAAGTCCATTTTCTCTGAACAATCACATGTATTTTATGTGTTTGATATAATGAAAAAACAGCAAATTTTCTAGATAGGGTTTATCAATAGTAATAAAGGGCACAGGTTGCATGGTGCAACCCATAACCCTTACCTATACTCATGCTGTGGCTACAACATTTTGAAAATACAGGTTTATGAATTCAAGCTGCAAGAATAAGTGCACATGCGTGTGCATGTGTTTATGTGTGTTAAAAGCATAATCATGGATACTATTAAATGAACAAAGCCTGTGGCAGCTTTTATTGCCATTTGCTTCCTTGCAGTCTTTCTCTCTTGCTTATAAAATTTAAAATTGCTTTCTACTTTGTTCTCAAAAATTTAAAGGATTGCAGTCAACTCTGTTATTCTCCTAATTTTCTCTCAAATATTTGGGCCTCACCAAGAATAGAGACAGCTGTGAAAACCTAGCACATGCAATCCGATTATCCACCATTTGCTTTCTGTAAAAGATGAGATGTAATGCAGTATTTGAGGAGGATAATTCCTAGTAAGCTTATGGAAACTGAGACTCTTTAAGCAAGATTTGCTTTTCCTCATTAAAGAAAATTTTAGTTGTTCCGAAAAGATGTAAAATTGTAAATTATTTCCCCGTTGGGACTCAATCTCAGGTGGCTTCTTTCCTTGCTTTTATGAGGAGAGCTTTCCCTTGTGTTGTTCAACAATCAACTCATATATTCTTCTTGTGCAATAAAGTATATAAGATGCATTTTCTGAAACAGAAAAAAAAAGCAAAAAATACAAATCTTTCTAAAAGGCATATGTTCATTAATCTTGAATATCTAAGTTTGGAACACATCAAAATCGCTCAAAATCTATTAAGTCAAATCCACCTATATGAGAATTAAAGACTGAATTTGATTTTAGTTAAATCCAAAATTTAGAGAGAATTTTAAAATGATATTTGACCATTAATTTTTCTGTCCATATCATATTCCCTCTAAATGAGGTGCATAAGGACATTTCCACCATGAGTACTTATAACCATGATTCCTAGACAAGGGTGGTAGAGGCTTGGGAGCAAGTAGAAGGTATGCGCTAATGAAGGACAAACCCTCACTTAAGGGATCAGAAACGACAGATCTGTGTCCTATGTGAGGAAAAGATAATCAAGATGAAAACTATGAGCTCTGCTCTTTCAGACACAATCCAAACCTTTTAAGAGAGAGCTCTTACTGGGTATTTTTTGGGTTTTGGGCCCAAATTGATGTAAGCTAGAAAGTTGGATTGAGAAAAATTGACTAGAAAAAAGATCAATAAAATTTCTTTGCTTGGAAAGGTTTTTGTCCTGATTCACTTTGGATTGAAAGCAGAAAAATATGAGATCTTTGAACGAAGACCACACTTCAGGGGTGCATCAGGGTTAAACTTAGGCCATGAGAGACAGTCATACCCGATAAGGCGTACTTGGAAACAATATTTTCAGTGAGGCTGCCCTATTTACCCAAGAAATGAATGCATCCAGAGATCCTCAAAACTGCTGGTGACAGAATTCCGTGATTGTTACCATTGGCAAGAAGACATGAAAGGGCATTCTAGAATCTAGCTATCTAAGCTAGAATGTGCTATAGAGTTTATGTTTTATGGATTACTAGATAATCCTATTTTGCTACAAGCTTAATTTTATTTGTTTCTTAAACAAATATAATCCATTCCATATCATGCTTTTGTGGGCATTTAATAAGATCCATGTTCTCCATCTTTTCATGATTTCCATTTCATTTTCCTTTCTTGTGATTATGTGTTAATGGTGAATCTAAGAAAATGGATGGTCAAACTAATCTTAGGGTTGCTGCTATGTGCCTCTCTCTTAATTTATTGAAATACTAGAAATCCATGATCAATGGGTTGCAAGTTTGAGTATCGGAGAGATTGAGTTGCAACACTACTGGCATTTGTGTAGATAAATCATAAGACTACTAAAACAACATATGAATCTTTTCTATCTGTGAGAGGTAGAACATGATACTCATTACTAGGACATCAGATCAAGATGTGTGGCTTTTGAACCAGATCTAAGAAACATTTGGCTCCCATGTTTCAGTCAGACCAGCACATTTATGTTTGGCAAAGATTTAAAGGATACATTAATTTCTTTATGAGTGGATACATCAACAATCCCACCCATCATGCTAAAGATTTAGGTTAAGGACTGCCAATATAAAGTCCAGCATTTCCAGATTTAAAGCAGAGTTACATAAGGGTTGAAGAGCAACTTTTGTAGTGTGGATGTTGAATAGAAGAGGAAAACAAATATGATAGATTGTACCTTTTAGTTGCAGAGTTCATATCATTATGTCATTATCCCACGCCTCTGTTTTCAATGTTAAACACAATACATAGGACATGTCATGAATATAATGTGCTCAATGAATGTACTACAGAATATAAGAAGAGTTTCCAGGAGATATTCTTTGCGCCCCCCAGGATTGGCCGGCAAGATCCACTTTTCCAAGATATTATTTTATGGACATTATCAGATCTTGTATTGGTACTTTTATGGTGATTGATGGGGATGTTGATCCTTCGTTTGATATAGATTAAAGCCAACCTTCACTCCTATTCAGATCTCTATAAGCCATATCTTCTTGTCTGGTGAAAGGCCTTGCTATCTCAGAATTATTTACAAAACATTTATGTACTACCAAGTTTAGGGTTCAGCCACCTTTGTTTTTTAGCATCTCTTTGTGAGCTCTTAGCTTGTAGCTTGTAGACTTTTGTTTCTTTATGGTTAAAGTTCCTTTTGACTCCCACAAGTTAATGTTATTGGTTGTCCTGTTGACCTACTTTGATTATTCTTGTATATTACTATAATGTATTTGTTTCATTCTTAAATAGTCATCAATGGAATAACTATTAAAGCAGTTGCTCACTCACCTGCCTCCCCATTTTTCTTTCACAGTATAAAGATGTCAACGAGAGGAGGAATTTTGGCTGTTTGGCTGGCTAGGAAAAGAAATCTGATTCACTATTCTACAAGTCTGTTAAATTCAATAAATACAAAGAGCAATTCTTTCCACACTTGTATGCATGAAGAGGGCTGACACTTCTGCTTGAAAAATACATGATTTGGGGTTTTTAGGAGGAGGATCCCCTTGCCAGCACAGCCAAAGGTTTTATTTCTTGTTAGTAAAATAGATTTCATTTTCAGTACTTTACTTTCCTATTTATAGATTAATATTTCTTTCATGTTTGGTTTTATTTGGATTGCAGTGTGGGTGTTCTATTTATTTTCCACTGCAATTTAGTCGACATGTGCATGTAGTAGTGATACCTTGTAAGGCCATTACTCTATTTCCTGGCAATTTGATTAAAATGTGGCATTTTCCCTATAAGTACAATGAATAGACCTCATTAAATACAACCTTGAAGGAAAGGAAACAAACTTAATCAATAAAGATACCCTTGTCTCAGTCCCTCCATCCATAATGATTGAGTATTCCTTGTTTTCCCACTCACATCTGATTGTCTCAGGGAATTGTTTGACATTTCCTTTCTCATTTCCCACAAGGTGATAATTTCTCATATGCCAAGGTGCTTGTATTCTTTTATTCTCTAAAGCATAGCATGTATAATGTCAACAAAATAGAACAACATGCTACATTGAACAAGAAATCACTTGCATAATATGAGTAGCCAACAGAATCATGTATTTAACCCCAAGGTCATTTTCCTATATGGACATAATGGTAGCTACATTATGAATCTTTAGAGAGTTTGTTTGAATAGAAAATTGGAAGTTTACAAACCAATAATATTTTGAGTTTAACCTCAAACACCATTATGATATCCAGGAATGGAGGGGATCATTTTGTCTTCTTTCTTTTGGCAAAAGGGGATTACCTCACATGCTAGAGACAATGTATACACCTTAACCAATACCTCCCAACAAAGGTGCTTTGACTCAGGAATAACTATTGCATTTTACTAGTTTTGAGCTCCTTTGTAATCTTCTAATAAAAACATTCTTATGCTCTCATAATGGGGTCTTGCAATTAGAATATTTTCCTAGGAGCCAAAAAAAAAAAACAAAGTCTCCCTTCCAAACACCCTAACCCTACTGTTCTACAAGAGACGACCTTCCATTAAGCTGCTCACAACCAGTGAACCCCGGGGACGCGTCCCCCCCTCTAAGCCCTAGCGTCTCTGGAATAGGGACGTCCCGGAGACGTGGAGACGGCATTCCCACGTCTCCGGCGGCGCCACCGTTTCTTGGCTCGCCGCCGGAGACGCCGAGGGAGACGCCTGGGCGTCCCTCGAGCGTCTCGGGGACGCCCAGGCGTCTCCCGCGGCGAACAGCCAAAAGGCACATTAAAACTTAATTTTAAAACATTTTTTTAATAGTTTATTTCTTCTATTCGAACCCTAAGGGCATGTGGGGCCCATCTAAACTCTAACATGCCTTCAAAAGGCCCTCTAATCTTCATTTTTATTCACATTTGCATTTCTACTTGTTTGCTACAGCAAGAAGAAGAAGAGTGAAGGCTGAGGAAAGAGTGATTGGAGGAGTGAAAGGAGTGATTGCAAGTGAAAAAGGAGTGTCAAGGAGCAAGAAGAAGAAGAGGAGGAAGATTCTTCACCTTGTTGAAGAGATTTTTCAAGCAAAAGGTAGGGTTTTTAACTTATTTTTTATTTTATTTTCTGATTTTCAATGTTCTTTCATTTCTTGTTGTTTCATTTTTTAATTTTTCTTATTTCATTTCTAAATTCTTGTTGTTCCATTTTCTAGTTTCTAAATTAATTTAGAATCTTAGATTTTGTTTTGCAATATAAAATTTGTTGAAAAATTTAAAATATAGAGTTTTATTTTTTAATTTTAAAGTAGGGCATAGGCTGAAACTATGTGTTTATTGAATTTTTTTTCATTTTGTGAAATGCAGTGTCAAAATGAGCTCCCATAGTCATGAAATGAGTGAGCATGAGATGGAAACTGATTCTCATAGTGCAAGCCAATCAGAATATGAACCTGAGCATGAGGATGAGCACAATGAGGGGGGTGAGCATGGGTCAAATCCAGAAGGGCATACTAGTTCCATAGCTAGTGCACCAGTTTCTACTGATTGCCCTTCCCAGCTTTTGGCAAAGTGGGCTAGGGGTCCTTATGATCCCAAATCTCCTCTCAAACAGTTTGCAACAAGAATAACAGCCCCAACGTCATCAACTGGTGGTACGAGGAAATGGCAATGCAACATTTGTGGTGATGATTGGTTTGGGAGCATCACCAGAGTTAATGCACACTTCCTCTTTTGGCCAGGAAAGGGTGTGGGAGCATGCGATTTTTTGAAGGAGCCTAAAAATTTGAAATACAGAATTGAGTTCAACAAGCTTTGGGGTGTTCCAGATGACGTGGCAATTCCAATGCCTACTACCTTGTCTGGTAGGCAACATATTCAGACTATTCAGCAGATTCAGGAGCAGCAAATGCAGACGCAGCCACGTATTTCTACTCCTACATTGCATCAGAGAGCAGGAACATTGTCAGGGTCAGCCTCAGGACCGTCATCCACTTATAGCACTATGGCTGAATCACAACAGGGCAAGGGGAAACGCAAGATGCAAAGTCAGCCTAACCCCATAGCTGATTTATTTAATGTGCACCTGAGGGATCAGATAGATGATTCCATTGGCAGGTTCTTTTTTGCCAATGGAATCCCATTCCATGTAGCTCGATCTCCTTATTATAAGGAGATGATGTCGATGGTGGCGAAGGGAGGACCATCATATGTGCCACCAGGTGAGCACAAATTGAGGACCACGATCTTGGATAACAACTATGCCAAGATCAATTCATTGATGGAGACGATGAGGGCATGTTGGGAGGAGTCTGGATGTAGCATAGTTATGGATGGGTGGACGGACATTAGGCATCGTCCACTCATCAATGTTATAGTTACATGTTCAGAGGGGCCATTCTTTCTCAGGGCGGTTGATTGTTCAGGGCATCGAAAAGATGCTGATTTTCAGTTTGAGATCCTTCGGGCAGCTATTGAGGAGATTGGGCCACAAAATGTGGTCCAAGTAGTGACAGATGCAGCACATGTGTGCAGAGCTGCAGGGAGGCTTATAGAGGCATCATACAAACACATTTGGTGGACTCCATGTTGTGTGCATGCCATGAACAATGCACTCAAGGACATGGGGAAGATTGAGTGGATTAGAGGAGTGGTCAGCAATGCTAGAGATGTGCAGATGTATATCTGCAACCACCACACTTCACATGCCATCTTCAGGAGCTTCGCGAAGAAGGAGTTCTTGAAACTAGTTGAGACCAGATATGCATCCTATTTCATTCTTTTGGAGAGAATGCTTGAGTTGCAAGAGCCACTGCAAGTCATGGTTATGACACAAGAATGGAATCGTTGGGATGGGTCCAGGACAGAGCAGGGGAAGAGGGTGAAGGAGATAGTGAAGAGTGATGCATTTTGGCATGATGCAAAATATATTGTCACCATCATTACACCAGTTGTACAGGTCATCAGATATGGGGATGGGGATGCACCTAACCTTGGGGAGGTGTATGAGTGCATTGATTCTATGCTTGGTCAGATGAGGGCAGTTGTGCGAGAGAAGGACCCCACTTTAGCGTTCTACAATGTTTACATTCAGCCTATTATTCAGCGTAGATGGGACAGCCTAAACACTCCCTTGCACATGGCTGCTTATGCATTGAATCCGAAGTGGTACATGCCTAGGCCTGGGAGAGTTACACCGATTCAGGATGATGAGGTGAAGGAAGGGTTCTTCAAATGCATTGATAGGATGTATGATGTTGAAGCTGCTGGCACCATTCGCACTGAGTGGACGAAATTTGCTACTCTTAGGGGTTATAAGGCTGCAGCAAAGGCGGACATAAGAACTATGGCACAGGAGGATCCGATTTTGTGGTGGACTTGTCATGGACCGAAATCACTGACTACCACACTAGCCATTCGTTTGCTGTCCCAGGTTTCTAGTTCTTCAGCTTCTGAGAGGAACTGGTCTACTTATAGCTTCATCCACTCTCTTAAGAGGAATAGACTTACCTCTAAGAGAGCAGAGAAGCTAGTGGCTGTACATAGTGCCTTGCGTATCACTGACCGCAGGACACGTGTGTACAAGGAGAGCCCAGCAGCACGATGGGATGTAGAGCCAGAGGAGCCATCACAGATTGATGAGGATGAGGATGCTTCAGATATAGGGTTGGTTGGTGTTCCTTTGGCGGATCTTGACCTTGAGGAGTCCAGTGGTTCTAGTGATGAGGAGTTTGCCGACCTCCCGAGGGATGATTAGAGGCCTCTGCCTCCTTCACTACATTTTGTCATTTTGACATTTTGATTTTGTACTTGTTTTGATATCATATAATCATGCTACTCATTGTAATCATCTTTATAATCAGATATTTTTGATATAATATAATAGAAATCTTCCATTTGCCGATTCAACAATTGTTACATTGTAGTATTGAGTATTACTATTCTAATTTCTAATTAGTAATTCGATACTGAAAACTTCAATATTCAATGTTCAATGTTCAAGTACTAATTTAGTATTTCAATTTTGCTATTTTACTTCTTAATAGTCTTATACATCTTTTCATAACTCGCATTTTAAGTACCATATGTATAGTATATAGTATATACACCCCGTCCCCCCTCCTGCCCCCTCGCCGCCGTCCCCCCGCCGTCCCGAAATTGAGGCCCCTTTGTCCCCCCGTCCCGACGTCCGCCCGTCCCCGACGCCGGCGGAACATAGCTCACAACACAAAAACACTGCATCAAGTTGCCCACAGCATAAGTTTAAACACTCCTTCAAGCTAAACACTACATAAAACCACCTTCTACAACATAAAACTTTACACCAAAATTGAAAAGAGAAGATTCTTAAATTGAGTGTACCATCCAAATATCTATGGTACATCCGAAAAGCAACCAAGACAGGATCACGACTATCCCAAATCCATACCTACTACCAAATTACAGAGAAAGAACACTTCAGATGCAAACTGACTTTGAACTAGTGCTTGCAAGCATACCAAGAGCTGATACATCCACATAGCCAAATTTTAAAAATGCGTGCCAAGTACACCATATCCGTACCTAGGTAAACACTAACATATACTCATCCCAATACATCCTTTGTTTAAACATAAAATATCATATACCATTATAATAATCATAACGACCACATGCTAAAATATCCTCTCCCAGTCACATATATATTATCTCACTTGGTCATTGTTTGTCCATTGATGTACCAAAACATGCAACTAAGTAAAATATGATTAATAGATGAAGAATTATCTTTCTAAACAGTATTTGGGGCTTAAATGATTTTATTATATTTATCTTCTTTTACAACTACATCCACAAGGGCAGATGATGTCAACCTAATAACAACCTCACATGATAATAAGAATTGCAACAATAGGCTTAACAAACAGGCCAGGCTCATCTAGAATCATTTGGTTGGTTCCCAAATTCATTTATGAGTAGGTACAAGTATAATAAATACAACAGCATATGTCACAAATGTCAACTTTCCTCTTCTCAAGAAGAAAGTTTCTCTTCACAAGTGAAATTGGTTATCCTGAAAATGAACACCTAATCTATGTAGTTCATTTCTGCCAACACAAAATAATATTTATGATGGAAATTTCGATTGTTTATCAAGGATGTTTATACTGTATAGAATTTATATTTGTTAAATGCTTTTGACCAATGTTGTCATCATAACAGCAGCCGGTGCTAAACTAATGGCATGGACCCCTCTCCTTGTCTCTTGTGACACTCTCTAGAATTCAACAGGTTTTTAACAATTAAAATTTAAAGTGAGTCCTATCTCTCAAAACTCTGATTCTTCCTGTCTTGACTTTAGCTCCTATGTCTGATTAATTTTATACTGCAAATCCTGTAATATTTGTTGATGCCATAGATATTCTATGAACAAATTTTATACTGATTGAATGTATGGTAGTGAACAAATCATGAGACAGGTCACAGATATGAACCAAAGAATTCCTCAAATAATTACAAATCTCAAGTAGAAGCAACTTCATTTTTTACCTCTTATGTGTCTTCAGGTAAAAACTTTCCTTTACATTTCTAATTGTCAAATGGACTTTCATCTTATCATAATTCGTCTCCACACTTTTTGAAGCATAATGCTACAAGAAAATGAAATGTGCCATTCAAAAGTTACACATCCTTTATGATCTTGTAATCAATGGATTGAACATAATAAATTGTGTAGAAAGCATGTATCACAAAACAAGTTGGGGATGATCAAAGAATTACCATGTGATGGTATAATACTGGTCAATCATGGTCTTGATAGGTAAAGAGTAGAGACTGCAAGAAGAATATGAGCAGAGGAGTGGCAAACAGCTCTACAAAACCATCATAAGATTACAAAATTTTATAAGAGTGTAATTAAGATTGCTTGGAACTACTGTTTTAAGTGCTTACGTTGCTTATTTCATTTTAATTTATCTTATAGCAAAATAAGGTGTATTTTGTTAATGTTAGAATCAGATTTAATAAAAAGAAGAAAATGCAACACAAACACATGAAGAAATGAACAATATAACACAGCATATATCCTGGGAAAACCCTCCTCATGAGGGAGAAAAACCCAGCCACAAATATGTCTCTTGTATATTGAATCTCAACAAGCATGTCACTTTTACAATAGGCTGATAAGAAGGCCAACACAAAGCACCATAATCTGATGCAAATACAGAAATTGAGTGAAGCAATCTGCTAACAATTATCTCAGCCTTCTACTCAAGTATCAATCTGCTCTTGAGACAAACTCGCACTTAATAATAATCTGCTGTAGATAGCAAACTCTCCTTGAAATAACCACTTAACTTAAGCAAGAATCAATCCCAAAATAGGGAATCGTCACTTGCATGTGCATGCACTAGGAGCATTATAATTGCCTATTTTTAGGAGCAGTTACAAATACATTCCATGCGAAGATTCTATTGCATGTTAGTTACACAGATTCTCTTGCATGTCAGTTACACAGATTCTCTTGCATGTTGACCATTTTGAATAAGACAATTTATGTGGGTCAGCCAGCTTGTCATAACAGCTATTTAAAGAAGATGCCTCTGCTGCTAATACATCAACATTAAATATAAAATATAATTTGTAATATGTAGGCCACCAGCCTTAATTAAGGAGAAAATATCTCCCGAAGCTACCAAACACTAACATATTTGACTCTCAAAATACCAAAAATGTTACTATTTAAATTTTATAACAATCATACATCCAACTTCAACTTCAACTCTATGAAACAACAACAATAAATATCTTTGAAGACACGTATAATTACTGTTAGAATTCATCTTATTTACTTTCTAGGCCTGATCTCTTTTATCCTTTTAGCATATGAGCTACAAGCCTGCAAGTGATAGTTGGGTATTTAGCAATTTATTTACTACTACAGAAAATACTCTGTTAGAAAGTAGGTATTTTGCTTCTCTTCAGGTCAATATCTATCCCACTTGGTAAAAATGGGTTCACTCCAATGATCCAACAGCAGGCATACAGCATAAGTGACTAGCTTTCTACGGGGACACACTTTTCTCAAGAGAACCAATCATAAAGGATATAGTTGTTTAACACCCGAAATCATTATGCCTGTGTTATCTCTTTTGCCCTACAGATTTTTATTTTTGCTTCACACTGATCCCATGGGATCACACTCTTCAAGTAGGAAGTTACTTAGAAATACCACTCCTTTTATATCCAAATTGTTGAAAATCAAAACTTGGAAAGAACAGTGATTCATTCAAATACTGAGAGCAAGAGATAGGTCTCTAAAATAATTTTAATGCATGGCAATCTTTAAGAAGAGATTTCTGAATGCTTATTCACTTCCAATACAAACGTATATATCTGTATATAAGATGTCGAGGATGGAGGAATTATAATGGAAGATGAAACAGTTTGTCCTCCACGTGTGGTGGTTCACTCTTCTGGTAGTTACTGAAGAACTGGTGTCAAATAGTAATGGTTGTGTCATAGTCAAGATTTGTTTCTCTCCAGAGGAAGCATGTGTGGTGGAGGGTGTTTATAGACTACAACAACTAGCACTTCCATCATTGGGCATCAGTATCATTGCTGACACTATATCTGATGTTAGACCAAACCGACCATGATTGAATTGAAGGTTGTGTCTAATATTAGCTCCGACCATAGAATTCAAACTACCACCTGAGTCACAGCCTCTTTTCCCAGACTGAATGGATCAGCAATGTGTTCAGAGCACCAGACATCAATCAAAATGGTGAGGATGTAGCGAGGGTCTCCATGATGTGTGGTGAGCTTTTCTGGACATACTCAATTGCATTCAACAAATATGCTCAATCCCAAATTCCTCTGAGACAAGACTGAATTTGATCTAGTTGTTTGGAAGTGGGGTTTCTTCTCAAAATGGTGACAAACCAAACACAATTTTACGGGGTGGAAGTTGTACGATTATGAAATAATGGCCAATCATTCAATTTCAAGGTAAGAAATACAAGCTCATGCACTTGTAAGTTTTGGTTTATATAATAACTATAAGAAACTTTGCTAACGTCATCTCAATTTCCTGAATTTGCCAATCTAATTTGATAAAGCCCATTAAAAAAAAAAAGTCACTGGATTAAAATAGCCCATTATTTTTTCTAATTGTTGCTCTCCAGAGAATCCCATCACACGAAACGGACACACATACTTGAAGAATAAAATCCAGAAATAAGCATTATTTCTTCTGGTTTCTGAAATCTTCTTAATGCCCTAAACAACCACTCAAATATTCTTCTGAAAAAACACATTAAATATTTCTACGATTTCAAAAGCAGTAAAGTTTACTCTGGCTATACATACATTAAATGAATATAAACGACTGCCCAGAAGCCATGCCCTCTTATTCTGCAAACCCAGCTGGTTTTGTGTACTTCCGGGGGCATCTGGCCTTGAGTCTCCATATACAAATAAGTAACTCACTCTGTTGGTGTTATTGTTGCTGCCATTACCATTTTCACAATTAGATGAGGGATATAATGGGGAGGACGAAGATGAATTTTCTTCTGCCACTGTGAGTGGAATACCCATACCGCTTAATCAGTGCCAGAACATAAGCCCAAGAAGTGATGGGATACTAATATTTCTCGGTGCAAGATATACAAATCCTCTGGTAGGTTTGGTTTGGTTAAATGGATTCATTTTCAGTGTATGAAGATATTTGTTCAAAGGTGCCAGATGGTGCAATCCACAATTTGCCACCAGAAAAATGGATAAGAGTGGACCCTACGAAAGATTCAAAATATTTACGTGAAATTGCCAGGGGTTAAACCCCTTGAAGTCGCACAAATTTCCAAACGGGAAAGAATCTTTCGAATTCTTTACATCAGTTTTTTTTAATTAGTTTATGTAGTGGTTTATGATTATCCAATTAAGTAAAATAAACTTTCCTTGAGCTTAGTCTACGCTAAACCAATAAAACGCATATAAGTATAATTTACGTAAATTAATTAATTATTTAACTAAGATTGATACTTTGGAATAGTTATTTAATATGGAAATGTCAATAGAAATAACAGTATTTAATTTTTTAACTGAAGATGCCATTAAATTTAATGTAAATTTGAATTGGCATATTTTAAGATTAAAAATAGCAAATCATAGTCTAGTATTCTAGTATTTGTCTTGAAATTAGGAATTTATGTGTGTAGGGACAAATATGAGGATTAGGAACAAGTCTATGGTTGTAGATCCTTGAGCATGTGATACTAGTATCCAATTAAAGAATGAGTATAAATTTTGGAGTATGGTGGAGAGTCGTACTTGTGTATTTTGAATGCATGTGTACTTTGTTGGGAGTTTCTTTCTTCAATATGTGTGAGGTTCGGTAGGGTAGTGGAAACTTGGGAAGTTTGTGGTGATATATTGTTATTTTAGTAAGGAGAAATCGTTAGCAATCATATTTTCCTCGAACAAGTATTGAGCTATATCCTCTTGTTAGTGGAGTCATTTGGTTTGCAATGTTAGTATATAATGGCTAGTCGTTCTTAATGGTATTACCTACATCCCATCACATAATTTTGTGTTTTGATTATGAATATTAGCATGATTGTCAACTCTTGGCTCTAATACCAAATAATTCATAGGATGTTCACAACATATCATACATCTGAAGCATGTATTTCCTACACACCACATTTCACAAGATAGAAACTCGCACAGGGCTACTCACATTCACCATATAAAGAAGAACTCAATTCCTTGGACATTTCATTACTTAACGTTTGAAAATAGATTTCTCATACAACATGTCAATCAAATTCTTTATAATCACATTTGCAAGCTCATACAATCCATTGGACAATATTGATTTCAAAACATAAGCCCTCCAAGAATCAAATTTGCATCTAATTCATCATTCAATACTTATCCACTTTCCACCTCTTTGTCAATCTCCAATTTATCTTCATATATTTTTGATGTCATAAGATTAATTAAGAAGTTTGTCTATCAATGTCACAAAATTAACATTTCTAGCCACATGAGTAGATTAATCTTGGGTGATGAATTAGGTCCCTAATCATGTTCTTCCTCGGTTATTCTATTAACTAGATTATCTATACAATTCATGAGTGTTCTCTATCTTTGTACGGTGAACTCTCATCATGATGCTAGTGTAAGCAAGTAAAATTTAAAACTAAAAACAAAAGGAAATAAACATAAAATCAACTTCCTAACTCAAGTTTAGCTTATGAACCTCAAGGTTGAGTTTCAAATGGAGATTCGAAATGATGCAATTGTTATCAAATGCAAACTCTATTGGTTGTGAGGTCGAGATCAATGAAAAGGCTATAGATTGTAGTGTATTTGCTCAAATGATTCATACAAAATATTTGTACATAATGTACCTATTGAAGTGGGTTGACTGATATGCATAAGATAATGTCCCAATTTATTGATTTTTGGTAGGGAAGATGGACAACCACGATTTTAGGATGAAATGGTGGAGATTGAATGAGAATACTTTCCTAGGATCAAGGGAAAATAGAGGCTTTGGATTTATTTATTTAAGATGAATGGCTAAGATTGCATTCATTAAAAACAATAATTTGTTATAACCATAAAAATTGATAGGGAGTGTATATTTTTAAAAATGGAGGGAATATAGGTAAATAAAATTAAAAAAATATTGTTTAATATAATTATTCATGAGAGGTGGTAATTATAGTAATTAAATGTGAAGTAGAAATTGATGTAATTAAATAGTAAGATTATTTAATTAAATATGGCATTGAGTTAAACTATTAAATAATATTTATTTAATGAGTTGGTGATGAACTAGATTAATTAAATAATGTAATTATTTAATTAATTAATAGTAGGTTAAAGATTGATATTTTAATGGGTTGAAAAAATGTGAGTTGCGTGCGGTTTGTGTGCAAGCTAGGGCACGCATGCCCTAGCTTGTTTCTCTGCATTTCCTATTCGCTGGGGTTGATTTCTACTCTCGGGGGGTCGTGAGGGGCTTGATTCTTCTTTCTTGTGTTGTGTTTTAGCTTATTGGTGGGTGTCGTCTGTTCTTCTTGTGCAATCTGGGCGCATTTCTTTCTTCTTCTGTTCTTTGCCCTCTCTGTTGCGGATTTCGGGTGTTGTGGTGTGGGTTTGGAGAGGTTTTGGTGGGCAGAGGTGGAGCTTGCTTCTCTTGCCTCTCTTGTTCTTGCATGCTCGTTTTTGGGCGTTGATTTGGCTTTGGCCTCTCGTGGAAGTTTAGGGTGTGATCCTTGTGTATAGTTTCCATGGCTGCAAAAGTGCCTTCGGAGGGAGTTGCTGAGAGGATGGAGGTGGGTAATGGGGCGTCTCTTCCATCTTCTGTAGTGGGTTTGACAAGATCTAGAGCCTTTAAGATGCAGAAAATAAACGGTTGCTTGGAAAGGTCTCAAGTTTGTCTTGTGTTGGTGATCCAATCGGAGGTCGTCGCTGATGATTTGGATTACTACAGTAAGCATGTTCTGATTTGTAAATTTATGGGGATGAGGGTTTCCCTCTCTTTTCTTGACACCTGGATCCGCAAGACCTGGTCTCCGGAGGGTGATTTTGAAATTTTGCTGGCTGCTAATAATTTATTTTTGGTGGACTTCTCATGCATTTCTGATCGAAATAGGGCTTTTGAAGGGGGGCCTTATTTTTATAACCAAGTAGGTCTTTTCATAAAGCCTTGGCATGCAGGCTTTAACTCGGCGGAAGAATTGCCTTCTAGGGTCCCAGTTTGGGTCCGTCTTCCCCAGCTGCCACTCGAATGCTGGAGAAGTGATATATTGCAATCGATTGCTTTGTTGCTGGGCAAACCTATTGGCCCTTCTCAGCAAACTTTAGATAAGAGGATTTTTTCTTATGCGAGGGTTTGTGTTGAGATTGACCTGAGTCAGCCTATGCCTGATTCTATTGATTTGACTGTTGGCTCTAGCTCATGGACTCAGCCATTGGATTATGAAACGTTGCCCTTTTGGTGTCGATTATGTCATGAGTACGACCATCTGCTTTGGAGGTGTCCTAAAGCTTCTGGTGTAGGGGGTGCCAGTAATGCGAATCTCCAATCTAATCCAGGTATGGAAAAGGGTAAGACTCCCATGCAAGGAGGGATAGAGGACAAGGACGGGTTTGTTCCAGTTAAGTCTCGCAATCGTGGACGGGGTCTAAAGAGACCTTTCAAGGAGAGGCAGGAGGGGGATACCCTCAACAGATTTGAGGTCTTAGATGATTTAGTTCAAGAAGAAGGGTTCCCAGCTAACATGCAGATGGTGAATGGCTCTGGTTCTAAGGAGTTGGTTGAGGTACAACCTTCGGTGATCCCTGGGGTGGATCACCATGGTGACCAGGATCCTCAGATGGTGTTTGGTTTATCTCCTTCCGCTCTAGCTATTGGTGCTGGAGGTGGGGGGGTTGTTGATTCTGGTGGCCCCTTTGGTGCTGGTAAGGTCTGCTCGGAGGCTCGGGATAACCCGGATTTAGGTAAGTGTAAGCCTTCTTCCTCTATTCTGGGTGTGCAGCAAAAATCTTTTAAGAAAGGGATTCCTGAGAAATCAGTTAAGGTTGGTCGCAAAAAGGACCAAGAAAAGGTGAAGCTTGCTGGAGAGACATTGGTGGAGGCTGGTTCGGTAAAGACCATTGATGCTCACTTTTCCCAACCCCAACGATGATAGTTCTTTCTTGGAATGTGAGGGGTATGAATAGCATCCCTCGACAAAAGGCTATTCGAGATTTGATCCACATTCATTCTCGGATGTGATTTTCTTGTAGGAAACTAAGTTATCAGTGGATAGTATGTTAGGTGTGGCTCCTAAGATTTTGGGTCATGGCCAATGTCAGTGTGTGGGTGCTTTTGGTAATTCTGGTGGAGTGGCTTATTTTTGGGATCCCTGAAAGGTTAGTCCAATTTGGTAGATCTCCTGTAAGAGTTCGATTTCTTGTGTTGTTTCTCATTTAGAGTCAGGGGAGAAAGTTATTTTCTCTAATATATATGCTCTGATTGATTTCCAAGGTAAAGCTCAGCTATGGGATCATGTTTGATATGTGAGGTCTTTGGATCCTTACCTGCCTTGGATCCTGGCTGGGGATTTTAATGTTGTCATTTCTTTAGAAGAGAAGAGAGGAGGTAGTGCTCGTTTGGAGCCTTCCTCTAGGCTCTTGCAGGATAATATGGCTCTTTTGAGGTTAGTTGATGTCAAGCCAGCTAATGGTGTCTTCACATGGAATAATAGGAGAATTGGAGATGCTGCTATTTCTGAAAGACTAGATAGATTTTTGGTGTCCAGTTTTTGGATGGGGGACAGGTGGATGATTAGCTCTGAAATATTGGATTGTCGAGGCTCTGACCATTGGCCAATTAAGCTTGTGGTTGTTGTGCCTCAACGATGTGCTGGACAAACTTTCAAGTTCCAACTCATGTGGCTCCGAGAGGAGTCTCTTCATGATATGATTTCTAGCTGGTGGGATCTTGGGAAGCCAGCTTATGGCACTGCTATGTACTCATTCTCAAAGAGGTTACAGTACATCAAATACAAGTTGAAAAGATGGAATAGGCAACATTTTGGTAATTTGTTTCATGAAAAAAAGAAGGCTCGGGATAACCTGGACTTAATCACCAGGCAGATTCGTGATCAAGGCCTAATAGAAGATTTGAGTTTGCTAGAGATTGCTGCAACAAAGGAGGTAGAGGAATGGGAGTTAAGAGAAGAATTTTTTTTAAAACAAAAGTCCCGTATTGAATGGCTTCAGGCTAGTGATAGGAATACTTCTTTTTTTCACAATTCAGTTAAAGACCAGAGGCAAGGTAATGTTATTTCTTCTCTTGTGCTATCTGATGGGGAAATTTTGTCCTCTTCTGCTTCTATCTCTACAGAATGTATTCGGTATTTCTCTTCATTATTTTCTGAGGATTCGCCTCCTGCTGAGGAGGCTGAAACGAGGATTCTGAATTGTATCCCGCATCTGGTGTCTAATGAAATGAATGAATCGTTGCTTTCTCCTATTACCTTGTTGGAGATTGATAACATTTTCCAGATGAAGAAAGGTAAAGCTCTGGGGCCTGATGGATTCCCTATTGAATTCTTTCAAGAGTTTTGGGAGGTGGTTAAGTTGGACCTCTTAGAGGTTGTTAAGGAATCTTTCATGAATAAACAAATGTTGAGGTCTCTTAATGCAACTTTTTTAGCTCTCATTCCAAAGAAGGAGGGGGCTAATTCTTTGGATTTTTTTTGGCCTATTGCATTATGTAATGTTGTTTATAAGATTATTACTAAGTTGATTGCTGAAAGGTTGAAACCTTGGCTTGGTGAGTTAATCTCTGAGGAGCAGGGGGTTTTGTTGCTGGTAGACAAATCATGGATGGTGTTGTGATTGCAGCTGAGACCATCCATTCTATGGAATCCTCACAAGAAAAATCTATGTTTATCAAGCTAGACATGGCAAAAGCGTATGATCGAGTTAAATGGAAATTTTTGTTTAAGATTCTTGGAGCTTTTGGCTTTGCTAGTGATTGGATTGACTGGGTCAGGAGTTGTGTTACTTCTTCCTCATTCTCAATTCTTATCAATGGTGAGCCCACTGAGTTGTTTGGTGCTTCTAGAGGCCTCAGACAAGGAGATCCTTTGTCGCCCTACTATTCATCCTACTTGCGGAATTGGGAAGGCTTATTCATGCTCAGGTAGCTAGCGGCTTGATTTAGTTGGAATTGGGAAATGATCTTCCCCTCAGTCTCATCTTCAGTTTGTTGATGATACTGCCTTGATGGGTAGGGCAAAGGTTGAGGAGGCTTTGAACTGGCGCAATGTTTTGGACAGCTACTTGGCAGCCTCTGGGTAGCGCATTAATGAGGGCAAGTCTTTCATTTACTTATTTCATACTCCTAAGGTTATCCAAAGGAGATGAGCACGTATTCTTCGTTTCCAGATCAGTTCACTTCCTTTTCTCTATCTTGGAATCCCTCTTGCCATTCGTTCTCTCCCTAAAAGGTTTTGGCAAGAGACTCTTGACAAGTTTCGAATATTGGTCAGCCATTGGACTTGCAGGTGGCTCTCTTCAGCTAGAAGAGTGACTCTTCTAAAGTCTGTGATCCAAGCTCTCCCTCTTTATAGGTGCTTTGTTTTTTTGCTCCATCAAGTTTTATTCAAGATTTCGAGAGACTGTCTCGTCAGTTCCTGTGGTCTGGCAACCTTCTTCATAGAAAGTGGAGCTTGGTGAAATGGGATGTTGTCTATAGGCCAAAGCAGGAGGGGGGTCTTGGTCTACGATGGACTGATTTGAATGGGCAGGCCTTGGCTGCTAAGCTGTATTGGCATTGGTGTTCACAACAACATATGTGGTGGGCTAAAATTCTTACCCTCAAATATTTGGGTGTGGTGGGCAGCATGGAGGTTGTAAGATTCAGTCTGGAGGGGAAAGGTTCTATGATCTGGAGTACCCTCAAACGGGGTGCCAAGCTTGTGAAATAGGGCCTTTTTTGGATTTGTAATGGGGGTCGGGAAGCTCTCTTCTGGCATGACTCTTGGGATGGACATCCCCCTATTTTGTCTTCTCATCCCCACCTTCAGGACTTGTGCCAGATTTTTGAGGAGGCGGGTTGGTGTCATGTGGTTGACTTCAAATCTCAACATTCTTTGAGTCAGATTACTATGTCCAAGTGGAAGGACCCTCAGGATTGGCCTTTTGGGGGGGTTTTGGAGGATCGTCAAGTGCTTGCTAAGATTCTTTTGGATCGCGCTTGCAACTCTCTTCTTGGGAGAGATGTGCTTGCTTGGGGTCCAGATTTGCGAGGTAAATTTTCGGTTGCCTCTAGTTATCAGGTTTTGGATAAACAGGTCTTTGGGAGCTCTGAGGTTCCTTGGTGGAAGCATGTTTGGAATAAATTTGCTTGGCCTAAGTGTAATTTTTTCTCTTGGCTCGTTGTCCAAGGTAAGTGTCTTACTTGGGACAATCTTTGGAAATGAGGGTTTCAGGGCCCTTCCATGTGTGTTTTGTGTGGTCAGTATGAAGAATGCTTCTCGCATCTCTTTTTACAGTGTTCCTTTGCTAAGGATATTTGGCATCACTGGTGGAATCTCTGGAGCTTACCGTGTTGCCATGTCTCTGCCTTGGATGATTTTTGGAGGAGACAAGGATCATCTCCTGCCAAAACCTCTTTTCTTAAAATTGCTTGGAGCATTGGCCCTAGTTTGATTGTTTGGCATGTTTGGTTGGAGAGCAACAGACGAATTTTATTGGATAAAAAATTGGTCTCAGAGCAACTTTGGAGGCGGATTCTTGGGGCTCTGCAGGAGACTTTGTTTACAAAGTGTGATTTGTCTGTGCCAGTTGATCCTGGGGACTTGGGTGTTGTTAATTCCCCGGGTCTTGTTGCTGGGGATAGGAGTAATTTGGGCAGTGTGCATTGTAGTCGTGGGCGTGAGAGGGTGGCTCGTGATGGCTTTTGGTGTCCGCCTGCTCTAGGGGAGCTAAAAATCAATACAGATGGGTCATCTAGGGGTAATCCTGGGCATGCTGGAGTTGGTGGTATTGGTCGCGACAGCTTGGGAGTGGTGGTGTTTTTCTTTTCTATGTATCATGGTTTGCATACCAATAATCTTATGGAGGCTAGTGCTATCGTTATGGCAATTGAGCGTGCAGTTGGCCTTGGGTGGCGGTGGATCGTTTGTGAGTCTGATTCTCAGGTGGTTATTGACATGTTGCATAAGCGGCAGTTGGAGGATATGAATTGGCAACTTGTTGTGGTTGTCAAGCAGATTATTTCTACGTGCTCTTCTCTGGAGTCCATTGTTTTCCGTCATATTCCGCGAGAATGGAATAGGGTTGCTGATGGACTGGCTAGATGGGCGACAGAGAGGACTGATTCTTGGTATGTGGATGGTTGGGGCAATCTTCCTAATGACATGGCCCCTGTTCTTGAGGAGTGGGTTGCTGAGGATATGAGGTGCTTCTTGGGTGTGAATTAATTCTTGTTTTGTTGGGCCCCTTGTGGCTTCTTTCTTCTGCCTTTGTAATGTTGTTTTGATTCAATAAATTTCTTACCCTCTTTCTTTATTTTTTTAAAAAATAGTAGGTTAAAGATTATTGATGCGACTAGGAGGGTTGATCTCTGCAAGTGGTGCTCGGCGTCTGTGACTCGCTAGGGTTTCACCAGCATTTGTTTCACAAGGCGTGGGGAGGCGCCCCCTCCCTCGCGTAGGTTTGTGTGGTGGTAAGCGCCCCCTGTGCCCTTGCTTTATGTCTTTCTCTGCTTTCTTGTGTGTCGTGGTGCTCCTTCTATGGTTTTGCTTTATTGTGTGTAGTGTTTTTTCCCGTTTGTGTGTCGAGGCCCCTCGGCTCTGGTTCCTAATCTTTCTAGCAGGGTTTACCTCTTTATGGAGGGGGGTTCGGAACCCTTTGACACCAATGACCCTGGTTCTCTATAAAGCATTAGTGCATAATTGTTCAAAGATGCACTCGCAGACCCAAGCTTCTCAGCGATTGCAAGCTTAAAGCTTTCGGTGGGTGAGGGCTGCGAGGTGGGCCGTGGGAAAGGTAAGCACTCCTCTAAAATCCCTAATGACCTCTTCTTGCATCCAAACATGGACATGAAAGAAACAATTGCTAATGAGAGGAACCGTTTAAGGAACATTGCAATTTTTTTAGCGATTGTAGACGTGAATAAATTTCTTGCAAGAAGATACATAAATACTTGGTTTATTAATGTTTGGCAAAAGAAATTCAATATTCATGTTTCCTACTGTAGATTATTACAGAAAGGTCTTTTGTGGTTTTCTTTAAAAATAATGTAATGCAAAAAAAAACACTGGAAAAATCGTATTGGAATATAGGAGGTTGTGTTCTCTGTGTCTTCGCCTAGTCAGCCTCGGCAATTGCAGAGGAAGTTTTAGCCCTCTCTTTCCCTAGGTGGGTGATCGTGAAAGATCTCCCACCAGAGTTCTGGAGATTAATCTCTCAAATCCTGGAGCCCCTGGGAAAAGTTCTGAAGGTCGATGAGACCAGAGCGACTCTTCCCAATCTGGATGTTAGGGTTCTGATGTCGATTAATCCCAAAATAGAGATCCCTAGAAGTATAAAATTTATTGAGGAGTGTGGGGTGAATTCCTACCCTCTAGAAGTTTTAGGCGGAATGAACACCTATTTTATGTGCAAAAGGGAAGGTCATCTTAGGAAGAACTGCCCAATTCTCCAAAATAAGGCAGTTAGGACCTCTCGGCCGCCTGGAAATGTAAATCATTCTAATGTCACTGCTCGTAATTCTTCATCTGAGTCGGCTAGATTTCAGTCTATTCTTCATTCGGAGTATGTGGATAATGGGAGGTTTGAGGTAGTCAAGCATGACCCTCTTGACACAACTAATGTTTCTTTCCCACCTCTAGCCTCGAATGGCATTCATCTTCATGATGTGTCTAATCCTGTTGTTGAGTTTACCCACCATAATCAGTTCTCTTCCCTTGGATGTGGTGAGGATTTCATTGATGTCAAGTCAAATGCTCACAATGTTACTCCCTCCAAACCTTCTTTGACCTGGGAGCTCGCCGACAATGTCCTTCTTCTTGAACGGCTAAATGCTCAACAACTTTCCTTGCGCAGCATAAAGAATAGGATCTCTACAAATTTTGGGGGAACTGGATCTTCCCCAAAAACCATGGAATGTTGTATTAAAAAAGGAGCCAATCAATTTGACTCTAAAATTATCCCTTTTCAGAATGAGGCTTCTAGGGCTACTGAGGTGACTAATGACCCCAAGACTCACCAACCAGCTTGATGGAGTGCTCCCAAAACAAAGTAAAGGAAAAATCAACAATTCTAAATGATGACTCCACCGCTGCTTAGAGTCCTCCATCGCTTCTAAAGAAACTATGGGGGCTTATATAGTAACGACTGGCAATGGCCATGCTACAATTTGTTTTGATATTTTGGGCCCTTCACCTAGTTTGGGGGATGGGTGCCTCGAGGCCATGGGCTACCCTGGTATCCCTAGTCACCCTCACTTGGCTACAAACGTTGACCTTCTTACTATTGAAAATAAGGAAGATGAGCCTAGCCTCTCCAAAGACATTGAAGTCGTCCCCATCCAGGACTCGGTTTTAGCTAACAGACCTTCTAAGGGTGTCACATAGGGGTCTAAGGAATAAGCCCTAAAGTTAAAAAATGGGCCTGGAAGGCCAAGGAAGGATAAAAACTCTATCCTGGTGAACAAGAATTATGGGAATTCCAAACACAAGAAAAAAGAACAGTGTGATAATACAATCTCCGATGGCAAAAAAATTGGAAGTTGAAGAAAGGCTCCCCAAATGTTTTGAACAGTTCCGGCAGGAACTAAGTGATAAACCAATGATTGGGGATGATGAAACTTAATTGTATCTCCTAGAATGTCCGAGGAGTGGAATCCCCAGACAGGAAATACATCATCAGGCGGTTCTTAAACATTCAAAAACACAAAGAATTTGTGTTGTTGCAAGAAACTAAAGTTGTTGGTTTCTCCCTGGATTTGAACCTTAGGTTCATATGGACTGGGGTTGCTTCCTTCTTGACCTCACACGAGCGGGGCAGGGGGGTTCCTCCATTTTGGTGGCCAACCATTGGAAATAGTGGATTAGTGGTTGTGGTTGTTCTCCCTACGACCGGGTGATTTGGATCACCCTTAAAAAGGATAACTTGGAATTTGGGGTATGTTCTATGTATGCTCTGAATGACTATAAGGATAGAATCAATTTGTGGCAATGGTTAGCTTCTCTTTCGGCCATCCCTTGGGTCCTAGGGGGAGACTTCAACATGATTGAGCAATCAGAGGATAAATGGGGAGGCATTGATATGACCTGGAAGGGAAATGATTTTTTTTTTGGTTAAGGCTAAAGCATAAACTTAATTTGATTGACCCTATGGAAAGGGGAAAGAAACATTGCAAAGTCATTTGGTATACTTGGTGTAATGCGCAAAAGGGAGGCAGCAGAATTTACTATAGGTTAGATAGGATTTATGTAAATAAGGATTTTTTTAGCTACACCCCGGATGAACTGGGGTGTAAAGTGAGTGTCCACCCTTACACCCTTTCAGACCACCACCCAATCATAGCCAACCTTACTTCCCATCAGGGTAAGACAAGGAAAACCTCAAGAAAACCTTCTTTCCTTCTTAATACTCAATTGCTTAAAAACTCTGACTGTTGTGAGGCTATTGCCTCCATAAGGGAAATCAATAAGTGGCTTATGAAAGACTCCTTGACAATCAAAAGGTGGAACTCCAATGTGCAAGCTTGGAGGGGACTCTTTCAAACTATGGGCAAGAAATGTGCTTTGGATGCAAGGAAAGAGGAGAAAGAGCTCCAAGAGCGGTTGTTTAATATTGAATCCAACATTCATCAGCACCTTGATGATATCAAGCTTTGCCAAGAGGTGGCCATAGCAAAAGACAACCTAAGAAAAATTCAGAACTACAAGGTCAATGGGCTTAGGGTCCACGCCAAATTAAACTGGTTGAAAGTGGGGGATAGAGGTTCAAAGTTCTTCTTCAACTTCCTTGAGGAAAAAAGGGCTAGAGAATAGATTGATCAGATTTGGGATGGGGAGAAGATGTTGAACACCCAAGAAGATATTCTCAAGTAGTTTGCTTGCTTCTTTAAAAATCTATTCTCTTCAGAGGGAGACAATGAAGCTTCCCTAAATGCCAGGAAAGCTGTGGGAAGGCTATTTCCCAAAAAGATCTTGGCGGAAGAGGCAAGCAAGCTTGCAACAGGGCTTACCAAGGAAGAAATTCAAGCGGCAATTAATTTGATGAGCAATGATAAATATTCAAGCAATGATGGATTACCCATTGAGTTTTATAAATGCTTCTCTTAGTGGGTAAGTGAAGACCTTCTTGAGGTCTACAAGGATGCCCTGAGTGGTGGGTCTCTAGGAAAACAAATCAACAAAGGGATTATCAAACTCCTTCCAAATGGAGGGGACAAAACCTTGGTTAAGAATTAGAGACCCATCACCTTGCTAAATGTTTCTTACAAAGTGTTGGCAAAGGTCTTAGCCCTAAGATTAGTCAACATCCTTCCAAAGATCATTAACCCTACTCAAACTGGTTTTGTTAAGGGAAGATACATTTTGGAGAATCTACTAACAAGCTAGGAGGCGATGGAGTGGGCTAGGAAATATGGGCAGAATGTGGCAATGTTGTTGCTAGACTTTGAAAAAGCTTATGATTGAGTGGAGTGGGGTTTTTTAAGGATGACGCTCCAAGCTTTTGGCTTCCCCAGGGAATTCTATAATATGGTTGATGTGCTCCTAAAGGATGCATCTACCCAGATTGATGTTAATGGAACTCTATCTGATGAAATTATGCTGGAAAGATCCATTCGCCAAGGTTGTCCTTTGGCTCCTGCGTTGTTTGTCATTGCTTATGATGCTTTGTCTTATTTACTAAGGGACCACTCCCTCTCCCCAAGAATTGGAGGAATCTCCCTTCCTAACAATAACAAGCTTATTAATGTTCAGTTTGTTGATGATACCTCTCTTTTTATTGAGCTTCTTAAGGACAATATGGATGTCCTGATGGTTAAACTTAATTTTTTTTCACAGGCCTCTGGGGCAAGAATTGCTAATGCTAAATCCATTATGCTGGGTTGGAAAGAGACCCCCCTCGACTAGCTGAAAGAGTATGGTTTTCAATGGGGGGCCTAACATGCAAGTAAGGTACTTGGGCATACCTTTTGTGGTTAGTCCAAACCTTAAAGAAATGTGGAACTGGATTGCCTCCAAAATTGAATTGAAATTTGAGAAATGGAACTGGAAATATCTATCTTTGGCTAGGAGGATGCAAGTCTGTCAAAATATTTTATCCTCCTACACTGTATACTTTGCTTCAGTCTGGTTTTTCTGCAGTTACCAGATAAATGAGATTCAAAAAAGAATAAGGGGATTCCTTTGGTCTGATGGTAAAGGTGGCAAAAAGAAGCACATTGTGAGATGGGATTGGTGTTGCTTAGACAAGATGTAAGGAGGGTTGGGGTTAAAATATTTGAGACAGTAGGGGATTGCCCTGACATCCAAGTGGATAGTGAAAGCCTTAAGTGGTAATGAACCATGGAAGGTTCTTATCCGGAAAAACATTCTAGAAGCCACCCCAAAGCTAGCGAAAGCCTAGAAAAATCTGCCTCTGTGTGACATCCTCACTAGCAATCATAATATGAGCCCTGATGGATCACTTGTCTTCAAGATTCTGTGGAAGGCCTGGGAGCTATCCAAGTATAATGTTTAGTTCAAAGCCCCTAAGGTCTCGTTTCCCAACTCCTACTATCAAACCTATAGCTCCATTTGGTGGAACCTTTATCACAATGGTAAGCCGCTTTCCCTTCTCCAAGGTTGTTCTACTAAGATTTGGAATCAAAAAGGGGTAAAATTTTTTAATGACATTATGGTTGATGGTAATATTAAGAATTGGGAGGTCTTGAGAGCAGAGTTTGATCTTCCCACCTCCACGGTAAGAATGTTTTCCATTTTGACAGAAGCTTGTAAAAAAGGCAACTTCCCCCCAAGCAATGATAGGGTGAGGGAGATTGGAGACGATCTTGTGTGGAGAGATGGGGGAAAACTATTTGATCTCAAGGCTAAAACAATCTATAAATATTTAGTTGCTAATAATGTTGTGATGGATCATTGTAATCAATGTTGGAATGTTTCTCTTAGTGATAAGGATTGGAAATTTTTTATTGATGTTTGGAGCAATAACATTGAGCCTAAGAAGGCTTGCTTTAAATGGCTTGTTTTACTTAAAAAATTACCTTTTCGATCTAATAGGAATGATATTGATGTGTGCAACATTTGTCCCACTCTGGAATCTGTTAATCATATATTATTTGATTGTTTCTATGCAAAAGAAATCTGGAAAATCTTTTGCAATAATTTGAAAATCTAGGACAATGACAAAATTAGTTGGAAAAATGTGTTATTTTGTGACCAAAAAATGAGTAAGGATTATTTCAAATTTTGGAATATTTTATCTGTTGAAATTGTCTGGCACATTTGGAAAGAAAGAAATGAGGAAAATTTTAAGGGTTGCAGGAGGGTGCTTACTGAGTCACATAAGAGACTCATGTTTCTTCATGTTGCATTGCAGATCTCCCTTCTCACCGAGATTTCACTTCCCCAGTTCGTAAGAAGTTGTAGGAGTGATCCAGCCACAATCAGCAAGGAGAATCTTAGGTGTGGTCTTGCATATGGATCAGACAATAGAGGAACAAAGGTTTTCTTGGATGCATTTCAAGATTTTCTAAGAGCTTTCAATAAAGATGTGTTTGATAGTGGAGACAACAATTAGTAGTCTTGATGATTCCTTGCCATTACCTACCAATCAACATTAAGAATATGAACACAAGAAGAGATGATTTCTATAAATCTGAACTTAATAGTGTTTTGTTTATTCTACTGGTCGGTTGGGTATACAGTGATAAAGGAGTTCATGTACAAATTTATAGGTCTTTTTTTTTTCTGATTCTAGGTATGAGGTTTTTTTTTATGTTTTGATGTAATTTTTACTATTGTTGTATTCTCGGACTACTAGGTAGGAGTTGTTGGATACAACCAAGTGTTGTTTTGTTGTAATTTGTCTTGGCATGTGATGTTGTTTAATTATGTCTTGTAACTGTCTCTATTGAGGCCTTTCTATTATCAATTTAAAAAAATAGTAGGTTAAATTAATTAAATAATATATTAATTAATTGACGATGATGATAAGATTATTTTATGTATCTACATTTTTCCCCTCTTTGAAGTGTCATTAAGACTAAGAGGGGTACTAGTCCTTTGAAGAAAAAATAATCATGAACACTACGGTGGGATGGTGATGGTAAAAATTTATGCTTAGGATTTTTTACTTAGGTTCTATTGACTGATTAGGTTGCATTGATTAACTAATGTTTAAATTTAAGATGCACCAAATATTTAAGAATGATAGAGGGATGCCCCCTTGAGAGGGCATGTAGGAATAGAAAATTTGGATGGATTCTTGAAAGGAAAAATAAGAGCAAAAGAGGTTAGGCCAAGATGGAAAGTGATAGGAGGGTTGAAAAAAATGGAGAGGAGGTGTTGGTTGGTTAGGGAAAGGTTGTGGGAGTTGTAGATTTGTACATGCCAATGATTTTGAATAAATTTTCAAATGTGTTGAGCAACCTAAATTTTCTATGATATATGATGGTATGCATCAAGGTATAAGGAACCTTGATGATATTTTATCATATGTATGAAGGATTGACTTATACATGCATGCAAAAAAATAAATATTAAGCATGCTCTGACAAACATACATCAAGACACAACATGATATAATGGACCATAATGATCTTGGAAGAGTATGTCATGGGTTAAAAATGAAAACACATAAAAATTAAACAAGACTCAAACAAACAAGAATAAACACAAAGATATGTCTCTCATCAAGTTGAAAACCAAGTTATAGATTGTTGAAATAGTGAGTAGTGATGTAAGTTTTTAGGAGTGAGATATCCTATGCAATTACAGGTGTAGCTCTGAAAAAGGATTTCATCAAGAGGGGAATGCAAGAACTTATGCAAGTGAGCGATTTTGTGTATACATCAAGGGATCTTTTCCTAAAATGCAATAAATTATGGTGAGGTGTTTAGGGATGCATTTTTTTTGTGTTTTATGGTCACTAGAGATAATAGAGGATATCTCATGTTGTCATGTGTTCTTATCAAGGATAATAATTGTACTTATCAAAGCACGAGTCAATACATAAGATAAATATTTTCTAAAGGAAAAAGACAATATGGGTGGATGAATGCTAAAAATATGTTAGTGAAACTATATGGAATAAATTGGGGTGAACCGTACTTAACTTTCCCTCAAGTAGAAAGGATGATTATGGTATAGTGCTTACACATGATACCCACAAGTGGGTTTTCATCATGGTACTTGCTCGAGGCATCATACGCATGGTTTTTTTCAGAGGTGATTTCCCTTTACTTCTTGATTTTTTTTTATTTGGATAGTTTTATGAGACTAATGCTGCTAAATTAGGCATGGACCGCTTGAGGTGTATAATGTTCATGGGCTCCTCCAACTCTTAACATTCGGGTTTCTCTAGTGTTTATGCTCTTAATCATATTTTTTAATGATGATATGGGTATCCATATAATTTGGTTCAAGTTTCTCCTTATTCTCATGGTCTTTATTTGGATTCTTCTAGTTTTCTTTAAGCACAAGATTACCAACTTAAAACTCTCTAGTTTTGATATTCTTTTTGTACCTACAACATATCTAATTTTGGTATGCTCTATAAGTTGGGTTGGTGTTTATCAAGAAGCTCTAGTTCATGCATAGTCATGGCACTACTCTTCATTTGTGATGAGGTCCCACAAAGAGATATGCAAGGAAGGTAACTCAATCTCAATTATAAAGATGGATTTAGAGTCAAAACATGAGTATGGGGTGGCTCCCATGGGGGTGTGAATTCTCATGCAATAGGCCCATAGGGTAGGGTTAAGTTGGAGGTGCTAGTCATGACTATTGTCATTGACAATTTTAATAAGGATTTTGAGTAGGGTTTTATTAGACACCTCGGGTTTGTTATTACTTTATGGGTAATGGGGAGTGGACTACTTATTTTTTATGTGGAATTGGTCATAGAGATCTCGCAAATCATGGTTTTTAAAGGATTTTCCATTATTAGTTCTAATTACATAGGGGGTACCATAGTGGAAAATTATTTGATGTACAAATAATTTAGAAATTTGTTGGATAATGTAGTAGGAGAGGGGAACAAATTTGACCCACTTAGTGAATTACTCAATGGTATGATGATAAATTTATGGTCATTGGAGGATGGTAGATTTATCTTTCCAATGAGATTAAGGACCCATGTAGAAAAGGGGCATAGAGTGGTGATAAATTGGAGGTCTTGAGAAGGTGAATGGATTAGGTCTCCATGTTTTTGACATATTGGCATGCATCCTATTCTATGTTGGGCCAATAATGTCTTGATCTCAACAATCTATTGGATAGGACATATAACTAGTATGTGCTTTGCAAATGCCATCATTAACTTCTTTGATATTTAAGTTTGCCTCTTATGAATCTAAACATCATAACAAGTTGTCATCATAATGATGTAGGACCATCCTTAGGGGAACAAAGCAATCCAACATTTGCCAATATTTACTAAGTTATTCAAATTTGATTCAATAGTCAATTGTAGAAGATGCCATCACATTTTATTGTATTTCATAGTTAACCCTTGTAACTTTGGTGGAATATTCAAGATAAGTATTTGGAGATCTTATCCACGTTTTAGCAAAATTGGATGTACTTAGATACTTATTTAGTTTTGTGAACTTGTATCAAAATGGTAGATTATCACCATTATAGAATCTCTTTAACATAAGAGAATTTAGAGTTTGCAAAAATCAAGGAAGATATAAGAAGAATTATTGGATCCCTGAGGTAATTAACATTGGGAACCACATGAATTGATTTTTTTTGTTTGGAGTAGGTTCAAGGAATTAGCCCTCATTAGGCAACTTCACATTTCATGGAGTATTGAACCTTGCACCACCTTGTGGCCAACACAAATCATTTTAGAGATTGGAGAATGATATATATAGGGTTCCATATTTTTTAAAGATCATCAAAATGAAATAAGATACATTTTAGCCAAGTTGGAGGTTTGTAAATAGGGTAAAAGTACAAAGTTGTGTCATTTTCAACATACTTATTAGCATAAACGAATTTAAGTATTTATAACTGAAAAACAATTTTAGTCAAATACATGATCTAGCTAGATTCATTGTAGTTAAGTTAGATATAATGACAACTTTTACAATTTCAAATAAATGTGTTCACTAAATGCATATGTAGCACCACTTTGAGGCCAATTTACCAAAAAAATAAAATTATTCAAAAAACTTAATGTTTCAACAACTCCTACTCAAGTAAATAATATATTTTTTTTAAATATAAAAATACCCTTTTTGTAGATCTATGAGTGTAGTTTTCAAATATATATATATATATATATATATATATATATATATATATATATATATATATTTATATTTTACTTTTACTAAAACTAGATTATCAACATCAAAATATAAGATTGATTATCTTATCAAGAAAAATACTATTTTTATTTTTTTTTAAATAAAAAAAATATGGTGCACTAAATAATAGATCTATGTCAAGATGATTTTTTTTTTCTTTTTTGAATAAATAGTCAAGACAAAAGGTGGCATCCCATGAAAAAATTTATGTTTTCAATACATGCATGTTTTAATTTTTATTTAAAAAATGTACTTATCAAAATTGGGAAAAAATAAATGCATGCGCTAAATTTTTAACCTATAAATACACAGAAAAAATAATTGAAGGAAAAAAATACTGTATAAAGAGTGATGTCCCATTTAACTTCATTTTTTAACATTTTAATATCAACAACTAAATTATAGTGTCAATTTTATAAAAAACATATTCAAATAATTTTTTAATTTAAAAAATACAAACATAAAATACACTAAAAACAAAAAAAAAATAGTTTACATCATTTCAAAAATCAAAACATATACTTTTTAGTGATAAAGTTAGAAATTTGGATCAGTGTTGGTCGAGTCTTTTATAAAAGTGTTGACACAAATTTGTGTGTGTACCCCATAGTAATGAGGAGAATGGAGTGGAGGAGAGTATGAGGTTAACTTAGTATTAGATAATATTGTAGGGCTACAACTTGATATATATGCCCTATTAGTTGATTGCAACTTGTTTGTGAATTTAATGAAATAAATGGAGGCTAGGTTTTTCCCCCTCTGATAGCTTTCCCAGTTAATATTTGGTGTTGTGTTGTTGTGATTTTTAGGTTTTTTTGGTTTGTTCCATTAGTTTCAAGGTTGCTCGTAGTCCTTCATTAGACCCTTGTACCATGATTGCATTACATAAACTTGATGATAAAGTACGTTGGCCCATGCTTGTTGTTAAACCAAAAGCTCAACCATTCATTTTCGATACAAATTCCAAAGTTAATGGATCCATGGGACGCAGTTAGTCCATGTCATGAACCCTGAAGGGGGACACTAAATACTATTCAACAATCCTTCCCTCAATGTTACCCGAGGGGATTCGAACTTGACACCTTTGGCTCTAATACCATTTGTTGTTCCATGCTTGTCGTTAAACCAAAAGGTTGACCCATTGATTTTTGATACAAATGCTAGAGTTAATGGATCCACGGAGGTGGTTAGTCCATGTCACAAACCCCAAAGGGGGATGGTAAATATTGTTCAACGAAGTATGCCACCAAGGAGGGTAAAATGAGATGTGCACTAAATGAAGGATTTACCTTGGTTAAATGAAAGGTTTGATGGAAGGGCTTGAGTTTGGAGGAATGAATTTTTTGATACCATGGGGATTTGGGACCAATAATGTCACATATGATTTCTAATTAAAGGATGTTGTGTGTTAGATTCATGAATTTTTCAACCTAGAATTGATATTCTAGAATGTCAGTGTGCATGTTAAGGAGAGAATCAATGGTTTCCATTGCATCAATTGCTCTATTAATCATACAAGATATTTGTTCAAATTGAATATAAGTAAAATATTCCTTGAAGATTTCATTCATTCTCTTGTACTGGATGATTTTAACATCTTTATTTTTATATTCATCACTAACCCTTTTTATAATTAGATAAAAATCACCAAAAATTGACAAGTGTGTAATGTTCCATTTGATTGTAAGCTTGAGGTCTAAAAGTAAATATTTGTATTCAATAATATTGTTGTAGGGAAACCCAATTTTAAATGCCTTTAGTATGAGGTCACCTTGTGGTGTGTGAAATAAGATGCCTACCCTTGATCCATGGGTGATGAAGGAACCATTGAAGTAGAGCTTCCATTTGGGTGATTCTTCAAGAACAAGAATGGATTAATCTAGAAATTCAAAATTTAAAGGTTGGATGTCTATTTAAGTGGAATTTTGATCAATTGATATACTACTACTAGTCCCTTAGTTAACTTTTAATAAACTTACTTAATATGAAACTCACCAAGAAACATAACCCACTTAGCCATTCTCCCTATTAAGTATGCTTTTAACAAAATATATTTGAGAGGGTCAATTTTGGCTATAAGCATAGTTTGATGAATACGAATTTAGTGCCTTGATTTTTATGAAGTAATAACCATAGCTAAAAAATGCCCTATTTGTAATATTTTAGTTAACTCCATATTTAACTAATGTTATATTGATATAGTAGATTTCCCTTTCTCTTCCCTAATCATCATGTTGTGTTAGGAGGTCCTCCTATTCCCCAAAATATACATGTATTTGTTTATACTTACCTCAAAACCTTTCTTTTGATTCCCTAATCTAATGCTCTTTTGAATTTCCATAAGTTTTGCAACATCTTCATCATTTTCAAATGTGTCTAATGATATGGAATGTTGTTGGTCGTAATTGATAAGCTCAAGGTATTTAAGATCTAAGGGAAATATAACAATGCCAAAAAAAATTAGTTACATAGAAAGGTTATTATAGGGGTCATGGATTGACTTTGTTTCAATGTGTTTGATATCACAAGAACCATTCTTAACAACCTCATATATGTAATTGGCTTTGTTAGATTGTTCATCATAGGGTGCATATCCTAGTCCCTAGCTTGTTTTATTCTCATATTTATGCATAGGTTCTAGAATTATTTTCTCATTAAGTCTAAGGCCTTTTCCTTTTTAGTTTATGTTTTTGCATATTCTATTGTCTTATACGATATTCATTATTTTCAAAATGGGATACAAATTTTTCTTCTTCACAAATCCATGAACCTCTTACATCCACTATCTTTTCATTTTTAGGAGCCCCAGTTGTATGAAGGTAGTTGAGTCATGTTGAACTAAGATCTTTGCTTGTTTGAGATTGTTACTAGTCCTACCAAAAGATCAAGGAGAGAGGGGAAGTTTTCTTACATGAAAGGCATCTTGAATCTCATATTGTCCACAACCTTTGTCAACAATCTTGATGTGGGATTTGGGATGTGATGTTGTAGATGTGGATGCAATGTTGGTTGGATCTATGTATGAAGAGGATTGGTTAGGTTTGAGATTTAAGGTACAATTAATAATGGGGAAATGATTAATTTTGTGATAGCAACCTTCCAAGATTTTATAATATTGAAAAGGTTGGAGATCAGAAAACATTTATTCCCTCTCTATTTAGTGTGAGAATTTTATGTATTGATAAAAGGTAGAGGTTATGGCTTGTATTGCATAAATCCATACATGGCTTGTATTGGATGGATTGTTATATTATAAGTGTTTTGGACAACTTGAACATGTTTTGATTTGGTCACACCATCACCAAATACATTTTTATTTTTCTAAATGAATTGTGTTTATCAGGTTGGTTTTGATCCTTAAAAAATATTTTCACAAGTCCTTTAGCTATGAGGACTTTTTTAATTTGCACACGTTTTTCAAAAATTTCATAAAATGTAGTAACATAATGGACTTGTAGGTGAATTAAATCATTTCTTATTTTATTGACCGATCCTTTTTTAGGTATTGGCCAAGGGAATCAACTTGCTAGGTCTCTCCATCTTTGTAAGAATGAATATAAACTTTCTCTATTACATTGTTTGGAATTATAGAGGTCCATCATGGTAATCTCTTATTCTACATTGTATGAAAAAGTATACCAAATATTTCTCTAAATATTTGAATATGATGATGGTGCATGTTAGAAAATATGGGATCACAGACCGAAGTTTTGAGCCCCAAATATTCTTTGTGTTGTATTTATACCCCACACTCAAGAATAGTAGAAGGATCAATTTATGTTATTAGTGTAGAATTGATACTTAAGTCATTTAGATAGAACATACATTATATTAGTCTTACACTAGATAAATATATGTGCAAATGTATGTATATTAATATATTTCTTCAATAAATTTTATTTTCCACACATATATATATATATATATATATATATATATATATGTTGGAAATATTATTGTCATTGATGTCAAAGATGGTTGGTGATATTAGTGGCCCCAAATCAAACAAACTTACTCTCATATTGATCACCCCCTTTGGAGTGTTGAAGATAATTAAAATACAATTAAATGCTTTATTATTTATGAGGTCGACCCCTCTCTTGGAGCTGCCCCATGTTGGGGAAATAATTTTTTTTTTATGGGTCCCCAAATTGGGTCGACCCCCTATTGTGGTGTGCCCTACTTTGGGAAATAAATTAAAAATAAATAAATATTATTTATGCTAATAGGGTTGACCATTTTGGAGGAATCACCTCACTTGGGTGAAGAGGCATTTTGGGAGATATAAATAAGAGGTTGCAAGAAGGTTTATAATCAATCAATTCAAGGAATATTATTTACATGAAGAACAAAAATAAAAAGCTATTTGAGCAAATCTATGAGACATATGTGAGTAGATTTACAAACAAAAAAAATTGTGAGACGGAAAAAATAAAGCAAGATCATATTATGAGCAGAATTATTGAAGACTATATTGCATATTTATGAGTGGATGTATGGCATATTTGTGAGTAGTTGAGAGGACAGATCTAAGCAGATGCAAGTAAAATTATTATATTGTTCCTGTAGAGGTTGGAGCCTCCTATATGAGGAGATCGAGAGGTTGGAGCCTCTTATTGAAAGAGATTGGTGTCTCTTGCTGGGTAGGTGCTCAATGGTGGGGATTGGAGTCTCCAATGGTTTGGTGCCTATGAAATTTGTAAGATGATTAACACAAGCAATATTTTTTCGTGCTTTTCTCCCATAAGGGTTTCCACACAAAATCTTGTGTCTCTTATGTGTGTGCTTACTTGTTATATCTTTCATGTATGATAATTCTATGGATAGTTAAGTTTTGAAGTAATATTGTTGTGATTATTTAAGTTGTGGAAAGAAGTTTTTGATCTCTTTTTTTATGTCCTTTGTATACCTTGAGCTTCACAACCTTACTAGGGTGGTTTACAGTATAGTTTTTTGGATTCTTTGTTTTGGCCTCATGCTCTACTATTTTCCTTGCCAACATCATCCCCCCTTTCAAAATTGTGTCTTGTCCTCAAGACACTAATTAAATGGAAATAGATTACCTTTAGTTGTATGAGCATTACATCCAATTAAGGGGTTGTATGTTTCAGCAACTATGCATATCCTTGAATTTTTCCTAGTGTTGTTTCTCCTTCATTTATGTTACTAGGGATCTGTATATTTTGTGTAGCCTTCTTGGCTTCCCATAGTATTACTATCATATGAGCCTAATGGATTTTAATCACTTCCCTTACTTGTTTGATATGTGATTTTATTTGTTCTCTTTGGTCTTATAGTTGTTGAAGTTGTGTTTGTAGTGCTTTTATTTGTACTCTAATTAATTCATCCATATCTTGTTGTGGATCATAACTATTAGCCATTTGTACTATGTTGCCTCCACCTAATAGATTTGATCTTTTAGGATTTTGGTTGTTGTCATCCATTAGAGGTAGTATTAATATATAATATTTACATCTCCAATTGTGTGTTAGAATTTTTAGATTTGTTCCTCCAATTGGGTATGGGTTGTGCATTTCTTTCTACCTTCCTCCATCTTGATTTTGTTTGTTTTTGCAACAGTTTGGTTCTAGATGGTGGTAGTCTGATTAGCCATCTCTTGTTTCACCCCTTCTACTACATATTTCAATTGTTGATTTAGGGGTCGATAAATATTAGTTTGGAGCTCTAGAATGATGCTTTGTATTTTTTTAGTGGCATCTTCTAACTACTCAGTATTTTCCACATGTTGTCTCAATACTTCCTCTTTTGCAATATTATGAAAAGTGTCCCCTATTTAAATTTTTTGAAGAGGGGATATTTTTATTAGGTCTACCTCTGTCCCTAGCAATGGGATTTGTAGCAACTACAGTGTAGGCATTGGTTGGATTTTCTTCTATTGTTCCAAAAAATCCTAAATAGATTATAGAGGGGAGGTTGCAAGGGATGAGGATGATCTTCTTAAAGAAGGTGGTGGATTCTGTAATTTTTTGTCCTATCAATTATCCAGAGGATGTCTGTTAAATTTTTTGCTTCTTTTTCTATTTTCCCATCCATTCATATACCTTTTTAGTTACCCCCTTTTTCCTTCTGTATTTTAGCTTTTTTCCCTCTATTTGGTTGCATCAATATATCTAACCTATACTACAACTAGAGCTCTGTAGCTTCAAATTAAGCCAATTGTTCCTTTTGTGTAGAAGAGAGGTTAGGGCCAACCTCATTTAGTGCTTGATTTCTTATATGTTCATCTACTTTCGTATCCTTCTCCCTTTGTTTCTTAAGTTCTAATGCTCAATTCTTTGAGATTGTTGCAATGATGTTCTCCAAAGTATCTAGGAATATTCTTATGTATCTTACAAAAGCTTCTTATATTACTGTCATATTTTCTGACCCCATTTATAAATACATTTGTAGAGTCTTTTTTAAGATTTTTTTATTATGGTGGTTGTCGGTGAGAAGGTCCACATCCATAATATCTTCTTTCTTAGACTGTTTTGAAGAGTCTAATTGGATTGGGATTTATGCACTACCCCAAGCAGTTCTATTCCTTGGTTTTCCACTTCTCCTTCGGACTCCTCTTCCCTAGACCTTTCTATGATGCTCCTTTTAACTCCTTTATGTTTCCTTGCTTGTTTCTTTTAAGATCTCATCTATAATAATGTTTCAAAAGCTTCTTGTAGAGATTGATCTAGTTTCATAATAGTCGGAGTTCTTGTGGATGGGGGGCTAGATTCTTCCTTTAATTTTTGTGCTTGAGATCCCAAATTCAGCCTTCCAAATCTCCTTAGTGTGGAGGTCTCTGGTGCTAGAGTTTGTTGTTTTGAAAATACCCATTTTTCCTTGTATTTTTCTTTATTTTTCTCCACATTCTCTTTTGATTTCTTCTTAGCCAAGGTTTCTACAAACTCTCGATATATGGGGAATCTCTCTATGTTGGGATATTTGGTGAGTTCTAGAAACATCAATTCATAAGCATTGATTTAATCATTACTAACTTCATAAGGAAGTTGCGGTATTCAAGAGACCCTCAGCTCAATTGCTTCCATTAGCGTGAAGTCTTTATCCACCAAAAAAACTATATCTTTAATATATTTTTAAATCATATCATATTAAATCCATTCCCTCTCCTAAATTTGTTTTTTGAGGTTTTTGAAGAAACCCCAATAGGTAGTTGTGTATAATGAAGCATCCTTGAAATGCTTAGCATGTTCATTAATTTGAGAAGCTACTAGTTTGGTATTTTGCCATATCTTCCCACCAAACATGGGTAAGACATCCATGAAATAAAATGTCAAACAAATGATTATCATGTCATACTTGAATTGATAATGTATGTTCTTTTTCCTTTGGATATTTTACATGATTTGTTCCTATAGTACTTTGTAGAGATCAATTTGATTTCCTTCCACCACCATCTTATAAGCTATGTATGGATGTTGTTGTGGAAGATTCCTCACGGTTTGTATAATATCTTGTACACAATCCCCATTATTGTGTATCACACTACAAGATTAGTGATCTTGGTCACATCCAAGCTTCAACCATCAAATGTTTCTCTTATTAGCTTGGTAACTTCACTATTTTTCATAGCCTTCTTTGATGGTATCTCCCCTGTTGCACTTAGGTTGATTACTGCTTGTAATGTCTCCTTCATTATGCGGAAGGGACTATCTAAGTAGATGTATTCATCATGAATTATGCTCAGTATAATCTATATCCATCCTTCTTATTGGAAAAAATACAAGAATTCCTTCCACACATCCACATTTTATAGAATTTTGTGAGACATGAGTTTTTTCTTGGTTGGAGGAGTTCCTTCCTTAGCTCCTCAAACTTTGTGTGATCAATCACTCTCAATGGTATGTGTTTGTAATGTCAAATGTCCTATGTGTAAATTATATCTACGTACTTTGGAAAAGGCCTCGTTGGGATCGACTTCCATAGCTTTGAAGGGGAATATTTATATTTTAGGTGTGGCTTTTGATAGATGTCTACTAGCACGATAGTGGCCATTGTTAGTAGCAATGAGTAAACAGTGAGCTATGGTTTTGGTTTTGCAATCTAGGGTCACCGGATGAGAGCTCACAAGTCAATGGTTGTGCAAGTGAGGATTAGTAAGTGTAGTGATAGGGTTTCATAGAGTGGTAATGGTGGGAAATGCATTTATGGTGGTAGGTAGGTTTAGTCTTCTTGCACTTTTGTGATCATTATCTATGACTCTTTTTGAAGTTAAGGGTTAGTATCTACTATGGTACACTATAATTACAAAATATAATACAATCTATAAATTTTCTTATGATTATTTTGGGTTTTAATGATAGTGCTTTAATCTTGCCCCATTGACGTAGCATTGTATTTTTGTAATGTCTAGTCTTCTTAATTTGGTTGCCCCAAATTGTAGTATCTTGTCAATGTAATAGGGACCTAACCATCTCACTTTTAACTTTCTTTGATTTTTGAATTTCTATCATACAAAAAGACCATGTCTTCTTAAATTTTTTATGTATGATGTTCCTATCATGTCATGTTTTTTATATTTTCCTTAATATGAGGATGATTTGATGATATACCTATTGTCACATGAAATCGCACCTAGCTAAACATAGGTTTAACATTCTAATGATACAATTGAAATGAACTCAAGGTGTGGGACCTTGCAAGTTGAGGTCAAGTCTCCAAAGAAGGCCAACTTCCTCTTCTGATCAAAGTGTAGATGTGTTGGTCCAACCCAACACATGAAAACCTACCACTACCCTACTCTAATAAACTCACATGGGAAAAGGGATAGAAGGAATGCATAAAAGGGAAAGGGGAAGTGATACACCAAGATATAAAATGTGTTTCTTCCTGCTTCAAATAGTACTAGATATGAATTAAATGACCAAAACACTCACTTAGACATGAATCAAATGAAGGTATACACAAGCATGTGAGATAAATAGTGATAATAGACCAATTTCATTAACATAAGGTGTAAAAGCCAATTTTGTACTTGCAGAGTGCAAAGATGTAGGGTTTTCTAGAGAAAATATTTAGAGGAGCCCAAAGGAAGAACCCTTGTAATGAATACAATTGTTTCCTTTATAGTGTAGACATAACTTAGGCAACTCAGGCCAAACATTAACTCAACTAGAGTTAGCTGATAGCAACAATTCGATCAGATTGAGGGCAGGGGAACTACCTCCTCAAAATCTATACCAAAGGTCTTCCAATATAGCCTTGATGTGCATGTCACACTTTTGCATTGAATGCTCTGTAAATTTAGAAGGAAAACTCCCACAAAATTCGATCAGCAATAGAAGGAATTCCTCTTCCATACATAAAGAAGTATGGGTTCCACTTTTGCATTGAATATGACATGAAAATCCATGAGAAAATTGGCTTTGCAAGTGAGGGAGATCAAATTTGATAGATTAGAAAGTTGTTGCAATATTAATGGTGAAAATATCATAAAGTCTAAAAGTCTGATCAAGGTCCAAAACCCCGACAGGATGTTAAGAAAGAAGAATTGGAGGGGAAAACCAGGAGCAAAAAATGGATTCAGACCATCAAACAAAAATTTCAAAAGTCTAAAAAAGTCTAAAGTTGGGAGTGGAAGTCCCGAGCAAATTTAGATCCTTTAGGAAAAAAGTCCAAAAGTTATGTCGGGGTCCAAAGTCTTAACTAGACCAAAGAGGGAGTAGGGATAGAGAATGGAAATGGACATTGGACCTTAGTTCCAAATGTCTACTTGGGACTAGAAACCTTGAAAGTATCAAATAAGGTGGAGTTGGAGACCAGGAACAGATTTAGACCTTTGGAATAAAGTTCAATTTTTTTTTCTAGAGCTTGAAAGTCTAAAGGGATGAAAGGGAAAATAAGGAAGAAGCAAAGGGATTAGAGTTTGGAGGTGGTTTTGAAACCTTCGTTGGGGCCCAACAAGGTTTTGACAACCACTTTAGAGTCCGAAAAAAATGAAAATAAAGTAAGTGAAGGAAAAAAAAGGAGGAAGAAGGGAGAAAAAAGGTTTTGAAATCTTCGTTGAGGACCGACAAGGTTTTGACAACGTTGTCGAACATTGACAAATATTTCAAAACCTAAGGAAGATCTGAAGAAAGAAGAAAAGAAGGAAGTGAAACAAGGTTTCAAAACCTTGTCGAGACCTGACGAGGTTTTGACAACCTTGTCAAAGCTCGAAAGGGTTTTGGAACCTTAAAGAATTAGGGAGAAATAGAAGAAAATGGGGAAAGAAAGTTTTGACAATCTTTTCAGTGCCCGAAAAGGTTCTCAAAATCATTTCGGAGCCCAAAAGGGTTTCAAAAAGAGAAAAATTTTAGACAAGGAAAGAAGAAAAGAAGGTTTTGACAACCTTATCAGGACCTGACAAGGTTCTCAAAACCATGCCAGAGTTTGAAAAGGTTCTCAAAACCTTAGAAAACTCCAATGAGGGAAAGACTTAACCAATATTTTGGACCTTTTGCAACATGGGATTTTTTGAGTGAAAACTGAAAAAAATGGAAGTCCAACTACCAGATGCATTTTTTGAGCCATTTTGGGTTTCTCATATTGGTTTTTACAAATGGGTCATGCAAGAAAAGGATGGACAATGCAAAGTGTCAATATTTTGGTGACTTTTGTGGGATGATTACTTGTTAATCATGGAATTCAAAGGCCTTATTAGTCCATTGGGCATAGAGTCATAAAGAGGTCTTCAACAATAGGCTTTCCTCATAAAACAAAACATGTGCAAGCTTACACTTGGAGGAAAAAAAAGCACCTAGAAACATACATTCTCTTAAGGAGAATGCAGGATGTGCAAGTGAACTTCTTGGAAAGAAAAATAACCAAGCTAATATGTACATGGCTTCAACTAAAAAAGGAAGAGCATTACAAAAATTTGCCTCTTTGAAAGATAGACTCTCTAAAAGAGTTGATCCCTTTTAGACTAAAATTGCAATCTTCACCCATTTGCAACCTTTGAAGAGAATCACCTGAATGCAAAGGGCTACATAATGAACCAACATAGTGAAGAATCACCTCATTGTGGAACTTTCCTTTGTAGGGCAACCATATGATGCAAGTTTCAAAATCATTTGATAGTGGTGCCTTAAGAGAACATACATCAACAAGGGGAAACTTCTCTGAAAATAGGTCAACATCAAAAGGAAAAACTGTTGCAAAAGAAAAAGAACTCTCCTTACATATGAATGGGATACTACTATAGTCATTAACCTCTTCAGATACATGTTGCTCTTAAACCTCCCCCCCAAGGGATGAAGATCTGATATTCAAGCTTGGACAAAAAACCTCTAGATCATCCTCAAGCTTTTCTTCATCTCTTTTCATAACATGGTTGCTTATGACAACCTCAAAATTATGGACTAAAATATTTTTCGTGTCCATTTGAGTTTCCATGAGGTTGAGAATAGGAGTGTTCTCTTCAAAATTATAGAATATGCTAAAACCAAAATCCTCTACTTCAACAGGTGGATCAAACAAAAAGTCGTTGCCTAATCCATCTAGAAAACAATCAGGGACATCCTCCATGTGAGTAGTAGGTTCATGAACAACACACCCATCCTCTTGATCATGCAAGGCAAAGTTCATGTTTTTGGGACTATGAGTGTAAGGCTCAATATGATCCTTGACAAGTGGCTTAGCTCTGATTGTCACTTGAGTTCCATATTTGGTTCTAAACAACATATGAGACCAATTAGAAGATAAGTATTCACCTATCTTGGCAGCGAAATCTCTAGATAAGCATATAGAAAAATAGGCAGGGAGGTCCATAACTGTAATGTCTTGTAACATAGTACAACCAGGGCATTCATGCAAAGTCAATTCTAAACCCTTAATCACCCCCACTATTTTAACAATAGTGCCATCCAATTGTAAAAACCCCTTAGCCATAGGTTCATACTTGATTCCAAGCATATCAACCACCTTCTTGGGTATAACAAAACTACTAGCCCTTGAATCTATCATACAGTTATGCACTATATGATTTCTAATAATCAAAGATAAATAGAAGGGAGGTGGCTTACTGATTTTACTTGAATTCCCTTCCTCTTTGAGTTGCACTAGGCTGATTGGTGGAGTAGCTCCTTCCTTTCTTGGTACATCCTTTGGTCTTGTATACTCCTCCAAAGCTTGTTGCAGTAGATCCCTTTGAGATGGAATGGACATAGCCTCCTACATGGCGACATTCAAGTTAGCCTTCTTCATTTGATCAACTATATTGAATGGGGGCTGAATAACCTTAGGTGAAACCTTTGGGCTTGCAAGATCTAACCTCCCTGATAGGGTGATTGATGGTTGTCCCTATGCATTGTTACCTTACCAACAGGCTAATAAGTTTGCGAAACTTTTATTCTTCCTATTGGTCTAGCAATTGTACTCTTGGAGTGCTTGAGAAGTTGATGCTTGACCCATTATGGAAGGTGTTCCACCATCCACTTCTCTCCTTTTTAACTTGGTTTTATGGGTTATTATATCAACAATTAACTGATTTACACCATATAAATCCTCTTGATGCCAATTGACTAATGTAGATTCATCCTGCATGTGATCTTGTCTATTTGTAGTTGTTTGACTTGCATCAAATTGCTTCCCTGAGGTGGCAGTTTAATTTTGAGTCACCAAGGTTTGCACAAACTTTCCATTGTGGAAAGCATTCTGATTGTGATGTTGATTGCACAAATAACACCATTCATGCTCCTAAGCCAATTTTTTTTAAACTAGAACCAAAACCTTTGAATTGTTAGAAGCAGTTGGATTTATGCTATTTAGGGGCTTAGCCCGATTCCACAAATTTTGCCCCTGATATGGTTGTTTGTTCCACTGATAATTATGATTTTGAGACTGATAGGGTCTATTATTTTTATTTTTCTTCCTTTTTGCCACTAAATCATTATTCAACTTTCGGATCATGGCTCTCATTTCTTATACCTCTTTTGAAGATGCAACATGAACAAATGGATGACTAGTAGAAGCCATTGGGATAGGAGCCAAAGTGGATTGAGGAGGAAGCTCTAGAAATAGAGGCATTGGTGGCTTGAGAGCTATCTTCCCAACTTGTATCAAGCAATTTTTTGCCCTTATGTCAATGTCATATGCACCTGGCAGAGTGAATCCTCCCATAGACTGAATCATAACAACTATATCACTGTTAAGAGCCCTTAAGAAATAAATGAAGGTATACTCTGGAGAAGGTTTCACCAAGACAAGGATTTTATCCCATCTTTTGAAATTTGTAATTGAAATCATCGATGAATTCATGGGTGCCCTCTTGATTGTGGTCAACTGCTCTACCAGAGATAGGTGGTCACTTTTGTCTTCAGAATGCTTACATAATATTTCATCTAACTCATCCCAATTATGAATTAAGTTAGGTTGCAGACCTTTGTGCCATTGCAATGCTTTTACTTTGAAGGAGTTGGCTAAGAGCCTAAAAAGCACATTATCTTTTGTGATATTATGCACAAAGCATATATTGGCCACATCCATAATGTTTTATGCCAGGGTTGTTAATGTCTCACTAGTGAAATGAGGGATACTTTTCAAGGAATTAACTAGTATGCCATCTCTTTAGGCTAATATCAAAGGAGTAATACCAATAAAGGATTCAAAACCTTGATTTCTAGGGGCAACCATATGGAATAATAGCCTATTTATCTAAGCAACAAGTGTTCTACTCTGAAACAACCTATCAAATGGAGGTGTAGATTGATCTCTAGGAGATGGAGTTACAATTCCTCTATTTCTCCTTATTGGAGATAAGGAGTGTATATTTATTCTTCTATAATTAAAAGATGATAGTTCAATATATTGAAAATTACCACTAGAAGATGTCTTGGTTTGAATTATGGGTATGAGCTTGTAGGTTTGACTTGGAACCAAGAGTTTTGAGTTGCAGTTGAGCCACCAAAATGATTGCAAAATCCTCCCTTGGATGTAGAGTTGCTAGGTAATTTTTTGGATGTATCTTTAAGGCTATTTTTCTTAGAGTAGTACCACTCTCTCAGCTAGATGGAATAAAATTCATCAATCTTTGATTAGTCCCATCAGGCATGCCAAAAACTGTTGGTGTGGCTGGTGGGGAGAACTTGCACTGCTTGAACTAGTAGATTTGTTCATAGAGTTTCCATGGTGTTGTCCAAAAATACCTCAAAAGGAAAGAGAACTAAAGAAAACACCAATTTATTTAGTGGAATGAATGTATGTCCCACTGGGTGTGCCAAAAATTATTGTCACATGAAATTGCACCTTGTTGAACATAGGTTGAGCATTCTAATGACACAATTGAAATGACCTTAAGGTGTGGGACCTTGCAAGTTGAGGTCAAGTCTCTGAAGAAGGCTAACTTCCTCTTTTGATCAAAGTGCAAATGTGTTGGTCCAACCCAACACATGAAAACCTACCACTACCCTACTCTAACCAACTCACAAGGGAAAAGGGATAGAAGGAATGCATAAAAGGGAAAGGGGAGGTGATACACCGAGATAGAAAATGTATTTCTTCCTACTTCAAACAATACCATATATTAATGAAATGACCAAAACACTCACTTAGACATGAAGGAAATGCAGGTCTACACAAGCATGTGAGAGAAATAGTGATAATAGACCAATTTCATTAACATAAGGCATAAAATCCGATTTTATAGTTGTAGAGTGCAAAGATGTTGGGTTTGCTAGAGAAAATCTTATGAAGAGCCCAAGGGAAGAACCCTTGTAATGAATACAATTGTTTCCTTTATATTGCATGCTAACTTAGGTGACTCAAGCCAAATATTGACTCAACTAGAGTTAGCAGATATCAACAATCCGATTAGATTGAGGGTAGGGGAGCTTCCTCCTCAAAATTTGCATCAAGGATCGACCAAGATGGCCCTGATGTGCATGTCATGCTTCTGCAAATGCTTTGTAAATGCAAAAGTAAAACTCCCACAAAATCTGATCTGCAACAAAAGGAATCACTCATCCATACAAAAAGAAGTATGGGTACCACTTTTGCATTGAATGTGGCATGGAAATCCTTGAGAAAATCAACTTTGCAAGCGAGGGACATTAGATCTAATAGCAGAGAAAGTAATTGCAACATTAGTGGTGAAAATCTTGTAGAGTCCAAAAGTCTAATCAAGGTCTGAAACCTTGACAAGATGCTAAGAAAGAAAAATTGGAGGGCAGAATTGGGAACAAAAAACAGATCTAAACTATTAGAAAAAAAGTCCAAAAGTCTAAAAAAGGCCCAAAGTCGGGAGCGGAAGTCCCAAATGGATTTGGACCCTTTGGAAAAATGTCCAAAAGTTTTGTCGAGACCCAAAGTCTCGACCAAACCAAAGAGGGAGCAAGGATCTAGAATGGAAATGAAAATTGGACCTTAGTTCCAAATGTTTGTTCGAGACCAGAAACCCAAAAAGGATCAAATAAGGCAGAGTCGAAAATTGGGAATGGATTAAGATCTTTGGACTAAAGTTCAATTGTTCGCTTAGAGCTAGAAAGTTCGAAGGGATGAAAGGGAAAAGAAGGAAGAAAAAAAGGCATCAAAGTTTGGAGGTGGTTTTGAAACCTTTGTCAAGGTTGGACAAGGTTTTGACAACCACTTTAGAGTCTAAAATAGAAGAAAAGAAAGCAAGTGAAGGAAAAAAAGAAGGAAGAAGGAAAGAGGAAGAAGGGAGAAAAAAAAGTTTCAAAACCTTCATCAAGGTCCAACAAGGTTTTGACAACTTTGTTGGAGCCCAAGAAAGAATTCAAAACCTAAGGAAGATCCAAATAAAGAAGAAAAGAAGGAAGGAAAACAAGGTTTCAAAACCTTGTTAGGACAAATCCCAAAAGGGTTTTGGAACCTTAAAGACTTAGGGAAAAATAGAAGAAATGGGGGGAGGAAGGTTTTCCATTTCAGAGTTCGAAAGCGTTCTGAAAAGAGAAGAATTTTAGACAAGAAAAGAAGAAAATAAAGTTTTGACAACCTTGTTGGGACTCGACAATGTTCTCAAAACCATGTTGGAGCCCAACAAGGTTTTGAAAACCTTAGAAAACTCTAACAAGGGAAATACCTAGCCATTTTTTTGGACCTTTTGCAAGATGGGTTTTTTAAGTGCAAACTGGAAAAACGGAAGTGCAACTACCAGAGGTCTTTTTGAGCATGGTGAACCATTTAGGGTTTCTTAGATTGGTTTTTACTAATGGGTCATGCAAGAAAAGGATAGGTGGCACAAAGTGTCAACAATACCACAAGTTATCTATTTTCATCCAAGTTTTTTAGGTCCTCAATTCTCTACTTTAGTGATTTATCATCATTTAGTCTCAAAGTATGTGTGGAGGTTGGGGACTATGAAAGTTAGGGGTAAGTGTGCATCCATTCCATAGACCAAATCAAAGGGGGTGAATTTAGTAGATATTTTGTAAGTAGTTTTGTATGCCCAAAGTAATGTAGGTATTTTGATATCTCTAGCTATCATGTTGGGATTGCAAATTTTAGTTAGGGTGGTGTATATTATCTTGTTCAAATCCCCACTTTCTCCATTAACTTGAGGTTGATAAGGATTAATTTGGTTATGAGTTATTTAAAGTTTTTTAATAACTTTGTAATAACTCTATTGAAAAAACGATTCCCCTGATCACTAGTTATGCTTAGTGGACGTCTAAATCTAGTGATGATGTTTTCATACAAAAAAATGGGGTAGTATTTATGTGCAATAACTAGTTGTTTTTGCTTCTTCGCATTTGGTGAGGTATTCCATACGGGTGATAATAAATCTTTGGTTGGTGGGTCAATGGGTCCAATAAAGTCAATAACTCATTTTTCAAATGGAACCTAGGCTAGTACTAGTTGTAAGGGCATTTTTATCCCTTGTGGTAGGTCTCTCAACTCTTTGATTGATATCACAACTTTTAACATATTTCTTTGCATCCTTATTTAATATGGGCTACTATAATCCTTCTAGCTTTACTTTTTGGGTGGTGGCATCTCTTGAGTTGTGACCACTAGATATGGCTTTGTGTTCTTCCCTTAGGATATCTTTTATTTCATGTTCATAAACTATCCAATGAATGATATTATGTTACCACATAGTTAAAGAAATCCTCAAAGGGAGAAAACTCCAATAAGAGCGCAATTTATTGCCTCATGTCACTATATTAGAGGATATACAAGTGTTATATCACCCAAAGGGTGCATTGGAACATACAAAACACACCTATATTGCTCCTTCACACTTGCTCTACCTCTAAACTTGAGAAAACCCTATCCAATCTCCAAGAAAACTCCTTCTACAAGCATAACCAAAAGTTTTTAACAAGATCCAACCTTCAAAACATCATCTAAAACACTCATATAAACATCTCACAATCTACCACATGAGCAGTGAAAAGTTGAAAGAAACCCATGTGAAGCTTTCCAATTCAAAAACCTTTCAAATTCTAGCTTCTAAAAATATCAAAAATTGTTTTACATTACCAATAATGTGTTATACCATTTCTTATGCATTCAATAGTAGCAAATACATTTTTTGTCCCTTATGGAACTAATAAATTCGTCAAAGTTAGATTTTCAAGTAGCTTTGATATTAGCCAACTAGATCAAAGTCTTTGGGGATGTTTTGAACCAACCCTTACATATTCCCAACCACTTCGCTAACTTTTGTTAGCTTTTTTCATTCAATTGAATGATCATTTGGTTCTCCCAAGTTAAGACCTTACTAGTGACTTCCATGATGGCTGCAATGGTCCAATGTGCTTTAAATCAATTCAAGAATCTCATGTAATCAAGTATGTAGTCAAGAGTCTAGTTCCATAATGTGGGTCTTGTATATGATTTCAAGAATGGATAGTGTAACTTAATATAGATGTATATATCACATCCTCAAAAGAACTATGTGCATAATAATTTTAATTATTTTATTTCTAAAAGAGTATTCTTGAGATTCATATGTAGTGACATAGAGGTAAAATTTCTTTGCTTGCTATTCAAAAGAAACTTTAGTGCAATTCTCCACTTCGCAACTGAAACACTTAATTTGACAAATTCCTTAACCAATTTGAAATTTTACAAGAAAATAACAATGATACCAATTTATACTACATGCATTTAACTAATTCCACTTCATCTCACAAATTTCATTCATCAATCAAATTTGAACAAATCAGATTTAATTACATCAAACAAACTCTGTACAATTCAATTTTCTTCAACAAATTTAATCTGGTGTTCCACTTTAATAATTTTCACTCCTTTATTTTAAAATTCCAAATGCTGCCATCTTCTCTAATTGCACAAAGCACTCTCCTCATTCCCATGTCCAACCATAGTCAAACAAATTCCTTTTTTATTAATCTAGTTTGAAATCTCTCCCTGGCACCCTCCACATTCCTACATTCCTTTTTGCAAACTATCATTCTTTCCTTAACCTCTGTTCTTTCTTTAACCGGTCTAGAAGCTATTGTATTTTAATGCACCCTCCTCTGCATTCTTGGTGCGGTTTCCTCTATTACATGGGCAGCCTCACCTTCATTTTTTATGCACCTCCTCTATGTGCTATTCCTAGAGTATTGTTTTACAACCATTCTCCTAGGTTGGGCACTCCCTCTTCCACCACGTATCCCCCTACCACTCCATTTCTTTTCTTTTTGTTTGCAATTTATGAGGTTATTAAATGGGTGCAACCTCTTACCTATTTACCTACGCGCCCTCTCTCTCCTTCACATCCCTTTACTCATTTTGTCTTTCATACTACACATTTTCATTTTTTCTATGGTCGTTTAAGTTTCCATGTACACAAAAAAGCTCCAATAACTCTTTACCTTCTCATTTATTAGGAGTTTATGAATTTTTCCTATTCCAATTATCTCTGACACATGAGATTTAAGAGCAAAAGTTTTAAAAATAACAAAAATGCACCAATCCCCAACAAACTAAATCACCAATTCACTTATCTCCTACGTAATTCTATTCTTTTTTTGCAAATTTTTAATCTTCTATGCCACGGCCTTTTGGGTATCTTTGCAAAAAATTTAAATAGAATAAAATGGTAATTGGAATTGGAATTTTATTTATTCTTTTGAATTTCTATAACTTTCCAATTCCACCCACTATCTTTGAGAACCAACATAAATTATAAACAATGTGAGTTGAATCCAAATTATAAAAATCACAAGATGACATTGTCAAATACAATGCCAATAATATCACTCAATCGCCTCCAAACGACCATTGAGATTGCAAACTAAGAGAAAATGCCAAAATTGAAACAAAATTGAAATGAACAATTTTTTGGTTGACGTAGGATTGCGCCAGTACTCAGATGCTCTTGCATCAGACATTTTAGGTAGAAATATTGTGAGCATAGGCTCACAATGGTGGAGTTGAGTAGTTGAACTACTCTTCTAGGTTGAATGCAACCTACAACGAACTCCATCGCTATCCCAAATGTGAAAAATAATCCTTCTTTCACTTTTTCCAGCATCGTGTTGGAACACACACTATCACCCTCTAACAACACTGCATCCTCCTCATTTTCCCCCTCATGGAATCATGTCCACCAAAGTACGACCTCCTCCACCAAATACTTTGCACTCTTTTCTCCCCCTTCATAGGTTCAAACCCACCTCTAATTGTCCACCTCCACCAAAATCTTACATCTTCCACTATCTCCACAAGTAAATATGAAACATCTATTACACACTCTTGCTCTCTATCCATCTCCTTTTACTACCACATATGAGATCAAAATAACATCGCAATTTTTTTTACCTCATCTTCATTCACAACAGCAATGTCGAATTTCACTTTGACATCCTCCACCTCCTCGTCAGTTGCAACTTTTCACTCTTCTCTGTTCGCTACAACAATGATCTTTAAAACCCATTCTTCGTCAATCACCAACATTTGTGCGAACTGTTAGAGTAATATGTTGTTTACTTGATTAATTTAATCATATTGATTAATTAATTAAGTCACCTTTACTTTATTTCACTTAAGCTAAACTTAAGAATCTTTATTTTGCATTATTAAATTAGTCATGTCGTCTCGTTCATTATGATCTTGACACTTGTCACATGCTAATTTAATTCCCATCCTAGGGTTCTCACCTTTAGGGTTTTGATCTCCTTTCTTAAGGATTGATCTCTTTGTAATTATTAACTTCTCGGGTAATGCATTTTTTGCTTCATGTTTGCAGAGCACCATTCTTGTGTCTCTTGATCTGCTTTGGTGATAGGTTATTTGCTTGCAGGTGTTCATTGGGATCTGTGAGGTTGGATTATCAACTCCTACATGGTATCAAAGCTCCAGATCTGCAAGCTTCTTGTTCCTTTTTTGTGAGATCTTACTTTGAAGCAGTCTTCTAGTGCATCCAGGGTCAAATTAGACCTCTCCATTCAATCCAGAGTTGCCGGAATAGTCAAGATTGACCTTTGTTTTGTCAAATTTGGCTTTTGTTTGTTAGATCTGTGAGGGTTTGAAGAGAGGGATTTTTTGCCAGATCCAAGAGGTGCTTGATTTTTCAGGATGTTTTGAGCCCAAACGAACCTCACAATTGCATTTGCAGTGGCCAAAAACCCTAAGATCGACTGTGAAATCTGAGCAGTTGACCTCTGAGGCAATTTTTTTTTTGCTGTATGGCCCCGTACGATTGTCTGCATGCGGATCGAGATTTTTTTTTCTCAGTCGAGTATTTTTTTAATTTATGAGTTTTTCAAATTTATTCCAAAAATTAAAAAAAAAATCAATCAAAAAACTTTATTGAAAGTTTAAATAAATAAAAAAAGTTTTAAAAAGCCTTTAAAAGGCTTGGCGAGCTTCGTACGGGGTATGTGCAAGTACTTGTGTACGTAGGTTTGCGGGCCCCTGTACGTTGACCAACGTACTGTCAGGCCGCCAACGGTCTGATAGTACTGTCGCTGGCGGTATGAAACTTGTAGCCCCAATTTTTTTTAATTGTTTTTTTAAATAAAAAACAATTTTTTTTTTCAAATAAGTCAAATTGGGAAAATACGCGACAACCATTTGGCCATCAATTTTAACCCTTATTTCTGCTGCGACAACCGTTTGGACGTAAAATTTAATGCAACAGACTGTGTTTTTTCCCTTTGAGATTTGTTTTCTCCCAGAGGCCATAACTTTTCCCCACGGTGTCGAAATCGAGCAAATGAGATATCGTCGGAAAGAGGAATCAAAGTACTTTCTAGTGGTGTAGGTATTTTTGGAGATTTTTTCTTAGGTCCCTTTTATTTCTAGTCAAATTCAGATCTTCTTTTCTAGAGTTTCCTTCAGTGTTTTTGAAATAACTTTTGCATATGATGTTGAAAATAGGCAAACGCGATATCGTCAGAAAGCTTGTTTCGAGCTCTTCGCAGTGTTGCAGGTGGTTTCCAAATTTGATTTTTTATTTTTATTTTTTCCAGAAATCCTTCTCATTTTTTGTCCTTTTTGGACCTTATGGACTCACATTGAATGTATTTATCATCTGTAAACGCACTGAAATAAAGTGCCTTAGCTTTGTATGTGTAGTATTGGGATTCTTGCACATCACTTTGTGACTTTTTGTACTTTTACTATGATATAAAGTCCCATGGGGGTTGATGTTTGCCTTTGTTTTGCCTTCATACCTTTCTCATGCGTATGTAACTTTTGTTTTCACATCCTTTATGTATGCTTGTACTTTCATGTTTGCACCTTCAGATGTTCTTGGTTCCTCTTCATGCACTACATTTTGGCATTCAGTTTCAATGAACCTATCATGCCTCTCCCTTTTCAACATTATGGGGGGGTTTCTACTGTTGGTGCTAATGCTTCCTTGGTTTCGTGTTGGAGTGAGCTATGTATACAATATTTATTCCTATGTACTAGGCGGATGCAGCGGCTGGTTACCCATACATTTCAGTGAGATGGAGCACTTACCATATGGACACTCTTGCATTCCTATTTCTAAAGGCGACCTTCCTTTTTCACTTGATAAACTCTTCAGACTATTGGTAATCGTGTCATTTGTATCTTCGAGTTCCAGATGTTTTGCCTTGGTTTGCCATCATATTCGAGTAGTGTCATTGAGGGCACTCATGCAGATTCTTATCTTCTTGATCTCGATCATCATTTATTTCAGAGAGGGTTTTCTTTCAGCATTTCAACAGTCATTCTATGATAGTGTTTGCAACTTCTTCATGCTTCAGTGGTGTTTTCCATGTTCATCCTTTGTTCCTATCTTTTGGGACAATTTCTTCTTGATTGGAGGCTTCTTCGTCCTTCACTCTTGTTTGGAGGCTTCTTAGTCCTTCACTTGTATTTCTCTCTTTTGGAGAGGAGTTTTTCCCACTAGGTTTTCGCCTTTTTCTCCTATTGTGAGAGATATTTTACTTTTAGACATGGCTACTTCATTTGGCCTTGTTTGTCGGGACCCATCTTTGCTTACATGCATTTTGTCCTTAGTTTCTTAGCTTCTCCCTAAGTTCATCTTAAGGGGGGGTGTTAGAGTAATAGGTTGTTTACTTGAATAATTTAATCATATTGATTAATTAATTAAGTCACCTTTACTTTATTTCACTTAAGCTAAACTTAGGAATCTTTATTTTGTTGGGAATAGGATGCCATTTAATTGCAATCCTAAATATATTTTATGTTTCTCCTAAGTCCTTGGAAAGTGTTCCCCAACAATAGGATTAGAAAGAGATTAAATTTGAATGAAATGAACATGTAAATTGACATTTGTAATTATTCCTAAATGATAGGAACATGTGGGGACATCCAAGAAGATCTCCTACAAGATAGGAGCACATGGGGTGCTCACATGGAAGGTGGAACCCACCTTGCTTAAGTTAATTGTTTGGAGGATTGATAACACTTTAGTAATGCATGTAAAGATCCTACAAATTAGGGATTGATATTTACATGAGTGGAGTTTAGTTTAGTTCAAGATCAGTTCAGTTCAGCTCAGTTCAGTTCAGTTATGGTTCAGTTATCTTCAGTTACATGTAGTTAGTTTGAGTTGAATGCTAGTTGACTTTAGTTGACTTGAGTTGCACGACTAATGACTTCAGTTGCATGATAGATAATAGGAAGATACTTTTAGTTAAGTGGGGGTGATCAATCATGCATAATGCTTGCATGAATTGGTGGAGAGATATGTTTCAGTTAACTAAGATTGACTTGGGTCCACCTTGGATACCCAAGTTGGCATCTTTGAGTTAACACCTTTTGCATGAGAAGATATTTACAAGGCTCAGTTAAGTGGGCCCATTATTGGGCGACAACTTTGAGGTGATGCTTGCAATATATTTTCTTGACCAGAGTTCAGTTAAGTGTTCAGTTTGGGGCACCTAAATTGAGGAAGACTTTGGTTTGAACTCATATTACATTATGGAACTCTACTTGCATAATCTAGGCATTGATTTTTGAGAGGAGATTTATGCTCTTGTATTTGATAACTCTTATGAGTTTACATGATCATTAATTGTCTATTTATTGCAACAATTGCATCAGATTTTGCAGCAAGGTAAGTAGGTTAGCAGGTTGAGCTTGTGCATGTGTGAGGGTTAGAAGCATGGCATGGGATGTGTGGATTCATGCTTGGTCACATGGAATGCATGGATAGCTTGTGCTATAGAAAGTGTATGGGAGTTTTGTGCAGGGTGTGAACTTATGATAGTGATGTGGTTTTGGTTGTGTGCATCATGATGCCATGGGTTGCTCAGTATCACGGTTCAGTGGGAGCATTTGGCAATGATGTGGATCCATTGTTGATTTTGGATGGTTATCTTACAGATAAGTTCTCTTGGTGCAAGAAGGCCATTGGCCTTGAGTCCTGTACTTGATTTATAATAATGATTCCTTGTTTAAAATAATTGCAATGTATAATGTCAAGTGGGAGAATGTTGGGAATAGGATTCCATTTAATTGTAATCCTAAACATATTTCATGTATCTTCTAAGTCCTTGGAAAGTGTTCCCCAACACTAGGATTAGAAAGAGATTAAATTCAAATGAAATGAACATGTAAATTGATATTTGTAATTATTCCTAAATGTTAGGAACATGTGGGGACGTCCAAGAAGAGCTCCTACAAGATAGGAGCACATGGGGCACCCACATGGAAGGTGGAACCCACCTTGCTTAAGTTAACTGTTTGGAGGATTGATAACACTTTAGTAATGCATGTAAAGATCCTACAAATTAGGGATTGATATTTACATGAGTGGACTTCAGTTCAGTTTAGTTTAGTTCAGTTATGGTTTAGTTATCTTCAGTTGCATGTAGTTAGTTTGAGTTGAATGCTAGTTGACTTCAGTTGACTTGAGTTGCATGACTAATGAATTCAGTTGCATGACATATAATAGGTGGATACTTTCAGTTAAGTGGGGGTGATCAATCGTGCATAAAATTTGCATGAATTGGTGGAGAAATATGTTTCAGTTAACTAAGATTGACTTGGGTCCACCTTGGGCGCCCAAGTTGGCATATTTGAGTTAACACCTTTTGCATGAGAAGATATTTACAAGGCTCAATTAAGTGGGCCCATTCTTGGGTGCCAACTTTGAGGTGATGCTTGCAAGATATTTTCTTGATCAGAGTTCAGTTAAGTGTTCAGTTTGGGGCGCCTAAATTGAGGAAGAATTTGGTTTGAACTCAGATTACATTGTGGAACTCTACTTGCACAATCTAGGTGTAGATTTTTGAGAGGAGCTTTATGCTCTTGTATTTGATAAATCTTATGAGTTTACATGCTCATTAATTGTCTATTTATTGCATCAATTGCATCAGAGTTTGCAATAGGGTAAGCAGATTAGAAGGTTGAGCTTGTGCATGTTTGAGGGTTTGAAGCATGGCATGGGATGTGTGGATTCATGCTTGGTCACATGGAATGCATGGATAGCTTGTGTTGTAGAAATTGTATGAGAGTTTTGTGCAGGTTTTGAAGAAGGATCGTTGAAGACAAGGAAGCATATCAATCAAGGATTGATACAATATTATTGTAATCTTGTTCTAAGGTTAAATAATACAAGCACTATTGATTTTGGTGGAGTTTTTTTTCCGAAAGGGTTTCTCCACGTATATGATGTGTCACTTCTATCTTCTTGTCTCATTCTTCTACAATCTTCTATCTCTTTTTACAATTGGTAAAATTGATCTAAACAGATTAATCATACACAAAGAATTGTTAACAAAGAACACTTAATTAAATCTACAACTACAATAGTTTTACAAGTTCAAAGCTACCATTATTACCTTCATTTTCAACATTTGGTATCAGAGCCAGGTTGGGTAGAGTTTGGGACACCTTTCTCTTAAAAGTTTGAAGGTTTTTTGGTTGTAGTGGGAGATTTTACTATTGTGTTATTACAGATTTGTAAAAGAAGTGTGTTTTATCTTCTTGGTTTAGAGATTATGGTTTTTTTGACCTTTTGGGAGCTGTGTCATTAACAATAGTTTCTTTGATTGTGTTGAGGCCATGGATGATCTTCACTTAGGAGATGGTTATCACCGTGTCATGGATAGCTTGGTTACATGTTTCAATGGAGTTTTTGACAGTGATGGTTTGATGTTTATCTTGTTGCCATGCATAGCTCGGTATCACAGTTCAATGGGAGATTTGGTAGGATATGGTTATCTTCATGTGATTTGAAGAGGTTTTAACATCTTGTTTCATGGAGGACCCTTAGAGTCTTTGGTAAAGGTGTTATTATTCTTCCTTTGGAGAGGATGTAGTTCTTTTTGGTTTTGAGTATTAATCATTTGCTTGGAGCTTCATGATTATGCAGGTTGCATTTGAAGTTGGCATGGATTGATTGGTGGGTGCTCATGGATACTAGAGAGACTTGGGTTAGGCTGGATATTTCTTATGTTAAGAGATATGTGTTGGAATGGTTACTTGTTATAAAAGTTTTTCAACAGTAAAAACTGAGGAGCCTACACCTGGAAATGGATGTGAGTCCATCATAGACTTGATGAGAAGGTTGTCTTTATTGAAAGCCTATATTGCTTGGTGTTGTATGCATAGGACAATCTTGTATCCCACTCTTGGTTTACACGATAGGTAAATGATCTAAGAGGTGTTACCTTCCTAATTATTAGATGCATTATTTATATGTATCTTGTCTTCTCTTATGCATTAGTCTTGAAAATTGAGTTCTGAGGGATTGTTGAGAAGTAGATGCATGATTTTATGTATTTCCATTGTTCTCCTTGCAATCTTGAACTTGAGTTCGTTCTGAGGATTTGGGTAGGAGAGGTACGTGAGATAGTTAGTGGCTTTGGGAATATTCCCTTTTGTTGAGGGAATGTTTGGCTAAGTTTGATCTACTTTCTGTGAGAGGTTTACATCTAAGTTCTGCCATGTTTCATTATAAGTTGAATGGTTAGATGTTGATATCCTTTCAGTTTGGGAGTGTTGAAGGAGATCTTACTTTACATAGTTTGGCACATGTTAGTGTGGTATAAGAACATGGTTTGATTTGCAGGTTCTCTCTTTGTGGGAATATTGTCTTCTTCTTGAAGGTTCTTATGTTATGAGAGATGTATTTTGCATATCATTGTATGTTTCTTCGACACTATGATAGAGGATTTAGCCACTTCCTCTATGTGAAGTGCTATAGGAGGACTTGTTAATGTTGTGATCTTGTTTTCAGATTTGACATTACCTGTGCAGTGGTAGTTCCAAAAGGTATATGTGTTATGTATGAGAGGGGAACCTCTCTTGGACTGGTTACACTTACTATAGTGAGTTACTTTAGAGGTTTTTTATCGCATGTCTATGTGTGTTATTACCTTGGAGTCTTATTTTGCAGGATAGTGGATATACAAGGACTTGTTTGTAGATTGGTATCACAATGTCATGGAGAGATTGGATACACAGGTTTGGTGTGAGCTTATGATAGTGATGTCATTTTGGTTGTGTCCATCATGATGCCATGGGTTGCTCAGTATCATGGTTCAGTGGGAGCATTTGGAAATGATGTGGATCCATTGTTGATTTTGCATGGTTATCTTACAAATAAGTTCTCTTGGTGCAAGAAGGCCATTGGCCTTGAGTCCTGTACTTGATTTATAATAATGATTCCTTGTTTAGAATAATTGCAATGTATAATGTCAAGTGGGAGAATGTTGGGAATAGGATTCCATTTAATTGTAATCCTAAACATATTTCATGTATCTTCTAAGTCCTTGGAAAGTGTTCCCCAACACTAGGATTAGAAAGAGATTAAATTCAAATGAAATGAACATGTAAATTGATATTTGTAATTATTCCTAAATGATAGGAACATGTGGGGATGTCCAAGAAGATCTCCTACAAGATAGGAGCACATGGGGCGCCCACATGGAAGGTGGAACCCACCTTGCTTAAGTTAACTGTTTGGAGGATTGATAACACTTTAGTAATGCATGTAAAGATCCTACAAATTAGGGATTGATATTTACATGAGTGGACTTCAGTTCAGTTTAGTTTAGTTTAGTTTAGTTTTGTTCAGTTATGGTTCAGTTATCTTCAGTTGCATGTAGTTAGTTTGAGTTGAATGCTAGTTGACTTCAGTTGACTTGAGTTGCATGACTAATGAATTCAGTTGCATGACAGATAATAGGTGGATACTTTCAGTTAAGTGGGGGTGACCAATCATGCATAATGTTTGCATGAATTGGTGGAGAAATATGTTTCAATTAACTAAGATTGACTTGGGTCCACCTTGGGCGCCCAAGTTGGCATCTTTGAGTTAACACCTTTTGCATGAGAAGATATTTACAAGGCTCAATTAAGTGGGCCCATTCTTGGGTGCCAAATTTGACGTGATGCTTGCAAGATATTTTCTTGATCAGAGTTCAGTTAAGTGTTCAGTTTGGGGTGCCTAAATTGAGGAATAATTTGGTTTGAACTCATATTACATTGTGGAACTCTACTTGCACAATCTAGGTGTAGATTTTTGAGAGGAGCTTTATGCTCTTGTATTTGATAAATCTTATGAGTTTACATGCTCATTAATTGTCTATTTATTGCAGCAATTGCATCAGAGTTTGCAACAAGGTAAGCGGGTTAGAAGGTTGAGCTTGTGCATGTGTGAGGGTTTGAAGCATGGCATGGGATGTGTGGATTCATGCTTGGTCACATGGAATGCATGGATAGCTTGTGTTGTAGAAAGTGTACGAGAGTTTTGTGCAGGTTTTGAAGAAGGATCGTTGAAGACAAGGAAGCATATCAATCAAGGATTGATACAATATTATTGTAATCTTGTTCTAAGGTTAAATAATACAAGCACTATTGATTCTGGTGGAGTTTTTTTTCTGAAAGGGTTTCTCCACATATATGTTGTGTCACTTCTATCTTCTTGTCTCATTCTTCTACAATCTTCTATCTCTTTTTACAATTGGTAAAATTGATCTAAACAAATTAATCATACACAAAAAATTGTTAACAAAGAACACTTAATTAAATCTACAACTACAATAGTTTTACAAGTTCAAAGCTACAATTATTACCTTCATTTTCAACATATTTTGCGTTATTAAATTAGTCATGTCGTCTCATTCATTATGATCTTGACACTTGTCACATGCTAATTTAATCCTCGTCCGGGTTCTCACCTTTAGGGTTTTAATCTCCTTTCTTAAGGATTGATCTCTTTGTAATTATTAACTTCTCAAGTAATGCATTTTTTGTTTTATGTTTGCAGAGCACCATTCTTGTGTCTCTTGATCTCCTTTGGTGACAGGTTATTTGCTTGCAAGTGTTCATTGGGATATGTGAGGTTGGATTATCAACTCCTACACAAATCTACTTCACCTTCACCATCTATTGCGACCTCTTCACTACTCACTTCATTCTTTTCTGCCTTTTCGTCCATGCCTTCCTCACGACATGTATCCACTGCAACTTCTTCATCTACATCGGTAGGGGTTGCTCTCTCATCTTTCTTCATCCAACTCAAGCTACAATACTCATTTCTACTGTCCTCTTTCTTCGTTTCACTCCTCTTCACCACTTTCCTCTCATTCTTTCCAACATTCTTCTCCAGCTTCTTGAGCCTTGCCTCAATCTTTTCTATCGCCTCAAACATTTCATCCTCCACTTTCTCCCAATACTGGTTCCAAAATAATATTTGCAGGGGTCTCCTCATGACTCAACCCATCTTTTCTGTTGCAATCACTCTTAATCTGCAAAATAGATTCTATCATGGTTTCAAGCTCTTTGTTGCTTAGGACTCCTCTACCTGCAACAACCCTCACGAGCTTCTTCTCTATCGCTTCACACACTTTCCTTTAAATGCGAGCTGCCTCCTGATCGACGATCTGTTCACACAACACCTGCAGGTCCTGGTGGATCCTCTCAACTCTCAGGACTACTCACTTTGATAACAATTGACGTAGAAGGAAACTGGTGTAGGAGCACTTGCCAAAGTGCCAAAGTGCAAGCATATTTTGAAGTCTTGTTTTAAAATCAATTTTGTTTTATTGTGTAAGGTCTTTAACACCATCTAGATTGTGATTTAGGACCTTTTGTTTCTTGGGTTGAAAGTTGAATAAGTTGGGAATCCTTTTTGTGGTTGTTCCCTAAGCTTTAGACAAACGTTGCAAAACACACTGTGTTTTCCAACGCTAAGCTTTTGGCTGTTCTTAGGCTCAAAATTGAAAACCTAACTATTTCTTGGCATTGTAAAAAAGAGATCTCTCGACCTTTGAAGAGGTTAGATGTTTTGAATGTTGGCAGTTCAGGAGAATAATAAAAGAAACAGTGATTTTTGTTGTGAAAAGCTCTGTTTTTCTGTTCTTGCGTGTGATAGCTACAAGAAATGAATTGAGGAAAAAATTTGTTGAATGGAATAGCATGTAGTGAAGCTTTTTGAAGCATTTTATCTGGTTCTGTAGTTAGTAATTCCATCACTTTTTGTTGTTTTGTAAATACTGTGTTTTCCCCTACTTTGCTATTTTGACTGGTAAAATCCAAAAAAATGGAGTTTTAGCTTGTTTTTTGTTCGTACCAAGAAGTATGGGAGCAGTGGAAACAAAGCTAGACTCCATCCTTGTACATAATGTAAATATAGGAGTCTTTGTGAGTTCTGGTAGCATGCTAAAAAGCTTTCCCTAGGTGAGTTGGTTAACACCCGGTTAGGGAAAGACAGTGGAAAGTTAGTTCTTACGTTGTAGGGGTGATGTATCTTCATTAAAGAAATGTGTGCAGTGGTTGCAGGGGCCCTTACAATGGTTGTCAAGAAGGCAGAGTCTTTGTCTGAACCTTTGGAGGTTGGAACAAGCAGAACAGTCCAAGAAAAGAAGCAAAGAAAGCCCTAGTTCTTGTAAGAACAGGGTACACCTATGTACGGACAAAAAATAGTCCAAAACTTCAAGAATATGTTAGTGCTCAGGATTTGGGCCAGGGTGTCAAAAGGGTGTTTGGTCCAAGGAGTTGAAGGAGAGGAGCATTAAGCATTTTTCTTGTTTGAGGAGGCCTAATAGGGGCTCAATCCTAGTAGCCTTCCCAAACCCTAGACTAGGGTTTTGTGATAGCGATGAAAAACCAAGCATGGAGGTTAAACAAGAACCCTTCCTTGATGGTTTTGAAGCCATAGAAACCTATGCACACCCCTGCAAACGAGGTTAGGAAGCATTTGGAGGATAACTGGTCTTTAAGCATATTAAGGGCTAGATGGTGAATGTGAGGAAAAGCACCAAGAATTGCTTGGTAGCAGCAAATTAGAAATGATAGCAGGGTTGGAAATTGAACCAGGGGTGCCTAAATAGCAAAGGACCTACAGGTTGTGTGGTGGATGAAATAACACCAAGGGGGTTATCAATTTGTGACCCAGAGCATTGAGCCAATGAGTGACTCAATCCAACCCTGTCCCTATCAGATTGGTATCAGAGCAAGCAAAAGATTTGGGAAAGCAGCTTATATGTCAGAAGTTGAGTCAAGTGAGACTCCCGCCATGGTGACAAATGCACAGTTAGCCAAGATGGTTGAAGAACAAGAAGAGGACAACAAGTCTTTAAAAGAAAGAATAGAGCAACTTGAGGAAGCATTGAACAAGGTGAGGTTGGAAGGTAAAGTGCCAAAAGAAGAAGAGGTTGCAAAGGAGGACAAAGTCCTTGAACTTGACCCTGTTCTGGAGGACAAGCCTTTCTTGAAGGCATTAAAAGCCCTGAGTGGAAAAGGACTTGAGGGCATACCACTATTTAGTGGAAAGATGGATCCTAATTTGGTCATGGATTGGATAGATGGAATGGAGAATCACTTTGAGTGTGATGGAGTCACAGAAGCACATAAGGTGAAGGTGGCAAAATCAAGGTTGAGAGGATTAGCCTTGACATGGTGGAAATTTGTTCAGACTGAGAGGGAGAAAGAAGGCAAGTAGCCCATATCAACTTGGAAAGGAATGGTTGCTAAGGTGAAAGAAGCCTATATGCCAGATGATTATGAGATCCAATTACACAAGAAGAGACAGAGTCTAAGGTAGAAACATCAAGATGTCAACACCTATACTGAAGAGTTTCAGAAGTTTTGCTTGAGATCAAATGTGACAGAGGACGAGAGCCTGAAAGTGGCTAGGTACCTTAATGGCTTGAAGTGGAATATACAGGAAGAGATGGCTTTACTAAGTCCCAAGATAGTGCACCAATGTTATCAGCTGGCTATAAAGATTGAGGAAAGGAATAAAAGAAAGCATGATCAGTTCTCTAAGGGCAGAGGCAGAGGCAGAGATCAAAGAGGACAGCGTGGAGGTTACCGAGGTAGAGGTAATGATCAAAGGAACCAAGGAGAATCTAAGCTCACTGAACATGGAGGTGAAACATCTTCAAGAGGAGGATTTAACAGAGGAAGATGACCTCAAGGAGGTTCAAATAGAGGAAGAGGAGCAGGTAGAAGTAACTCTTTGCCACCATGAAATGTTATCACTGCAATCAGCTAGGTCATCCAGCTTATAGATGCCCGGAGAAAGCTTCTTCATCAAGCAATGAAAAGAGAGTGGCCTATGCACAAGAGGACATCATGAATGTCAAATCACCTGAGATCAATCATATAGAATCTGAAATTGGAGAGAGTCTGATGTTTAATAGAGTGCTGATCAGACAATCGGTCAAAGAAGAACCCAAGCAAAGGAGAGCTTTGTTTAGAGCAAGGTGCAAAATACTTGGTAAAGTATGCAAGGTCATTGTAGATTCTGGTTCTACAGATAATATAATCTCAGAGGAGGCAGTAACTAAGCTGAAATTGCAAAAGGTACCTCATACCAACCCCTACAAGGTCACATGGCTGAATAAAGGGCAGAGTGTTTTGGTGAATGAGTAGGTCACAGTGAAATTTTCAATTGGAGGATATAAAGACAAGTTGGTTTGTGATGTACTACCCATGGATGCATGCCATCTTCTACTTGGCAGGCCATGGCAATATGACAGAGGTGCTATATATCATGGAAAGGAGAACACCATTGAATTCAAGAAGGATGGGAGAACCTTCAAGCTGCAGTCATTGACTGAGGATGATGAGGGGCAATCCAAGGTACCAAACATCATGTTGAGCAGTGGTAAAGAGTTTATTAGCAATCTACATCAAGGGGGTGAAGGTTATGTGGTTTTAATGTAGTCCAAAGAGGAAGGAAAGGCTGAAAGGACAGTCATACCTGAAACAGTTCAAAGGCTGCTAGAAAAGTACAAGGAAATTGTCAGTGATGGTACACCTGCAACCCTATCTCCAAAGAGAGCAATAAGTCATCAAATTGACTTCATACCTGGAGCCTCATTGCCTAACAAAGAAGCATACAAGCTTACCCCTGAGCAGAACCAAGAGGTGGCTAGGCAAGTGGAAGAATTGTTGGGTCAAGGTCTGATTCAGAAGAGTATCAGCCCATGTGCAGTCCCGGTGGTTTTGGCAACAAAAAAAGGTGGTAAGTGGAGATTAAGCACTGATTCTAGAGAAATTAATAGAATCACAATTAGGTATAGGTTTCCTATTCCTAGAATTGAAGACCTGATGGATTGTCTTGGAGGTACAAAATTCTTCACCAAGTTGGATCTTAAGAGCGGGTATCATCAAATCAAAATCAAGGAGGGTGATGAATGAAAGACAACTTTTAAGACAAATGATGGCTTATATGAGTGGAAGGTGATGCCATTTGGCCTCTCAAATGCCCCTAGCACATTCATGAGGCTAATGAATGAGGTGCTTAAGGATTTCACTGGGATCTTTGTAGTAGTTTATCTTGATGACATACTGATTTTCAGTAAGACAACAGAAGAACATTTGAAACATGTGGAGATGGTTCTTAAAAGGCTGCAAGAAGAACAGTTAGCAATCAACCTTGAGAAGTGTGAGTTCTTCAAACAAGAACTTGTGTATCTAGGCTTTGTAGTATCCCAAGGAACGTTGAAGATGGATCCAAGCAAGGTGGAAGCCATCCTAAACTGGCCTACACCAACCACAACAACAGAGGTAAGAATTTTTCATGGTTTAGCTCAGTTTTATAGGAAATTCATCAGGAATTTTAGTGGTATATGTGCACCAGTCCTAGATACTATTAAAGGTGGTCTAAAAACAAAGTTTAAATGGACTCAAGAAGCTGATAGAGGGTTTGAAAAACTGAAACGAAGTGGCAACTCAACCAATTTTATTATTGCCTAGTTTTGATAAGTTGTTCACAGTTGAGTGTGATGCAAGTGGAGTAGCAGTAGGAGGAGTACTTAGTCAAGAAGGTAGGCTTGTAGCCTTCTTTAGTGAAAAGATCAACGAAGCCAAGCAAAATTACTCTACCTATGATCTTGAGTTATATGCTTTAGTGCAGTCCCTTAGGAAATGGAGGCATTATTTATTGCCCAAAGAGTTTGTGGTCTTCACAGATAACCAGGCACTCAGTTACATCAACACCCAAGAGAAGCTGAGTAATAGACACTTGAAATGGATGGAATACATCCAAGCTTTCACTTTTACCATCAAGCACAAGAAGGGACAAATGAATAAGGTGGCAGATGATTAAGCAGGAGAATGTTGACAGTGTAGGAAATACAGCTAAAGAGCATTGGATTAGAGAGTTTCAAAGACCTCTATGGTGAGGATGAAGACTTTTCAGAAGCCTACAAGGTATGCTCTGATTTTGAGAATCATTTTCATAGTCAGTATGTTGAGTATACATTGCAAAATGGACTGTTATTTAAGGGTAATCTGTTATGTGTCCCAAGAGGATCAATGAGGGAAAATCTGATCCAAGAGAAACATAATGGCAGTCTTAGTGGGAATTTTGGAATAAATAAAACTTTAGAGCTGGTACAAAGATTCTACTACTGGCCTAAGTTGGCAAGAGATGTTAGGAAATATGTGGAGCAGTGTGTAGTTTGCATGAAAGCCAAAGGGGGAGCCAACAATGCAGGTTTGTATCAACCTTTTCCCATTCCAAATAGACCATGGGAGTGTGTTAGTATGGATTTTGTGGTAGGACTCCCCTAGACTAAGGCAGGGTTTGACAGTATTTATGTAGTTGTGGATAGATTTAGCAAGATGAGTCACTTCATTCCTTGCAAAACTACCCATGATGCAAGCTACATAGCTCATCTCTTTTTCAGGGAAGTTGTAAGAATCCATGGATTGCCATTAAGTATTGTTTCTGACAGGGATGTGAAGTTCATGAGTCACTTTTGGAAAACACTATGGAGCAGATTGGGAACAAATCTATCTTTTGGATCAGCTTACCATCCTCAGACCGATGGTCAAACAGAGGTGGTTAACAGAGTGCTAGGTAATATTTTGAGGTGCTTGACAAAGGAATATGGACATACATGGGATATGGTGATTTCTCAAGCTGAATATGCCTATAATGACAGTATCAATAAAACTACAGGAAAAAGTCCTTTTGAGATTGTGTATGGGATGCACCCAAGAGGCATTTGTGAACTAAGAGATTTGGAATCAATGGAGAACAGGAGTGGACATGCAGAAGACTTCACTCAGACCATGAAGGAGATTCATGAGCAGGTTAAGAAGACAATCACAACAACACAAAAATTAAAAGATAAAGTTGATGTGTCAAGGAGAGATGTGCAATTTGAAGTAGGTGACTATGTTATGGTTCATCTTAACAAATCAAGGTTGTAGAAGGGAATTTCAACCAAAATGAAGATGAAAAGAGTGGGACCATGCAAGGTGTTAGCCAAGTATGGGAAAAATGCATACAAGGTAGAACTACCATCAAATTTGGGTATATCTCCTGTATTCAATGTTGCTGATTTGATCAGGTATAAGGGGACAGTCAGTGATGAAGTTCAGAATAGTCAGGAAATATTTAAGGATATCAGTAATATGCCCCTTCCTAATCAAGAGAAGCCTCAAGCAGAGAAGATCTTGGAGTCCAGGGTGAAGAAGGCTACAAGACATAGGGTATACATGGAGCACCTTGTCAAGTAGAGCAACAAACATGAATATGAGGCTACCTGGGTTGAGGAAGCTGACTTTAAGAAGCTAGGAATTGATCTATCACTGATATCACCTCAAGTTCCTTGATCGTTGTGCTGAGAGGGGGAGAATGGTGCAGGAGCACCTGCCAAAGTGCCAAAGTGCAAGCATATTTTGAAGTCTTGTTTTAAAATCAATTTTATTTTATTGTGTAAGGTCTTTAACACCATCTATATTGTGACTGAGGACCTTTTGTTTCTTGGGTTGAAAGTTGAATAAGTTGGGAATCCTTTTTGTGGTTGTTCCCTAAGCTTTAGACAAACGTTGCAAAACACACAATGTTTTCCAACGCTAAGCTTTTGGCCGTTCTTAGGCTCAAAATTGAAAACCTAACTGTTTCTTGGCATTGTAAAAAAGAGATCTCTCGACCTTTGAAGAGGTTAGATGTTTTGAATTTTGGCAGTTCAAGAGAATAATAAAAGAAACAGTGATTTTTGTTGTGAAAAGCTCTGTTTTTCTGTTCTTGCGTGTGATAGCTACAAGAAATGAATTGAGGAAAAAATTTGTTGAATGGAATAGCATGTAGTGAAGCTTTTTGAAGCATTTTATCTGGTTCTGTAGTTAGTAATTCCATCGCTTTTTGTTGTTTTGTAAATACTATGTTTTCCCCTACTTTGCTATTTTGACTAGTAAAATCTAGAAAAATGGAGTTTTAGCTTGTTTTCTGTCCGTACCAAGAAGTATGGGAGCAGTGGAAACAAAGCTAGACTCCATCCTTGTACATAATGTAAATATAGGAGTCTTTGTGAGTTCTGGTAGCATGCTAAAAAGCTTTCCCTAGGCGAGTTGGTTAACACCCGGTTAGGGAAAGACAGTGGAAAGTTAGTTCTTACGTTGTAGGGGTGATGTATCTTCATTAAAGAAATGTGTGCAATGGTTGCAGGGGCCCTCACAATGGTTGTCAAGAAGACAGAGTCTTTGTCTAAACCTTTGGAGGTTGGAACAAGCAGAACAGTCCAAGAAAAGAAGCAAAGAAAGCCCTAGTTCTTGTAAGAACAGGGTACACCTGTGTACAGACAGAAAAGAGTCCAAAACTTCAAGAATCTGTTAGTGCTCAGGATTTGGGCTAGGGTTTCAGAAGGGTGTTTGGTCCAAGCAGTTGAAGGAGAGGAGCATTAAGCATTTTTCTTGTTTGAGGAGGCCTAATAGGGGCTCAATCCTAGTAGCCTTCCCAAACCCTAGACTAGGGTTTTGTGATAGCGATGGAAAAACCAAGCATGGAGGTTAAACAAGAACCCTTCCTTGATGGTTTTGAAGCCATAGAAACCTATGCACACCCCTGCAAACGAGGTTAGGAAGCATTTGGAGGATAACTGGTCTTTAAGCATATTAAGGGCTAGATGGTGAATGTGAGGAAAAGCACCAAGAATTGCTTAGTAGTAGCAAATTAGAAATGATAGCAGGGTTGGCAATTGAACCAGGGGTGCCTAAATAGTAGAGGACCTACAGGTTGTGTGGTGGATGGAATAACACCAAGGGGGTTATCAATTTGTGACCCAGAGCATTGAGCCAGTGAGTGACTCAATCCAACCCTGTCCCTATCAGAAACTTTCTCTGCTCACTATTCAAAACAAAATTTAGTGCAATTCTCCACTTTGGAGGCGAAACACTTAATTTGACAAATTCCTTAACCAATTTGAAATTTTACAAGAAAACAACAATGATACCAATTTATACTACATGCAAACTAATTCCACTTCATCTCACAAATTACATTCATCAATCAAATTTGAACAAATCATATTTAATTACATCAAACAAACTCTATACAATTCAATGTTTTTCAATGAATTTCATCTAGCCACTTTATTAATCTTCAATCCTTTATTTCAAAATACCCAACACTACCCTCTTCTCTCTCTACAAATCACACTCTTCTCATTCCCACATCCAACCATAGTCAAAAAATTCCTATTTTATTAATCTAGTTTGAACTCTCTCCCTGGCACCCTCCACATTCCTACATTCCTTTTTGCAACCTATCGTTCTTTCCTTAATCTCTATTCTTTCTTTAACTGGTCTAGAAGCTATTGTATTTCAATGCACCCTCCCCTGCATTCTTGGCATGATTTCCTCTATTACATGGGCAGCCTCACCTTCATTTTCTATGCACCTCCTCTATGTGCTATTCCCAGAGTATTGTTTTGCGGCCATTCTCCTAAGTTGGGCACTCCCCTTTCCACCACACAACCCCCTACCACTCCATTTCTTTTTCTATTGTTTGTAATTTATGAGGTTATTAAATGGGCACAACCTCTTACCTATTTACCTACATGCCCTCTCTCTCCTTCACATCCCTTCACTCATTTTTTCTTTCATACTTACACATTTTCATTTTTTCTATGGTCGTTTAAGTTTCCATGTACACAAGAAAAGCTCTGGTGACTCTTTACCTTCTCTTTTATTAGGAATTTATGAATTTTTCTTGTTCCAATTATCTCTTACATGTGAGGTTTAAGAGCAACAGTTTTAAAAATAAAATAAAATGCACCAATCCCCAAAAAACTAAATCACCAATTCACTTATCTCCTACGCAATTCGATTCTTTTTATGCAAATTTTTAATCTTCTATGCCACATACTTCTGGGTATCTCAGCACAAATTTAAATAGAATAAAATGGTAATTGGAATTTCCATTTTATTTATTCTTTTGAATTTCTATGACTTTCCAAGTCCACATGTTATCATTGAGAACCAACATAAATTATAGACAATGTGAGTTGAATCCAAATTATAAAAATCACAAGATGACATTGTCAAATGCAATGACAATAATATCACTCAATCGCCTCCAAACGACCACTGAGATTGCAAACCAAGAGCAAAAAACTGAAACAAACTTGAAATGAACAATTTTTTTTGGTTGATGTAGGATTGTGCCAGTACTCAGATGCTCCTGCATCATGTAGCCAATGTCCACTCTATGTTTGTTCATAGTGCCAAATACGGTCATGAACACATTTATAGTCTCTCTATCATGCAACATCCTTGTAACCACCATTTTACTTGCTTTTCAATTCAAAAGAAATTTGTAAGTTCATCATGCACTAGGCATCAAACACAATAGTACTTATCTTATTACTTCAATATTGGGACTTTCATGCATGACCAATAAAGCTAAAAGAGAAGAGTGTCAATAAAGCTAAACCAAGTATTTTTAGTTTGAGTGCATCAATTTCAGTTTGATGCATACTATTAGCATGTGCATTTCAATATTTATCCTCCAACAACACTAGTAATAATAACATTTACCTATCATGCTTTTATTTTTGCATCATGTGCTATGCAAAGTGTTGTTCCACCATGGCATGTGTGTACCTTAGGATTAACTAGGTGTTTGTGCAATCCAATAATAGGGGTCAAAACAAAAATCCTCCAAATCTACAAATAAATTTGTATATAACTCTAATCTTTAAGGAAAAACCCTCTTTGGCCAAATTTAAAAAATGGCACTCAAAACATCTACACATTATTTTAAACCACATAAACTCAAAATCTCTTGATAAACTCCATAGAAGAAAATCTAATTTTGTCTCAATAATAAAACTAAATGTTAGTCATATTTCCACCATTAGTGCATTTTGACCATATCAATCATCAATATGTAACTAGTACATCATCTTGTCACATTGAGTGGAGCAAGAGAAACCCTTGGAGGGGTAGTCTCACCTGAGGCACACAAAGGATCTAAAGGACACAATACTAAGTCTTTCTATAGAGGTAGAATCTATAAATCTACAAATTGAAGTTTATTGATTTTGACAAGCCTCTATTCTAATAGATTAGCACTCAAACAAGAACTAAAAGCAATCAAAGTAGAACATGAAGTTGAAAACCTCTATTAGGACATGCAACCAAATGAATAACACTGATAATGTTTTTGATTAAGGAACAAACAGGTTTTGAAGGGACCTGAAACCCTGTACAAAAAGATTTTGAAAGGATCTGGAACCCTCAACCAAAATGTTGTCTAAAAATAAATACAAGAAAGCACAGACAACCAAGGATCAAAAGGAAACCAAGGCCAAAGAAGGTCACAACCGACTACAAAGCCACAAGAGCCAGCAACCAGCCAAGAACCAACCCCCAAACAAGAACAATCAAGATTAACATTTATAATTACTCTTGTGGGAGTAGAGAGTCATGTCAAAAGGAGGCTTAGAGGGTTTCTCTTTCTTGCCCTTTACAGTGATCCAACCCTCTTCCACTTGCGCTGCCTTGTCAAGCCAAGCCAGCGCACCATCATTCTGAAGAAGAAGGCTGACAACCGCTGTCTTAGAGATTTGAGCCATGTTCTTTCCTACAGGCGTGGCCATATCAGGTGAGCCACTCGAAATGATGGCCGAAGCACCAATACCAGAACACTGATAATGTTATTTATTTAGAAAAAATAACATAAATAGTCTATCTCCCCTTTTCTCTACTATAGAAAAAAAGGTTTCATAAATATAACCCAACAAAAGGTGTCAACCTAGAATTCCTTTTATAATCTCACTATTTTTAAAGCTTAAATGATAATGAGTAGATTCTACAGTCAACACTTGTTTCCGTTTTTCCCCAAAACATGTAGAATCACTAGTGGATAGAAGGTCCCTATATGTGGTTTGCAAAGAGTTTGAAAGAGAGGAAATAGTTAGTACTTGAGTCCTTGGTCCTAATGAAGTGAATAATTAAAATTTGAATTAACCAAAAAAGAACTTGAAGAAGATGAAGAGAATGAATGTGATGGAGATGTTGAGTTGTGTTGCCTTGAAGAAGGGGGGAGTATTGATGATTACTATGAAATAGGAGAAGATTTAGAAGACTACAATGAATAAGAATGTAGCCTATCACTAGAGGTTGCCAAAATATTGCAATTATGGAAGCCACTCACATTAGAGATGAATCAACAATAATGATAGAGATATTTGGAGGCCCCATATTTGATGAGAGAGAAGATGAGTTGATATTGACTTTAGAGAACTATTGGTAAATAAATTTGTCATTGCACATTTCAAAGTGACTCATCCAATGGGCAATGAAAAATGTCTCAACAGTTGGAGAAGTTTTTATTGGACTAACAAATTTCCTTTGTGTTTGAGAGGGGAAACTCCTTTGTATGATGTTTTGTTTTTGGTTTTTTGTGTACTTTTAACCTAAAAGTATATAAATGAAAAAGTAAAAACTAAAGAAAGTGATTCAAAGGAACCCCAACAATAGAAACACAAATACAAACAAGGATTTCACAACTTATTGCAAATTACAAAGGGGGAACTTCACCACAAAATCCAAAAACTACGTTCTAGGATTTATATGATGAATAATAACATGTTTTTAATATGTAACAATGATGAAGGAAAGGTAATAAATCTCAACATACAAAGAGATAGAGTGTATCGACACATTCAAGTCAAGGTACCAAGAAATGATTGTGTTCTTAACATCAATTGTATGATTTACAAGCACTTCAATAGGTAACAAATGATTTATACCAAGACAAAAAGGGTTACCAATTTGACATGAAAAATTAGTAGTGATAACTCAAAAGTACATTCAGAACGTACAATCTAAATGCTTTCTTTATTATATTTTTGAAATTGAACAATTCCAAAAACCCTTAGGTACAAAGTGTCAAATCAACAGTTCTCATAAAATTTCTCCAAAAAGTTCTCAAAAATTTCCTCTACATAAGAGTCTCTTTTACAATAGCGAGGGCTTGTATTTAGAGGATTTTTTGAGTAGCTAATTTATAACTACTTTGTAACTACCTTTTGGAAACACAAAGGTTCTAAAAATAATAAACCTTATTTGATTATATTTTACATCACTTTCTTGAAAAATAAATTTCATTTTCTAACTTCTAGTTATAATGAGTGACATAAGTCACTTTTCCAAAAATACAATTTGAAATTTGTAACTTTTGAGTTATCAATCTTGTTGAGGTGCTTTTCCATCTTTGTTATCCATTGGACTTTGCAATGCAAAAAAAATCAAAAGATCCCTTAGCATGCCACCAAGAACAATACCTCATTTAAAATCTTGAACAAACTTATAAAGGTCTTCAATCATCTCTTGACGATGCGGTTGAGCATAAACTATATTCATATACTTTGTGAATTCTAGCCAATTTTGAGAAGCCACATTAGTTTCTTTGGAAGGACTAGTTCCTTCTCCATGATGAGGATGAGTTACATTTGCTCCAAATAGTATAGTCGACACATCAATGATAAGAGGTATCTTTCTCTTTAGAGCATCAATTAGAACAATGTTTCCTTTTTCCCACCTTAATGTTAATCTTGAGAGCTACATTTTCCATGTACTATTTTCTCTTTTTTTATAACATGCTTGAATAGACAACATTAAGAAACTGTCTAGGCCAGTTTCACATATCCTTTTCAATTTCTCCATACGAAGGACCATTGTTATCAAGCAAAGTTGTGATTATAAGCTCCAACTTTTATTATATCAATTCTTCAACTCAAGCTTTGCCTTATATATCTAGGAAAATTATTTTGTAGTAGCCTGGAATTTGGTTCAGTAGGAAGTGACATTATTTTATATGTTAACTTCTTGAGTTGAATTTTCTCAATATAGAACCGAGGAATATGTCATCTATCAAGACCCGATTTTTGAGTAACCTCTGCAATAAAGAACCTATCCTTACCCTTGACTTGTATATACTTCCAGTGTAGTTGTTCAAGTTTGTCAACTGACTTGTTCACTTCAATGATGAAGTTATTTGTGTATCCTTGGATCATCAAACTTCCAAGAAACTAATTCCTCAAACATTAGGTTGTATTTTCCCTCTCTACTTTGCATCTTCAAACAAGATTAACATGGATTTGCATCTTCAAACAAGATTAGCATGGCTTTGCATCTTCCCTTATACATTGGATAAACTAATTTTGATATTTGAACAATGATCTCTATAGGTTCCTTCGATGATAATAATCCTAGATGATTATTATTTTCTCTTTTTTTATAACATGCTTGAATAGACAACATTAAGAAACTATGTCTAGGTCAGTTTCACATATCCTTTTCAATTTCTCCATACAAAGGACCATTGTTATCAAGAAAAGTTGTGATTATAAGCTCCAACTTTTATTATATCAATTCTTCAACTCAAGCTTTGCCTTATATATCTAGGAAAATTATTTTGTAGTAGATTGGAATTTGGTTCAGTAGGAAGTGACATTATTTTATATGTTAACTTCTTGAGTTGAATTTTCTCAATATAGAACCGAGGAATATGTCATCTATCAAGACCCAATTTTTGAGTAACCTCTGCAATAAAGAACCTATCCTTACCCTCGACCTATATATACTTCTAGTGCAGTTGTGCAAGCTTATCAACTAACTTGTTCACTTCAATGATGAAGTTATTTGTGTATCCTTGGATCATCAAACCTCCAAGAAACTAATTCCTCAAACATTAGGTTGTATTTTCCCTCTCTACTTTGCATCTTCAAACAAGATTAGCATGGCTTTGCATCTTCCCTTATACATTGGATAAACTATTTTTGATATTTGAACAATGATCTCTACAAGGCCCTTCGATGATAATAATCCTAGATAATGAAACATCTAACATCCCATAATCTATTAGTGTTGGATTGTCAAAGTTGTCATCCACGAGGTGACTTTCATCATTGTGATTCTCCATAGAAATAGAGACAATGCTCAACATGAAATTCAAAATCTTATCACAAAAAACTATTTTCTTCACTCTTTAAGGCTCGGCCAAACCCACACTAATCCCTTCATATTTATGTGTCAATAACCCTATGTCCCCATGCGACTGCTTAAATGTGTTTTCTGCTTCAATTTAAGTAGCTAGAATGTTCCCATGCATAAACTTTATTATGGGAAAATGATAATTTGGAATCTTTCCCTATTTTAATGGAGTAGCTATTGTTTAGGAATTGAAAATAAGCTTTGAAAAAAAAGGGGGGCTGGAAATAAGTAACTGCATATTGCCAAAAATCCACGTGGTTCCACAAATTTCTTTCCCTCTTTTTTAATATTTTCTTTTCATTTTCTTTTTCCATTTTTTCTTGTACAAATTATTATCAATACTATAAATACAAATTTAATATGGCTGCTTAAAAATAAGCAAAAAAATTAAATATTCATAGGGCCACTAGCTCCACAAATAATTCCTAAATAAGTTAAGCAGTGATTGCCAACAAAAATAAGCTAAGGGTGGGGTCCCATGGAGGGGGGCTTCCTAAAAAATTTCAGTGGGTGCTCTTGAGATTTTTTAGGATTATTATAAAGTGGGTGGTCCTATGAATTTTGTAGCATAGTTTAAGCACCTATATTTATGGAAGCTCGTGGTCTCATGATTTTTATTATTTTGCATATTTAATTCAACAACTTAAATAAATATAAAATAATAAAAATATTAATTGGTAAGAATTTTAAAATTTCAAATGATTGTTAAGTGGCAAAAAAGTCTAGGAGAGGGGCCAGTAGTTGTGCAGGTTAACTTTGTTAGCGTGTAGCGATTGATTGGAATATGTAGAACCTTTATTTTTTTTGAATTGTGGATTCATCTCTTATCTATCTATAACTAAGGTTTGGAACTATGACTCATCATGCAACTCACCACATCAACACATCTATTGAGAAGCATCTGAAATTTGACTTTTTAAATATTCAACTAAAACTTAATCATGGGACCTAGTAGTTGAACAAAAAAATATCATTTGTTGCTTGTAGAATATCATACTTTTATTTAAAATAAAATTAATATGCAACCTAAATGGACCAAATACCTATTGGTAACCATAAATCTTTGATATCTCTAGCTTTTATATTCAACAAATATGGACCAAAAAAAACTATTTGTTGTTATAAAAACAACACATAATTATCTAAAATATAACGTATATCAAACAAAAATGGATCAATAGTTGAACACTAAAACTTTTTGAAAATCCTTCATATTTAATGAGAAAATACATGGTATTTATTGTGCTCACTATGATAACAATACTTGTTTAAATGAGTGTCTTATTTTATTAAATAAGCATTTTATTTTTTAAATAACACACTTATAGTGGATAGTTATGATATTTTATTTGAGACAAAAAAAAACTTATTTCACTTCTTCATGAATGTATTTATATTTTTTTTATATAACATTTGGAGGTTCTCATGTGTTCAAGTATGGGTCCACTTTTGATCAACATTTGATTATTTTTTAATTTACATTTGGACTATTTATTTACAACATATAGTATAAATATTCAGTAAGACTGGGTATTATAATCACAATTGAGTGCACGACTATTGGACCCTCCATAACTACTAACCCTCCCCCCTAAGCTAGTGGGGCAATTTCTAGCCCCACCCCTTTTGCACCTGCTTAAGTTTTTGAACTAAAAAATAGGGGCTGCTATTGTTGAGGAAAACATTCTAATTAATCCTGTAGCATTTTTCTTTTGCTTCATGGAACCCTTGCTCCTTCAAAATAGATCTTGAAGCCCCCCATGAAACCTCACCCTAAGCAACCGCATGAGGACCTGCCCTAAATGGCACCCCATAATAAACATGTAAAGGTGGGGTCTCATGGGGGAGGCTTCCTAAAAAATTTCAGTGGGCGCTGTTGAGATTTTTAGGATTATTTTAAAGTGGGTGGTCCCATGAATTTTGTTTCATAGTTTAAGCTCTTATATTTATGGAAGTTAGTGGTCTCATGAATTTTATTATTTTGCATATTAAATTCAGTAGCTTAAATAATTATAAATTAATAAAAAAATTAATTGGTGAGAATTTTAAAACTTCATATGATTGACAATTGACAAGTGGCAGAAAAAAGCCTTTGCCTCACCCCTTTTACACCTCCTTAAGTTTTTATCTAAAAAGTTGGGGCTGTTATTGTTGAGGAAAAGATTCTAATTTATCTTGTAGCATTTTATTATTTTACTTTGTAGGAACCTTGCTCCTTCAAAATAGATCCCCAAGCCCCCATGGAACCTCACCCTAAAAGTTCCTTTCCAAACAAAAGATTTAGTTGGCTTACTAGTTGGAGGTCTTGAAAGATCATTTAAAAGGTATTTCTGTCATAGAGGAGGTTGTCACCTCATACCTCTTGAAGCAAAGACTTGAAATGCACTCATTTCCTTGCACTGTAGTAAAGTTCCATATAGTCTAGTGCTGGTTTTGTTCCAACACCATTCTTGATCGGTTGATCCATTGCTACCTTGCGTAATAAATAAAACCAGTCACGTTTCTCATGTTATGTAGACAATGCCCTATTGAGAGCATAATCAAGCTTCGACGACATTTGGCATTCCAAAGATGAAGCCATTTGGCTCGATCCTTTATGCTTTAGCATCCACCTTTGTCATGATCTGATTTAAAGCCTCCCATTTTGACGTAGGCTGGGAGGATACTAGCGGAGGTATTTGGCATTACACCTGCCAACTGTATTTGCTTGAAAGTTTTTAAAGCCTTTTCCACAAATCCATTTTGTGCATATCCTGTGAGAAATGCATTCCATATGATGAGAAATTTTCGCAATCATGGCGTCTCTGAGATCACATTGCTTTGCGTTATTCGGTCTAAGAATTCACTTCTTGTCTATGTTGCTCCATTTTGCATGCATGTCTATTAGGGCACTCCCAACTACAACATTAGACAAAATTCATCTTTGGATTATTCTCTGATGAAGTTTCATACCCGCCCCTAAATCTCCCATTTTTGTGATTTCCGTAAGTTGGTAAAAGTAAATGGATTGGTTCGAACACCCGCTAAATGCATTCACTTGAAAGTTTCTAAAGCATTTTCAATGAATCTTGCATGGTGCAGATGCTGTGATCGTTGTATTCCATGAGAAGACATCTCTTCGAGGCATTCTGTCAAACATTTCAGTTTCTTTGTCTATGCTTCCATATTTTGCATGCAGGCTTTTCAATACAACTGGAATCATTGCATTTCATGAGATGTATTTCTTCGAGGTATTCTACCTTGCAGTCTTGGCGTCCCATAAGGAATATTTCTTTGCAGAGTTCACATGTCTTGTTTATGCTTCCACAGTTCGCATGCATGTCTACCATGGCGGCTTAACCTCCTTACACCAGCCAAATACATTTGTTTGAAATTTTCTAAAGCTTTTTCAACAAATCCCTTTGGTATTTATTTTCTACAGTCATTGCATTTTATGATGAGGCATTTTGTTTAAAACTTCACTTTTCTCATCTGCGCAGCCATAAAGAAAGGCTTTGGATTTGATTTTGCGCCTATCAAATCACATCGACCCATTTCTTTGAGGTGTTCTGTCAAACTGTTTATGTGCCTTGTCTAAGCTTTGCTTTATCCTTCTCATCAACATTACAGATGATCTTGTCCCTATCACCCTCTCTAATATAGACAAGCAGGAATATATTGTGAACTTAAATGGTGTATTGTTTGCAATCATGGTGTACATATTTACTAGGCATCTGCAACTACAGTATCATATAAAAATCTTGCTTTGATTATGTTTTGACAGATGCTCATTCCCCGTTCTTAAAGCTTCCACTATGCACTCGTTTGGAGGAGGATGACAAAAGACTTTTGAATAGCATATCAACAAATCTATTGTGTGCAACGTTGGCGTGAATAAAGTCTTGTACCTACTTAATTCCTTACTAGAAAATTTAGAGGACTTATTCACATGTTAAGTTTACTTAGGCGCTAAGAATCTTTTTAGAAGATTTAATTGTCATGTCTAGATTTTATCTTTTCCTAGGTAGTTATGATAAGTTGTCTCATATCATAAGATTAAGACGCTTGTCATAATATTATGACATCTTATATTTCACCTTGGTTAAGGGTATCTCATACATTATATATTGAATCATATTTGCATCATTGATAGGAATACAATTTATTCTTGTCATATTATCTTGATCTCTTTGTGCTTTCCATTTGACCTTTATATCTTGGGTGACAATTTCCATAGCCAATTCTAACATGCAAGACTAGCAACAACTCACGCCTTCGATCTTTGATAGGCGATACATGTTTTTGGTGGTAGTTGCAAGATTTTGATAGCTTTCTTTAAACAATAAAAACCGTTTAGCTTTATCTTGTAGGCATTTGTCTTCTTTCCCCGACGTGTGAGATGCAATCCACAAACTTCTAAATTTATAACTTTAAGGTTAGGAAAAACAATTATTTGAATCTTCCCTTATTTTTCTCTTATCCACAATTTACAAGTTTGCCTTGCTCTTTTAAAATCATGGGTTGTGAGTTGTCTTATTTCACCACTTCTTCTTCATTTAAGTTATGGGTTGTGAATTTTCACAACCACTGATTTTTGGGTTGTGAATTGTGAATTTTCACAACGTCATCTCACTTCATTAAATGTGGGTTGTGATTTTTCACAATCTCATCACACTTCATGAGTTGAGGGTTGTAAACTAAAAGAGGGGTAAAAATTTATTAAAACAAGAAGAAGAACAACACAAGGCTTTAAACAACCATGTCAAGCTCAACTAAGTTGTCCAACTCATGAGACAAATCCAAGGGTAATTGACCCCTATCCACAATGTTCCAATTTTGCACATGATCAGAGGCCCAATTGGCCAAACAATCCGCAACAACATTCCATTCACGAGGAATATGATTGAAAGTAACTGACTCCAAAGAAGCACAAATATTAAGAATCTGCTTAACAACTGAAGCTAAATGCGAACTAACATCCTCTAAATCCCGCCTATTCAACAGATTCACCAACACCTAGGAATTAGACTCACATATGATCCTTCTCCACCCAAGCTGACAGCCACGCGACACAACATATAAAATGGCAAGAGCTTCCATTAAGTTGTTGGTATGAAGACCCTTGTAAACATAAAAGATAAACTGAACAGTCCCAGTACTATCCTGACCAACTCCACCAGCGTTAGCATGACCCGGGTTTTCTCGAGAAGACCCATCCGTGTTGATTTTCAATACACCATGAGGAGGAGGAGACCAACGTCCCTCCCTATTTATCTTCTGACGAGAATGTCTACCACGACTGCTTATGAACTGTCCTTGCTGAGGAGGAAGATGCAGACGATTGCACCAAACAACATCTTGAGGATCTACAGCTTCCGTCAAATTACATTTTGCCGCAACAGTCTCACCCAAAGAATGAAGAATTTTCCACCACAAATGATGGGCCACCATCATCACATCTTGAAAAATCTTGCGATTCCTTTCCAACCATATGTGCCAAATAATAAAGGAGGGGCCAAGAGCCCAAGCAACTTGAAGGAAAGAAGAAGAAGCAAGGGCCTTGCTCCACTGGTCAAAAAACTCTTCTTTATTATTTTATTTTCACTTTAATATCACTCCACTTTTATTATTTTATTTAAAAATAAGTAATTCTAAATTTTTGTCATCGTAGAAAGTAAACTTGCCACAACCAAGCACCATGGTGACTATTACATGATCAAGTATGATCCTTGCGAGCTCCTGTGAATCAAAGACATATATTAACATTGTTTTTAATATGTGGAATTTGAATTCGTGGAGAGACCTAAAAATTTGTTCATTGATTTTACGAATTTGTTAGTGGAGGGAATTGCTATAACTTTTAACTGGCCCACATTTTTCACCGAAAACTTGCAATATTGCTAATAATATCATCATAACATTATTGACTGAGCCATTTTGCTCCAAACTCAATAAAACCTTTGATTTAATTATTTCCACAACTTGGTTGGCAAAAACTTGAAGTTTTCATACCTCGCAATCCAAAAAACTAGCCACATTAAGCGAAACATCATCAAGAATCTCCCTATAAAAAGAATTTGCGCTATCTCAAGTGTAATTTTTAAATCAATTGTTTTTGTGATTTGTTGTAGTGTGACTGTTGTGAAGGATTTTCGGATGAAATAGAGGACGATTCTACTTCAAATTGATGTACCTTTTTACATAAACTAGATAATCTATGCCAAGTCAAAGATAAACAAAGATAACATGAATGGTGTGGAAAACGCATAACACTATCGGCTCGTCAAAGGTGTTCAATGCTTGATAACACTTATCATTTTGACACAAGTTTAAATTTTGTGGTGTCAAAACAAGGCTAACAAGAACACAACAAAGAAGCAATTGAAAAAATATCTTGAAAATCTCATATTTGATGAAATCAAAGAACAAGAGTTGTATTTTGACTTAAGTTGTTGGTTTACAAGTCTAACAATAGGTCACAAATTATTATAAAATTCATAATGTATTTTAGAGGAGAAGAATAGGTAGATGTGGGTCTTATCTTACAAGAAGTTGGAAGTATAGAGGGAACAATTTGGAGGAGGTGGATGGTCTAGAAGTTGGAAGTATAGAGGGAACATTTGGAGGAGGTGGATGGTCTATGCTCAAGTAATGGGAAAGGGAAAGAAAACAAAAATTAAAGCTAGGTGGATGAAAAAATATGGTCCAACAAAGGACTAGAAGTAGATGAAAAAATTATGTCAAAATTGCAAAGCTACCTAAAATGGTGAAAGATCACCACCATGGTTTTACTCTTTGGGTCAAAATTATAATTTTACCATCTATCCCATATTTGTGAGATTTATGCTCACAAACTCTTACCTAAGGTGTTCGATGCAAAAGCATCTTAAGGTAAAATCAACTTTAAACTAGAAGGTTTCAAAATTTTAAAACACAAGGTGAATGATGCACCACCTAATTAAGGACTAAAGTGTCTCTTTCTTGTATTGTTAGTTTAGTTGAAGATTTAGAGGAGCTTTCTTTTCTAATAATGATATTAGTTAAATCTATTTGTTTTGGGCAACAAAGAAAACAAGTGTTGATTAAAAAATGGGATTGTCATCATTTAAACTTTCTTGTATTGTTAGTTTAGTTGAAGATTTAGAGGGGTTTTTTTTCTAATAATAGTATTAGTTAAATCTATTTGTTTTGGGGAACAAAGAAGACAAGTGTTGATTAAAAAATGAGATGGTCATCATTTAAGCTTTATATACAGTTGCATTAGAAGAGGAATTTTAGATTTGACACCTTTGACTAGGCTTCACATATAAAACCTTCTTTTTTCTAGAATAAAGAAATGGAGGAGATAAAAAGTTTGTGACTTTTTTTAATGAGTAAATAAGATTATCAATGCCATTCATCTGGCTGCATGTCTTTGTAGAGGTTTTCAACTTCATGTTCTACTTTGCTTGATTTCAATTTCTTATTTGAGTGCTAATCTACAGGAACAAGTATTCGTCTATGTCACTAACAATACACAATTCAATAACTACACAACTCTTTTAAGTTTCTTATTCACATCACAACAATGGTTACATATACAGGAACAAGTGTTCATCTATGTCACTAACAATACACAATTCAATAACTACACAACTCTTTAAGTTTCTTATTCACATCACAACAATGGTTACATATAGACAAGAAACCCTTCCCCATGGGGAAAACTTAAATCTTCTCTTTGCCTCCTTTTTTTTTTTGTCTAAGACTCTAAATCTAATACAAAATATGGACTATTTATCTATCTTACTATATGTGCTCATATGCATAGAAGGCATGCTTATATAGATGAACTCTCCTATGTTTAATTGCTTTTTTTATCTTTATTTTTAAAGCATATTGTTTCATGTACAAGCAAACCTATGCACATGCTTTTCCTATACATAGCTATTGCATTGCTTTATGTGCAAGCAACCTTTTGTGCGTACATCTTCTAAACTTAAAAGTTGGATACTTAATTAACAAATATTATTCCAAAGTCCTAGATATAGATATCTCTTTGGCCTATTTATGAATAACACCAATCTGTATGTGGTTTCACAACAAAATGCAAAGAATAAATGCAGATCGCACTGGTATGCACATGAGCGAGAAACAAAATGCCACACGCCTACAACCCTTAACATCCAAGAAAGAAACACAGGGAATGTGACACATACATGGAGAAGCAAATTATCTTAACAGGGAGAGGACCAAATGGTTTAATGAAACCTGTCTGATCCACAATAGCTTTATCCTTCCAATATATTTACTGAAATGAGATTAAGATCAGTCATAACATAATTTTTAGCAAGGATGTCAAACCTTCATGATTGTAGAGTGCTACACACCACTGATACTTAGAGGAGTCTACATCTGTAAACAGTTTAGTTAAATTATTTAACATGTGAAAGAAAATCATTGAATGTTCCCATATTCTGTCATTCGGAAATCCTTTCAAAGAAATCTATTATCTTTGTATAACTGAAAAAAATCTTAAGAATAGAATTTACATTTGACCCTAAACATGGATCTGACATCTTGCAGAGAGGATGTGACAGAAAGAACTTACTAATAATATATAATTTTGTATGCAATTAATTATAGGATAAAGACAATATCCATTCTGCACCCTATTCCCAGACAAAAAAATTTCTAGGCCGCACCAGCATGAGAACAAGACACAATATGGCCAAGATTTGATACGAAATAAGATCTTTGTATCATGCACCTGCCAATGGCTGAGGGTATCGACCTCAGCAAATAAATCTCTATTAAATTCACAAAAATGAAGAAAATTACTATTACTTTACAAGCTCTAGATGTAAGAAACCCCTCATGCACAGAGCATATCACAGCAAACTTCCTCGATCAAATTGTCAAATATCATTTTATCCAGTTCAACTCCTACCATTTCAACATCATCTTGCAGCTCCAGCCACCTACTGTCTCTGTCAAGATCCTTTCCTACAAGGTTATCTAGTGTATATTCCATATCTGATTGTTGGTAAAGATAATATGAAAGTTTTCTCCATGTCTCTTCCAAAAGCTGATTACCAACAGGCATATGCTGCTGATACTTCCATTTTGTTGGCTTCACCCAAGGGCGTGGGTTAAAGAATGGCCCAAGTATTTCCAACAGCACTTCATTTATGCAATCAAAAAGGAGTTTCTCCTCTGAGTCACTTCTATAAGACTCCATCTCACAAACAGAATCTGACTTTCCATGTTCATTACCTTGTAATTTTTTGTATAAAGTGGGATCCATCGGATGACTTGGCGAATGCCACTGTGCAAAGACTGCATCAGCATTGCCACTGAAACCAGAAGTAACAAGTGCATTTATTACATACAATAGATCAGCACTTTGTGTTTCTGGACATGAAATATGCTTTATCATCATAGATATAATATCCACATTCTCAATTTCAGGAGATGGAAATCCTGGGGCAGGTGAAAGTTCTGCCTCAGATGATGATGTACAGATATTTTCACTATCAATGCCAACTCCTTCAGTATCACAGTCCTCCAACACTGTGGTCTCCCCTTGTAAAAGGTTTTCTGATTCATGATGGATTTTCTCAGAGCCATCAAACTTAAGAAGGCGAAGACGTAACCGCAATTCTACATAGTAAAAATGTACAACAGAATTGACAAAGATTTATTAGCCATCCACTGGAACTCTTCAAATCCAATAACAAAGGAGCATGTGAACTACAGTTTACTCAATATTCAAGGCAATCGCTAGACATAATAAAAGTACTGTTGTTGTTTGCCTACCTTGAAGATTTGAACTTATTTTCTCGAACCCATTAAGGCTGGGAGATTGTTCTTGGAAAGGCAACTCCAGAACTGATACAGGACTTGGATGTTCAACTTTCTCAATGTTTTCTGAAGTGTTGGGTTCATCTAGAGGCGGGTCCTTCATTTGATTACAAGATGGAATAATCTGTACATGGTCTCCAGGTAAAAGTTCCTGTAAATCCAAAGCAGTTAGATCATTCAAAAGTGCATGTTGAATAATTTAAGCACCAGTCACAAACTACATGCATGAATGTGTGCATAGTATTCAAAACAAAAGAGGGCAGTCAAGGTTACCTTGACAACACATTCAATTTCAGTGCCAGACAACACAGTTTTGTCCTTTGCCGAAGCAGATATCAAATTTGATGCATCCATAAGACATTGTTCAGAACCTTTATCATCTTTGATCAAGGTTCTGTGAGTGCTGCATGGAGAACTCTCAAGTAGTTTAGTTGCCACATCAGCATAATGACAATCGACTGATGGCATATAAATTTCCTGTGGGCATAGAACATGTAAATCATCTGATTTCTCAAGTCTATTTGAATTGGAAGGTGCTTCATAATGCAGATCACACTCATTATTCAGATGAATTTCAACATAATTGTTTGGTTGCCTAGTGTCCACACAATCCAATTTCTTGCTACTTGACTTTCGCCCTCTCAGCAAGCTATCTTTCAAATTTGAAACTTTTCCCTTGAAGCTAGATTTTTCAATCCTAAATTTGATTGACTCAGCAGGAAGGCTGTTGCCAGGTCTATCAGGACCAATTTCATTGGTACTGCTGGGGTTCACACAAGATACATTATTTTGCTTCTCACTATTTATGCTCTCAAAATTTTTGGCTGCTGGTGTGACTGAATGGGAGAGAGGACTCCAGGGTAAAGCACCCTTGTAATCATTTACATCAATATTAGCTGAAAAACCTTCCTGCTTGGCATCAATTTCCTGCTTAATTGACTTTTTAAGTTTGCTCCCTGATTCATGCATATCACAACATGATACATCACTTTCAGCATCATCAGCACTGCCTCTATTATTTTTCTGGTATCTCTTTGACTGGGACACATGTTTCTTGTTTCCAGGAATAGCAAGCATTTGCCCCAACGTATATGATATTTGTCTTAATTGCTGCTGTCTTAATTTCTGCTCTTCTTCCTCCCACTGTGTAGTTCTTCGCCTTCCAGGCAAAGTCTTCCTTGGTTCGTTGTTTTCATATTTAGGCAAATCAGAAGGCTTGCTGATGGATGATGACACAGGTGAATTGGACCTGTTTGCATAATCCCATGAATAGTTGGTATCTGACACGGAAATTTCTGTACAACTGCCAATGTCCACATCTCTGGTTGTATTTGTTGATCTGCTTGGTAAACTTTTCTTTCCAGTAAAGCTAGACAGCGTTGAAATATCCCCCATCTGAGACACATCATTTCCCAAATCTCGTGTCACACTTTCCCTGACTTGCCTTGCAATCTGTTGAGCAATATGCCTTGGATCCTTATGTCCATTACAAAGTTGATCCTGCACACCTTCTTCGGTAATCCTAGAATCAGCTTTCTTCTTCTCTGTAAAACTTAATTTAAGCCTCTCCCTCACTTCCTGAAGAAAATCTTGAGTGGTATGTGTTTCCCTCACTTCAGAATCCTTGAGGTCAGTTTGAGAATGTGGAGAGCAGCTTGGAGATGGACTCGTCCTGTAATTGTGAGGCCTCCCTGGACCAGGCTTTAAGACAACTATTCTTGTTGGCAAGGAAGAAGGATTTTTCTTACTGTCTGAAGACATTGAAGGGTAATTGTCTTTTTGTTCATGCATAGTACACACTGGCAATGATATGTCAGGGGACAAGGCTCTTACATGCTGAACATCTTCTCTTTCTGCAAAAAATTTGTGGCCCTTCTGCCTCTCAAGTCGTCTCTCATTTTTCTTCCCTTCTTTGGAAATGTTTATGTGGCTGTGATCCTTATCTCTCCACATTTCATGTCTTTTTAACGGGCTTAATGACTTCATTTTTGGTAATTGTTTTTCTTGAGTTCCTGAATTAGACTGTATATTCTGAGTATGCTTTGCAAACAAAGAATTCGGTTCCTGAAGAAACTTCAGGAATAAATCCTTGTTTAATTGCAAAACCTCAAGTGCATCCAGAAACTCTTTGGACTGTTGAAGCTTCTCATCAGTTGCAAGGCGCTTAGCATCAATAAACTTATCACGTACAAGTACCATCTTGGCCTGATTCAGCTTTTCGTGTAAAAGTGCTTGTTTCTCAGATAGTTTTCTGTTGATTTCGTCAGGCTGGAGAGGTGTTGAATGGTCCTGAAACTTTGAGGCTTGCCAGGCTGCAAATTGTTTCTTAAACTCTTGTAGCTGATCTTCTTGAGGATGATCTCGAAATGGACGAGTACCTGAAGACGCCCTCTGATAATGATTATCCATTTCCTCTTGGTTTGGATTTGGCAGACATTGTTCTTGTGGAGGCTTAGGTGCTTTACCTTTTGACTTCCTTTGGAAAAAATGAACATCATGGGATGACTTAGTTTCTTGTTGTTGCTTATCAGAGATCTTTTTCTGTGGATGGACCTCTGCTGATTTTATATGTTGTGCTGACACAGACTCACCTGGCATTGCATCTAATCCCATCAGACGTGCTACAACACTAGGCGTGCGGCGTTTTGAATCTGTCTCCTTCAACATTTCTTGGGCTATCAGAGTCTTGATTGCAATGCCACTTGCTTTCTTCCTTGTACTTGGTACCTTCTTCATTTCATATGCATACTGAACATTACAAATAAGCTAGAGTTAACACAATTTACCAAAGTCAAACCCAGGAAAAATACACATGATGATACAATGAAAGTTATTCTGGATACTTTAAAGTTCCCAGAGGGATCACATGGTGTAACTTGGTGGGTGTAGCATAAAATGTATGCAGAAAATGTGTCGTTGTGATCTGTTATATGCCCCTTGAATATGGACCCTGACCTTTGACATTAATGTGTCTTCATCTTTTTAACATTTTTAGTGGACAACTGTTATCTTTGAAATTGCATTTTTATTTTATATAAGAACTTCAATCAAATTAATAGATAAATACTTTAACCTTGTTTCAAGGGTACAACTAAATTTCAACCAGAAACTTTTGCAGATTATGCCATTTGAACAAAATTAGCAGCACATCTTTCCTGATTTGAATTTGTCCAAACAAGACCAAATTGAAGAAAAAAAAGAAAATCGGCCATAGTAGAGAAAAAATTACTGAAAATAAGAGAGGCTTATATTTCATGTTTCCAACTACATCCACCTTTAGCATTATGCCTTGTGGGTGCAAGTGAAATGACACCACATAGAATGAAACCATGACCAAGGTTTGTGTTCCAAAATGTCAACTATATCACTGTTTAAAATCAGCCCTACATTGTGTAAGGGACTGGACGCAATATATGAACTGTATGCATTAGTTGTAATCATCATAGCATAATTCATCTATTTTTAGGAAAGACACATTTATGACACATTTTTGGCTCCAGGAATTCAAATAGAGATCTAGCCAACCCTCACAATGTACACATCTAATCATCAACTTGTTTCATTTGCACCAAAAATAAGGTTAGAATCTTATTTAACCCAAAATGTTCTTGACTTGTGTAGTTAGTGTAACATGCCTTTGTTATGTTTTGTATCTTGTTGGAGCCCAGTTTCATAGACCTCAAAAATTGAAAAATTGGCTAAGTTTTTGTCCCCTTTGTGCACTTGTCCTATCTGTCCATCATTAACCGATCTAAGAAACATTTAATGGACCCCTCCCCTTTTGTCAAATTTTGCATAAGTGTTCTCTCTTGCCATTCCCATGTCCCCCTTATGTGGTTAAGTTGCTAAAGATTCTAAGAAAATTCAAGTCTGAATGTTTTTTCTTTCTATTACCTAATTGATTGGTGTCGAAGCTTTTGGAAGTTGGAACCTCTGACATGGTTCAAAAAGTGCCAAAAGCTCCAACATAGGAAATGATTGAAAAATGATCAAGGAAAGAAGGAAGAGAAGGTTGTCGAAGAGTTCAATAATTCTTGAACTCCTCAACATGATTCAAAAAGTGGTGAAAGTGCCGATGAAGAGTAAAAAAGGAAAATAACTAAAGAAACCAAGCATGTTGAGTAGTTGAAGAATTCTTGAATTCCCTGACATGGTTCACAAGAAGGAAAAATCTTTGACAATGTTAAAAGGAGGGTGAGATACAAAGTGAAGCAAAGAAGTGGGCAATGTCGACGAGTTCAAAGATTCTTGAACTCACCAACAGGTTCAACAAAGAGAAAAAGCTCCAACATGTGATAGATGAAGGTGAGTTTAATAAGGTTTTAAAATGCTAAAAAGGGAGCCGATTTTTTTAATCATGACCCACTCTTGTATGCTGCACCTGATATTAATGCCATGAATGTTGTAGGTTTTCTTAGCTACCATCATTCTTGCAAGGATCTGGGTTGTTCAATTTTAAGCAAGGTCCATCCTTTGCCCTCAATTCCAAAGTTTCAAACAACACTCGCATTTATTGTGCAACCGCCATCAATCTCCAATAGCTGGTTCTGGGTGTGGGGTTTTTTGGGGTTATATATGTTGTTTGCCATTCAAAAAAGAAGAGATTGGTCACTTCTATTTCTAGAGGCCTTTAGGTGCCAGGGTTTTCATGGGTTTCAATTACTGCCAATCCAACCCATTTGGAGCAACATATCTTTAGATCACAAGGAGATTAAAATTGTGTGTGTTATTTGTAATGGAGTGTCTCCACGATAGTTTGTATATTTTCAGAGAAGTCTCGTGGTCACAACTAACGTTTCTTCCTTGCAACATTTTCTAACATGAGTGTAATATTGGATTTAATGAATGTAATATCATTCTAAAACATTATAAACTTTATAATGGTCTCTTTTGTATTATGCATGGCTTTATGCATTTCAATGATGGACCATTAAGCATGCTTTGTTAAGTGATATCATATGTTTGATGAATGTAAATACATTGCTCATTATTCCTTGGTGATTTCAATTTGTTCTTCACATTGGTAAAATGTGACTCTGTACCCATTGATTAGGCACTAGTCTTGGAAATATTTGACCAATCACATTCCTTAAATGAACAAATCTTTAACCTATAAATTGGATATAGATTAGGATTTATGCATTCTGTCCATGATTCATTATTAAACACCAAGGAACAATTTCAAGCAAACCCAAACAATTAAATCATTAGGGAATCATGTCATGCATGTCCACACTTTGCCACTGTGTATGAAATGTTAAATGAAATCATCTTTGGGGATTATAATGCTGTTGTTATCTATAGGTTCATGTGCAAGGCATTGAATTAGCCATACAAGAGATTTTATGCAACTAGTTAGTCTTTGACCTACTAACAATTATAGGGATTAAGTATACATTGGGTATAACTACTGTTGTTGTAATTATGCTAAATTTTTAATTGGCTTAAAATTGTGCTAAGGACAACTCTAGGAACACCCTCTTGGGTTTAAGCTAAGCCCAAAGTGCTAGAGAGATTACCCAGTCTCATAAATTGGTCTTTAACCCTCCTCAATCTATTGATGAATCCTTTTTTTGCCTTCTTGATGACACCCCTTAGCCTTGAAGGTAAGATCATGTTCTAGAATTTTGGAGCAGCAATTTTAGGACCTGTTGTGACCTTTTCACACATCGCCTCATTCAAGATGGGGACCCCTAATTTTTTGCTCCATTTTGGTCTTTTTGGCTTTGGTCTTTGTCTCTCTCTCTCTCTCTATCTCTTTTCTGATATCTACCTTTCTGGGGACGTTCCTGTCTGTGAGCCTAAACATGAAATTGGCCAAGTCTGAAAATTAGGGTTTTGAACTTTTCAGCCAATTTGAAGTCAAACGAGGTGAATAAATTGAGATTTGAGATTAACATTGATGTTAGTATACTTCCAACAGATTTTCACTGAAATTTCATTAGATTTTGAGTACTTACTATTTTTAGTAAGTGCGTAATTACAGGCAATCCTTCAGCATTTTTGTGAATCCGACAGTCACGCTGCGTCCAGAGCACATCAAGCTACTCACAGGTTAAATTTGAGCTGAAACAGAGGACTTACTATTTTTAGCAGTTCAGCTTCCGGAGCCAATTTCAAGGCCTATATGTAGAGTTTTTCAACGCATGTCTGGAGATTCCTTCTGGGTTTTCTGAGACCTTCGCGATGGTGTGACATGCAAAGTGGGATAACGACTTTTAGAATTCAGTCTTCTGAGGCTATTTTTGGGGTTTGCATGTCTGTATATTCCTTATGGGTTTTTCGAGAGCTTCGCAGTGATGTGACATGCAAACAGAGATAATCACTCCTTCAGCAATTTACTATTTTTAGCAGATACATTCCGGCGGCCGCTTCCCAGCACTTCAGAATCATGAGCTGACTGCAATGCAACAGAAACGAGGACAAACGAAGGTCATTTGATATGCATGCAAGACCAATTAGGGTTTCCAGCTTCGGGACCCAAAAAGAGGCATAAAAAGTCAGAATTTTCGAAAACCGATGTATACCACCGCAATCAGCATCTCTCAAGCTACCTGCTAGTAAAATTTGAAGACAAATGGAGCACTTACTATTTATAGTAAGTCGTTTCAGAAACAGGCTAAAAATAGCAGGTCTGCAGCAGGCGCCGACGTCAACGGGCAGGTCACGTGGTGAGGAGCGTGTCATTTGAATTTCAAGTCAAACGGAGTTGTGGAAGTCTCAAAATCAAGCAGCTACTATAAATAGTAAGCCACCTCCAGAAACATGCTATAAATAGCAGGTCAGCGCAAGGCATCAGCAGGTATAGGTCAAGCAAGTGATGAAGACCCTATGGCGCGAATTTCAGATCAAACGGAGTTGCAGAGGATGGAAAATCGGACACTTACTATTTTTAGCAGGCCTGCGTAGAGAAATTAGGGTTTCCTAAAATCAAGGGCGAAACACGACAACCAGGCAGAAGCAACATCCAGCCACGATCACCACACTTCAGGCAATCAACACGCAAAATTTGAAGACTTTCTGAGCAATTGCTATTTTTAGCAAGTTGCTAAAAATAGCAGCTACAGACAAATATCAGGCATCAACAACACAAATGCATCCTGAGATTCAAAACAAAGAAAAATCCAACCTTTTGGAGCTTGAAATTATGAAATTCAAAATTTGAAGAACTTTCTAAAAATAGAAAGTCAGGGCAAATTAGGGTTAGCAGGAGAAAATCGCCCTAAATTTGGCAAAGGGGCACGAAGCACGTCAAGTTTGATAACTTTTCAAGTCTGGCACCAAAACTTGCTATAAGAGGCTGAAGACAGGTGAAATTTTACCAAGGCATTAAAACTGGAACTTCCATGGGTGAAATGCCCCCCACTTTGAAAGAGATTCAAAATATTCTAAGTGTTGAAATTTGATGTCCCCCATGGCAAATGCGCCTAAACTAGAAGGTGTTGGATGAGGAAATTCGCCTAAGTTCTCGAAATTGGAAGCTCCATGGCTAAAATGCGCCCACCAAGTTGAAAGGAGAACTTAAAATATTCTAAGTCTTCAAATTAAAAGCATGACCTCTTATTTGCGCCTAAGGTCAAGAAAAGTGATTAAAAATACTTCTAAGGCGTTAAGCTTGAAGCCCACCCATTGATATGCGCCCCACTTCAAGGAGGAAGTAATAAAGTTTCTAAGGCGTGGAGAATTAAAAGTACAAGGGGTCAAATGCGCCCTTGAGGGGAAAATGAGGGTGAAAATCCTCTAAGTATTAGAAACTCGAGGTTGCCTACTCAAAATGCGCCCAAGGTGGAGTAAGGAAATTTGAAAATTGCCTAAGTAAGAAAAATGAGAGCCCATGGGTCAAAATGCGCCCTTGAACTTGGACATGTCAAAGATTGAAAGCTCTATGTGCCATTTGCGCCTAGGAACTTTAAGGCTAACATTTTCCCAAGTGTTCAAAATTGGAACCTCAAAGGTGGATTTGCGCCTAGCTTTAAGGAGGAGTTGAGAAGGCGAGAATTCTGACTAAGGCAAGTGAAACTGAAAGTAGAGGGGCTTAAATGCGCCCTTAGCAAGGAGGAAGCTACAAACTTTTTCTAAGTGCTGAAAGTGAAAGCTCCACCCTCCATTTGCGCCTGGAAAGAGAAGAGGAACTTGAAAATTTTCTAAGTTTCACAAAATGAAAGCTTGCTACTCAAAATGCGCCCTTGCCAAATGGAAGCTGGATGAAAGATTCTAAGTCTGGAAAATGGAAGTAGGGGGTCTCATTTGCGCCTTAAGGAGGAGTGTTGTGAAAATTTGACTAAGGCGTTAAAAGATTAAGGCTGAAGTAGCCCCTTCTATATGCACCTAGACTTGAAGAGGATAAGTTAGAATTTCTCTAAGTATGGAAAATGAAAGTAGCATGGCTCATTTGCGCCTTGAAGGAGGAGAATTGAGAAAGTTTTCTAAGTTATCAAAACTGAAAGCTCATCACATAATATGCGCCCTTGATGTGAGATTGAAGGAAAATCTGAGTATAATGGAAATTGAAAATGAAGGCTCAAGGGTAGAATTGCGCCTAAGACAAAAGGAGAGAACTTGAGAAATGTTGAGTGTTGCAGATTTAAACTTCACCCCTCCATATGCGCCTTGAGGATAAAGGAGGATTGAAAATTTCAGTAAGGCATTTAAAAGTTGGAGCTCAACCTTTTAAATGCGCCTAAAGGAAAGAGGGTGACTTAAAATATTTCTAAGGCATGTAGAATGGAGGTAGAGGGTGTGAAATGCGCCTTGGCCTAGGGAGAGGTGCTGGAATTATTCTAAGTGTCACTAGCTGGAAGAAGGAGTGGTAGAATGTGCCTTAACCACTTGATGATTTTCTAAGTCTTGAGAATTGAAAGTGTGAGGTACTAAATGCGCCTTAGCCTGGAGGAGGTTAGAAAATTGTTTGAAGTGTTCAAAATAGAAGTACAAGGGGTAAAATGCGCCCTTGAAAAGGATGGATAGAAAAGTTCCTAAGTATGAAAAAATGGAAGTATGACCCTGAAAATGCGCCCAAGAAGGAAGCCAAAAATATTTTCTAAGTGTTTGCAAGTGGTAGGACAAAGGCTTAAATGCGCCCAAGCTAGTGATGGAATTTAAATATTTTTCTAAGTGTCAGCAAAATTCCACCTCTCTAGAGGAAAATCACGCCTGGACTTGGAAGTATGAAATTTGGATGAAGTTGCCATTGATGAAGTCAGATGATGCCAGCTGCACAGGGTCAACGAGAAATTTCAAGTCAGAGCAAGGAAATGCGCCTGGAGATGAAGAAATGGATTAAATTTGCTAAAAAATCATTTTCTAAGGTTCAAAATTCAAAAAATTAAATGAACCCGTTCGTTGTATACCCATGAATCTGACGCGTTTTGAAGAAAATTTTCTTCTGGGTATTGAGGATCCTCGACAGGGAGTTGATTTTAAAGCCTTTCACACTTTGCTGAAGCTTTCAGGATAAAGATTTTGATGGGCACCGGATTGACGAGTTTTCCTAAGGAAAAATTTAAAAATTTTCTAAGGTAAAGTGAAGAAAATGTATTTTCAAGGTAAAATACTCTAGACGATGAATTTGAAAGGAACTGCCTAGGTGAATTTGCTCAAGTTCTTCGTGAAGATGATTTTCCTGAGCCAGAGATGAACGAGATCAAAATTGCGAACACCTCAGCTGGAAAAGTAAAGGGGATACAGTTGAAGTCAAGATGTTGGAAAATCATGAAGAAAAGCAAGGTTGGCTAAGGAAAAACAATGAACCCTGGGGAGTTCAAGCATGAAAATCAGGTAAGTAAGGTGAATTTATATTCTAAGTGTTCTAATACCCTTCTCCTTGCTTGTTTTGTAGGAGGAACGTCGAGACCAAGCGGTGATGACTTAAGTGATGAAGAAAATAATCCAAGATGACATTTCAACCTCGAAGGAAGAAAAGTTGCGAAAAATGGCTAAGTGTTGAGACTTAGTATAACTCGAGTGACAAAGAGGAAGTTGTTTGATCAAGTCCAAGAGGATCAAGAGCAGTGTGAACGCGTCTACAAGCAGGAATCTTCCAGAAGATGGTGGCCATTAATTGCTCATTTATTGCCCCACTCTCCATTATGGTGGTTTTTAGGGCGAATCTTGTTTAGGGCTGAGGTGGCACAATTTGGGCCATCTAGCTGATTGTAATCTGAGCCGTCCGTTGGACTTGGCCAGCTATAAAAGGGGGAGTCCCCCTCATTTGTACTTTAGTAGAAGCAGAGCTTGGAGATCAAAGTAGAGAGTAGAGCAGAGACACTTTAGTTGTAATATCTTAGCATAGCATAGTTTGAAGGAGAAGGAAAGTTTTCCTTTGAAAACTTTGTGAGAGATTGTTGCGAAAAACTATTGTAATAAAAGATCTTTCATTGAATGGTGAATTCATCTTTGTTATAAGTAGCTAGCAAGGTTTCTTCATCCCTTCGACTTCAAGTAGCATAAAGTAGAGTAGTTTTCATTTTCATGCAAGTAGATGTTAGCTTTAGATTTGTGGTGTCAATCGAGACAATTTCATTTCATCCATACCACTAGCGGCTTGCTGACGGTAAGTTTGCCTTGTGTGGTCAACTGGAAATATTGCGAACTTAACTTCGATTGTGATTCATGTGTTTGTATGCGTCGTTCTGATGGTACTTACATGTTGAGTCATAATTTGAAAACCTCTCGTCATTCCCTTGAAGATTGCACCGACTTTGTGTAAGTTGTCCAAAGTGAAGCGAAGCAGAGTTTGGTTGAAGTTTGTTGAGATCGATCCCACGTCCTGTCCTTAGATAGAGCATAAATTTCTTAGGCCCTACACTCTTTTAAATTCAGTTCATTTTTGGTTAGAATTAGGAAACTTGCGCTCACTTGCCAAATCATCCAAATTGCATGAAAGCCCTTAGTCCGCTGTCTGCTGTCAACTGTCGAACAATTGTGTAAGTCCCCCTTGAAATACCAGCAAAATCACATCAAGCCAATTGAGACTATTCGCACTTAAGGAACCTTGGAGTTAAATGTATGATCTATCTCGCAATCTTAGCATGCAGGAAACTTTGTTCAAGAGAGGATAGGGTATCCGTTGGGAAACTTTATTCTGTGTTGGTGCGGTCGCAAAAACCACGTCAACAGGACCCATAATATTTGACTATGTATTATTCACTTATTGGCTTCGGGTAGTTAGTTGCTAGTTGTGGTTTGTTTGACAATCATTAACTGCTTTATATAGATTTTGCATTGTTAAAGAAAGTAGTCTAATCTTTGGTTGATCATCTCTAGTCTACTTTTGTAAGAACTTCATGCGAATAAAGACATATTTCTATTACTCTATCTGGTATACATTATTATTTCTATTAATTTCAAGTACTATTTTTATTAGATTAAAGAGTAAACATTGATTTTGTTGCCTTAAAAGAAGTTGGGTTTGATTTAAGATAATGTGTGCCTTTACACCCAAATAAAGGCTAGATAGATCATAGCATAATCAAGACAAAGAGATCAATCAATCTCTGATGAGGGCCACACCGTCCAAAACCCACAAAAATCACAACAACAAATACCAACACAGAAGATGCGAGATAGAAAAATGACTTCACTTTCAAATATTTTCAGAAAATGAAATTACGGATTCAAAACTTACATGCTACAACCTCATGGGCTTGATTCATTACAACAAAATCAACTCTGAAAAGAAAATCTACTATTTGGAGCCACAATCTGCACTATCAAGGCCACCTTCTACAACCCCACTTAACCCTTTTTATTTTCTCCAATAACCGCCCTAGAATGTTCTAGAAAGTTCAAATTTCCCCTTTTGTTTTGGCGCCAAAAGTATCGTTGTTTGATTTCTAGCCTAGGAAGAATTTTTTTTTAATGAAATTCACTTTTTAGAGGGTCAACTTTGCGGGGCCATAACTTTTGATTCGAGTGTTCGATTTGCTATTATTGCAGATCGTTGGGAAGCTATCGACGAGCTCTACAACATGCAAACCAACCGTAGGTCTGTTTGGCCACTTTTCAAGCTGTTTCGGGGCCTCTAAAGTTTTATATCTGAAATTGAAGTTGCATTGGAGAAATTTCTCAGGACGAAAACTTTAATATCTCCCAAATCGTGCAGGGTATTGAGGTGATTCTTTCACGACCAAAAATGTTTTTCAACTCTGCTCCTTGGGGTAAATTTTCACGTCCATATGAGCCCGTTTAGGCCGACTTACTAAATATAGTAAGTGCCCGTTTTTCGCTATTTTTGACGCCTGACAGTCTTATACCCCTTAAGTGCCATCATGGGACTCAAAACAACTAAATAAAATAAAGAAAACAATTTTTTTGGGTGATACAAGATTTCCCTACATTGATGGATGCTCCTGCATCAGACACCCAGGGTAATTTGAAAAGTGACTCTGTCAGTTCTCAGGAGTTAGAGGGAAACCAAGACAATTAATCTTAGCCTCAAACAACCATGATGAATCTTCAGCAAACCTTCCTCTCCATTTCACCAAGTACTCTGCATTTTTCTTGTTTCTTGTGCTTCTACCCACATGGCTATCCAGGATTTCTTCTATCTCTTCCTTCTCTGAAGTAGGTGCTGGAATTTTCAAATGTTCATTTATCGACCCCTCCTCTATATCACCTTCATGATACTCTGTCAAATCAACAATGTTAACAATGTTTATTCCATTAGGCAACTCTACCTCATAAGCATTTCCTGAATCATGCTTCTTCAGAATCTTGCATGGTCCAAACTTCTTCATCTTTAACTTGTTGTATGTACCAACTGGAAACCTTTCCTTTCGCAAATGAACCATGACTTCATCTCCTACCTGGAACTCCTTATACCTCCTTTTCTGATCTACTTGAGCCTTATATTGTGAGTTCATCTTATTGATATGTTTCTTCACCTCTTTGTGCACATTCTTTGGGTGCTCAGCAAAATCTTCAGCCTCAGCACTACTCTTCTCCCCCTTATCCATCTTTCTCAGTTCAAAAGCAGTTCTTGGACTACTTCCATATACAATCTAGAATGGTGATTTACCAACGCTCCTGTTGACAGAATTATTGTAAGCAAATTTTGCTTGTGGTATAATCAAATCCCATCCCTTAGGCTTATCTCCTACTAAGCATCTTAGCAGGTTACCCAAACTCCTATTCACCACCTTTGTTTGTCCATCAGTGTGGATGGTGTGCAAAACTGAACTTCAAATCTGTCTTCAACTTCTTCCATAATGTCCTCCAGAAACAACCAACAAATTTGGTATCTCTGTCTGAAACTATACTCTTTGGTAGACCATGTAGTCTCACCACCTCTCTGAAAAACAACTCTGCAACATGAACAACATCACTGGTCTTTTGACATGGAAAGAAATGTGCCATCTTTGAAAATCTATCCACCACCACAAATATGGAATCATGCCCTTTCTGTGTCCTTGGTAATCCAAGAACAAAATCCATGCTAATGTCCTCCCATGGCCTCTTAGGTACAGGTAATGGCTGATACAATCTAGTATTCTGACTTATTCCTTTCGCCATCTGACATACTCTGAAATTTTTTACAAACTTCTTCACATCTTGTTGTAACTGTGGCCAATAATAATTCTCACTGACAAAAGCAATGGTCTTATTTCGACCAAAATGTCCAGCCAATCCTCCACTATGCTTCTCCTTGATTAGATTCTCTCTCATAGAACTCCTTGGAATGCACAATTGGCTTCCTCTAAACAACATCCCATCTTGGATTAACAAATCCAAACCATCTCGTCCTATCCAATGTAACAGGTTCCAAACAAGCTTTCCAAGCTTCTACAAAGTCTGGATCTTCAGGATACAAACTCTTGAGTTCATTGAACCCAACAACGTCTATATTCATTTCTATCAACAAATTTTTCCTTCTACTCAAGGCATCTGCAACTCTGTTGACCTTCCACTCCTGTGCTTCAAAATAAAAGTATAACTCTACAAAAACTCAACCCATTTTAAGTGCCTTTGATTCAATTTTCCTTTACTATTGAGATACTGCAAAGCCTGGTGATCAGTATATAAAACAAATTCTTTTGGCAACAAATAGTGTCTCCATTTCTTCAAAACTTGAACTATAGCATAAAAATCTTGATCATAGACAGTATTTCTTCTTAGCGTCATTTAACTTCTCACTAAAATAGGCAATAGGCTTACCCTCTTGACTCAAAACAGCTCCTATGGCAGTGCCACTAGCATCACAATCTACCTGAAAGACCTTATTGAAATCTGGAAATTCCAAAACAGGTTGGTCTGTAACTTTCTTCTTCAACATATCAAAACTTTTGGCTGCTCCTGTAGTCCACTTAAACTCTTTTCTATCCCCTCTCATTGCTTCAGTTAGAGGTGTACAAATACTACTGGAATTCTTAATAAACTTTCTGTAAAAACTCGCTAGACCATGAAATGATCTTACCTCTGTAACATTCCTCGGGGTAGGCCATTCAATGATAGCTTTCACCTTCTCTGGATCCATTTTAAGACCCTCTGCTGAGACAAAAAATCCCGGATACACCAACTCTCTCTTCAAAAAACTACATTTCTTCAAATTAATCAACAACTTCTCCTCCCTTAGCTTCTCAAAAACTTTTCGGATATGCATCAAGTGCTCCTCCAATGTCTTACTAAAAATCAAAATATCATCCAAATAAACAATAACAAATTTTCCTAAAAGTTCTTTCAATACCTCATTCATAAGCTGCACAAATGTGCTCGGTGCATTGGTTAGCCCAAAAGGCATGACTAACCATTCGTACAATCCCTTCTTAGTTTTGAAGGCTGTCTTCCATTCATCTCCTCTAATTCGAATCTGGTGATATCCACTCTTCAAATCTATCTTCGTGAAGTACTCAGCTCCACTCAAACAATCCATAATGTCATCCATTCTTGGCAAGGGAAATGTATACTTGATGGTGATCTTGTTGATGGCTCTAGAGTCTGTACACATCCACCATTCCCCATCCTTCTTTGGTGCTAGTACTGCAGGTACTGCACATGGACTCAAACTCTCCCTAATCAATCCTTTTCGCAACAACTCTTGCACTTGTCTGTTCAACTCTTCACTCTCTGCTGGAGTCATATGATGAGCTACCTTATTTGGCAAACTAGCTCCAGGAATCAGGTCCATCTGATGACTAATCTTTCTTACTAAAGGCAAACCTTCAGGTATATTATCAGAAATAATAGCTTGAAACTCATTCAACAAATCTGAAACCTCTACAGGTACCTTTGTAGTATCTTCTTTATCAACTCTAGGGATCAATGCAAAACACATATGCTCATGGTTCATACCTTCTAGGAACTTTCTTCCATCAACCAAAAAAATTCTTGCATTACTACATACCTTTTCCTCTGCCTCTTTCAAGGACTTCAACTTATGATGAACTCTATCCTTTGTCAAAGAATAGGTGTTGGCATGTCCATCATGTACTGCTCGTTAATCAAACTGCCACGGTTTGCCTAACAACATATGACAAACATCCATAGGCATAATATCACACAATACCTCGTCATGGTAATTTCCAATCTTGAAATTTACTAGACATTGTTCATTTGCCAAGGCTTTATGGTCCTTCTGCAACCAAGCAATCTAGTATGGGTTCAAATGCCTTCTTCTCTCCAACCGCAACTTACTAACCATTTCTTCTGAAACAAGGTTATCAATACTACCTCCATCAATAATAACATTGCAAACTTTACCTTCACACTTACATTTGGTGTGAAACAAATTCTTCCTTTGAGTTGGCTCCTTCTCATTCAACAAAGCTCTTCTAGTAACAAGAACCTCTCCTCTTTCTACATCCTTAGAATGTGAAGACTCAACATCTTCATCAACATGTGCAACTTGTGCATTACCCTCAGGTCTTCTATTTGTCCTTCTTTGATGTTGAGGACACTCATAGGCTCTATGTCCTTCTCCACACTGGAAATAGGTTCCACGAAAGCCTTCTCTTCCCGGTTCTCATCCAAATCTTCCCCTTCCTCTTTGGTCTCCATTATTTTGATCACAAGGACGGTAGGTTTTTTTTCCTTTCTGGTTCTGGCTGCTACTGGGGCCTTCACCCTTCTTTTGATCTTCATTTCGACCTCCATATGACCATCCACTGGTCCTTCCTCCACGGCCTCCACCTCGTTGTTTGTTCTCAAACCTCTTGTTTAGTCGTTCTTCAACCTTTAGAGAAAACTGATAAGCATCCTCAATAGTGGTCATTCTTACCAGTGCCAATTCTTCTTGTATGCTTGGCTTCAACTCGTTAATATAACGAACAACTTTCTCTTTATTCGCCTCAGAATGTCCTGTCCGAATCAGGACCTTGTGAAATTCCTCTGTGTATTCTTTCACCGTCCTTGTCCCTTGCCTCAAGCTCTACATCTTCTTGAGCTGTTCCAATTCATAATCGACTGGAATAAATTGTTTCTTCAATTTTGACACCATTTTGTCCCATCTGGAAATTTTATCTTTCCCTTGTCTTCCTCTTTCTAATTGGACCTGTTTCCACCATATACTGGCGTGACCTTTCAATTTTGTCTTTGCAAACCTCACTCTATGAGGATCTTCAATCTCCTCAAACTCGAAAAATTCCTCCATGTCATTGATCCAATCAATCAATTCTTCAGGCTTTAGATTTCCACTAAAAGTTGAAACCTTCATTTTAGGTCTCTTCCCAATGCTTGATATCGCTCGCAACAATCTTTTTTCTCTAGGATCCATTGGATCCTGCTCTTCCTCTTCCATTTCCTCTTCCGTTTCATCTTCACTATCATCTTTGTCTCGTTGCACATCTCTTCTTTGAACCTCTTGTTGCAAGGTTTCTAATTGCCTTCTAAAGGCTCTAATTTCATCTCTAGGTGGATCTCTTCCTCCACCATGGCCTCTACCTCTGCCATATTGGGCAAGTCTTGGAGGCATCTTGAACTCAACCCACACTCACAGGTCCTGCTGCAACTGCCTCACGTTCGGTGTTCTGTTATAGGCTCAGGAACTCCTGCTTTGATACCACTTGATGAAGGCACACCACCCAAAACCTATAGAAATCACAACAACAGATACCAACACAAAAGATGCAAGACAAAAAAAATGACTCACTTTCAATTATTTTCAAAAAAAGAAATTACAGATTCAAAGCTTACATGCTACAGCCTCATGGGCTTGATTCATTACAACAAAATCAATTCTGAAAAAAAAATCTACTATTTGGAGCCACAATCTGCACTATCAAGGCCACCTTCTACAACCCCCACTTAACCCTTTTTATTTTCCCCAATAACCGCCCTAGAATGTTCTAGAAAGTTCAAATTTCCCCTTTTCTTTTGGCGCCAAAAGTCCCGCCGTTTGATTTCCGGCCTAGAAAGAAAATTTAATGAAATTCACCTTTTAGAGGGTCAACTTCGCGGGGCCATAACTTTTGATTCAGGTGTCCAATTTGCTATTATTGCATATCGTTGGAAAGCTCTTGACAAGCTCTACAACACTTGAACCTACCATAGGTCAGTTCGGCCACTTTTTGAGCTGTTTCGGAGCCTCTAAAGTTTTATATCTGAAATTGAAGTTGCATTGGAGAAATTTCTTGGAATGGAAACTTTAATATCTCCCAAACCGTGTAGGGTATTGAGGTGATTCTTTCGCGACCAGAAATGTTTTTCAGCTCAGCTCCTTGGGATAAATTTTCACGTCCATATGAGCTTGTTTAGGCCGACTTACCAAAAATAGTAAGTGCCCGTTTTTCGCTATTTTTGACGCCTAACAGTCTTATACCCCTTAAGTTCCATCATGGGAAACAACTAAAGAAAATAAAGAAAACAATTTTTTTGGGTGATGCAAGATTTCCCTACACTGCTGGATGCTCTTGCATCAATCTCTAAGGTTGGTAGAGCAAAGATAATACAAATAATAACTATAAGAGGTAGACAAAGAGACTCTAGTAGTACAAATCCCAAGTTGAAGTTCATCTCTCAAAGCAAAATTCAGAGTTAGAGTTGCAGTTGAGAGAAAAGCTATCAAAACATTTAACTTGCATAACCATACAAAGGAAGAGTGGGTGGAAATAGCTATAGACATCTTCCATTACTAGATGAAGTGTGCATCAACCTTGCTAACCATGTTTTGTATGAAAAATCAATATAGCCTCCTCTAAATGAGGAAAGTCTTCATTGCGAGATAGAATTTGAAGACTCCATACATAGAGAGAAACATTGAGAGAAACCTTTGAGGTGTTGAAGAGTTGTTAATAGAAGAAGAAACAAAGCCAAAAACTCCAAGGCTAAGGGTTGGAGCATACAAAAGAGAATTAGAAGGAAAAAAAGTGTGACAAAGCACTAAAGCTACAAGAAAAGTAGAGGATTCCCATGTGTTTGAGAGTGCCAATGGGGGGTACTAGAAGATCTGAATTAGAACTCCTTAAGGAGTAGATTTCAAGCTCTAGGTTTACATCAAGGTAAAACCATGGTGACTCCACCATCAAGCCCAATTATATAAAAGTGGACGCTACCTAAGATTATAGGAGAGGCATCAGAGGATACAGTAAAACATTGTAAGACATATGAAACCATTTGGGCAGAAAATGGCCAAAATGACAAAGCATATTGTCTACAGTCTTTTCTAGCCACCCTAAGAGGTGCGGGCATCGGTTGGTACACAAAGATTGAATCAGCCTCTTGAAATACATGGGAGAAATTACGAAAGGATTTTGAAGAGAAACTCAAATTGCTCTAAAATGACAACAAAATAGTAGAAAAAATTTACAACACTAGGCAATGTAAGCATGTGTGCTTATAATCACATGGTTAAGGAATTACTCATAAAATTAGAAAAAGAACCAATAGATGGCTTAAGAAAAAGATAGTTCATTGAAGGACTTATCCCTTCATAAACAAGAAAGATGAAAGTTATACCGCCTTCATAATATGTAGAAACCTATGATCCTTGGGGATGCGTCCTTGGGATTTTTTCATGTGTACCCGCACTGGGGACATGGGGATAACTTAGGGACGTTTTGTAGCCATCCCCAATAAAAAAATGCAGAAATGTTTTAGACACATAGAGACGAAAAGGGGATAGCATGGGGATGATCAGGGACATCTCATACATCCCTTGATCGTTTCCACACCTATGAGGCAAGTTTTTAAAAAAAAAAAGGCAAAGCAACAAAGAGAAATAATTTTATATCTAATTTGTGGCCCCCCACACCCTTCTAAGCCCTAACATAACAAAATGAGGACTTCATAAGAAATATTCGTTCATTTTTACATGAAAAGAAATTTGCAGCCAAGTTAAAAAGACAAGCCAGCGGGGTTTGAAGGTGTAGTTGAAAAACTAGCACTAGTTAGCACCATTAAGTGAGTGGTAGAAACTAGCAAGAAAAATGAAAGAGGTATGTTAATCTTCCATTTTTTAATTTATTTTTCTCAATTTTCTTCAAAGTTTAAAGGATGAAATGTATGTTTTATAGTTCCACAAAGTTTCTTGACGAGGAAATGAGGGCATGGGTTTCGGGGACGGGGGGACCAAGGGCCTAAGTTTGGGGATGGTGGGGGGACGGCGAGGCGGCAGGAGGGTGGTGCAAATACATATAGTACTTGAAAAATTATCTATGAAAAGACGTGTAAGGAATAAGTATAAGAATTGCAAATGAAGCTTTGGAATACTAAGTAAAGTTTAAACTAATTAACATTAAAAACATGGCAATGGTTGCATTGAACATTAACAATGGTGGGTAGAGGTTTGGGGGCAAATAAGAAATAAGTATAAGAATTGCAAATGAAACTTTGGCATGCTAAGTAAAGTTTAAACTAATAAAACATTAAAAACATGGAAATGATTGCAATGAACATTAAAAATAGTGGGTGGAGATTTGGGGTCAAGGGGTAGTTCCCTTTGCGGGGGTATGGGGGCAGAGCCCTTAGGAGGGTCGCTACCAAGTGCAAATTAAGGCCTTCAAAACCTCACAAAACTTCATGGTGAATGTCATTTTCACGATTTTATTGCTTATCTTTTGCAACACCTAGAAGTCTTTGGGATGGTTTGAAGACTCCTCAAAGTCTATTGAACGTCTCAAGGATGTCCTGGAGTCCCTAAACTAGGTGGCGTCTAAGAGACGTCCTTGAGACTTGGGTGGCAGTGGCGGGATGGAGGGGGGATGTTTCCCCCAAGTTCCCATCCCGAAAATGTGGGGTTTTTGGGGAGATGCATCCTCATGGAACACTGGTTTTTTTTTTGTTTGCTATTTTCAGTTTCAAAATTCCCCTTGCATATATTTTTACAAAACAAAACAACATGAGCAGCAATAGTGAGAGTAGTGGGCATGGTGAGATGGAAGAAAGAAATGTAAGTCAACTTGGGGGTTCATCAAGGTGTGGGAGTAGTATGGGTGAAGGGGGACAGCCACAAAATCCATTTGATTTCCCTCCTGAAGTTCTAAAAATTTATGCAAAAGGCCCCTTTAATTCCAAATAACCTCTTCTTCAATTTGTGACAGCCGTAGGGAAAGATAAAAAGAAAAATACAGGGGGTACTAGAGTGTGGTTCTGTCACATTTGTGAAACTGAATTTAGAGGGAGCTACACAAGAGTGTATTGTCATCTATTGGTCTATACAAGACAAGGGGTGAAGGTTTGTAAGCTAATAAAGGAGGATGAGAAGGTAGAGTGTCATAGATTGCATATGGAGATGGAATCAAGGTTCAAGGGGTTGCCAATGCCAACACAATCCGCACAATCAACTATACATATGCTAGTGGTAGTGGTGATGTTTCCACAAGAGGGAAGAGGAAGACTATTACTAGTGAGCAGCTAGGTACAGTTGCAGGTTTGTTCAATATGTATGCACAAGATGTCGCAAAGTCTTTCATTGCCAATTTTTTATATGCCCATGCCATCCCATTCCATGTAGCACATTCTCTTTACTTCAAACAAATGTTCAAAGATGTAGCTTATGTTGGTGTATGTATTGACAAAAAGGATACGTCCATAATAGTGTGTGTGTATATATATATGTATACATACACATGCATTAATATGTGAAATATGAGAATATGTGAATGTGTATTTGAATATCGAATAATGTATTTTATAAACTTGTGAATTGAGATATATATATTTATACATATACATATACATATATATATATTAATTATATATGATAATGATTTCCATAGTGCTAAATTATTTATCAAGTGCATAGTATATAAAACATAGCATATGCTAAGTATTGTGCACAACATTTAGATAAAGGGAATAGTGCTAAGTTGAAGCAACGCATAAATATAAGTAATGTTTAAAGCATTTAAAGTGTTGAGTATTATGAAATATGGATAGCGCTATGTAAAGCGCATAGTATCCAATGCCAACCAATGTGTTAAGTAAATTGCCAAAGACCAAGTCAAATGCAAAGGCAAAAGTGAATGTTCACGCACAGGAAGCTTTGACCAGGTTAATAGCAAACAACGGCCAAAAGAATAGGGTGCGAATGGCATAATGTGGCGCCAACTTGAGAATAGTATGAACTGATTAGAAGTCTATTTTGCAGTACGAATTCTAGATTGTGAAGCAATTTGAAATATGTAGAAATGGTCAAGTGTGCAATAGGCCAAGTAAGTCGACCTGTAGAAGACAATTACCTTGCATTTTTGATTATCATTCTTGCTATTCATTTGAGTAAGTGACTCATTCACCATGGCTATGTATGTGTTTACTGTACAACGATTATAGCTGCCACCTTTTCTTAATCTTGCCAAGCGAACCTTTTGAGCTGAGAAGTGTCATTCTTGATACCCTGTTTCTAGCCTTTAGTTGTTGACCTTTGTGTATAAATAGAGGTGCTCTCTACCTCAATAGAGACGCATATCTGCATTCTTCTTGTGATTTATCTAAGTTGTTATTTTTTGATTTTCTGAGTTGAGAGAGTTTTTGAGAGTTGTGAGAGGATTTTGAGAGTGAGTTGGTAAAGAGGGAGAAGAATAATTGGGGATTTTCTTACTGAATTGGGGAAGGTTGAGTTAGGAATCTAGTTTGATCAATTGGAGCATTGCATAAACAAACATGCTGATTTCTACTCTTTTGTACTTTTTATGTATTTGAAAAGATTGTGTGACATTGTTTGTCTTGATTGATAAATTATATCAATTGCTTATTTGGGAAAGGTTATTTTGTTCTTATGTGAAACTGAAAGATTGCTTCTTGTACTTAGTGTAAGTATCTATATTGCTTGAAGTGTTTGTACATATTCCATATTAAGGAATGGGTGGTTATAGTGGGGTTAAATACTATATTATGGATATAGCTTATATAGCTAATGTTTAACTTAGTTGAGACTTAGAAGTTATTTTGATTTACTTAGTAGAAGTGCCATAATTAACATAGAGGTTATAGGTTATTCCTGTGGTTAAGGTTACTTGATGGCGTAAGGGGATAACCTATGGATAGGTTATGAATGGTCAACAAAAATCGCGCTAGAAAGGTGGGTGAAGTATATGACGCCCACTCAAAGTATTGGGTGATGAATACTTTGGTCAAAGTAGTGTAAGTTGCCACTGTTTACACTGTCAGTTCATTGTGATCCAGGTTTACATACTAGGCAGGGAATGTCATATGTGTAGGTTGTAGCCATTGTGTGACAAATCTTGATATGTAGGACACAACACCAAGCTCAGGAAAGGTCAATTTTTATTTTAAGGTTACCAAACCAATCTCTTTGTTGAAGGGTAGGGCCATCTATTAGTTTGATAGATGTACGGGGGACCGCAGTTAGTCCACGGTTGGTGGAAAAGCGCTTGAGTGATGCTTCTCCTCATCAGTAGGCGACCAAGATTTGATGGAGGATACTTGGCCCATTCGTACATCTATTTCCAGTAAGTTCAATGGAGCCTTGTATGTGTATTTTGTATCTATATCTATGGAAATATTGTAAAAGAGAAATGTTATCATGTACTATGTAATCATTACTTTGGAAAGTTGTAATACTTTGATATAATGCAATGGAAAATTTTGGAAAGACGTTTATTTCAAATGTGCATGCTATCTTTATAGTTTTGAAAAGAAAAAATTTATTGCTCATAATGGTTAGATGCTTAAACTATTTACTTGAGGTTAAAACATAGGAAAGTTACTATGTAGAACAATGGGAACATTACAAATTTCCTTTCTACTTCCAACTAAAACAATCACTCAAAATCTTCATCCCCATTTTTTCGTTAAACATTCACTAGTTGTGGAATGACCAAGTTATGATCAAGTTGTTCTGGTTGCCAATGGGAAGTGTCAACACAAATGTCCTTTTTCCTTGATAGTACCATTATGCATTTGGAAAACTTTACTTGATCGATCTTGATTTATTGCTTGTTTTAATTGTTTCCTAAAAGCCATTTTTCTTTTTTCGTTTTTTTGGGCCTTTGTTATGTTTTGTACTTGACTATGTATTATTCACTTGTTAGATTTAGGTAGGTAGTTGTTAGTTTTCATGGTTTTGGTTTTTTTGACAACCTTAGATGCTTTATATAGCCTTTGCACAGTCAAAGAAAGTAGTTTGATCCTTGGTTGAGCATCTCTAGTCTACTTCTATAAGAACTTCATGTGAATAAAAACATATTCTATTGCTCTATCTGTTGAATACCCGGAATACTAAGAGGTGGGGGGGTGAATCAGTATTCCATTAAACCATCTAGCTATAAACCATCCATTTATTAAAGCATATTTGACTGCAAACAAGAATGAAGACATTGAAAAGAGCATGACACCATAAGACACATCAACACCATATTTTTACGTGGAAAACCCAAAATGGGAAAAACCACGGTGAGGATTAGCTCACAATATAATATATTTGACCATGTGATGTCCCCTCGCTAGACAGTTCTCGGGAACAGAGCGTTAGCCCTTTATTGGACCCTTGTGGGCTAGCCAGTTTGGATAGAGGGTCAGTGGTGCATTTTGGAGAGTTTGTTTGTTCGTGTTTTCAGTGGACAGTGTTTAGATCACAGTGAGCGTTGGCATTCCAGGAGTTCATCGCTTCTGACGGCACGAGATTATCCTGAGATTTGAGCATTTTACGGGGATTTAAGTGATTAAGTTAATTTATTAACTTAAAACGCCTTTTAATAAAGTCACATTGACTTTATTTATATTTTTTATATCACTTAAATCTCAAAAAGGAGGATTATAATATTTTAATGACTTTAAATATTATAAAAGTGCGCCCAACTATTGAAAAGGAATATATTGAAATATTATAATATTTTGAAAACCTAAAAAGGGCGTAGCATTATGGAAATGCGTGCTTTTGCTTAAAGAGGCATTTTTGGCAATAGAAACTCACCTTTTGATTATTTCGAATTGCCTTGAGCATCTTTTCTCTGAGCATTCTCCTGAGAGCAGGGTTTGATCATTGTGTCCATTGGAGAACGGAAACTCTTCAGTGTTGAGTACGTTTGAGGCTGTGAGAGATCAGCTGAATCCGTACGGTTGAGGGCTTCACACAGAAGTTCTACAGATTGCAGACAAGCTTTATTTATGCAGTTGTTTGTGCTTGATAATAACTGAGGGGTTCTTGGTGGCGTACCTCTTGCTTCTGGAATTCTTCTTCAGAGATTCATTTCCTTCTTGTTCATGGCCGTACGGCCTACCTTGGTTTTTGTGCCTTGAGAAAGGCGTGTGAAGCAGTTAAGGAAAACGCCTTCTTTTTGAGAGGGTTTTGGCATCCATCATGGGCGGCTAGCTATTTCAGTGCTTTGTGACCAATTTCTGAGCTGGAGAAACCTTGTCTGGAGTTGTGGCGTGCATTTATGCTTGTTTTCACCATTTCCAGCTGTAGACCTGGCCAGTTTCTTATTTAAATAATCTGGAGCCTGATTGGTATGTTTATCGTTCTTAATCTATCTGTTGGTGTTTGATAATACATTTTGTACTTTCAATTTGAAAGAATAAGTTTAAATTTCTCTTTTGTGAGCAAAAATATGCTGCGCCCCTTCTCTTCTGTCTACTAAGATTTCTCTAAAAAACTCTAAAAACACTTTAAAGACTTAAGCAAAGAGGGTTATGAACTGAGAGCCAGCAGGGCTCATCACAGACCATTCAGCTATAAACCATCCAATTATTAAAGTATATTTGACTGCAAACAAGAATGAAGACATTGAAAAGAGCATGACACCATAAGACACATCAACACCAGATTTTTATGTGGAAAACCCAAAATGGGAAAAACCACGGTGAGGATTAGCTCACAATATAATATATCCGGATATAGAATATTACAAGGGCTCACTGCTAGGACACACTGTTCTTGAAGGCTCATAGTCTGAAATAGTTTACAAAACAAAATATGGCTCACTGTCAAGAGATGAATTGAGATAGAATGCACCTTCCTCGTGCAAGAGTTTAGTTCTGGTGAAACACTGTATATGAAACACTTTTCTACAAATGTATGCAACACATCTGTTTGCTCATTCATACAACTTCACACATTTGCAACATAAAACAATCCTCGATCACTCTGACATTTTTATTTCAATCACACACACACCTCTCCTCTACTACACTCTTTTTCCTCAAAAATGTTCACACACATATATATATACACACCGTATATAATCAAGTATGCCAATTAGGTCTGCCTAATTGGAGTAACTGCATTTCAAATTAAAAACAAGTCTGTCGGCATTGCATTCATCTTCACAAGATATTAGTCAGCATGGACCTATGATATATCCATATAACATTCGCAATGCATGTTCAATCTTCTTAATGCCAATTCATAATTAGGTCGGCCAAAGTTAGACCTAAAACATCAAAACTCCAAACGCGTATGCAATTCATCAAATATGTAATACAAAAACTTGTTAACACATCGAATTCTCCTTTGGACGACACCAAATAACTTATCTTCAACACCCCAAAACAAAATAATTAATCCTGTGAAAATGTGGAATCTCCCTCACCAATGCATTGTATAGAAACTCACTGTAGACTTTAGAGAAGAACACTGTTATTCATATCTTTTGTATGCCTTCACCTATTATCACAAAACTTCGGTGTAAGATGCATCTTGTAGTCACAAGCCTATGTACAAAGTCGTGTAGTGATATCTTTCTTTGAAGTGAAGTCTAGACCAAAAGACTGACATACTGAACCAGTATATAAGCAAAACACTATTTTCCAAACTACTGGTGATAGTATCTTTCCAACCGTAAAGCCTAGTCAACTGAAACCTTGTCAATAGATGCAAATGATATCGAGATAGACCATAATATCAGTTTCTAAGGAATCCTACAAATTAAGATGATCCGGACCAAAATACCGGATCAATAGACTTCCATTACTGGAGAAGCTACTGAACTATACAAGTAATGTACATCACTGACAATCATCCAATTTCCATTGTTGACATCAATGACAACTTTCCAATTTCCAACACTATCTAGTATGCATTGTTATTTCTGTAATTATTTCAAGCACTAGTTTTATCATATTAAAGAGTAAACAATCTTTCTAGTTCTTTAAGAATGTAAGAGAAACATGTGTCAATGTCAAGAGTGTTTAAACATTACTGATGTAGTTCCTATGGCAAAAGTGATGGACAGACATTCTTTTACATGTAAAATTGTCAGAATCAGATGCTGGGGCTGATTTCCAACCTTGAAGTCACAATAAATCAGTTATTGTACTTCCTCTCAATACAATAAGCAATGAAATGTTTTTGCTCAATTGTTTGGAAGCCTTCATAGCCTAGAAAAAGAACAGATCAATATAAACCCATGTCTATATTATGCTGATAGACATTTTAAAAAGACCTATAAGCACAGGGGGTGAAGAAAATAGAAATTCATGTATATTTCCAAAATGAGACAAGTTAAAGCTGAATACCAGTAACATATATCTTTAAAACACTTCAAATGGACATGGCATCTTCCAATTCCATACTGGCCTTGTAGCCAATGATGAAGGAGAAAATAACAAGGAAAAGAAGGGCATAAAACAAAATACAAAAAAGTAAAAATCAATTATTAATGATACTAAGAAATTAAAAGAAGGGCATAAAACAAAATACAAAAAAATACAAATCAATTATTAATGTCACATGATTAGAATTATAATGCATCACATGGTTATACTAGCAAATTCTATGAAATTGAGGGAAGAAATGAAAGGACAGCATTATACTCCGTTTCATATACAATCCTTTGTACCTTATATGAAATTAAAGGAACCATACAATTGTACTCTACATTATATGCATCCTACATATGAGATATATAGTCCCTAAACTCCTGGAAATGATTTCAAATTCTACAGTATTAAGTATTTATATATTTCCAATTACTTTCATATTTTAGCATTGATGTACATTTTTTCAGTGTGTCGTGTCTAGTTGTAAATGGAACTACTGACCTAAATTTCTTTGGTTTCCCATTTTTTATTTATTAACTCAGTGAATGAGACAAAAAAAAAAGGATTTGGAGATCCTTACTGGTATTTCTTCATTTTTTATCCCACCGGTGTGAGATGTTTCCAAGGACACATCCAAGCTATTTCTAGGGGCTTCCAAGCCTGCAGAAGAATCCATAAAAACAATAAGATCCACTCAGATTGAGCTCTGCGATAAAAAGATCTTTAAGTTAATAAAAACACGATATGCCACATGACAGTTTACCATCAGAATGCCTTTTATCTGTGAGAAACTTCCTCCCATTATGAGGTTGATTAAAATCAAAAAGGTTCAATAAGCCACCCATACAGCTTGGAAAATCCTTACTTGAATGGATTTCCCTCTGTAGATTATAACCCTTTTTCATGACTCAGAAGAAGGATTACAGAACTATTCTTCATTACGTCAGAGTATAGAAGATTCCTGCAGTTGAAAATTTTTACAAAAGATAAGCGATCATGTAGAAACATAAAACAAATGCCAAAATTTTGTAACAGTATGCACTTATTAAGGCAACTTTTTCAGCCTCTATTGCTGCTTCTTATTTGAACTTAACTTCACCCAATGTCGAGAGTTTGGTTCTACTTCTAAAGCTAATCTATTTTTGTTATCGGTCAGTAGCAAACTACATATCAAATCATTAATCGGATGAGTCATACAATCAACACTTCTAAAGCCTAGACATAAGTAAATGCACTCCCATAGATGACCAAGAAATTTGGAAACTGCCTACAAAAAGTAGAATCTCAAAATTTATCTGCCTCACGTAATTTCGTTAAACTCATTAATGGTTTGCAATAATTTCTACTGAATTTGTTAAGATTTCCTATGGATTAAAAAGTAAAGATAAGGAAGCTTATTTTAGGTTTCAGCTTAAGCCAGCATGGCAACTTGGCTTATGAAACACCCCTTGTGGGAACAAAGGGACTTTTTCACTAAAGATATACAATCAACAATTTGATTTAAGGCAAAGTCCACAGGAAGAAAGTCCCGACACTTACCATGATGAGAAAAAAATGTCTGCTCACCATCACACGAAATTTGGAAAGAAGAAGAATGAAGGAGAATGAGGATTTCCAGTTAAGATACACAATACAAATATAGGAGCAAAGGAATTTGGTCTTGCTATCCATTATCTCACACTATCCACCCCAGGAAAGTTGGTGTTTGGGAGTTGATGTTTAAACCCTCTAAATAGAGTTAGAGTTTTTACATTACTTTCACAGGTTCTTATTTTCAAAAATATTTTATCTGCATTCAACTGTACTTAATCCATTTTTGTATATGGTTGTTCAAATAGAAGCTTATATACTGTCATCAGTGGTGGTTATATCCTTTAAGGAATTGGAATCTTGACATTTGAATTTCCTTAACCTTCTTCGGGCCTCTGATTATTTAACTGATTATTCTTCCAAATTCATTTTAACGATTTCTATAAATGCACTGTATCTCTCATGGAGCTTATGAAACTGGAAACAGGTCCAAATGTATCTTCTTAATCAGCTTCAGGATAGTTGACAATACCTTGTAACACCCAAACAATGACCAGCATCTTATTTTCTAGATGGTCATTACAAGTCTGGTTTTCTTGAAAATGAAAAAGTCTTCAAATGTAGGAGTGATAAGATAATCCAAATTCACAACATGAGTTAATACTTGACAACATGCACATTCGTGAATGAAAACATTGATGAGCAATAATGAAAGAAAATCTGTCGCTTAAGTTTTTCTTCCAGTAACTTTTGAAGCTTTAAACCATGTTCTCCCCAAATCTTATTCACTTGGACAATGTCCTTCTGAATAGAAAATCACAATTGGACAGCAAAGTTGCCATATTTATGGGTGCAAATTTCAGACAAATACCGAAAAAGCAAGAGATGTTCTTTCCACCATAACTTAAAAGAAATCTGTCACCATTGTATCTGGAGCAACATATCTCATAACAGCAAGGGCTGCATATTAGCCACTTAAGTAGCAAACGTATCCATTAAGTGCTTCACTGCTAATTAGATCTTCTGTCCAATATGCATTTCTAGGGTTTGCAGACATGGAGTAGTCGTCAAGTGTAAGGTGCTATGCTTTATTTGCAAACTACTTTGCAACAGTATAAATTAATGGAATCAAATAAAATATATCAACCAGCCATCTGGATGATAGTTTTCTGCAACTTCATTGAGGAATTATAGATCCCAATCTGTTTTGTGATATGGCACCCATTTTATAAGTTATCTAATATCTTCCATAGATCTGCATAATAGACTGTGTTTTTAAACTCTGCTTTCTGCCATTCGATTGATCACTTGTTTTCTAGCATCATCATCCACCATGATGGCTAAAGTGAATTTTTATTGGGCACACTCTTTGCCCTTTTGAAGTCTTGTGAACTGCTACATGCCCAAACTGTATTCGTGATGGACTTTCCTGAATAATTCAACTCTGAACTCTCTATGGGATTTACCAAATAATTTCCCCAGCTTGGTAGTCAATCAGACAGATCTTGAAACAGATACTGAACTAATGTTATTTGTTCAAAAGATAACTGCTCCAGAAGACCATGATCATTACTGCTTACTCACTATTCACTAACAATCAATTGTCTCTTATTGCTTCCAACCTAGATGGTCATGAGCCACCAAAACAAGGCTCTTCCCAAGTTAACTATCTGTTCTGTTGATGGATAAACATTAATATTTGGGCTACTGCTGTGTTCCAATCTTGTAGCTTGACGTTCATGAAATTCTGAACTTGTCAAACAGGAAAGAGTCAATCCCAGTACCTCTCTTGCTTGCAAAGAAATTGCAAGATGTCTAGCATATTCATTTGATTCACAATAATGTATTTCAATTCCTGAAATTGCAAGATCATGCACTATCCCTAGGCATCACCTAGAGGCTAGAAAGCATGTATCAGACTGGAAATTTTCAGCCAACTCAGAATTCAAGCTCCTATGCCACTTTTCCAAAGAAAGTGTGTTCCTTGATAAACCTGATCTGCATATCTATCCATCAATGTGACCAACTTTAATTTTCAAAATATTGGATGATATCTTGACAAAACTATGAGAATCTGATAAGAGATTTAAAAAGGGAGATTTCCTTTCAAGATAATAGACTGAGATTACTAAAGTCAAAGATTGTTTTGAGAGTAGACTGTTATGTATATGTGTCATATTGTACTGAAATTATCTGATAAGTCAATATGAGAAAATGTCCCGATAAAACTGAAGTGCTGCTAGCAAAACTTCCAGATTCAATTTTGATTCCCATGAATTGCATTAGTGTGCTTAGCTTAAAAGGGATTATGAATGGATGATTTTTTCAAGGAATAAAGTATTATATAAAAGAAAGACACCTTTGGATTTCTATGCCATTACAGAGAATAATTCTTTGCCAAAAATAGTTTTTCAACCCCTAAAAGTTGTTTGGAGAATTCTCCAACAGTCTTGTACACTCATTTTCCTGTCTCCTGATCCAAGAAAATGGATGTAAGCTTGATTGGATCTTGGAAGTCAGTTCACATATTCAATTATGAGAACTATGGAAAGAAAATCACACATATTTCATGAGAATCACTAATGGCTTCCAAAAGAGCACCAATTTGCAAAAATTTCATGTTTAGGTTTCAACTGAATCTACAATTTCTGGATGAGCATATGTTGAATTCCTTGAGTTGTCTTGGTACATCTAACTCATATTGATGGTTGGTATGTTTTATGGCAAGCAATATATAACATTTTAGTTTCATAATCAGGATCTACCAGCACTGAAGGCTGTTTCTTAGGCATAAAATTGGTTCAAATGATACTTTTCAGCAGAAAACCTGTCAATTCTTGTCCAAAGAACAGAAAATTCAAATGTTATCCTCAGTGAAATATAGATAGATTGAATCACCCAAATGACATTTTACAGTTTGTTATAAAGTTATAATTCATGAATGAAGATTTTGTGTAGTTTCAATGATCAGTACCATAAGCAATCCCATGTAGTCATGTAGAAATTTCTTCAAGTTGGACATGTAGTGGATTTCATGAATAGAAATATGGAAACAGTTCTACCAAACCAATCTCTCAGTAAGTACATTTAACAGAGGAGATAGAAAAGGAGAAGAATTTGGACAAATAGAAACTCTTATGAAACCTTTAAAGGGGCTTTCATTAAAATTGTCACTCTACAAAGGATTTCCAAACTTCTTCATAATCCTATCATGAAACCCAAAAGAGAAAATATGATCTGTAAGTTGAATAAATAAACAAAGAATTCAAAAAAGAAACAAAACACAGTTTTTGTATAAGGAAAATGCTTTCCCACCTTGCCATAAAATTATAACAGAACTTGTGCATAACAATAATCTCCACCAGATAAATTTTTCAAGCTGAGATGTACAAGGAATTTGTCAATATTATAAAGGTCATTTCATTCAATACTACAGAAATTTCTAAGCCATCAAAGCCAAAAGATCTCGAACAAATATGGCTATCAGCTGATGTTTAACCACTCTTATGAATATTTCAACAATAACTTCAGAAATTATCAGTCTCAAAGAAGCTTCCTGCTAGTTTTGGTTGATTATAATCACATATTACATAGCTAATGGTTTCTCCATGAGCCTTCCAATGCAGTCAAGGGTAGGGAAGCAACACATCACAACACTCTTCTACAGGGTTTACACATGCCTTATAATGCCCCACAAACTGAAATAAGGGACTCTACACTTATTCCAAATATCAGAGAACAAAATACCAAAACTACTCACTGAATGAGGTTCTTATAAACTGCAATTTCATACCACAGTTAGGGACCTCTCACATCCATGCTTGCTGTCTTGTATCAGACTTAGGACATCCTCACAACCTATTTATTTACTAATTTAAAACAGCAAGGAAGTATTTCTCATACACTCTGAAACAAATTAATATTGGTTGACAATTCATAGGCAAGATATTTAGTAAACATGTTGATTTTCATTATCATTGACAACAGAATTTAAATCAAATTCTCACGAGGAAATATGGACAGCATTTCCCCTTGTGAAACAGATTTACAACAAATTAAAACTTCATCTGACAGCAGTGGTTTGTAAGGTCCCCTTTCATCTCTTCTAGCTTTTGGTTAGACCACGCTAAATCATTCTCCACCAAATTCCTCTCTTCACTTCTAGAACTCTTGCAGATCTTTATCTACAACAATCCATCCTCCAATTTTGTCTCTTCTGCTTCCCTCTACTATAGAAAATAAATCCCTTTATCTCCTATCACTTACAACATACCCCAATGTTTCCTTAATTGGGAACCCTCCTTTGCATAGAAATCCTGATTTAATTGTTCACCATACGATGTTTTCACTATTACTTTATACTTCTCCCGGCATAAACTTGATGTCTATTTTATATAAGTTTATCAAGTGAGAAACCTAATAGAAAAGAATCTACCTAATGAAAATGAAATTAAATCTAATGATAGAACCTTCCTTAATCAGGTATATGCATATTGATTAATATGCTTTCTTTGATTATAATAGGTAATTCGAAATTTGATTGCTTTAAAAAAGTTGCCTTCTTGGAATTAATGTTGGTTATTGGATATAGGTGCAAAATTAGGTTTTCGTGCAAATTAGGGAGTTGAACTTCTTGGATGTGAATTTGAGTCATAGAGTAGGGAGGCCATGCTGAAGTGATGGGCTATTAATGACTACAACAACAAAAATTTCTGGAGAAGCCTAAGAACCTTGAATGGAGGAAAATTGGGTTCTTGAGATTGAAGTAGGAGTTGCTCATTGATAGAAAGCATGCAAGTGGAGAAGGTATGTGATGTCCCCATCCTAGTCAGCGCAGCTGGTGACGAGGTTAGCCTATTATTTCGATCCTCGTAGGCTGACAGGAGTGTGCAGAGGATCATCTGGGGCAGTTACTCAGTGTTTGGTAGCTCCAGTATTGCAGTTGTTTCAGGTTGGGCCTTCGCAGAATCTTCCAGAGTGCGTTTTTAGGAACTTTCTATTTTTAGAAAGTTAGGTTAGGCGGAAGCTACTATTTTTGGCAGGGCACCTGGTTCAACTATTCAGCTCAGAGTCGACCCAGTTCTTCAGTTGGATGATCAGACGGAGAAATAAGGAGTATTTTGGTGATTAATGAATATTTAATATTTTGACTTTATATTAAAGTCACTTTATTAAAATATTTAAATATTTAATTAATTGGCCTATTATAAAGTATTTATTATACTTTAGAATAAAGTATTAATTTATGACATAATGAATATTTATTATTCATTAAAATAAGACGCCAATTATTAAATGGTATTCTCCTAAGTATTAAAGGCGAATTAAATCATTTTTATTAAATGATTATTTTAAAAGAGCTTTGGGTCGAATTTTCTCAAGAGAGTATATATTTTCAAGAAAGACAAAATCGAACCATTATGAGATTGCTATTCAACTTTTGTCTTTTTGCTCTGAGCATTGGAGTTTGCAAACCCTAGGGTTTCTGGCAGACAAACGTTTCTGGAGAATGAAAACTCTTCAGGAATTAGGCAGACTGAGACTGTGAAATACCAGTTTAAGCTTGCACTTGGTGATTTCACACAGGGATCACAGATTGGGCTCATTCATTGATTCTGGCAGTGATTTACAGAGTTACTTATCAGTCAATAAAGGCGTCTTTATCAGAGATCATTCATCAGAGTTTTGGCACATTTTCCAAGGAGCCGTACTTCATTAATTGTGTTGCAGCAGGCCGTACTGTTCTGTACCTTCAAGGCCGTACCACCTTCTCAGGGAGAAACGCATTCAATCTTCAGTCTTTACAGAGGGTTTCACAGCGCCTTGGTCATCTGGAGCTTTTGCAACGTTTTCAGTGGACGGAGAAGCATTCAATCATTCAGCCGTACTATTTCATTATTGCTGCTGGCGCCTGTAAGAAGAAAATCAGGTTCCTTAGAAATAAATTTGTATTTCATTCATATGTTGTTATTTGCCTTTGTAAACAATCTGGAAGTGAAATAAATTGATGCGCCTATCCTTTCTGAGCATTCTCAAAGCTTATTTGGAGCCTATTTATTTATTATGAATTTTTTAGCAATTTCTTAGAAAATCGCAGCTTTCATTATTTGTCTGAAAATCCATCAAAACACAAAAAAATCAAAAACTTGCAAAAACAAAACAATATCAGTCTGGGTTTCGGGTTGAGAACCACCAGGGTTCTTACAAGGTAGGACTTTTGGAAGTCATGATTACCAAATCTATGGGATTTGGTGAGTCAAATCTAGAGTATGGAACTACCCTTCCTACTCACTAACAGTACTTGGGTAACTTGAAAGCATGCCATGGACCTTAAATCCTTGACATAACTCGAGTAAATGGGCATGGGTATGTCTAACACTAGTTACTCTCTAGGGTTGCATTCAATTTGAGTAGATGCAATTGTTGTGGCCCATAGATTTCATGATGTTATTGATGCCCTAGGAATATATACCCATGTATGGTATTGATAAAGTGTTGGAAATCATTTTTTTTTGTTAGATGTCAATACAATTCAATGTTATGTTTTAGTTTTCCTATTATTTGCATGTATTTCATAGTTTTCCTAATTGAGTTGTGAGATTTTGACTAGTTATTTGTAATTCATCTAAGTTTCATAAATCAATATTTGGCATTTCATCATAAATCTATAGCATTGGAATCTAAGAGACTTCATATATATTTAACCTACACATGCAATATGGTGGTTGTGTATATGTGTTTTGGTGATTGGCTTATCTTTGGGAAATAGTGCCATCTTGAGCATTTGGTTGTGTGAGAACTAGTTAAGTTTAGTTTGGTTTGAGTGTTGGTTTGTCTACTCTATGGAATCTATTATTCCTCTCAAGATCACCCAAGCTCATTATAAATTATTTTCCCTCTTTGTCTTTTGCATTTTCTTTGGAACCTAATTAGGTTAAAGATAAATTTATAATTAATTTAGAAATTAAAGTAGTTAGGATTTTAAATTTTGGAGCTTGCATTGCATGTAATCATCAATGTGTAAACCTGAGCCTACTTTTCATTATCTTGTGTTGGTTAAAACTATGCATGATTAAAGTGGTTTATGTTAATTAAATAATATTAAATCACAAATATTTCTAAAAGTTAGCATAAACCTATCAATTTCACAATTGGAATTATGCCTTGGAATCATATTTTCCTTGGCTGACACTTTAGGTGCCTTGAAGGGAACAATAAACATAAACCTCTAGGTTACCCATGCATGTCTAGAATAGGTGATATAAGACTGAGGAAGAGCAATTCCCTTTCAAGTGAGGACAATTTTTTCCCACTAAGTTGGTGTGTCAAAACTCACATCACCAAAATGCCACTAGAAAGAGAGCTCTATTATAGAACCTAGTATAATCATTGCAAAGCTAAGATCTATGAAGGGTGATTTTGAACTTTTATATATTACTCAACATAGGAAGCCAAGATTAGACAAATGATAACCCAAACCATGACCTATTCAATTTGTTAATCTTTGAGAGTTGTTATTGTTCCCTTTGTCAACCCCTTTTCCATTCCCCCACCTCCATCAACGATTGCACCTGTTGCATGGCTAGTTGGAAAATGTCCTTTAAACATTACAAGCCTTGCTCATGACTTGCCTAAAATTCTAAAAGATTTCTCCACAATATAAACATGATGAGATTAGGTTATTAAAGAAACACATTCAAGCTTTCAAATTTTCCATGGTATGCGTTCAAGTAGAACATGAAGATGTATCCTATTGAATGTTCCCATTTATCTCAAATGAGTTCACTTATGATTGATATATCAGTCTCCTATAAAGTTTCATAACTTATTGAACTCTACTTGAAACTGCTTTTAGTAATCATTTTCAACTACACGATTTGAGAATTATGTATCAACAATTTGCCTCAACCCATAGAGAACTCAACGAGTCCATGAGATATCCAACACCTAGTTCCATAAGCTATACAACAAGTTGGTAGTATATGTGCCAATAGTCACAACTACTTTACAAATGTATCTTAGAGCTTTGGACTTGTTGAAAACCATGTTTATGAGGAAAGCTCTTATAATAACAACCTTGATTAAATCTTATAATGAAGCTATGATAGTGGAACAACAACTAATGCATCAAGGCTTTGTTTTAAGGTCTTTTCCTTCATTTGGAAAGCCTAGTGCTTATAATCAAATACCATTAGTTAATCAATCTCTCATCCAACAAACACCAATGTTAAATCTAGTATTAGGTGCTCTACCCTAATTAGAATCATATCTTGAATGCAAACCCATTAAGTAGTAAGTTAAGCTAATAATCAACCAATCATCCATGTGTTCCTAAACAGTCGTGTATCTATTGTCACCACCACTAATCAACCCAAATAAATTCATTCTACTTCAATTCCTAAATTAGACAACATACAGAGGATGGTACATAAGTTGTGCAATGACATGCTCAACCTATAGAGACATGTCTCCCAAAATCATAGTTTAATAATAATCAAGGGATAAATTTTAATTTCTAGAGAACAAATAGAGTCTAGACAATACAATACTCAACCCACTAGTGAAAATACTACTCGTACAAATAATTCAAATTAGTCCAATACCAATCTACAAGCATCACTCAATGTAGCCAACTTAGCCTTACCTAACTAGTGCAAGATTCATTCCACTACACAACTCAGGGAAATAGATTGTCCCAAATTTAGCTTGGAGTTACACAGTCTAGAAAGAAATGGAAAAATTAGAGTTGGTCTTGACTAATGAAAATAGTAATAATAATATTGGTAGGAATCTTGGAACTACTTTGGTATTAGAAAGATGAGCTTCCTAGGGAAATGATAATGAACCCAAAGATGGTTTGAAAGAAGTCCAAGCATATCAATAGTTCTAGAGGACAATACCTATGCTCTTCAAAGAAAAGGTAAACAACTGTTGACTTCTTCTACTCCAAATAACATCTTCACTCCTCTAGAATTGAACACTAGTAATAACCTAGTTCTTCGAAAGGTACCCAATCAATTAGCACAACCACAAGTTAATTTTCCTCCTCAAAAGTCAAAACCAAAATTTTCTCAAACAAAGGAAATTTGATTACAATATTATTGAAGATCTAAACAAGATCAAGGAAAATATTTCTCTATTTGATTTCACTTAGCGAACAAAATACAAGGAATTATTATTCAAAACCTTTCTCTTCAAAATAAAAGGGAAACTAATAAGGTTGCTAATGCTAATGTATCTTTGTATAAAGAAAAAGTTGAAGATACTTTGTTTCTATTGATAGTTCAAATATTTGGTAAGAGCTTACACAACTATCTTGTTGATCCATACTTGTTTCCACCAAGAAACCTCCAAACTCCCAAACAACTGCCTATCAAGAACTTGACAGCCTAAGGCAACATAAAATCTACCTTTCGTATCAGGGCCCCAAGCCAACATATCCCTCCCAGGAAGAGAACTACAAACACGACTAGCCAAAATCTCAACAAGCTCTTGATGATCTCCAACGACATCACCAGGAAGCCACTCCTACGGATCCTTCCACCTAAACACATTAACCTGAACCAAGGTTTGAAGAGTCTTGAAGTCAGCCACACAACACCGACCAGCATCAATAAAGTGCTGACACAAATTCTGCAAATGGGGGTGAGAGGACAGGATGGGCGGGTGACCATCCCAAGAATCATACCAAAAGAGAGCATCCTGATCACCATTACAAATCCAAAAAAGCCCTTGCTTGACCAGCTTAGCACCCCTTTTGAGGGTACTCCAAATCATAGAACCCTTCCCCTCCAAACTAAAGCAAGCAACATCAACACTCTCAACAACACCCAAATATTTAGAAGTAAGAATCCTTTCCCATAACTGATGCTGCTGAGAACACCACCGCTAATACAATTTAGTTGCCAGAGCTTTCCCATTAAGATTAGTCCGATGCAAACCCAGCCCACCTTCCTACTTTGGCCTACAAATGGATTCCCACTTAACCAAGCTCCACTTCCTATCGAGAAGATTACTAGACCAAAGGAACCTTTGAGACAAGCTCTCAAATTCTTTAATAAAGCTAGAAGGTGCAAAAAGGACGAAGCACCTGTACAGAGGAAGAGCCTGCACCGCAGACTTTAAAAGTATCACTCTCCCTGCAGAAGAAAGCCACTTGCAAGTCCAATGACTGAAAAAATTTCGGAACTTCTCAATAATTCCCTGCCAAAACAATTTAGGAAGTGAGCGAATAGCAAGAAAAATACCAAGATAAACAAAGGGAAGAGTACCAATCTGAAAACGAAGGATGCCAACAATACTCCTTTGAATACTGCTAGGAGTATTAAAGAAATAGATAGAAGCCTTCCCCTCATTAATGCATTGACTGGAAGAAGCCAAATAACTATCCAGCATTGCATGCCATCTAATAGCCTCCTCAACTTTGGCCCTTCCCATCAGAGCTGTATCATCCACAAACTGAAGATGGGACTGTGGGGGAATATCATTTCCCCAACTCCAGCCTTGGATCAAACCTCTTTCCACCCAAGATCTAATAAACCTCCTCAAGCCCTCAGCCAATAAGATGAACAAGTAGGGCGACAGAGGATCTCCTTGTTTGAGTCCTGAGAAGCACCAAACAAATCCGTCAGCTCACCATTAATCAACACCGAAAAGGAAGAAGAGGTGACACAACTCTTGACCCACTCAATCCAGTCACTAGCAAATCCAAACGCTCCTAGGATCTTGAATAAAAAGGCCATTTAACATGGTCATAAGCTTTAGGCATGTCCAACTTGTTGGCGTAACAACTAACACCTCTGGAGTGCAAATTGGTATGGACAACTATGCACACTGCGTAATGAGTGCTCTTCAAATTAGGAGGGGAAGCTCCCTTGTATTGCTGAAATGCGTGCAAAAGAAAAGTAATCTAAGTCCTATCTTTTTGTTCTCAGCTAAAAGAGGCACAAGGTTAAGAAAAACCACGAACGTTGCAGCTAAGGATTTTCTAGTTTCGCAGATCACTAACTACAACTAAACTAAAGCTTTTAATCTATCCAGTCTCCTCAAGTAAACAGAGCATGGGGAAATAGAGTAGGAATGTTCTATACGATGAACTTCAAGTACAGATTCACAACATGAAGGCAAGGTGGCACAACTATTTGCTTGGCTGGGAAGAAGTTTATTAACACACATCAAACGATAAGCTTTAGGTACAGATTTACAACTTTAAGGCAAGGTGGCACATCTATTTGCATCATCTGAATAGGCTTATTAGAAACAAAACATATAGGATAGCCAACTAGGACAGTAAATTGCATAGGCGAAACACGCATAAAATCCACGAACAAACTAGCCACTATATCTAACTAAGATGAGCATTCACCATAATAATAACATGAAACCCGAGTGGCATAACAATTCATCATCATAGCAAAAACTCGTGAATAGATACAAAATCAGCAATATTATAGGCAAGGTGGGCACAACATATATTACTTTCTCGTGCAAAAGTTCATTACAAATGAGCAAAGAGCTCTTATTTATAGACATCAAAAGGTGTAGGGAACCCTAAAATCACCTTGAGTCAACTACAGTCTTGCAAGCATGCAAGATTTTATTGCTAAACCCTAATAAAGGAAACTATACAGTTAACTGCAAAGCTACCATCAGTTAACCGAAACAAGGCTAATCTAAATGAACATGTGCAAGCATGCACGTCCTTATTGAAATGAAAACTAGGTGAAAACTCCAACTGTACATTGATGATTCCAAGACAGATGTAGCATGATATGTGGAACAACAAGTTAACTCGAAAAGAAGCATCGAGTTAACTGCTGTGTTTAATGTCTATCTTGAAAAGGTGGGACGTCCTAATCTGGAGTTCACTGGCCACGAGGTTGTTGACTACATCACCATCTGAAGGTCGTCACATGTCTCAACTGTCAATTCACTGCTTGTCAGCAACTCAAGAAATCCTGGAAATCTCTGCACACTTAAACTGGCATTTCACTGACTGGTAACTCTGGCAGCTCCGTAATTGAAGTGATTGCCACTATTTCTTCTACATCTTGACGCTTTTGACGCTTCTCACGTTTTTTTCACGTTTTTCTCAATGGAAGAGTGTTGCATGATGAAACTGCGAACCCTTTGATTGTGAGAAATGCAAACAAACTTGCTACACATGCTGAATTCCAACGGTATCAACCCCCTAAACCAGCCTTGGAAGACAATTAGCTATACGAGGCATGAAACCATGTAGACTTGAGTGACTACGCCTGTCAACCCTCCGGATGTGCTTGATACAAATCAGTGTCATCTTTTCTGATGAAATCATGAATTAAGACTGACTTGGTCTTGAATTCAGTCTATGTGAATTGCATTCTGAAAAAATCGCCTGTTGACTGTAAACACGGCTATGTTTTGACAACTTTCTCTTGAAAGCTAAAATGACTCTTGATGAGGCTAAAAATACCCTGTCGAAGGGCAATTTTCACGAAAAATTATGAGACGTGGGTTTTGTGTAGAAAATTAAGACAACCCACAACGTCAAAATTGGGAAAAAACGCCGTTTAGCTTGACATGCAAGAGCTTTTTCGAAAAAAGCAATTGGGGGTAGCAGGGGCTGCAACTATTTTTTCGAGAAAATTTGAAATATGGGTTTTGTCCAGAAGATGATTCTAAGACAACCCACAACGTTAGATTTGAAAAATATCGACTTCTACTCCACCATGCAAAGGAATTTCAGTTGAGAAAATCAAAGCTTTGAGAATTGAAGCTCTGAAGCAAATTTTCCTGAAAAATTCTAACACATGGGTTTTGTAGAGGAAGTTGTGCACAACCAACCCAGATGATCAGATTTGTCAAAAGTCGTCGAATCTTGGACATGCGAAGAAAACCTAAGATGAGAATAGAAGAATTTAAGACAAAAGATAGAAGTTTTTATGCTTTGCTTCTGCTAAAATCGCCATCTTGTCTGAAGTTTGCTAATTATTCTAGACTTGTACCTACAAGGAAATCTGAAAATAATATCTGTGATGCCTTCAAATGTTGATTGCTGAAAAATTTTCACTTAAATGAGAAAATTCGCTTGCTCTTCAACTGCTGTGAGAGAAAAAGGATGCCATCTTGAAATAAATTCGTAGCTTAATGGCACCAATTGCAAGAATAAACCTTGATTTCAAAAGAAATCACTTGATTGGACCCCACTTTGTTCAACTGTCATCGACTCGGAGTCCTGAAAAATTAAAATATTAAAATATTCAGTTCACCCTTACAAGTGAATTTGCAAATGAACATCAAGAAGGGTGCCAATATTAAAATATTGAGCAAAATCGCCCCATTAAAGCTGGCATGCAAAGACTGAAAATTTAATATTATTTTAATGAGTTAACTGAAATCTCTGCATCCGGGTGCGCTCAAAGAACTTTATTGATTCCGAAAAGTCCAAATTTGACTCCCTAGGCATCCCCTAGCAACAATTGAGATTTTTGCTAACTTCCTACTTTGTAGCTCACTGAAAAGTCACGATTGCCTTTGTTGAGCTCTGATTTCTGAAAGCTTGATTGATGCTGTGATTGAGCTGAGATATCCATTGTGAAGCCAACAAAACAAAGATGAAATGTCTGCTAGGAGCTGCAATTGCTAAAAAGCATGTCTGATGCCTCAAAAAATTAGTCACCCTTGATTAAATTGATGCAAGGTCTCTAGACTTGTCATTTCTCTATTTTTCCATTTAATGCTTCAAATTGTTGTTGCCGGTGAACGATGGCTCCTGCCGACTGGGTGATGGATCCATCGCGTAGCTAGAAGAATTCCGCAAAAAACGACTGTATGTAAGGCATTTGAAAGTTGAGTTAAGGACCCCAAAAGCAAGGGCGCCCCTAGCCTGCAATAATGCAATTACCATTTTAAGAATGATTTTGCAACTTGCAACTTTCAACACGAATGCTCTACTTTGACCCCTGACACCGGGAGCTGGAGTGCTTCGATGTGCGCACCGTTGATCTCATTGCGAAGCTGGTACAACTTAGAAAAGATGTTCTTGGGAGTGACGAAGCGAGAAAACTACTTCTAAGACCTCCAGGAGAAGGGCGCCTTTTTAGAGGGAGTGTAATTTCCATACTTCGCCATTTTTCTGCTTGTTTACATTCTTCAATAATTTCCATCGATCCTTCATTCATGGGTGTTTGACAAATCTTGAGGGTTGACGGCTGGATTCACTAAATAGCTAGGAGGATTCCACACAAGTCTCGTGAAGACGACGATTGCTAAAAACCCCATCTAGCTGGCCAAAAAACTGGGCGCCCTTGGCCTATAGAGGTATAGGTTGACATTTTCATGTTTATCCACCCTCTGTTTTACGTGCTCACTGGAACTACTGCCACGGTCACCCAGCATATCTAACAATCTTGCGAATAGGTACATCGCGGAGTTGGGCTGAATCAAAAAAGATTCCCTGGAAATGAAAACTGCAAATTCAAACATCTGAGGAGTCTAATTCAAGGGCGGCCCTGGGCTATAGGGGCACAAAAACTGAAATTTGACAGTCCTCTTTGATGTGTAACCTCTTCGTACCTTCTGCTTCAGCCTTCGATAGCCGAAGTTCTGCAACTCAGATGATCTCGCTTGATAGCTTGCCGGAAAGCTGACTGAATTCCAAAGAGATTGAATGTATTGGCAACCAAAAAGCACTGAATCTGAACCTCCAAAATGAAGGGCGCCCCTAGGCTACAAGGGCGCAGATTTGCTTTCTGCTAGATATTTTCTTCCATTTCACACTCTGCAAACACCATTTGGCTGCCGAGTTGACCACGTAGAAGCATTACTGCTACTAATGTGTGTATGTGACTGTATTTCACCACTTTCACATGTATGGACACTGTAAAGGTGATTTGCACGTTGATTGCGCAAGCGTCTCCCATGTTACAAAGTGAAGTGTTCCAGACTTAGAATATTTTTGCACTTTTCGCCATTTGAAAATCCCCTCTGCCATGAAGCATCTCTTTTAGCATCTTTCATCATAGAATGTTTTGCTTTGAGTTTTAGGCTTAGATTTTGATACCTGGTATTGGCCAACTGCCATTGACAATCTTAGAAATCCTAGCTTTCCTCCTGAAAAAGTGAAATCTACCCAGTAGCCTTAAATTGACTTTTAACTGAAACTGACTTCACCATTGTGATCGTGATGTGAAATAAGCCAATCAAAATTAATTTTTGACAATTCTGACAAGTTTCTATTTTTAGGGTTTCATGACTTGAAATAGGGGTGCAGAAACCCTGATTTTCAAATTTTCCCAAATTTCACTAGTATCTTCCCGAAACCAAACTAACTCAAAATACATACTTGATTTGCCCAAAAACTGTGTTTTGACATCATTTTAACAAGGTTTAGACTCTTTTAAGCAAAATGCCTTAATGAAGCAAAATTTTTGGTTTGGGTACAACACAACTTAATAAACATAACTTTTTCCTTGTAACGAGCCATAGAATGAATGGTCTTAGCAGCAATAATGACACCATCCATAATCTACCTACCACCAACAAAACCCCCTTGCTCCTCAAAAATTAACCTACTTAGCCAAGGTTTCATCCGCTCAACAATCAACTTTGTAATTATCTTGTACACCACATTACATAACACAATTGGCCTAAAGAGATCTAGAGTATTAGCCCCATCCTTCTTTGGTATGAGAGCAAGGAAGGTAGAATTCATGGATTTCAACATTTGCTTATTCATGTAGGATTCCTGAACAACCGACAAAAGATCCATCTTAATCACTTCCCAGAATTCCTGAAAGAACTCAACCAAGAACCCATCAGGCCTAGGAGCTTTAGCCTTTCTCATCTGGAACACAACATTCTCAAGCTCCAACAAAGAAATAGGAATAAGTAAAGATTCATTGATTTCACTGGTGACCAAAGGTGGTATGCTATCCAAAATCATAGCTTCTGCCTCTTCTGCTGGAGGGGAATCCTCAAAGAATAAAGCATAAAAGAAGTAAACTGCCTCAATCGAAATAGAAGTAGAGGAGGAAAGAGTCTCCCCATTCGAAGAAAAGAGAGAGGAAATAACATTACCTTGTCTTCTATCCTTGACAAAATTGTGAAAGAAGTATTATGATCTCCCACTTGGAGCCATTCAATTCTAGACTTCTGTTTCCAAAAAATTTCTTCTCTTAATTCCCACTCCTCAACTTCCTTAACTGCAGCAACTTCTGAAAGACCAAGCTCCTTAGTGAGGTCCTGATCTCAAATCTGTCTAGTAATCAAGTCCAAGCGAAACTGAGCATCCTTCTTTGCTTGAAACACATTACCAAATTGCTGCCTATTCCAACACTTCAATCTATACTTCACATACTACAACCTCTTGGAGAAAGAGTACATAGCAGTACCATGTGTCGGCTTCCCAAGATTCCACCAGCCAGGAATCAAATCATGAAGAGATTCATCTCTAAGCCACATAAGCTGGAACTTAAAAGACTAATTTCTACAGCATCGAGGTAACTTAGTAGTGAGTTTGATCAGCCAATGATCAAAACCCCTCCCATCCAGAATCTTAGAGCTAATCAACCACTTGCCTCCCACCCAAAAAATGGACACTAGGAATCTATTCAGGCACTCAGATATAGCAGCTACCCCACACCTATTATTCCAGGTAAAGACCCCATTAACAGGCTTGATGTCAATCAAATTCAAAAGAGCAATATTATCCTATAAGAGAATTGAAGAAGGATCCAGGCGAGCACAACCTCCCCTCTTCTCCTCCAGAGAAGTAACAACATTAAAATACCCTGCCAAAATCCAAGGTAGATAAGGGTCCAAAGATCTCACATATCTAACATAGCCCCACAACAAAACCTTTCCCTACAAATCAGTCGGAGCATAGATGTTAGAGAAAAGAACTCTCTCTCTAGACTCACGATGAAAAGCAACACAAGAAATCAGCCTTTGCACAAGAACCACCAAATTGGACTAACTTTACATGGGTCCCATAAACAAGCCACCTCACCAGAGCTGCCAAACGCCCCAACACATTGACACTACCCACGCCCCCAAATCTTCAAAGCCATGCTCAACATACTATCAACATATAACTTAGTTTCCTGAAGGAAAACCACACTAGGAGAATGAATCCGAACCAAATCCCAAATAGCCTTTTGTCTAGGGATGCTATTCATACCCCTCACATTCCAAGAAAGCACTATCATCATTGAGGTTGGGAGAAGTGAGCATCAATAGTCTTCACTGAACCCGACTCCACCAATGTCTCGCCAATTAGCTTAACCTTTTCCTGATCCTTTTTTCTACCAACCTTAAGAGGTTTCTCAAACACCCCTGTCTTAGATGTTTTATGTTGCAAACCCAAAGTAGGGGAGGAAGACTTATTTTTACCTACACCAAAAGCACCGTTCTCCACAGAGAGAACCCCACCAGCACCAGGGGAGCCACCAGAAGCCTCCGGTGCCAAACCAATTGTACTCTGAACAAGGGCTGAAGGAGGCAAGTCAGTATCCATTTGTGAACCCTGAACACCAAGCTGAACTAAACTGGGGATCACAGAAGGCTGATCCCCACTACCATCCTTTTCCAAAGAACCAATTGTCGCCTACAATTCAACTTGAAACCCTTCCTCTTGAACTAAATCCTCCAAAGTCTCAAATCTGTTAAAAGTCTCCCCCTCCTGCCTATCCTTGAGGGATCTCTTTTGGCCCCTCCCACGATTACGAGACTTAACCAGAATAAAACCTTCTTTATCAGTTGCCTCCCCCTGCATGGGAGCTTTACCCTTGTTAGTCATCAAATTAGACTGAGGAGCAAAACTTGAACCAGCAGCACTAGAAGCACAGGGACACCTTCGCTGCAGATGATCATATTCACGACACAGTCTACACTTGAAAGGCAATGTCTCATAATCTAACGGTTGAGTCCAGGAACAAGAACCAACCATCATGTCAATTGAATCCGACAGTGGGTGACTCAAGTCAATTTCAACACATACCCGTGCATAAGAAAAAATCCTCTTATTTAAAGTTTGCTATGAGGGCTCGATGGGTTTCCCTAGCAACAAGGAAATTGACTGCAATATGTCACTTCTCCGACATTCAAGCAACAGTCGAGGGAGATGAACCCAAATAGGAACCCTAGAAGGTAACTCCACCGAATTAAAGCCAACATGCCAAGGCTTTATAAAGAGGCCCACATGATTATAGAAGTATGAACCTCCTTCAAAGGCCCTATTCTGATTAGAAATACGTGAAAATTCTACGATGAAAAAATTATTCGCAACCATCAAAATATCAAAATCTCCTTCTGGGTTCCATGTCTTGCGAATCCAGGTATCAAGGAATGGAAGAGAAACCCACATTCCCATGAACTTGCAAATAAAAAAATGATTATTGTAGTATTCCATGTCTTCATCCACCGACTTCGGTTGGATCACCAGCACCAGACGATCCTCGGCCTGTTCCAGAAATCCATTCACTTTCTGCAGTTTAAAAGCACCATCTTGAGTTGAATTTGAACCAGGAGACAACGGGTTAGAAACCCTCGTTCATCCCCTGACAAAGAGGAGCCACGAGCAGCCTTATCAAGAGGCATATGAGTCGCCATTTCATAGCAAAAAGAGGGACCCTAAGCAGCCGTCCCCTCCACACCAAAACAAAACCAAACCCCACTCCAAACAGGGCACAATATTAAGGAAAGCAGAGAAAAAAGAAAACAACAAACAAAAACAACCCCTCCAGCACCCACGCCAAGAGACTGAAGCCCCCTAGAGTACAAACAAAGCCCCCCTGACCACCCACACCAGAGAAAACAACAAGCAAGAATGAAGAAAATGGACCAGGAAAGAAAACGCTACTCCAAGGAAAACAAAACAGATTTAATCAGGCCACCCTTGGCCTTCCCCCTGCACATGAAATTGACCCCCAATGCCCAGCCATGAGCATGCAAAAAGAAGTAAAATGAACTAGGGCATGGGCGCCCTAGCTCGGCCATGAGCTCCCACAAACACCATTAAAATTTAAGTGATATTAAGGTTTCGAGATAACATTCTGAATACAACATTTTATTGACATACAAATAGTTGATATTCTAGAGACCTATGCAATGTTGCTCAATCAAGATTGGTCTAGGACCCTTAATGGATACATGGCAGCATACTTGTCCCACATGTGGCTTCCTTGGCATGGCCTTGCAAATCAAATTTAGATAGTGAGAGAATCAAAGATAAAAACCTAATAATTGAACATAATAATACCAACAAATTCTTCTATACCAAACCAGAGCTAGGAGTCCATACAATTGAAATTGAAAAGAAACCAAAGTTTGTCCCATTTGTTGAATAGTTCAAACAAAATATGTTTGAGCATCATTTATGGATGCTTAAGTTTGATGGATCAAAATCCAAATAGGGGTTTGGTCTTAGAGTTGAATTGGTTAATCCCAAGGAAAAGTATTATCTTTCAAGTTTTCAATTATATTTTTCCTATACCAATAATGTCATTGAGTATAAAGCCTTGATCCATGGGTTATAGCTTCCTCATAAGAAGGAATTCAAATACATGTCGCTTTTTAAAGACTCTAAACTCTTGCAATTCTAAAGCCAATATTCTTGTAATAATAGGTGCTTTTTAGGTCTCTAGAGTCATGTTTGGAACCTAATTGAGGACTTTGATGCTTTTTATATCTAGGCCATACCTCGAAGAAAGAACTACATAGTGGGCTCCTTCATAATGGCCACAATTACTATAGAGCTAGTGGCCTATTCTAAGTTAAAACAATTTTCAGTGGAGTTGGTTTTCGCCCCATCTATTCTATAGAATGTCAAAAAATTTCTCAAGTACTAAATGATGATCAACACATCATTGATTTCATTGTCAATTCCAATATATTTGAATCCCAAATTATAGTTAAGAAGACTAGGAAGACAAAAATCCAAATGAAGATGTTGCTTTGAATCTCAAAACAAACACTATACCCAAAGAAATGATTTTATTGGAGCAGCTCTATGATATGGATCCTCAAGGCCCTAAAACAAAGTCAATTTCCTCTAGAGGAGGATCATTTGCTATTTGCAATCTTCATGACAAAAGTGACCCTAAGAGTTTCCTCTTAGGAAAAGCTTGCACTAGAAAGGAGAAGTGAATCATTAAAATATTTTAAGATTTTAGTGATGTTATAGCCTATAGTTACAAGAATTTGAAAGTCTATGGTACTTCAATAATCACAAACACTATTCTTCTCAAGCTTGGTTCCAAACCTTTTTGCCAAAGGTAGACCTATAAATCCTCTTCTAGCAATTGATTTTTAAAGAAGTGAATAAAGTTGGTTATCGTTGTTGGGACCTAATTTGAACAAATTATAAAACCTACCTAATACCTTGCCCCTTTTTTTCCCTTGCCTTGTTTTTCCCATTAGTTATACCCAATCTAAGAGATCTTCAATGGTTCCCTTAGTTGAAACTGCTAAAATATCCAAACTTTCCTAAGTAATTTAGTTTCCTAAGTGTTAAGTGTTAAGGTATCAGCACTTTTTGAGGTTCAAGAACCTCTTGAACCTCTGACATAGTTCAAAAAGTGTTGAAAATTCCTACAAAGAATGCAAAGGGTGCATTGTCAATGAGTTCAAGAGTTTTTGAACTTTGCCAACATGGTTCAATGAAGGTTGAAAGCTTTGACAATGGGGCATGAAAGGGATGAAATCTAAACTAGTGTCGGCAAGTTCAAATGATGATGAAAGTTTCGACGAAGTGTGAGAATGAATGAGAAAAAGATGCTAAGATAGGCTTGTTGGCATGTTCAATGGTTTTTGTACTCACCAAAGTGGAAGAATGAAGAGCTAAGAGCAAAGACAAGGGCTGCAACAAGTTCAAAGGTTCCTAAACTTGCTGACATGCTAAAAAAAAAAGTGCTAAAGAGAGAAAAAGCCAAGGAAAAGAAGTAGAAAAGGTTGTCAACAAGTTAAAAATTTCTTGAACTTGCTGACATGGTTCAAAAGAGAACAAAAGTACCAACAGGCAAAGGAACAAAGAATCAAAATGAGGTGAAGACTCAAGGTCGACAAGTTCAAGAGTTCTTGAACTTGTTGATTTTCTAATGAGCTCAATGTTGCTGAAAAACTTTGACATGGATCAGAAAAATAAATTAGAGATAAATTTAATAAAGTTAAACACGAGAAGAGTCAAATGAATTTTACATGCCACTCCTATGTGACACCATGACTACAATAGGTAGTTTCTTAGCTACCAAATTGTCCTTGTACAATCTGAGCCACTCGTTTTTGGGTGGGATTCATCCTAGGCCATGGATTTGATTTCAAACAATGACTGCATTCATTCTCTAGCCACCTAGATGTCCTATTTATTGTGGGTGCCTTATATTGGAAAGTTCATTCTTTTTTCTATAGTTAGTTGCTAAGCCAATGGTCTAGTCTAAAAGTGCCTCATACTTGTTCTAGGGCATCAAATATTTCCATCTTGAGCTATAAGTGCTGAAAATACATTTTGTAACTCACAAGAAGGGTCTTCAATGCACATCTTCATGTAATGGAATGTCTCCATGATAGTTTGTAATGATTTAGGGAAATGTATAGTTGCATCTATGATTTTCTCTCACCACATTTGATAGTGTCATTGTAACAAGAATTAGATGAAAGTAACTTCTAATGCATTGCAATGCTATTGTAATGGTCTTTCCTTTCTTCCATATGGTTTATTAACTTATTACAGTTTTGTGATGGATTATTAAGTATGTCTATTGCATGGAATGTAATCTTTGATTTGCATGTAAATACATATCTAGCTCTATTAATGTTTTACTAAATGTATCTCCTTCCTCCCTGCTATTCATGACTCTGTCGCCCAATGTAGTGGGCACCTATCCATGTTGGTGAAGGATCAAACACTCAACATTTAAACAACCTCTTTGTCTATGTTAGATGTAGAAGTAGATTAGAGTTAGTATATAGTATACATGATATTCATGATTTATTATTGCAAACTAGGGAACAATCTCAAGAAACCCCAAATAGTTGAATGATCAAAGAATCATGTTAAGTATGTCTACACTTTGCCATTGTGTATGAGATGTTAAATGAAATTGTCCATAGAGATTATAATGTTGTTATTATCTATAGGTGCATACGCAAGGTGCTATTACCTTTATAAGAGGTTTTATGCAGCTGTTAGTCTTTGACCTAGTGACAATTATTGGGGTCAAGTGTACATTGGGTATAGGTGTTTTCATTGCAATCAGATTATATATTGATTGATTTAAAATCCTATTTAAGACACCTCTAGAAACACCCTCCTAGATTTAAGTTGAGCCCAAAGTGCAGGAGAGATTATCCACTCTCATCAATTGGCCTTTAACTTCCTCAATCTATTGATGAACCTCTCTTTTACCTTCTTGAAGACACCCCTAGCCTTGAGTCTCTCCTCAATTGACCTTTAACCTCCTCAGTCTATTGATGAACCTATGTTTTACCTTCTTGAAGATGCCCCCTAGCCTTGAAGGTAATATTATGCTCTAGCATCGTGGAGCAACGGTTTCAAGACCCAAAAATTGGCTCAAATCAACTTTCCAATCAAAATCTACATGGGTAGTGAACCTAGCGCCAATGTGTAAGAAGAATAGTGAAATTTTCCTCCACATGGATTTCAAGAATTTAACAAAGCATCAAGAAAGAACAATTACCAATTCATTCCTTAGATCAAGTTTTATAAATAGTGAATGGTTTGTAGATGATGTCTCTATTGGATGGGTACTCAAGGTATTATCAATTCATGGTGGACTATAAAGAAATAATCAATACAAATTTCACCACTAAGTAGGGATCCTTTGCTTATTGCCAAATTATTTTCAATCTTATTAATATAGAAACTATTTTTCAGCATGCCATGGATATTGCCTTCAAAGGCCTTAGTGACAAGTGTGTTATACTTATTTTTTCTTTTGCTTGATAAGTGTGTTATACTTATTATCTACATGGACAATATCACTTTTTTTTCAAGAATCGAGGAGATGGCATAGAAGATTTGGGAGAAGTACTTCAAAGATGCAGAGAACATGATATGTCTTTAAATCCAAAGAAGTGTATCTTTGGACTCACTGAGGGAAAACTTCTTTGTCATGTCATTTCAACAAAGGCATATCTATTGATCCATAATGGATTGTTTCAATCTTGAAAATTCTCCTCCTTGAAGCAAAAAATAGCTTAAATTGTTCTTTAGAAATATTAATTTATGTAATGAAATAACTTGCACAAGAGAATAATATAATACAAACAATGTTGCAAATACTCTATAATAATAAGTCTCTTCAAGGTGGCAAACTCCAAAAGTAAGTCACTTCGAGGGGGTACCTCCAATCGTCTTCAATAAGAACACAATACACGATATGATGATAATAAACTAACCACTACCTCCTATATGTACCATACTTAAGCCATAGATGCCACCAAGGCTGACCTAACTACCTATAGAACACTATAAAAATTACCATATAACTTAATTAAGGGTTAAACTAGCTAGAAGTCAACTACACATCTCCATGCACACTATAGGTTGTGGGCATATCAATTTCATCTAAAAATTTGTATCTAGATTTGTTGAAATAGTGTGGCCCCTAAACAAGATTTTAAAGAAAAATGTTGAGAATGAGAGGACTCTTGCTAGTGTTTTAATTAGTCCTTATTATTCCCAACCTTTTTATATTTACTCGTTTGCTTTGGAGAACTTGATGATTGGAGTTTTAACGCAAAAGAAAGGGAATGGTGACAAAAGGCTAGTAGTATTTGAGTTTGTCCCTTCAAAATGCTAAATTTAGATATTCTATGAGGGATAAAAAGGATTTTTCTTTGATAACAGTAGTGAAGAAATTTAGATAGTAGGACTTTTTAAATGGTCCCAATCCCAACAATGAAGCGATGTTGATGTAGTATGAACTAGAACATAGAGGCAAGTGGATGATTATTCTACAAGAGTTTGACTTGGAATTTCAGCCTTTGAAAATTGTTTGAGGACAAGGGCCTAAGTCAAACCATAGCCAATATTGATCCACAAATATATTGCTAAGAAAACACCATAGAGAAGATTACTAATGATGATTGGTACAAGGATTTGGTATATTATATTCTGAATAACAAATTCCCTGCTAATCTTAATCCTACCTAGAGAAAACCCCTATCTCAAAAGTGTAAATTTATAATAAAATTTGGTGTTTTATACTAGAGGAATGACGAGGGTGTTTATCTTAGGTATCTTAATAAAGAAGAAGCAACAAAATACCTTTGATATTATCATGACAAATATGGTATAGGATATAGGTCTGGCAATGCAACTACTCACCAAATATTAAGAGTTGGGTACTACAGGCCACACATCTTCACAGTCTCTATTTACAAAGAGAAAAATCTGTCTATGCCTTTGCAACTAGTAATTGAAGTTCAACCCTTCACATATGGGGATTATACTTCATCAAATCAATCAATCCAAATTTTGTAGTGAGCAACAAGTTCATTTTGATGGTGAAGGATTACTATACATGATGGAGTGAAGCACAACACTTAGGAATTGTACTACTGAGGTTGTGATCAAGTTTCTAGAAGAATGTGCAATAACCAAGTTTGGGGTTCCTTATGCTCTACAGCTCTAGTATGTGATAAGCACCCTGTTTTCTTTTATTTACAATTTACTAAGTGGGTGTATGAGAACAATGCAATTCTAAAATTTTACCTTATTAACCCCAAGGTAATGTGAGTTTACTAATTAAAATCTTTTGGAAGTAATTAAGAAAGTGTTAGATATGCATCCCCATGATTAGCATAACATTTTGAAATATTCCCTTTGGTTTGATATAGTAAGAATTAACGCTTCTGTAGGAACATCACCCTACCATCTAGTTTATGGGAAGGATTCTATTTTCTTGATAAACCTTAGGATTCTTGCCCCATAATTTACGAAAAAATATATAGGGTCTAATGATAAGAAAAAGGCTCGGATCCTCAACTTACTACAACTAGAAGAGAAAAGAGATACAACCATACAACATTTCAATAAGCACCATGGGGTAGTCAAGAGATTGTTTGATAAAAGAGGCCAAGTCAAAGATTATAGAAATTTTTATCTAATGTTGCTTTGGGATTAAGCTCATTCAAAGAAAGGAAACCATGGTGAGTTTGCCTCTCTTTCGTTGGGTCCCTTTCAAATATTCAAACAATGAGCAAGAGAGAAAATTAAGGAATACAACTCCAATGTGGCACCCAAATACAATTGCATTAGATCATGAATGTGATACCATCCTTCAATATGATTCCAAGTACATGCAAAACTTCAAACAGGACTCCTATAATGTAAAGACTAGGACATGTAAACTTCCGGGTGACCTGCAAGTTTCTCTTTGACATAAAAATCTTCCTTCACATGGGTGCATGGATTGAGGATAAAAATATGCATTCAAAGGTGGCTCATGCAATTTGAAACTCTCCCAAAGCTTATTTCCAAATGTCCTTGAGGTCAATTCCTCAAATTCCTCCTCCTAGGCACTTGCATTGCTAGTCAACAAATTGTGTGTGAAATGAATCTCTCTACACATCTAGGGCACCATTTTGAGAGGGAAAGAATTCAAATTTGAATTTCCAAAATATTTAGAGCCAAACCAAAAATAAATAAAACACATTGTATTTTTGGTTGATGCTGATTGCTCATTTCCCCAAGATGCTTTTGCATCACCTTCCCTAAAGGGTTTTCACTGGTTTTCAACAATGAACAGTCTATAGTAACAACAAAATTGCTTATAACTTATGAGTGTACATTGCACCAAATAAGTGAGGAATAATATTCAGTTTTATCTTACGTATAGGAAGTGTAACCATGAGACAAGGCATGTGCTAGACTCCCTTTAGCAGCCTTTACAATAGATTTCCACAGACGTTTATAAAAATTTGGGTCATCAGCTCAGCTAGCTTTCTTATAACCAGTTGAAGAGCACATTGCTCAGAATTTTGATTCTCCACAACCTTCCAGGAGAGCTGGCATAACTTCAAAGGCAAGAAACAATGCATTTGCACATGATTGATCTTGTCAAGAATCTTGACTATTCATGGAGATCCAGTGCTGAGTGTATTGTGAACCTACAAGAGGATCCCCAATTTTTATTATTAAGACCAATCTTGCTTTCTTCATGCAATCCGAAGGGATACTTGAGACACAGTATTATTGAGTATCAGAGTGCAGTCTCGTAAGAAGACGTAGAATTACAGCCTTCTGAGTACCAGAAGCAATTCCATAGTTCAAAACACCTGAACACTCCTGATGCACTAATTGCTGGAAACTGATCATTAAAGAGATCCTAATATGCAATAAGACCAGAAATTGTAATCCTGACTCCAAACTTGTAGGATTATTTGACACTATATGAATCATTTCAGTAACTAGAAATTACCTCCTAGAGCATATTATATTATTTAGTCAAATTTTCAGACTACATCATGACTTCACTACAAAGTCGACAATTTTATCATCAAGAAATCAAGTTAATCCAACAAGAAAACAATATAGCCAAAAAAATGTACAAATGTTTTTTTTCCTGAAATTAGCTATAACCACCATGCATTCTTAGAGGGTAAAAGCAAGTTTTGACAACAATCTGGCTGATTTTTTGTACTGAATTCTAATATGATGAAAGAATTGGAGAGATTGTTCAAAATCTTAATTTTCTGTCAGCAAGAGAAAGCAACTTCACTACTTCCTGCCATTTTTTTGGAACAATACTCTAGTTGAATTTGTAGATGAAACTAAAATATTTATTTTCAAATTAAAAGGAAATATAACTGGTTGAATCTTGATCCATGTAGAACCTATCAAGCCAGAAGCAAAACAGTTGTTCCTAACAAGCACACATATTTAAAAAACTATAAATTCCCTGCTGTGTTTTGATCAAATAAACAGTCTTCAGGGCAAAAAAAAAATTGCTTTTTAGAAAAAAATATTGATAAATTTAACCAAAAACTTAGACCTGTACTGTTAGTAACCTGGAAACATATTTTCACACACGCAAACCTTCCAAGCAAAAAGCATAACAACTTTTCAAAACAAGCACAAAATACAGAAATCGTACAACACTTTTAGACAATATAGGTAGTCTTAAACCAGAACATTACAGGCATTGTGAGTCCAATTTTAGCTAAATTCACTATACCTTTTACACAGAAACTGCACCTACTCAGACTTTCTTGGCAAAACTAAAATACTTGTTGTCAAGACACATAAATCCACACATTGAAAAACTTTTCAACCAGGAAGTGACGTAATTGTTCCAAACAAACATAAGTGCTGAAATTTGGTCAAAATATAAAACCCTGCAGTGGTTTTGACCCATAAAAGCACTCTTGAATCTTTAAGAAAACTTTGGTTTCGAGTCTAATTTTAGTCCAGTTTGCTGTTTTTTCCGACAAAAATAGAGCTGAAATATTTAATTAAAACTGCAATTGTAATATTTGTCATCAAAAAACATAATCACACATGTAAAAATTAAAACAATCTTTCAAAGGAAGCACAAACACTCACGCTAAGTTAAAATACAAAACTATTGCAGTGTTTTCAGACCAAATAAGCAGTCGCTAGACCAAACTAACACCTTCTAATCAGATTTTGAGTCTGATTTTACCCTAAACCATAGAGTCTCTACCTATTCAAACTTGTCCGCCTAACATAAATAAATTGTTTTCAGAGAACATAATGTCTCACATTTAAGGATCTCTCAAGCAGGAATCAAACTGAATGCTCCACAAAAGCACAAAATATTCAATTTCCCAACAAGGTAACACAATCCTGCAGTGTTTCAGACTAAAAAAGCAATGTCAGAACAAAAAGGAAGTATTTTGGATCCACAGGCATCTGAATCCAATTCTAGTCAATTTCACTCTGTTCTCACCAAAAACTCTAATAATCAAAATTAAAAACTTTCAAACTACAGAGTTCTCTTTGTTTGTGCCAAAACAAAGACCACAATATACACTTCACTAATTTTAGTCCAGTTTTTAACAAAACTCACTTCATTCTTAAGAACTTAAACATATAATACAAAAAATTAACATTCCAAAAGTCCTTAACTATTTCATGCCAAAATAGACACTAATCAGTCAACACAATATACCTCTTCATCCATTTCCTTCCAATTTTAGTTTTTCCAAAATCTCACTTTTGCTGCAACTATAACCCGTAAAACACAATTCCACAATTCTTCAACCCTCTAAGGCAAAAATAAAGTATTATTGACCACAAAATTACACTTCCTTAAACAGTTTGGCACCATTTTAAGCCAAAATAAACAATTCTTGACCACAGAAATACTATTCCTTCACCAGTTTAGACCGATTTAAGCCAAAAATGTTCTGTTTTCAACAATCAAAGCCTCTAACAACACTCCAAAAGTCTTCATCACATTTAGGCCAAACTAAACAAGGATTGACGTCAGAAATTCACCTACTTCACCAGTTAAGCGCCAATTTAAGCCAAAATCACTCTGTTTTTAATAATCAACATATCTAACAACACTTCAAAAATTCTTCAACTCTTCCACACAAAATTAAATCATTGCCAGCCACAAAAATACACTTCCTTCACCAGTTCAGCTCCGATTTAAGCCAAAATCACCCTGTTTTCAATAACCAAACCATCTAAGACAAATAGAGAAAGAGAATACAACACTCCAATTAACACAGTTTAATCCAAAAGATTACTCCAATTAGCACTCCAAAAGTTTTCTACTCTTTACGCCAAAACAAGCTCTAATCATCCATCAAAATATATTATCAATTTACTTCAAATGTAAGCCAAAAACGCACTGCCTTTTCAACCTCAATCTAAGTGTCCAAACTCTTTCCAGCCAAATACAAAAGCACTAATCATCCATCAAAACATATTTCTTCATCCATTTACTTCCAAATTTAGCAAATACACGTTGCGCTTTAAAAATCGGTCCTAAATACCATGCATCAGAAGTATTCAAACTCTTGCAAACCAAAATAAACATTAATCATCCTTCACAACATACAAATTCATCAATTTAATTCCACTATTAAGCAAAAAAAACACTATTTTTTCAGCATCAAACCAAAATAAACACTAATAATCCCTCACGACAAACTAATTCAACAATTCACTTCCAATTCGGCCAAAAGACTCTGTTTACAAGCATAAATCCAAATTACATATCAAAGATGATCAAAACCTGACCTGAGCATGAAATCAAACACGAAGAAAATCCTCTATATCGTCTTCATCACATAATTCTTCCTTCAAATTTCAGAAGGAAGAAACATCCGGCGTATACGTTTCTTTTATAGAATTTTGACTAAAATTTTGTCACGAGAATTTCTCAAATTTTTCCAATATTTTTATCTTCTGCCGCATATGCCACGCCGTTTTGTTCATCAAAATGAAATAAAAAAATTAAAAAGAAATTTTAAGGTAGAGATGAGGCATAGTATTGTTTTTGCGGTAATTCACCTGACACCCAGCTCACCGTGAAATCCCCCATCTATTTTATAACAATAACTGTCACATTTAATGCTGTCTTCTTATCTTGGGCTGTCTAAATTAATGGTGCTTGTTATGATTATAATCAAAACAGTAGTAGTCTGACGGTTCCCTGGAGAAGAGCTTAAACAGATGCTACATTGACACCCTATGTTTTAGTTTTAGGAGATCTGACCTGGAGAAGAGTTTGGAGACAAACTAAGTTGTTGGTCTATAGACTGTTTAGTCTCGTGGACCTCATTAAAATCTTTCATTCATTCATTCTCATATTTTCCCATAAGTGTTGGCTGTTTAAGTTTTTAGAATTATTTGATTATTATTATTATGTCAATAGGTGTAATAATAGTTTACATATTTGTAAAATATTTGGAGAGTGTTTTAAGTAAAGATGGAAATGAGTAAATTGAGCTGAAATTTGTTATTGAGTTGAACATCAGAAAATATTAAAAAATTTGAAAAAATGTGTGAAAAATTATTATTCAACATTCTTTTACGAATTAAGATTAGAATATTTCCTATTTTTATCGTGTGTTTTAATTTTGGTTGTTTCTATTGCATGATCTAATTTTTCTTATCATCTTTGCATGTCCTAATATTCATTGTGTTGAAAAATACAATTATAGATTGAAAATGTGCCTTCAATTGCAAAAACATTGCCACTTTCATTTAAGGAGTTTATAAGTTCTCAATGTTTTTCAGAATTTTTGTCAAGTCTGAATTTGTAATCTAGGGACATGACTTTAATGGTAAGAAGAAAGAATTGTAATGGAGTGAGTGGATGATAAAATCCTTTAAAATAAGTTCGATGATAGACATTTACACGTCAAACATTCATTAAGTTTGTGTATATTCTAGTCTAGATATCTTAAATACATCTCTTCAATATAAATTATGTGCAACATTCATTATGTCTAATTATATATACATATATGTAAGAACTTTATAAAGTGGAATAGATATCTTAAATATGTGGAGAGATGTCCATCTCCTAGTGACTATGTAATTTATACCATAAATGCAATATAGATGTATGTAGACTAATATTTCTTGGCAACTTTTAGATAGATGTATTTAAGATACCTATATAGGCATAACTAAAATGATATCAACAAATAATTGCCATGACATGAATGAATAACAAAAACCTCTTAATATAATTGACAATGATGTACATGTCAAATATTTATTATATTCTATTGTATATATATTTATAGAAAATCGAATGAACTAACAAAGATATCTAAAATGTATCTATCTAAAAGATATCAAATGAAAGTGTTTATCTAATCTATATAACATATCCACTATAAATGATCAAGATTAATAAATCTAACATCTCTAAAATAAATATATTTAAAATATTTATACTTATTTTTATTATAATTTTAAAATTATTATTATACATGTTTATGAAAATTTTAAGCATAAAACATGATACGTTGCAAAAACATCAAGAGATTATTATTTATAAGAAAAAGAAAAACCAAAACCCAACCCTTGGAAAGAAGTTAAGTAGGGTTTTAAAGCTTCTTTAAACTCGGATTTAATATAGAAGCCGCAGCATGGGCAAGAGGTTGTTCTTTATTAAAAGATTTGAAATGAATTGTTAATCCGCTCTACACATGCAGCCCAAAGCCTGAGAAAAGGAGTTGTACATCTCATAACTTTAGTTTTGTCTTTAATTTATAATTTGAATAAAAAGGAGATGTGAGCTGGAGCAAATGGGATGTATGAGAGGACCCAAAGTGTTTTTTATTTTCTATTTTGTGATAAAGACCTGTTTAAGGTGGGCTAAATCATTCCTTGCATTCTTTTAAGATTTTAAAATAAAAGAGAGAGAAAAAGCTTTAAAGCTTTTGCTTTGCTTTGAAATAAACTTTAGGGTATGATTGTCTAGTTGGTCGAATGTGGCATGATTCATAACATGATTTTGGACACCAAATAATAGACGAGCCCTCCAAGATCATGATGGTTGGATATTATGTTAACGTTGACAATGAGGTTTGGTAGAAGGGGAGCAACTTTTTTCAATTAGGTAGAAGGTCCTTCGTTGAGTTAGGGATTGTATCTTTGTGTTTCTTGGCATCTTCACTAACTTTTTAGTCATGAAATTGTCATTTCTTTATATAGCAATTAAAATATATAAGTTTTGTGTATTTCTTAAGTATTATTTTTATAAAGATTTAAAATATTATAATATAAATATATATATTTATTTTTGATCGATTAAATGAGATTTTTAGTCTGGTTCGAATCAGAATGGTCCCCACAACAGTTCACTCCATCGCACTATGGAATGAACCCAAAATAATTATATATTTATGATGAATAGTTAAGAAGATAAAAGAACATATATTTTGTAATTATAGTAGTTTTTTTTTTTATATATTGAATCAATGCAAAAATTAAAATAAGAAAATGCAGCCAGCAAGCTGCAACAAAAATAAAACCATTGCAATCATTACAATAAGACCATAACAATCATGGGGTAAGAATATTGACCCCAAACAGGGCTTATTTAACCATACATTGAAGCTGTTTGGAACACAAGAAATCTTTTCCATTCAAAATAATGTTGTGGCTGATTCTATGAGGCATTTTGTATATGGAATTATAGTAAATTTTTATTTTGCAGATAAAATAGAAGCACTTAACATATGATTTGTCTAACTTGTTACTTGTAAAATTAAACAATTGAGAAACACTACCCACTAATCTAAATTGTTCTCTTAGTGAACATAGGATCATCATGTTTCCAAATTCAGAACACAATGAGAATAAGAGCGTAAGATCCCCAATGATATATAATTTGGAGAGCATCAAAATATATCAAGTAGAATATTGTATTCTACTTTCTCAAAATATCTCTTGGACCACTTATATATTTTGTAAAAAGTCATTATATTTAACATTGATTGATATGTTGAATCAATAAATTTCATTTATATAAACAATCTAAATATAAAAAATGATTCAAAATTTCCTTATAAACTTATACATAATCCATTTTTCTCCAACTATAAAAATAATACAATAATTATAAATGATAATTTCATAAAAGGGAGGAACATGGCCCTACATATTCTGCTAAATAAAATCTTGATGTCATTTCTAAAACTCCATATATCAATTGTGTGCCTAAAAGTTATAAGTCCATTTACCTCAGCCTCTATTCATTTTGATGGTATATTAAAAACCAAACTAAGATCTATTTAGCATAATAAGAATCTTTGAAACTAAAAAAGAGTTCTTAAGAACTTAAGATTTGATTTAAGAATATCTAAAACAAATCAACAAGCTGGCCCAGTTTATTCCACACAAAGCAGATTCAATGTGTTACAAAGCAGATTCAATGTGTTCCATTGGTGACCCAAAAAAACAAAAGAGGACAAAATGGGTCACAAGACTTCATTGAGATGCTTCCCATAAAAGTAAGTAATATGGGGTGGGGTGTATGAGCATCTTATATTCTAATTGTCAACTGAGCTCCATTGTCTTTTCAATGGTGTGCTGGGCCCACCAATCTATGTCATTAGTGCACTCATCCGAATCCCAATTAAATGTGACCTCTGAATGAGGGAAACTCCCTACCATATGTTTAATACCACATTAATTTGTCTGTTCATTTGTCAGACAAGACACAACAGTAGATGTAAAGGATTAACTCTACAGCATATTAAAATCTACCTTACACTGATTCCCCTCTTCTCGACTGTTGTATCCAGTATTTTAGTTGCATTTCAGCGAAGGTCTCTTAACTATTTATTCTATATGTGTTGAAACAATAAGTGTTAATATTATTATAAATGGATCATTTCATATATATTATATAAGATACATAAATAACTATTAATAATGCACATCAAATAATTAACATAAGTAAAAAATTATATTTATCAATTATCACGATGTATATAAAGTTGAGGAGCAAGCTTAATCTTATTTGAAGACAAAAAAAAGTTTCATGAAAGTGACACGCGTAAGGTGTGATCAAGTATATTTTTACAACTTCTCTTCAACCAATTACACTCAACAAATCCCCAATTTTTTTAGGCCATAAGATCCACATAACCAATAGACACGGTGGAGGCTAGGTGATAGGAATCAAACCATACAAAACTTGATATGTGTACATAAATTTGATGACTATCATATGCATCCTTTCTTTGTGATTCTCCCTCAAAGCCATCCACGCATTTTACAATATGTTTAATGATTTTTATCATCTCTTTATAATTGGGAAGGGAAAGTAATGGATTGGAGAGTTGCAACAACATTTACATTCCATCTATTTCTTCAAGAATGTTCACATCATGTTCACCATAGAATTCAGCACATACATAAAATGGTGTTAAAGGCCTCCTTTATTTTCTCATAGATAATTTGTGTGCTTTCAAATAAGGCATTACTTACATCAAAGTAGAAAATTTTCAGCATATTAAGTGATATTTAATTTGGAAGAATATATGTGGGGCAAAATGAATATACAAAAACTAATCAAAAATAAATTTATTATGCAATTGTATTGAATATTAAGAAATTAAATATCTTCCTTTAAAATACAAAGTAAGGCACATTTTTCATGCACATATATTTGTTTCTTGACAACCTTAAAATTTTCGTTAAAGTTGTTGGTCCTATATTTGTACAACATTGTTTGATGTGAGCTAAGTTAATGCTTATCACAATCAAAGAATAATCAAGAGCACAACATGCACAATCAAGTATGTATTTAGAGGAATGTTTTTATGCAAAACAAATAATGTAAAAAAAATAAAAAAAATAGTATGCTACAAAATATGTCAAACAAAAAATTGGATGCTATTGGATGCTTTCATTTTCTTAAAATCACATCAAGATCAAACTCGTCCCACAAAATTATAATCTTAATTTCATTATCAATACATTTATAGTGCTACATATGTAATTATAATTCATTCCCAATGATAGCATCACGATATTTGTAGAATGTGTATTCAACTATATCATTTATAAAATTATAAAGTTTGTTTATTGTTTTAGTGCCCAATGAACCTTAAATCTTAATTTAATAGCTTTATTTTTTGGTATTTAATATTTATGTGAAATATAATTATAATTCCTCTAAGTTCCTTTCAAGAAATAGAAATGTTCAAAATATAATTTATCATTAAGAAAGCAATTGTTCAATATGCATGGTTTTCCTAATAAAGAGAACCCTAGCTTATCCTTAATGATTACTTGAGTAGTTTTTGAGCTTCTTATCAACTTGAGAAGAGGCCATTTGAAAGTTATAACTAGGAGATATCTGGTCTTTGCATGTACATGTTGTTTTGTCTATAGTTTTCTCTCCATATATTATATGATAAATTGAGTACTTATAAACTATACAACATATAAAAAATAGTTATTAATTTTAAGTCAAAGAATATATCATCTTATTTTCAATAGAAAATATTGTCCCATTGCATATAATAGTTTTATATAATATTTTAAAATTTTAATAAATATCCATTATTATTGCTCATGTTATAATAATAAATTTAAGAGCCATTTTACAAGTGTATAGTTTCAAATAATAAAATCTATGGATTATCAACACACTAAATGCTAAATTGAAAAAAATGCATGATATCTAAGGTGTTGGATTAATACAAATTAATTACATATTGTAGACATTTAAAGTTTTCTTTGGCATGTGAACCTAACATCATCATGCTTAATCACTAATTAATTAAATAAATTAGGTTATCCTTTCTCTTGTAGTTAATTAAATAAATTATACTTATTTAACTTATTTGGACTACCTTCTCCCATCACTAATTAATTAAATATATGCCTACTTAATTAGTTAGACTATGATGAAGGTCCCTACAGTCCTCATCATTTAATTAAAAATGTCAAACTAGAGCGGTGTCCATGGTGATATGCAAGAGGGAGAAAAAATCATTTGCATGACATTCTTTTTTTCTACAAATTGTTGGAAATAAATTGTTGGAATCAAATCTAATCTAAGTGTTTCTAAATGAAAATGCTAGAATCAAATCTATCTTAAGAAGCATTCAAAGGAAAATTCTGGAAATGTAAATAACAGGGAATGGAAAGATTGTTTGGAAATAAACTATGAAATGAAAATTACAAACAACTACACTATTGTTGCTAAAAAAAAGTTGGACTCTATTATTCTATAAAACTCTTCCCCCATTTGATTCCTTGATTACAATGAATTTATAGAATTCTTATCTTCAACTAATCCTCCAAGAATATGGTTCTGAGATCCTATTTTTGGGGAGAAAAACTAGATTTTCTTCCTCAAATTTCACTACCTTCTTTCATGCCACTTTTATTTCAGTCAGATTTAGTCATGAGTTGCATGTTTATTTTGGCAAATATCTTCAAATAGTTTCTGGGTTTTGTTCCCCTTGTTCCCAGCTTGCCAAATCATTTTGAAATTTTGGATTTTGTTGAGAAACGAGGGAGATATCACCGTTTTACTGAAACTGAATTTTTAAACTTCCTCTTTTAATTCTTCTTTCTGGAATTTTTTTGATGTTTCAAAATTTATGCTTTAACCTACTAATTGTTGATTCCAAGGAAAACTGTGTAATAGTATTAATACATGCAATGATACTAATTAAGCAAAATACATGCTTTTATTTAGCTAATAGATAAAAATATTTGTTGTCTCATCATCTCCCCCAAACCTAAAATGTTGTAGGTCCTCCTGTAACTTATAGAGAGCTTTTGGAGCCAATCTCTTCACCTTTATTGTATTGCTTCTGAAGATGTACTAGAGATGCTCTGAAAAAGGAATGCCTAAGGATTGCCTTATATGTTGTTCAACAACTTACATGAGAATAGGAACACATGTGTTTGACAAAAAAAGTTGAGTTGGGTTGAGTCAATCTTTCTTTGGTCGTCCAAAACCATAATCCCTGCATTTCAGCCCCTTAACAAGCTCCAAAAAGATATTTGAATGTTGAAAAAGTCATGCCTTTACCTTGTGTATCATTAAAGCTCATAAAACAACTCCTAGATGCTTGCAAAAAGGCTCAAACTACCCAAAACTGCCTCCTAGATATGCTCCATTTGTTTGCACAACCCAACAACCTGCCTTAGATGCTTGGAACTTCCCCCTAGATGCTCTCAACTGCCCATAAGCTGGGTCAAACAACTCCCTAGATATTTGCAACTGTTGCTTTCAAAAGCTCCAACTGTTGTCCCTTTTGTGCTCATAGAAACCCAAACTGTTCAACCTCTTCATAAATGCTTTTAAGACCCTTATCCACATGTGCTTGATAACCCCATTTTCCATACTGCCAAAACTACTTAACACCTTCATAGGATATGTACAAAGCTACTAATAGTAACTAAGTATCATACTTATCCTTCACTTAGATCCCACTTAGTTTTCGAAGCATGGAACCTTGAACAAACAAGTTCTGGAGCATCAAACCAAGATGCGCCGAAATTTGTATTTAATAACCATCATTAGTTCAGTGTGAAGATGCGCCAAAAATTCTGGAGTGCTTTTATGAAGATTGTCACTATTGACTGTGAAGATCACCAAGGCTTTCATGTATGCTCATCATCAACTTGAAGGCTTACCTTGAAAGAAATTGTCATCTTTTACTGGGAACTGCCCTCTTATGCATTGTCATGGCTATATCAGTACTTTTTCTTGTGCTTGGACAACACTATCATGAATTCCTTAGACTTCCTTTGCATGCTTTCTTTACAGTTTAATGCCCTATATCATTGAATGTATTAATTGTTGATTATAAGGAAAACCATGTAATAACATTAATACATGCAATGATACTAATTAAGCAAAATACATGCTTTTATTTAGCTAATATGCGAGACAATTTATTGTCTCATTAGACTAAATCATCCCAATTCTCCCTTTCATCTCATTTAAAAAATAAACTACCAAAATCCATATCCACCTCACCATATAAAGTTAAAAACAACATTTTGCATCTTGACCATTAATTAAAATGAAGGTAATCTTGACTATTCATCATTTGATTCAATCTCTCATCCACTTGCACTCACCCCAAGCCTCCACTTGTGTGCATCTCATCTCTCCATACAAGTTGAGATAACATTAATTATTCATCACTTGATTGCATGTCACCCCTCCACTTGCATCAATCTTGCCCATCCATTTTAGCTTTCCCTACAAGTTAATGAATCATGTTCCTTCAATCCAAGATTCAATCCCAACTATTTACCTTCATTCTCAAAATCTATAGAAAACCTCTCTCAAGGACATACTACACCATATGTATAAGTTCAAGTACATATCGCAAAATTAAGAAACCTCTCAAGAACAACCAACATTCCATCCAAACTCTCTCTACATCCTATCCCAAGAACATCCAAAGCATCAAAGGGATTGTGTTGAGTGAGAAATTTGATTTTTTATTCCATTATTTCATGTTGTTTTTGCTCAATTAGAGGAGTAGGTTTGATCTAGAGTAGGAGTTTGTTTGTATGCATTTTCCATATTTTTATCCTAGGTTTTGCTTTACATATTTTGGCATGCCTAGTGAGACACTTTTCCCAATCTAATGTTTTCTTTTACAAGCCATTTTAGTGTTCTTTTGTATTCTTTTCAATGTTCCTATGTGTGTTGTTTATAAGAGTGTTTACATTTCTAATCTTCAATATCTTTTCTTGATTTTCAATCTTTCCACTTTCAACTTTCTAGTTTATGTGTTGTATTGTAGGAGTGACATTTTTACATTGGTTCAAGGCATTTCCACTTTGGCTTCAACATTTCTACCCAACTTTTATTTTTTTTCTCTTACTTGCTTACAAGGGTTTTGTAATGTTGTTTTGTGTAGGTTTCCTTGGTCAAGTCATCACTTACAGGGTTACTCATCCCAAGTATATATTTTATAGGTGCTATTTATTAGATAGTGTCACATGGGTACATTTCTTAGCACTTATAATCATAGCTCTTTCTTAGGTTTTTTACCAACTAGCTTGTTGTAGGATTTTATTCACTAACTAGTTGTTTGTAGGTTGGTTTTCTAACCAAGTTTGGCAAGGTTTCTCTTTTTCTTTCTTATAATTCTAGTTTTTTCAAATAATGGAATTTTTATGTTGTGATTCAATAGTTATGCTTTATCTTTGTCATTTTTTCTATTCCAATGTTTGTGTTTTCTAACATGTTTTTACAAGTTGAAATTTTTGCTATGTTGAGTGATATTTCTATTTAATCTTCAATATTTCTACCAAATGAGTAGGGTCACTAATTTATTAATATTTAATCTTGTAGGGATTATGATCCTACTAGTACACCATCTCCCCCTAGATTAAGGAATTCTATACATGTCCTCTAGGGTCATTGTCATCTCCCACATCAAAAAATGGAACATGTTTATCTCTTAGTGTCATTAATTTTCCAATGTTGCTCTAGCATCACCATGTATGATTAGATCTCTATAATATTATCCATGTAGTATAACCCCACCATCTCCAAGATCCCCTACTTAGCATCACCAAACCATACAATCAACTCCATCACCGTTGACCTCCTCTCTCATGTCAACAAGATTGGTAGTCACTCATGCAATCATCCAAACAACATGTGAAACCTTATCTTTTTCATATGCTTCAACTTGCCATAAAAATTATATAGGATGAACTCATCACATCACATTTAGGCATTGGCTTAACTTTGACCCTCTATAAATTCTCATAAATATTATTCAAACTTCCAAAATACGAGTCATTGATGGTCATCACATGTACTCCTTAACTTGTGTTCTCTATTGCTTGTGAACTAGTACTCATTCCATTTCACTCTCACACTCTCTAAACTCAAATCTCTATATCACTATTTTCAAGGATGAAATTGAAATTTTAACCCTCTCCCAAATTTATTCACTTTCTTCCCCCCATTTTAACCATCTACCTCCATTTTCACCCCTTAGGCCCGAGCTCTCCTTTCAAATCCCTATTTTCACCCTTTAGGGCCTTGTTAAATTGCCTATTCCTTTAGGAGGCATGCCTAATATGCTTTCTAACCCCATTTCCTCTCAAAACTTGGGTGAAACCACAATAGTGAGTCCCACTTGTGGGACATCCATTTTGGAAGGTATTGGGTGATCAAATATTTCAAACACCTTCGTTCAAAGGTTCCTTGTCATCGTTAAAAAAAATAAAGTAGTGCCTTTGTTTGAAGGTAACCTTCGAACCAAGGTATTATTTTATTGATTAAAAAAAAGTAAATAAAGCTAAATAACTTTTCACTATCATTTCTCTTTCACTATTAGCAGCATGGTTTGCATGTAGTGAGATCAATAGTGAATCACACGTCAACTTCAATAGGTCTCTTGTTGACATCTAGAGTGGCGAGTCATGAGTAGATTGAGCCAATAATTTGCAATCAAACTTCCACATGGCTTTGAGTGGAGGTCGCTCACTCTCAATTGCTTGAAATTATTTCTATTTAATAGGTATTTTTCAATAATTGATCATTGATTTTTCAATTGATCAAATACCGTGAAATTTTATATGATTTTTTTAACTAGGTAAAATGTTTAATTGAAACCTTGAATAGTTATTTTAAAACCTTAAACAATTTATTTGAAAATCTAAATGATTTTTTTAAAACCCTAAAATCTTCAATTGAAAACCTAAAATAGTTATTTTAGTAATGAAAAAACATCACAATACTTCCTCTAGCTTCAAGAATTCAAAACAATGAATACTTTCTATCAACTTATAATTTGAACTATCAGTACTAACATTGTCTCCAAGCGACATAAATTAGGTATTTGATCTAGCTTACAAACTTTTCATGCATAATTTGTTAGTGGCATGGCCTTTTATCTTGCATGACCTAATTGCAATATTTATGTTCTTTGAACCATACAACTTATTTGAGAGTAAATGTGACCATGTTAGCATAGATTTTTTTTGTTGATGATATCTAATTCACTTCCTAGTTGATCATGTTGCCTAATTATCCATTATCAAGTTCTTGACATTAGTTTTGGCCCAATGGTATTGTCAAAAAAAATTCTTTGAGTGTATTTATGTGACCATGTTAGCTTATATTTTTTTTTGAAATGATATCTAAAGTTCAATTCCCACTTGATAATGTTGGACCTAATTATCCATTATCAAGTTATTCCGTTAGTTTTGGCTTGGTCTTGTCAAAAAAATTTGAGAGTAAAGATGACCATGTTATCTTAGAAGAAATATGTTGATATCTAACTCACTTCCCACTTGATCATGTTCGGCCTAATCATCTAAATTATCAAGTTCTTTCATTAGTATATATGTATATCACAACCTAGAGTTTACGGGGGGTAAAATAAAAATAGTGGGACATTAAAGCTTCAAACAATATATGTTGGGTCTATCCAAGCCATACATGTATGAGTTTCATTATGGAATATATATGCATAGATTCATCCTTTACATCACAAACTTTTAAGACTAAGTTCACATGTTGTGCACCCACTCCAAATTACTACTTAAAAGTGCCTATTGAATTCATTACCAACTTGATAATAAAAAATATGTATATGTATATATACATACATATATGTGTGTGTGTGTGTGCATGCATACATATGCATACATACATATATGTATATGTATATACATATACATACATATATATATGTATGTATGTATGTATGTATGTATGCATATGTATACATATATATACACATATATGTATATACATACATATACATATATGTATATGTACATATACATACATATATATAGTATGCATGTATATAACTACATTTAGGATTTCAAAATAGTTGCTTATATACATAATATATATATACATAGACATACATACATACACATATATGTATGTATATACATAAACAGACATATATATGTATATATGTGTATATATACATACATATATATACATATATATATGAATACGTACATAAATATAGTATGTATGTATATAGCTACATTTAGGGTTTAAAAAAGTTGTTTAGGGTTTCATTTGAAGATTTTACTTGGTTAAAAAATAATTGAAAAGTTTTAAATATTTATACACATGCAACTACATCTATGTGCATGTATATGTATGTAATGTATGTACACATAATTTGTGTATGCATGTATATACATACATACACACATAAATACATATTACATACATGTACATTTAGGTCTTTGAGCCCATTAAGAGATAGTTGTTTAGGGTTTCAATTGAACATTTTAGAATTTCAAATTTTAGTTATTTAGGGAACTTCAATTTGAAATTTTACTTGGTCTTGAGAAATTTAATAAGTGCATTTATATAAATATGTTTATGGATGTATGTGTATGGGTCTAGATCCAGATATATATTTGACACATGCATGTATGTACATCCTTGAAACATGTGTATACATGGACATAATTTATATAATTTGACATGTGTATACTTGAACATATATATATATATGTATGTATGTATTTATGTATGTATGTGTGTGTGTATGTATATATGTATCTTTATTTATATATACATATATATGTATGTATATATATGTATTTATGTATGTACATGTATCTAGATACATACATGTATACATATACACATGTGTTTTTGATTAAGGGTAAAACAAGTTTTGATGGGGCCTCGAAACCCAGTAAAGATAGGTTTTACAGGGACCTGAAACCCGAACAAAGAGAAAGCTACTTAAAATAGAAGACGCAAACTATCAACAACCTAAATAACAACAACCATTAAGAGAATAAAAAGACTATACAAGCTACAAAAAACAACATTTGAATGGGCCTAAAACCCAAATAGAAATAAGTTTTGACAGGGACCTAAAACCCTTAGATGAACTTGAGCACTACCTGAATCAGCTAGGCATCAACAAACCAGTCACTCAGAACATTCAAATTTGAGCCCAAAAGAACAAAGAACAAAATGGTGTAAAACACCAACAAGATCATGTATCTCAGTAAATCTAATAAATCCAAACACCCCACCTCAATAGGATCTTTGGGATACCCAACAAAAATTTGCAAGAAATCAACTTCCTTGCAGCATAATCTCACTCGGTACTAGGAAACCATCTTCATCTCCACCTCTAAAGGAGAGAGCTCTCTTCTACTAGAGAGGATGTCACGACCAACTAATCCATCATAGTTTGAAATCTCTAGCACCCTCACCCTCCACCTCCATAGGAGAACCATCCACCTCAATAGGAACAACAACTGAGGAAGTTGAAAACCTTCACCACCCATCTCCACCTCAAAAGGAGCCGAGGGTAAAGCCAACACAACACCCAAACTAGCGACTGTAGAATCCTTTGGTAAACACTGCACTGGGAACAATCTATGGACCAAGAAAAGAATCCCAAATGACAACCATAGAGTTACCTTAACAACTTTCAGATTTAAACTCATCTGGGTTTTCAATAAAAGCTTGAAAAATAACCCAGCCATCAACCAATAAACAATGACATTAAGAAAGCAATACTGCCACTAGAAAGAAGCCTTCCACCAAGAGAGAAGGCTAAAAAAACCATGAACCAACAACTCTTCTAAAGAAACCATCAACATCTTGGATCTGGGAAAAAAACTTGAAAACCACCCAGTTAAAGGAACACATTCATGACACAGGCCAGGAAAAAAATCAACCAAGCTGCAACTTAGTTGCAAGCCAAAACAAGCCATCCTCACAAGAAAAATGAGCATAGAGTACCAGAAGGGGAACTGATTGACAATCAACACCCTCTAAGAAGAGGACCCGATGGCTCCAAACCTGAGAAAGGGAGCACACAACAAATAGAGCAACAAAACAATGTGGGTAGATAGATAAGAGTTTAAAAGAGACCCATCCAACAAGAATAACACAACAGTGATGACCATAGAGGCTCCCTTGATCAACAAAAAAATCAAAACCCCACATAAACATATGCTTTTTAGGCCAAATCGGGAATGCGATCAACATATGATCCCAAAACTTAGAGGCATGGATACCTCCAGTCCTGTGAAAATAGGACACCAACAAAGATAACTGACCCCTCCACCACAGTCCTCCAAAAATGCAAGGAGCTGGATGCAAAAGACCAAGGTCCACCATGTGCTCCAAAAACAACAGCAACACCAAAGCCCTGTAAAATGCAAACCACAAGGCAAACAACTTGCTCGTTCTAGACCCAACGTCCTCAGTAGCAAACGCAGGGCACAAATCACCCAAAGAACTAGTATCGAAAGGTTTAGCACCCACCAGCGCCGCCAAAAATTCCATCACAACCAACACGGTAGAGAGGAGAGAAAACAGCATCAAGAAGAAACCGCAAACTCCCAAAATGACACCAGTTTCCCTAGCAAGAAGACCATCAGGCCGCTCAACATCCCCACCGCCTCCATCTGGGTCCTCATCCTCACCGCCTCTACCACTTTCTGCAGAAATCAAACGACCTCTCCTGAACCGTTTCCCACTCGTCACCCTTGCCCTCGATCGCTCCATCATCCCCTAATCTATTATTTCAACTGATAATCATTGTTAAGTATAGTTATGTTAAGTTTTACATATATACTGTGTTATGTAATATACATACATACACACACATATATATAGTTCAACAATATATTTTTGAAGACCTCCTAAAGTATCAAATTCAAGTTCCCTAAACTATTATTCTATATATGCGTGTCTTTGTGTACATGAATATGTAAACATATGCACACACACATAATATATAACACATGTCCATTCACATTTAAAAGTTATATGTGTATATATGTTATATATATTATAAATGTATGTTTGTATATGTGTACCTACACACATGTATATGTACTCATGACATGTATTATGTACATGCGTATGTATTTAATGTTATACAAGTATATACATATATACATGTATGTATGTACATATATATATATACATGTATGTATTTGTGTACATATGTGTATATATATTTAATAATATATATGATGTATGTATATGTATGTCTAAATCAATCTATATTTATGTATGTATCTATCTATCTAGATACACACATACATACATACATACATACATATATAGTTAAGTACACACATGTTATACATGTATATATGTACACATACATGCATGTACATGTATATATTTATACATGAGTATATGTGCACACACACACACATATTAAACACATATACTATATATTCACATGTGTACACACATACATACATGTTACATGTATGTCGTATAATATGTACAACATTAAATACATACATGCACATATATATGTACATACAATATACATACATGTATACATATATACATTACATGCAATGTACATATATACACATACATACATACACATGTATATATGTACATGTACACAGGCACACACATATATACATATGTATACATGATGTACATATATACACACGTGCATGTACATCTTGAATTGAACCCTAAAATTACATCAAATTCAAACACTAAACAACTATTTTGAATGTGCAACTCACAAATATGGATATTCACTTTTCACACATACATATAGGGAGATCAGTAGATTGTAATTAGTTTTAGATGACTTGTAAACTACCGAGGTTTACAAAACAAACTACAACAAGATATTGGATAGTTTACTTCATAGTAGACATCCATTAGTGAGTGTTTCACCTTATTCTAGTGAGACTTTAACAACTATCTCACCTAAATTGTAGGCCCTCAAGATGGATGAAAACTTTGGGGGGCACTTTAAACCATATCTAAATTGTAAATTTAGTATTAATCTATTTGATCCTTATCTTTAAGTTATGGGAAGTTTGATTATGACAACCAATGATAATTGTTCTTTACTAAAAACTAGTGCATATTGTTGATTTCTTGTCAAGTGAAAAATGAAGAAAAGGTGGACATATAAATTTATTCTCTAATAATGTCCTAGTTGTGAGGGTTATGTCAAAGGATAAAGGGGGTAAGAATAAATTTGAAGATAGGATATTCAAGTCTTCTTGTAAACCTAAAGTGTTGGAATTATTGTAGGAAATGTCACATAAGAATAAATACGAGTCTAGAAGAAATATGATTCCTTTAATAAATCTCTAGAAAATGACGAGTTTAGTAATGACATTTGTATCTCCAATAACGTGAACTCAGTGCAATGAATCTTAGTTTCATCTATTAATGGCAATGCATCATATCAAATGACTCGATGGAAATGGTAAGTTTTGACTATAACTTGGGAATGATATAGATAGAATATATTTTCCTTGGTGGAGAGTATTTCTCTAAGGATTTTGAAGTGTTTTATAAATATTCTAGAATTGTTGGATGTAGGGGACAAGAACCCACACATTGTAATGAAGTAGAGTAGTTGAAAGGTAGATTAAAAACTTGTTAGATCAAACCAAAATCCTCTTAAAGAAGTGCTAGTTTAGGATGAGAGTTTTGGACTGAGTTACTGAACAAGTTACTTGATACTTAAAAAACAAGTCTTCCACTTTTGCAATTGAGAAGAAAACATGTCATGTGATATAAATAGGGAGCTTAGAGTATTAACCACAAAGGATTAGTAACCAAAGGATGCATTTTAAACAAATATTATAACAAATTAAGATGTATCTATAAATGAAAAAGCTACTAGACAAGGCAATGTGGGTGGAGTGAAAGAACATTAGGCATGTAAATAATGAAGACGAACAAAATGTTGATACATGGTGGGATCTCCAATAATCATTTATAAGTTATAAAAGGTTTATGTACATATATGGCTTGAAGTAGGACTAACATGTATATGTATATCAATAGTTTGGTGCATGTGTGCATTAAAACTAGGTTTTGCAAGGAATCATGTTGATTAAATGAACTATAAACTTGAATACTTGGGTTAATTAAGGAGCTGAAGGCTCAATTATCTAGGAGATTCAATATAAAGGACTAAAGGTCTACAAGGCTTTTACTTGATATAGAGATTCATAAAGAAACTGTTACACCCCATTGTTAAATGACCAAATTACTTTAACCTTTATGTGTAGATATGGATTTAATGCATGATTATGTCATTATAGTATTTGATGGTTAAATGAAATGAATGAATATGAAATATGATGAAACTAATTTTAAATGCTTTAATGATGCTTAAGCTATATTGTGAATATGATTTATATGTTATTAACTAACTACAAACATGTTGCTCTAAGTTGGATGTAGGAAAGTTTGAACCCTCTAATGGGGGAGGGAGAGTGTCACCCAGGAGAAGAGATTGGTATTGGAACAATTGGCATTTCTATCTAAGTAGATACACACTTACTTGCATAGGTTAGTGGAACCTTGTCAAGTCAATTTGAGTATCGTTTTGGTAAGTGCTAAACCTAAACTGATAGGATTTTTGGTTGTTAGGGAAAGTTATGTTTTAGTCATCTTCGATCCTCCTTGACCATTTAATCAAATTGAATTAAAATACTAAAACTCTTGTAAATAACACACATTACATATAATATATATATATATATATATATATATATATATATATATATATATGATGGAGAATATATATGTATGTAGGTATGAATATACGTAGATAATAATATCTATGTATACTCATATGTATATACATAATATATATGCAAGTAATTAAATGATATATATATATATCATTATATTTAAATAATTATCGTATATGCTGGTATTGGCATGGTGTGATGGTTTATAGGTGGCACTGTTGTTCTTGCCACCAAGGTTCAAACCCCATTGGGGTAGTATTGTTGAATGGTTGTATTCCGGTTCATAGCTCCGGTCAAAAAGCGTTTACCCCTTGAATAAAAAATAATATTTAAAAATAAATAAAAATTATCGTATATATATTATAATATATATACTCTAATATGTATATATTAATATATATATATATATAAAACATAGGAAAAATGTGGTGAGGGTATGTTTTGAATGGGGGTGATGCACCTATTTCCATACTTTTATTAGGAAAAAAGAGATCCCCTAGGACCTTAGATTGACTTTCAACCCTTAGGTTAGTCAATCTTGATGGAGATCTAGTTGTTTTCCTTATGATTGAGGACATGGTAAATCAGTCTGAAATGCACTTTTGGGAGATAAATGAGAAATACCAAATGAATACAATTATGCAATGTAAAACATGAATCATCAATTTAAAACCTTAATCTAACATAATCTACAAACTTCTGGAAGATTTGAGAAGAGTATGAATTTATGCATTTGTCACCAAAAGTAGTTGTTGATTGTCCTCCTGGGACAGATTCACCCTAGGGTGAATGGGTCTTGCTACAGGGATCCAAAATATGCTTTCACAGTCCTCTGCTCTTGGATTTACACTCCCGATTCCTTTGGATTTCACAGTCAAAATTCTACAAGTGAGTTTTTGTGGCTTGACAATGTTGATAACTTTGCAAAATTGCACTTTTGATCAATCTTCAATAGAAGATCTGCAAACACAAAGAGAGGGAGAAAATGTTTGTTTTTGGTGAATGGGGGTTTGCCTTGGTCAAACCCCATTTTGGTAATTAAACCTTGAAATGAAATGAATGATGAATGAACACTAGCTTGTTGCAACTCACCAAACCCTTGAATGGAGATCCTTGAAGGACTAAAATATAACACATCTCTCCAAGGTCTTGATCTTGCATGAAATGAATCGATTGGATGTTGATCTTGATGCTTGAATCTTGACTTGAATGCTTGAAACCTACATCACAATGTTAGCTCCAAAAACATGCATGAATGAAGATAACTTTGACATGATGCTTGGGATCTTGAATGCTGCAACAAATGATTGATAAATCTGCTCTTAAACACCTTTGAAAATAATCTTAGCTTTATGAATGATTGCATATAAAATATAGGATTTGAATTGATAAAAAAGATCTTGTATTTATAGGTAATTTTCTAATTTCTTGAAAATTAAACATCAAAAGCTGACAATTGCTTGAATAATGAAAATGTCGCCAAAAACATATTAAAAACTGAGGTCCTAAACTTAAGGGGGACCCATTCTCCCTTGGGTGAATGGGTCCTAGGCCCCAAATCTATGAGACGTGCCAATCTCAAAGAAATTTAATTAATGCTTGCAATTGTTTAATACAAGCTTCCCTTTTGCAAAACAAGATTAATTAGGTTTTTAAATGCATAATTGGGCCAATTAGAGGCTTAATTAAGTCCAATTAATTAAGGGACCCAAACATAGTGTGAAAATGTAAAGGAGTACATTTTCTGGCACTACAATATTACAATATATATATATATAGGTAATAAATTTAGCAACCATATTAAGTGGCAGATATGCCACGTGAATGCAAAGTTAATGGCGGTTTTGAATGGATGTTATAATCAAGTAATGGGACGACCTTTGTTGGTGCCACACTATGCATATATTAATGGTTATTGTTGCCACATAAGTGGCTAAGAATTTAAACTGTTCATAGTTGTTATAACAGCCATGTGAAAGTGGCAACATGGGAGGTTATTTGGCATATGTTACTATTATCATGCAAGCCCATTACTTGGGAAAAAGGGACGAAACAGAGTTTGAATTGGTATTGACTTTCAACGTGACAATTAGAAAGGTTTTCCTATAACAATAAATAGCCAACTACATAGTATGGTTGTGCCCAACTAGCAGTGGCAGGTAAGAGAGGTATTCAACTTGGTTTTGAAGTCAATATGCAAACTGAAATTTGCAATATTTGGTGTTACATATCAGTGAATATGTGTGAGTGGTAATATTGATTGATTCAATATCCAATTGTGGTATTCCAAAGGTTGATTCGAATAACTCAATCCATACGCCTAGCTGATTTCTAAGTGGTGGCAGCGTTAGAATTGTTTGAGCTTCCTTTTTGCAACTAATTTCTATCCATTTTTAGTATAAATAGAGGGAAATTTATCATCATTTGGGGGTTCATTTGATTGGTAATTTGGAGATAGTGCATTCATGAGTTTGAGAGAAGAGTGAAGTTTTGAGTGAAGGCTATTTGAAATCTATTTATAAATTCGTTAAAGAGTGAGGATAGATTGCTAGTTTCTGTTATAGATTGCTTGATAGTTGTAGTCTAATAGTTTAGAAGCAAGGGAGAGGTGCAAGAACAGAGTTGAGAGCTAGAAATTGAGAAGACAAGTTAAAGTTGAGCTATAGTGTAGATTTGAAGCAAGGAGTATCAAAAATCAAGTCAAGATATTTTAATCCAGACATGATTAAAATAATTCTCTTTCCTTCTCTTTCAAATTTTGAATCAATCTCTTTATTTATTTGAGTTTTCTTTTGCCATTGTTATGTGCAGTTGACTCATGGTTGTTAGAAAAGTATATGAGTGCATGTGCGAATAGCTTAGTTATATATGCATAAAGATAATTTTAAAATACAAAGAGATAATGAGAATTAGGGAAACCATTTGGGTATATCAAGTAGTTTTCTATTAATTATATTGTTAAATCATGTTTGCAATATGTGAATTTAAATATATATATATATATATATATATATATATATATATATATATTTGAGAGAAAGTGATTCAGTGGAAGGTTAAAATTCTCTCTAAAGTTTTGTTTAACCAAAACAACCAGCTTGTGAAACCAAAGTAGCAAAGGAAAGCTAAGTGTGGGAATAGGATATTATCCCAATGAGACATAGTCTTACTTATATTGTTATTAAACAAGTTTATATTGCATATTAGTTAGAGGGTATGAAAAAACATTAGAAGGGAATATGTCTTTATTATTTTTGAAATTTATTATATTATATATTAGACCGGGTGTCTTTATTATTACCTATGCACGATAACTTAAGCTTGAGAAGAGGACTTTACATTCTCGACAAAACTAAAGCTATAATGCTAGGAGATTTTAAGGTGCAGAAGCACATATATCTCTCAAGTAGAAAATGTTCTCCATTTTGGATAAAAACTTATCATACATTTAAATATGAGAATATATGTGTCATATGGAAGGATAGATATATGAATATCTATATACATACAAACGTAGGTACCTTATATAAATTATGCAAAGGGTAACTTGGAAGAAACCTGTGAAGAATCTGGAAATTAGTCAGATGGATCTCAATTGAGTTATCAAAAGTTAAACAACTTAATATGTTGAATTATTATTGGACATCACTATGGATATTAAGTTTTATATTGAAACAAATAAAATGATATTTAATATCATGATTAACTAGATCGGTTATGGTGTTCTAGAAGAACGAAACCATATTTGGTACAACAACAAAGAGTTTGAACCATTATTTTAAGAAGAAAATGATTGTCTATTTATGACCACTTCTAGATTAACTGTATTCAGTATGGAGTTCTTTAGGAACATAATCATAAGAATAAAGGTTGGACATTTGAATCTTTAATATGAAGAAGTAATCTTTAATTTAAGGTTAAAAATATATTATTATATAGTGACATATTGTCAATATTTTTAGATGAGATTAGGTATGTCTAGTCGGTGACATTGTGTCATTAGTATTAACTAAGTTATGCATATAATAGGAGAGTACTTACTCCCATGGTTAAAAAATAAGGACTTGATTAAAAGGAAGTTGCCAAGTTCCAAGATGTTACATGAATGTAACTAGAAAGATCTAGTCAGGAAAGTATAACCAATCAAGTTGTTTATCGACTTAGTAAGAAAGGACTTGAATAAGAGGTAGTTGCCAAACCCAGAGTGTTATGAGTATGTAACATGGTATTCGAGTTAGATGAGTTAAACCATTTAGTCGAATAATCGATAATAGCGAGTCATCACTTTTGAAAGAGTTTATGTTTAAGTTAGTTAACCTTCGGGTCAAACCAATATAAGAGTTAACCATAGGTCAATAGGATTTCCAAGTCAAGGTAGAGGTGGGTGAACTTATGATATCCCTTCCTTATAAAGTGGAATTGATTATATACATCAAAACTTTGGCCAAAGTAAGTGTAAAAGTTACTGCTTGCACTTGTCGGCTCACTATGCTTCAAGGTTGCATAGCTTGTCAGTAGTGTCATGCATAGTTGGAAGATATCCATAGTTGTATGACCGAACATGTTATGTAGGACACACCACTAGATACCTAGGTGGCAATACTAGGGGTTCCAATACTAAACTCTTTGTTGAAGGGTAGGGAAAATTCCAGTTGGAAGGTGTGTGAAGGACCGTCAATCTGTGGTTGGAGGTAAAGCGCTTGGGTGATGCTCTCCCTCTTGCAGACGACACATCAAGGCTTGTGAAACAAAAGAAGTAATCTGGATAAAGATACCTAGAACTTGAACTCTTGTAAATTATGAAATTGTATATATGATCATTAATTCTATTTATAAACTATATTTGAAAATATTAATTTTATTTAATTGAATTTTAGTTTTGATATTTCAATTATGGAAATTTTATATGGACATCTTTATGCAGTATGCAAAATATGGTATTGAAAAAGAAAAAAAATATTTTCATGTTTTTGGAAACATTGAATTATTCACTTCATAAGTTAAATCTTAGGTGAAAATTATAGAGTAAACATTGGGTATGTTATATAAACTTAGGCTAACATTCAGTTATTAGCCACATACACAAAGTTATATCAACCAATTCAAATCCAAATGTAAGTTACCATGTGTGGAAATATAATTCAATCTAGATTTTGTACTTGTGATTTAGGTAGATCTACAAACTCTAGAGAGGAGCAAGTGAATTTGATGCAGGTGAAAGAGATCTACAAACTATATATGTTAAATCCCTAGAGTCAAGAAGTAGGGGAAATAGATCTACAAACCCTAAAGAGGAACTAGTGAATTTGATGTAGATATTTTGTAAGAAATAGAGGTACTAAATACAAAGCTTTAATTTTTGAAACATTTATATATATACAAACTAAAAAATAATACATACCTTGTCTTTGTAAGAAATATCTTTGAGCTCTTTCTTTAGATCGTCTCTTTTCCTTTTCTGTTGAATATGTCATCATACTCTTGTTTTTCCTTATCTTCTTATTTCCCATTTTCTCCTTCACAAAATTTTTCTCTATGACTTCTTTGTCAAATATTTTCTCCTTCCAGAATGCTACAATTTGCAAAAAAAATTGTAAATATGCTTCAAAAAATTCACTTACAAAAACTCAAAATTATGATGGATTTTTTTTTTTTTAATTCATAGGAATTATATTTAATTTATATTAATATATAATACTCATTAATTTTTATTTAAATTTTAAAGTCATCCTAAAAGAACTTCATTTGAAAGTCACATATATTAAATGTTTTAATCATGTACACCTTCAAACCAAGGTCTTGTTTATGAAATATTATATTCCTTCCCACACTCATCCAAGAACTTTCATTTGAAGCACCTTCAAACGAAGGTGCTTGGATGTCCTCTTCCCTTGCATATCTAAGATTTTGCTCAAAATTATCACCTTTAAACTTTATGTTGAACCTTCTAATGGAATCAACCAAACAACATATTTTGTAAGTTTGTAGCACTCAAAATAATCTTTCCAACAAGTGTAATATTGAATATAATTAATTTTATTATTATATTTATTTTCTATTTTCTAGTGAAGATAAGTTTTTCAATAATCGTGAAGGTCTTTGTTCCACGTACATGGAAAAATATTAAAATAGAATTAAAAATTTGAAAAATAACTATCCTCTAAGTATTGATGTTCTTATTTCAACAAAATAATAATAATTTAGACGAATTCAAAAAAATATGTGATACCGAATAAACCTTTGTTTGAATTATAGCTAATCTCACTTCAAAAATTTATTAAAAAATTATGCAACTTAAAATTATGAAAAAATATCCACGCCCTAGATATCTGTGTTACAAAATCATGTTTAAAAATTTATAATTTTTTTATCCTTCCTACAAATAAAGTTATGTTATACCGAATAAACTTCACTTTTTAAAAATAATGTTAACTATAAAAAATAAGTTATTAAAAGTTACATAAAAAACTCACAAATTATTTCTTAATTTTTTTAAAAATATATATTTATAATCTACAAACAAAATTTCAAAAATCATTAGTTCACATCATCTTCAAATTCTTAATGGTTTAGTTCCTATAGGTGTCAAAAAGTGAAAATTTGGTGAAAAGTGGGACACATTATTGTGGAGTCACCCACCTAGGGCATCTCACCAATTTATTCGCCAAGTGTTTGTATTTATTTTATTTGAAATAATATCACTTCTTTTAGTCGTGACAAAATTTCAAAGAGGGGAAATGTACACACTTAAAATTCACTTTCACCTTTTAGCCCAACATCATAATGATTCCATGATCACATCATTAATCTTGCATTGTTTCTTCACTAATTAATTAAATACATTATTTAATTAATAAGGTTATCTTTCCTCTACAAATTAATCCTACATCATTTCTTCACTAATTAATTAAATAAATTCTCTCGTCACTAATTAATTAGACTACACATTCCTTTTTTTTCATCTCATTAAAAAAGTTATCTCCACCTCACCACAAAAATCCAAAAATAGCCTTTTACATCTCAAGAAAATATTCATTCAAATTAAGGTAATCTTGATCATTCATCAAATGATTCAACCTCTCTTATCTAATTGCACTCACCCCAAGCCTCCACTTGGATGCATATCATCTCTCCATGCAAGCTAAGGTAATATTAATTGTTCATCACTTGATTTCATCTCATCCCTCCACTTGCATCAATCTCACCCATCCATCTTAGCTTGCCCTACAAGTTAATGAATCATATCCCTCCAATCCAGAATCGAATCTCAACCATTCACCTTCATTCCTAAAATCTATAAATATCTCTCTCATGGGTGTACTACACCATAAGTAGAATTTTATGCACATACTACCAAATTAGGAAATATCTCAAGATAAACCAACATTTCATCCAAACTCTCTCTCCATCCCATCTTGAGCACATTCAAAGCATCATAGAGCTTATGTGGGGCAAAAATCTTGTTTGCTTCTTCCATTATTTTATGCTCTTTTATGCAATCAAAGATCTAGGTTTAATCTACAATAGGAGCTTTAACTCTATTCATCAAAAATAAATTAAAATGGGTGGTATGGTTTGGAAAGATCAAAGCAGACATTATTCTAGATCTCTCTGATTTAATCTAGATAGAAAAATGAGTAATTTTTAGAATTATAATCCCCAAGGAATTTAACCAATTAAGTTAAAATAAAATTGCTCTTTAAATCTAGATTTATTTTTCCTCCCACTAGTATATTTAATGGTGGTATTTAGAGATGAGGTAAAAAGGAAAATTGTTCTTCAAAAAGGCTCTTTGGATTTTTAATGGATTTGGTCATTTTGTACAACTTTGGTGACCAAAATTTAATCATTTTTCTACAATGATAAGGTGGGTTCATTTTTAGTTGAGATTATACAATCTCCCTTCTATATTTTGGATACTTCAGTATTGAGGAAAAAAGGGGAATGTGATGAGCTCTTTTATGTAGACAGATGAAAATGCAATTAATGGGGTATCTAGAATATACACTTCAATTTGTGTCATGTTGGATGTTTTAAAGGATACTACTAGAATCATCCAATTAAATTCAAAAATAAATTTTGGAGTTAATCTTTTCAAGTAGAAGATCATGTTCTTATTTGTTTTCAATGCCAGAAGAGTGGTTATACAAGAATTTGTCTAATCTTGAGATCCTTTTTACTAATGGTAAGAATTTTATTTTATATATCGTCAAATTATTTAGATCCCATTATTATTAACTCTCCTAAGAAAGTTGATACTAAACATCTTGTCGAGAGGGAAAAGATACCCCTTGAAGTAGATGCCCATGATTCTCATTTACAAGAAAATTTAGGGAAGGGGTAATTAATTAGCATCTTTTCGGAACTATTGTGCCTAAACCTCTACTTGATTAGGAGGAGAAATAAAAGGATTTAGTTTATAGTTTTGTTTTTTAGCAAAGCTAATTTGGCCTTAGAAGGAGAGATTTTAGTCCTTTCTAATCATAATGATCTTGCACTTGCTTCTAATGGTATTGTTAAAGAAAAAGGTGAGACAATTGAGGAATTTATCAAGTTCTTGGAAAAAGATATCCTATTGTAGGTCAAAGAAAATTTCATAGAGTTAGCAGATGAAGTCTTGGATACAAAGGAGGATCCTATATATATGGATAAATTGACAATTTTTCAAACCAAGGTATTGGAAATGTTTAAATTGGGTATGAATTCAAAAAATCAAAGACATCACAAAACTAAGATGACCAAAACCCAAGAAGAATTTGTAAATGGGATCCAGTCTACCATTGATAGAGTTCTAAGCTTAGGAAGAGGACCAAGCTTTCCTCAAGTGTAATGAAAACCATATCCTCAAATGTTAGGGGCATCAATGCCCCTCTGAAATGGTGCATAATAAAAATCAATTACATAATTGTAATGTATATGTTATTTCTTCAAAGAATTAAGCTTAATTCTAATTTGGCTAATGAATTATTTTATGAAGCTTCTCAATAGAATTTTTATTTGTGGAATTAAAGGGGGCTTCACGAGGTTTAGTTAAACTTTTTTCCTCGAGGAATACTAATGTAGAGTTAATTGTTTCAAAACAGTTTTGGATGCTTTGTAAAATTGAGATCAAGGTTTTCAAATTATCTTTTTGGTTGACAAATGTTTAAGGGTCAATTGGGATTATCTTAAAGAAATAGCTTTAGGATCAATTAGAGATAGTTTTGGGTTGTCTTAAGATGGAAATAATTTTACTAGGTATTGAATTTAGTGCCACCACTAATTTAAAAGAAAAAGTTGGTGATTATGAGTTTTCTAAGAAAGGTCACTTTGACTTTGTAGAATTTATACACAAATTTTTCTTTTTTCTGATGTTCCAAATTCTAATTGTACTTTCACTTGGTTGAATTGAAGATATAATATGATTTCATCATGGAGAAACTCAATCATTTTCTTCTTTCATTGGCTTGATTGATGGATTCTATTAGTTATAGAAGTAATCAGTTATAGAAGTAGCATTCTTTCAATATCAAGGTCAAATCTCAATATTCTTGGATTTATTTATGAATGAATCCTTAAACAAATGTCCCTTTAAGTTTGAACCTATGTGGTCCAAAGACCCTAACTTCTTAGATCTTCTTAAGTTTTAGTAGTCTTAGGCACCCAAAATTAATGGTTCTAAAATGTTTCAATTTTTTAAAATTTGATCTTTTCAAAATAGGAAATCAAATTTTGGAACAAGGAATCCTTTAAGAATAATTTTGAAGAGAAATTAGATATTGAATTTTCTCTTAAAGATTTGAATGAGCTATTTATAAGAGAGGGAATGAATCATAATAGTTTCCAAAAAGAAAAAGTACTTTAAATTCTTGTCAAGAGATCTATGATTAGGAGGAAATCTTTAAGCATAAAAAATTGAGGGATTACTGGTTGAAGGGAAAAGATCAAAGCATAAAATATTTATTTGCTTCCACTAAATCCAAAAGAATGTTCAATCCTATAAAAAATATTAAGTCTCGAAGAAGAAGAGATAAAGGTAGAAAATATTGACTTCTTCAAATGTCTTCTCCAAGAAGATAGTCCTAAAAGTATAGAAGAAGAGACAAAGTTGCTCAATGATATCCTAAAAGTTGTTAAGGAAAAGAAAAATGAAATGTTAATGAATTATGCCACTTTGGATGAAATAAGAGCAATTTTTTTCTCTATGCAACTCTATAAAGTGCCAAGTTTGGATGGCTTTTTGAAAAAAATAGAAGGGTTTGGATTTTATTGGTAAACAGGCCTAATAGGTGGTGGAAGAAGCTAGAAAAAGATTTTTTTTGAAAGTGCTTAGTAACTCATTCACTACAATCATTCATTCTAAAATGTACTACTCCTAGCTCTTTTGCTAATTTTCATGTGATTTCTCTTTGTAACTCTACTACAACATCATTTCCAAAGCAAAGGTGTCTAGATTAAGTGACATAAATAATCTTCTTATTTCCCCTAAACAATGTGGCTTTGTTCTAAGGCATGAAATAATGGAAATTATGATTGTGTCTAATGAAACAATACATTCTATTGAAAGTCTTCACATCTTGACAATGACTATTAAATTCAATATGAAAAAGCATATGAAAAAGTGAGATGGAGTTTCCCAATGAAAATTTTGGATAGTTTGGGGTTCTTGAATAAGTGGTGCAAGTGAACTTATTCATGGATTTCTAGTACTATTTTTTTTTGTTATGGTTAATGAAAGTCTAGTTGGATTTTTTCAATCTTGTAAAGGTATTCATCAAGGGGATCCTCTCCCCCCTTCCTTTTTATATTAATGGATAAATATTTAAGGAGATCGATTAGGGAAACTCACAAGAGGGGTGTTTGGAATGGTGTAAAGATAACACATTATATGGATGCGATCACACATTCTCATTTTACAAATGATAAACTACTATTTAGAAGTGCTAGTCTCATTAAATCTAAAAGTATTAAAAAAATCAAACCTCTATTATTCAACATTGGGTAAGGTCATAAAAATAATAATTTTGAATGCTTCTTTTCTAATATTTCTCCCATGATTCAACATTGTATTTTGAGGTTCTTGGGCTATAAATTGAAGGTCATTCCTAGCTAGTATATGAGGATTCTATTCATGTTTAGAGATAGTAGTTTAAAATTTTGGAAATAGAAAATTATCTCTACTTAAGCCAAATTATCTTCATGGAAGGGTAAATGGATTTATTTTTTAGGTAGAATCCTTTGAATTAAATTTAGCATGGATGTGATCTTGAATATATGATGTATGTCACAATATCACATATGATTGTGGTCTACACTTTGGAATAATGGAATCTTTTTATGGAAAGGTGATGGTAACAAAAAAAATCTCTTATTGCTTCAAACTTGGTGTGTAAATTAAAAAGGAATGGAGGTGCAGGCATAAGGTGTCTTGTTGATCAGAATGTCGCTCTTGGTACAAAGTTCACCTAGAAAATGTTTCCTTTCCCCAAGGATAAGTGTTGCAAGATCTTGCAATCTAAGTGTTTGGACTTGGAGGATCCTAGTAGAATTTTCACTATTTCAAATCCTCATGTTAGGTCTCATATTTCAAACTTTACTATTCATTTTCATGGGATCATCACAAATCATTTGACTTGAGACATAAGAAATGGTATGAAAGCTCTCTCTTGAAAGAACTCATGGAATTGTTGTCCCTCTCTAGTTTCAAGGCTAGATCTACATGAAACCCGAAACATGTAAATTTAGCATAGGGGGATAGAGTTGTGGATTATTTAGATTTTTTTGCTAAATCAAGTAATAAGAAAGTATCTTGGAAGGAATTCTAATTCCCTTTTTGGAGGATCAAAAATTTATTCTCAAATTTGAATTATCTTCTAGGAAAAAATATTTTTGGCGATTATGATTCTTTGAGATGGATTTGGGCTAAATCAAGGCATTAATTGGTTAAAGAGGGTTACCTATCACTTAATTTGGACTCTAATTTCAAGGACTAGATGGTTGAGTTGTGTTGGAATAAGGCTTTTTGATCTAAAGTGGGTGCTTTTGCTTGGGTTTCATTGCATAGTAGAATATTAACTAGTGATTTCCTTGTCCGTTTTGGGGTCCTAGGGTTCTTCAGTTATGTTTAATATGATGAAGAAAATGGTGTGAAACATTTACATCTTCTCTATTTGTTTTCAAGACATTGATGGGGTTGGCATTTTTGGTAAACTACACTAGTATTTGACTCTTCCCAACACTATCTTGTCTCTTTTTAGAGTTTGTATATTCTGCATTACAAGGCTATATATAATTGTATCTAATTGCTAGATCCCTTGTTAGTAATTTGGCATATTTGGCAAGAAACAAAGCATAGAATTAAAAAAAAAACTCTCCCCTTTTTAATGAAGTAATTTCCAAGTTTCTTGAGAAGCTCTAAAAAAATGGAATTTCTTCTCTTCTTGGGGTAATTTCTTTCTTAAGAATTGGCATATGTTGAGTCCACCTCCCATTTATTGGGGATGCAAGGGTAAGGATTTTAAGATTAACCAAATGGAATTTAAATGGAATCCTTTAGAAATGATTTTTTAAAGTTGAATTTTGATGATGTTTTATGTGGAAATCTAGGGTTATTAAGGGCAAGTTGTGTGTTGAAATATTGGGAAGGTAAAATAGTTTTGGTTGGATCTTTTAAACTTCAAAATGAGACGAATAATGAAGTTGAAGCTCAAGTTTTAGTGCTAAGCCCAAGCTTAGCTATTGTTAGAGCTTCAAATATTTGTATAGGATATTCCATGGTTATAATAAGTTATATTCGCTTAAGACAAATTGAAAACAAGTTAAACAATATCACAAATTCAGCTTGGGAATCACTAGATGATTTCCAAGAGTTCCAAAGCTTGTGTTGCTATAGAAAAACAAATGGCTTGCATATAGATTAACAAATTTAGACATTAATATTTCAAATGATCATATAAAGAGTCTAAGGGTTACAAGGATGGAATGATCTTATTTTGAAAAAAAATCTCCCAAAAAGAAGAAAAAGAAGAATCTAGAACTTATTATAGTCATGCTGATTAGATGGTTTAATTTATTTCACATTTAGAAGTTAGTTTCTACACATTGAGAATTTCAAGCAAAGAACTTGTACAGGGTTATTCATTCTTTCTTTTTTGCCCGACTATTGTGTTTGTAAGGGTTTTTAGTCATTGCAATGGACAGATTTAAATTTTTTTTGAAGAGAATTATCTTTTATGCCTGAACATATTTAAAATGGTTTACTCAAAAATTTTAATGAAGATTTTTTTTTTTACTTTACATTATAAATAATGAATGCAAATGACTAAAGTACTAACAACATTTCAAGAAATTATTATAAAGCATGTCATGAACATAACTAAGAAAATAAAAACATACTAATTGGAGGTAAATGTCCCACTCGACCAAGATTATATAGTGAATGCTATTTACTAGCACTTGCACCTCAAGGAGGTTCAAGGATTAGCCGATAGAAAATTATATGTATATGTATGTTGCTGGATTAAACAATTAATAATAAGTGCTAAATAATGAAATGAAATATACTTACACAAATCTAGATTTTTTCATTAAAAGAATTATCTTATTTTGAAATAATTGCATATAGATTTAAAACATAAAGCAATGTAAATGAAAAAACAAGTTGTCATCAAATTGACAAAAAGCATTGCAAATGAATATAGGATGTTCCCATTCAGTTGGAAAATCATTTTTTATCTGATTTCTAAATGATAAGTGAGATTTTAGAGAATTTTACTATTAAATGGCATCTGGTTTATCATTAAACAACAGCTAAAACTTGTTTTTCAACAACTAACAGTGGTTTACAGACAGGCTTAAATCTCAAACTATATATAGTCTATTTGCAAAATATTTTAGTAACTATTTGAAAAACTTGGTAAATTGAAACTTGTATAAGAACTTCAGAATAATTTACTAATATTTTGCACAGTCCTTTAAGTCTTTTTCAGTGGATAGGAGAAGGGGTAATTTTACTCTCAGAGGATTTTCATGGTTAGAAAGCCCTATTCAAATAAAGATAACACTCACCATTTGAATCCCTCTGCGTGGCATATAATGGTTGTCCTACACCGAAGTTACCGAGAAGCTGATAGGACCGTGCAAAGCCATACATTGTCAAACGATAATCATCAGTGCCTACCAGATTTGCATTTGTTAAGAATTATTGAAAAACTAAACAAGGGAGAGGGAAACACAAAGTTTTCTAGTAGAGAGAGATATTTAAGAATACACTGATTTTACAAAAATTGACTCAACCTGAAACTTACATGCTGCATGCTCCATTTGTGTGCCATAAATGAATTCAAGGACAGTTGAAATGTCCTGCTCGAACTGGTGAAATAGCTCACTTTTAAATTTTAGCTTCTATAGCTTATGAAGAACTTCTCCTAGCTCAAGCATTGCTCCATTGGGAGAAAATTTCTCAGAAGAAAAAGTCACATTAAAACTGAAGGCTAGGACTCCATGATCATGAAGAAAATTCAAATGGAAGATGATTGACTGCAGAAGGAGACTAAAAACTCAATAAAGACTTTTTAACTCCCATAGTTCTCCAGGAGATTAAGGACAAATTCAAGAGAACTTGGTGATTCTATAGGTTCAATCTAAGGAATACTCAAGAATACACTAACATGCAAGCTGCCACAATGCCCTTCATGTTGTTTTAACTTGTGAGCTACAACATATATTGATCAATCTTATCCCCCTTTGTTCCGCTCCCTCTTTTCAAAGGTAGCATTTACCTCTTAATTCTAGCAGGGGAAAAGGAACTCTAGCTTTCTGAAAACCCCATTAGAGGAAACATCTCAACATGAGTACAATCCTATTGCAACAACATGAGAGCAGAACCACCGCCATCATGGAAGGAAACATGGATTCTTTCCCAAGAGGGTAGAAGATGAGGAAGAGTAATTGGTAGATGGGGAAGAGTAATTGGTAGTACCTGATTAATTAAAGAGATGGTAGAATCAACACAACTCTGCAAGATAGCATGAAGCAGAGTGCCTTGTGGTTCTTCAGCGTGGTTCCACAGTCTCTCGAAAACAACATGACATCTGTAATATTCTATGCCATTGAACAGAAACACACTCACTTCAAAATTAGCCCTCACTATTTGTAGCTACTTCCTTCTTATCCCAGTGATATGCAAGGCACATTAAATTATCGTTTCTCTTGCAATTACCCTTCCCATTAGTCCTAATACACACCATGACTATACTAATAATACCCATGCTTGAAGGTCTAAACCTACTGATGTGAAGAGTAGGGTAGAGCTTGATGTAAAGAGAAGTCAGTGCATCTTTGTAATCGAGATATCCTTGTGTTGCAGCATCCATACATAGCCATTGGTGACCTAAACACACGACATATCAAATGTGTAATGCAATTCAATTTGGTAGAACATTCTTTTCAAATTCTTTCGTTCGATGATATAGGAATGTAGTAGATACGCCACTCCTGGGTAATGCAGACCAGTGGCATATAATGCAAAGCAATCAAAAAATAAATTTGGGGGCAACCTGCAGCCAGCTGCACAATGCAAATCACCCTCAAAAAACCTAGCTGTAGATCAACCAATGAACTTGCAATGATTGAAACAACAACTGTTACCTCTCAGGAATCACGGAGGCAAAGCAGCGCCAAAAACCTACAATGAAACCCCAACACCATGCCCTGTTTGATGCAAAAGGTAGCAATGTTAAGATGAAAAGAGTAATGTTAGGGTAAAGCTTCCAGGACGATTTATGAAAATTGGAGGCGGTGATCCAAGGCACTTGAAGGGAATATAAAAATTAGATATAAATATCACCGACTGCAAATTAAGCGAGGTGTTTACGACACGACATTCACCTGGAAATTGGATACGATTTTACAGCTACGAGATTTGATTTGATTTTATAGATAGAAGATACAATTTTATGTGATTTCCCGTATGTTGGCATTGCAACTCTGCATTTATTGGACAATAACCTGAAAATTGTTTTCGGACAGCCGTGAACAGGTTTAACGGCATGAGACAGGTATGTGAGACAGGTATGCCGGCATTCAGGACTCAAAAGCTCACAATAGAAGCCTATCGGCTAATTAGATTCTAATCCCACTCAAATGATCTTTCCCAAGCACTTTTCTTATTGAGTAGGTTTATTCGATTTTGTATTTACATATTTTTCAATTCTTAAATAATGGTGGCCTTTATTTTCAATGATGATGGTGGCCTTCATGCATAGCATTAACTACTTGGTTTAGTTTTTTTGATTTTTTAAAATATCTAATTCTTTAGTAGGTTTTAGTCAGATCTTCATAATTTTTTCATCAATAAGTTTTTTATTTCTTTTTATTTTTATTGTTATTTTATATTTGATATTAATTTTAAGTTAGAGTTTAAATCAATATATTGTCTTTAATAATTATTTATTATAATATTGATGTTTGTTTTAGTCTTATTAATCTATATTCACTATTGCTGTGTAATGAAACAACTTGCATAATAGAAGAATATAATAGGTAATATGCTTCAAACACTTGATAATAATATGCTACTTTGAGGGGGCAACCTCCTAATCCATTTCGAGGGGATACCTCCAATACACTTCAATAAAAACACAATACTCCACATGATGATAATAACTAACCTATACCTCTTATATATACCATACTTATGCTTTGGATACCACCTAAATCAACTTAGATGCTTAAGTATAACTCCTATGATGACCTAAATACATAGATATTATTATAACAATGATAATGTAATGTATTTACGAGTTAAGATAGCCACAAATCGACTACTCATAACATAATACACTCTATAAGATTAGGGACATAACATGATGAACAATTGCAATTTATTTCTTCTTGAATTCCAACACCTAAATTATAATATGAAGTCCTTTCCAATTAAAGATATTTAAGTAATATATAATTAAAATATAGTATGAAAGTAAATGTAACATGTATGTAAACCTTATATAAATATCTTAAGGTAAATTAATTAAATAGCATTAATAAACTAACCACCTTAAGAACATGAGTTGGGACTAATAATATATTGAAATAAATACATGAAATTAAAACTTAAAGGATAAAATATTCATATAATGATGTGACCATTTAAACCTAGAATATAGGGGTTTTAAAAGAGATCATTGTATAAAAAGTCTAAAATTCATGGAATAAAATGTGATGATGATAATCTCGTAAGATGATAGAAAGTAGGGTGCCCCCTAATGTTACTACCAATTAACAAGTGTGAGATATCATTATGATAAGCATAGGAAAAAGTGTAATCCTCTTCTAAACATTGTTAGCATAAGCATGAGCATGTAGGGTAAGTTAAGGCCATGTTTCCTTGAGACTTGTACTTGTACGATACACTCAAATTAGGGTAAGTATAAAAATAGTGATAAATCAATGAAAAATCATATCATTATAATAAATACTATCATAAAATTTCCTAACAAATGTAATATATTAATAGAATAAAAGTGCAGCCATATGTGATAATATAGTACATATACCCTATTTAGGAAAGAGTAGTCATTGTAATAAATTCCAAGGTAGAAAATAACACTACTAATGAGCAATACACATTTAATAACAAATAAACAAGCATTACAAAGCCTAATGAAAGTATAGTAAAATAGATAATGTAAAGCACTAAAATCAATCATAAAAATTTTCATAGATGAATGAATTGAGCCATTGATAACAAAATCATAAGCTATTGTAATGTATGTGATTAATAATGCTAAGGAAATCTCATGGAAAGCTCAAAGTTGTATAAATGTGTTCTAGAAATTTCATAATATCTTCAAGTACATCACTAAGGTATCTATTTTCTTTATATTGTTCATTCAATCACTACTCATATTGATTGAGTACCATACCTCTATATCCAAGTTTTTGTATAATTTTATATCCCAGATCACATGAATTATTGAAGTAAAAGTATCACTCTCTACATCATTGTCACAAAGATATGTTGATTTTGTTTTATTATCATCACCAAGATTTGGGGGAGATGGTCAACCATATATATGGATGGGTCTATGTAAAGTGACAACATTTTATAAGCTTTTTTAGTCAAACTTTTATTCATCAATACCACAAGGTGTAAAATCTATTGCACCCAACAATCACCAATCTAAGTACTTCCATCATGAGGCGAGAGATCTCAATCTTTAGGATCTTTTTCTATTTTCCTCTTGTGAAGGCATCTCTTTTGTAGATTAATTTTGTGTAATAACAATTTTGGGTGATCAACCACTTGGAAATATCTATATCGATGAGGATCAACATCCATTCAATATTGATTATTATTCTAATTAAACAAATGGTATAACCCCCATTGTATGAATCCATATGCAACCTAACAACATATTTTATATGCTAATTTTCCAAGCCTATATCACTTGCAATGGGGAATAATAGTAAGTTGTCAAATTGTAATCAAGGCAAATAATATTGATAGAATAGATCTACCAAATTGATTAAAACCTTTAACGGTGATATTTTATTTCTCTACCTTGGTCATATCTACATTCAAATGTTTTCAATAGTCCTCACTATATATATTCAAATTAGGCCATTATCAACCAAGACACACTTAACATTGACATGTTTAAACTTTACCACAATATGCAAAGGTAGATGCTTATTAATTGTTGTTTCAAGTGGATGATCAACATCACCATGGATGGGTTAGGAAATAATAAATGTAATCAATGAAATCACTATATTTAGACTAGTACTAGAGTGCACATGTATCTTTTTAAATACTACTCTTTGCATGATTTCCTTATATAGAGGCAATGCACATATTAAATCCAAAATAAATCTTAGCTTGTTTATTATATAATTGATCAATGAAATTGTACTCTTTATGTTCTCTAGTTGTAATCTTAGGTGGAGTATGTAGCATTGGAGCACTAGAGAGCACAATTGGTTGATTGGTTATTATTTTGGACATCTAGCCATCATTTGATAAATATGACTAACTACATGATAACTCTATGCAGTAGGTACTTTAGGAAATATAAGTGTAACTAGATGGAAATTAAGTGTCCCTTTAACACTAATTACCATATGCGTATAATATCAACCATACGAGCCTCAAATAACAATGATAGACAAGGATCAATGTATAAGTTGATAGGAGTACTAGAAGAGTCAAAACTATCCTCGAATATGTTAGAGCAAGAAATTATGTTATAAAATCATATTCCAAGCCATAAATGGAGGATAAAGAAGACACAAGAGATTAAAAAATGTAACTCTATCCCTCAAAATGAATCTAAATTCACTTATCAATAAAATATCATCTCGACACTCATAATTAGTGAACAAGAATGACTAGACATGTAATGATATAACAATAGAACCATCAAATTCATCGTGCAATAATTCATCCAAATCCATTGGATTATCATGAACATCCATTATACGAGGTTTATTGACATCATCCCCCAAACCTTGTGAGGGAAAAATGTTATAAGGTAACATATCACCATGCTCATCACTAGTACTACTTGTTGAAAAGGTAGAATCAAACTAAAGCTCATGAATAAGTGAGAAATATATCCAAAAGATAAGGATGAGAAGTCACCATCTATATGAACAATGAAAGATCATTAACATATCTAAACAATACCTCCATAAATATTGCATTCCCATCCATGGAATAAAAAGACACAATAGTATTATGGATGTAAGGACCATGTGACACAAAGCTTAGGAATACATCAAAATCTAAAGTCAATGACCTATGAGATTTATTAATGAATAATCAATCAAGAATGTCCAAGCCAATGATGGGTAGATATAGATGAAGTCAATATAATCAAAATGAAAAAAACTAAACCCTTATTATAATATTGCAATGGAACACAATATAAAGTGGATCCAAACCTAAGCATATTTGAAATGAAGGATAACCAATTAGAAACATCAAATTTGAAACCCTAATTAGAACAAATAAACTAAGGAGAAATTTTTAAGGCATGCACGACTGTTAGGTTCAAAAAATATAAAATTTGCACCCACATCCCATTTTGTTTCTGACAAAATGGGGACCCCCCCTTTTTAATTTATTTTTCTTTATTCCCCCCTCCCTTTTTCCCTCTTTCTCTTCTTCCCCTTTGTTTCCTTTTCTTTCCCCTTGCCTTTTTGGTTTTTCCCTCTGTGTTTTGTCATTTTTTGGAGTTTCGAGATCTTAAGGATTGGCATGTCATCCTTGTCGGTCCCAACACCTGATTCCTTTTCGTCATCGTTGCTTTGTCTTCGGTGCTTTACTCTTTTGGTATTTTGGTTGTCGAGATGCTCGCTTCATGTATCCCTGATTCCGAAGGCCTAATGGTGGTGACATCTTTTCACCTCGATCAACCCACCTACCAGAACATTTAAGTGTCATCATTGTGTATTTAATGGAGTAGTAATGTTAGGTATTGAGTAGGTCTAAGGGTGAAATCAAAGGGTTTTAATCATTATTTGTGAGTGAACAAACAAAGATATTGGCAACCCTCTAAAAAAGACCATCTATGATTTCACGTCCCTTTTCCTTCAAATTGCTCAGAGTTGCTCACAAGTCACTTCATCTTTGATTTAGGTTGGTTCATGGTGTTTTGGTGTTTCTCTTCATCATCACTCATTTGTGTTCGCCTCTATTACACCCCAATTGTGTAATTACTATTTACTATTACTATGTAGGGTAAATTGTGAATGTAATGTGAATTCGATGGATGAATAAATTGTGTGCACTTTGTTATCATTGCTTAATGAATTAATGTCAGCTCATTTAATGTTATATGAAGGAATACATTTATGTGATTGGATGAATATTGTATTAATATTCTAACTTTGGATATGTATTATGTATACTGCATATTTTGTGAATAACTGACTATCATGTGCAAGTGTTATTGGTTGCAGGTATATGTTCAATTCCTCTAGGAGGAGGGCAAGTACCACTCAGGAGAAGGTTTTGTTCGGGTAACCAGTATCATAACCTATCTGAGCTTACACACACCATAGTAGAATAATTGAGTCGGGTTACTAAGTGGGAAGTTGGTAAGTCATCCCTAGTCAATATGTCTGCATTGGTATGAGTCTTGTTTACTTTTGAGTGTATTACTAGGTGATGTTTATTTGTTTGAGGTTGAGAGTTCTTTTCCTTGTTACTACATGCTTGTATTGATATGTGGAACACACAAGGAATGTGTATGCGTACACACATGCATGACGATGATAGACTATACACACAAAGGAACACATACATGAGGGTACATAGGTAGATGTATCTATGTACACTCATGCATGAGTTGCTTATGCGCATGAAACTATCCGATGGATCTCACGACATGTATATGTATACATATAGATATATTGCTCGTAGGCTCAAATCAATACCATAGTAATTGTATGTGATTTTGGTGTATGAATCGAATGTGTATATATATAATGTATATACATATATCCATATGTGTATATATATATAATGTATATACATATATCCATATACGCATATGGTGACAAATGGACATTGCCCATGATATGAATGTATCAATACATGTATAAATACGTATACATGCACATAGAGGCATACATATATATATATATATATATGTATACAAAACCGATATATTAATATAACAATGTGATTGCTATCTTGATGTATTCATTCGTATATTGATTATATATACATGCTTTATTGACATACGATAATTATAGATATATATATGTAAGTTTATATACGTATATGTTACATATACATATTAAATGATATTTGCTTTGAGATCGACTATCTAAAGCAATGATTATCAACCAATTTATAATGCTTTGAAGTCGATTATCTTTAAGAACTTAGAGGTCGATTTATTAAACTAAACCAAGGCCGAAATTTGAGATAATAATAACTGCATTCTTTAACCACATTTTAATCTTATTGTCTGCAATGGAAGAGTTTGCAATATGCAAACAAGGAACAACTATTAAGTCGATGATTAATAAGTGAATAAGTCGATGTGTTTCATGGGGAAATCATGGACTTAGTAAACTGAATTGCCATGCTATTTTGCATCGACCTACATCTGTAAAAGCATATCAATGACTTTGTCAAACCAATTTAATGAATGAATTGACTCATATTATGACTTAGCCAATATGGATTTGGTGTTGCAAATTTGATGTTGATTGTTTTAGAAGTAAAGGAAATCACACCAACTTAGTATGTGAGTAAGAAGTCTTGGCACCACCTTTGAATCCTTAAACTTGTAGATGTCCATTTGAAATTGCAGACCAAATTCTGGGTGAAGCCACAATAGTGGTTTACAATTCAAGTGAGGAAGGAAAACTCACAAAAAATGACTCCAAAGGAAAAAAAGTGATTTTGGAGGTTCCTATGAACCTACTGGTTTGACCGAATGCATTAGGGGTTCGCTCAAACCAATGTTCAAGTGAACCCCTTTAAATTTTGGCCGCCAAAAAACAAAACAAATGCATAGCAAAGGGGGTTTGAGCGAACCCCCTTGAAGAGGTTCGCTCAAACCCCTAGGGGTTCATTCGAACCCCCCTTGCCCCTCATCCCCCTTCTGAGACACAAAAAAAGTCTATTTTTTTACGCTTCAGAGCTCGAGTTGAGGATGAAAATGGAGAAGTTTTCAGAAACCCTTCTGGAATTAGATAGTCCTCGGAACGAGCTATCCAACGAATATAATTTTGTATGTTTTGATTTTATTATGTATTTGTTTTTTTAGTTTTATTAAACATAGGTTCTTCACCGAAAATGAAGGTCTCTATTATGCAAATGTGGAAAAATAGTAGATTATCAATTTTTTTTTGAAAAATATGAGTGCACTAGATATTGAAGTACTTGATCTGACAAAAAAATAAAATTGAATTTCGATATATACAAAAAAAGTTACGCGTTATATGGTCACGCTATGTCTGAATTGTAATTGGTTTGACTTCGAAACTTGATTAAAGAAAAAATATTCAATAAAAAACTATCTAACCAAGTGGAAGCACTAGATATTGGAGTTACAAATCTAAATTCGAAAGAATTAGAATTTTATCCTTCATGGAAAAAAGTTATGCGTTATACGGTGTGCGTCACTTTTTAAAAATGTTGCTTTTTGAAAAAAACCAATTCTCGTGGGAGATGGAAAAAGAAGTGCAATCTGATTCCAAAAAATTTGGAAAAAATATTTTTAGAATCTACAGAAAAAATTTGACAAGACTCTAGTTTGCATCATCTTCAAATTCCTCACGGTCTAGCCGCTATAGGTGCCTGAATGTGAAGATTTAGTTAAAAATAATAATTTCAATGTCCAGTTTGGCCAAAAATTGTAAACCACTATTGTCGGATCACTCCTATCATGTGGGATTTGAAATAGTCTCTAAGTGTTGTTGATCAAGAGGGTCGACCTGTAGCTGTTTAAGCTAAGTATATGCTTGTTTGTTCACCACCTTTTGAGCTGAGTTGAGGTGTTGTTGTGCATGCTAGCTGTTGTCAAAACCATGCCTAAACTGTAGGAAGAGTTGTTACCAGTTTGTTGTATAAATAGAGGAGTAAGTTCATTTGTTGGACGTATTCCATATACAAGTTTACACATTCTTCTATGCATTATTTCTTATGCAAACTTCTACATTTTATCTACATTTTTGTCTGCAATAATCTGTCAAGGAAAATGAGTAAGAGGCTTGAGTTTTAGAGTGAGTTTATTATTATTGAGAAGCATTTTCCAACTTGTGAGATAGAGGTTATTGAGTCTTTGCTGAAGGATCGATACCAGGCTAGTTGCTGATTTGGAAGTGCTCTAACTGCAGCCATTTAATTGGAAGCTTATCACAGGCATGCAAATATTCTTCGCTTGTTTGCTTTTGTGTTGAATGATTGGCTTCTTTAATGTATAAACCAGTCTTTCATAGTTACTTGCATAAAGGGAAAAGTAATGTTTGCTTTGAAAGAAAAGTGGAAATTATTTACTCTATTTTGTGTAATGTATGTAATTATTCCATGATAGGAGAGACTGTTTGCCATAGGTATTGCTATTATACTTCATATGATTAAACATGGATAGGAGAGACTGTTTGTCATAGGTATTGATATTATACTCGATATGATTAGTCAAGGGTAAGAGAGATTGTTTGTCATAGGTATTGTTATTATACTAGATATGATCAAATGTTGACAAGCTTAAGGAACACTCATAGCTAGATATTTAATTATGCTAGATGGTTAGTAGGATACTCCTAAGATTGATATCCAATGAAGGGAGGGAACTAGGGCTTAATGAGTGGTGTCACCTTAGGTTGTGTTAAAAAAATAAGTTATCATGGGGAGTAGCTTGCCCATGGAGAGGGATTGCCTAAGCATAGATATAATGGCCTTAAGTCAAAATGATCTTGCTATAGTGTAAGTGAATGGTAGACCTTCACTCAAAGTACTGAGTGAGAATACTTTGGCTAAAGTAGTGTGATTGCCCTAGGCTCCACTGCCGGTTCATTGTGTCCATTTAAATGCATGAGGGGTACTTAGCGTAGGTTATAAATCCTAGTTATGTAGGGCACAACACTAAGCTCAGAGTGGTATCTCATACGAGGTTACCCAACCAATACCTTTGTTGAAGGGTAGGGCCATCTATCATTGATAGATGTGTGGGGGACCGCATATGAGTCCGTGGTTGACAGAAAAGTGCTTGAGTGATGGTTCTCCTCCTCAATAGGCGACAAAAGACCAAGGTTTTGAAAGGAGGATTCCTGGACCATCTATATCTTATGCTACGAAGCTCAAAGGAGTTGTGTATGTAGTTATTGTACTTTGCGAAATATTGTAATGGAATGGAAATCCTTATTGTATGATGTTATTGCATCTTTGTTCATGTACTTTCAATAAAGAAGGGAATTTTTTTTATTGCAATGGCTTATTACATAGTTTATTTTACTCGCACAATGAAAACTTAGGAAATTTACTTCAGTGAACGTTTGGCATATTACAACCTCTTCTCTCATGCAAATTCCAAATAGGCTCCATAACTAAAACCCTCATTCCAATTATTGGCTCTTATGGTTGTTTGCATGGTTTTGTTGTGTGCTTTATTCGTTTGGGTTCTGTTTTACCTTCTTTTCATTGTTTTTTTTGTTTTTGTTGTTGTTTTATTTTGTTTCATTTTGTCATTCTTCATTTTCTTTCATTTCTCTCATTTTTTGCCTTGTCGAATCATGTTTTTCTTGAATGCACCGATCAAGGATGTTTATGACATCATTGTATTGAGCTCCGAGTTTTACTTTTTCTACTTTTAGAGATAGCCATTCACCCTTTCCCCACTAATTCCTTTTTCCTTTGGTATTTTATTGTATTCATTTTCATATTTCAGGGTTCAAGCATAAGCAATGTACTTAAGAATTAAAGTGGAAAAAATTAAATGTTAAACCCAAACCTCGATACCTCATAAACAATGCCTTAGCAATATTAATGTTTATGATGTTGGATATCGGAATTCAGAGATATCACTTAACCCATACCTTGACTTTGAGATAAGAGTTGAGTGTTTCACTCAACGCCTGACTCCTAATAAAAAAGTTTATTACATTTATAAGAAATTGATTCTCGATAGTTGGGTAGGTTCATGACTTCTTAAAACTTCCAAAGAATAAAGAACAAGCATCATTCCCAAAATTCGATTCACAAAAAAGAATGATAAAGAAAAACCTTTTATTTTTAGAATGGATGTCAAGATTCACTATACCAAGTATCAATAGAAACATCTAAGAGATAACCTTTACCTTTGAAACCCGATCACCAAAACTAATTAAAAATGATTAGATTTACATTGAATATCGGCAAGAGGGTATGTCTCTTAGCATTTAAGAAAACTCTTTAAGAATAGAAGGTAAACATTATGTTCAAAATCTAATCCCCGACATCCATTGAAATTTATATTGGATATTGGATATTGGGTGAATGCCTTAACTTTTAAGGTTTTGTAAGAACAAGGGATAAGAATTATGCTCAAACCTTAATCCTCGAAGGTAATACTCTCAATGAATATCAATCATTGAGTTTGATCAGTGGGTGTTCTCCTTAAAAGTTTTCCTAGTAAGAGATATAGAGTATGTAGTAAGCTTGATCCTCGACACTCGAAAGTGTGCAATAATAAATGTATTTTTTAAATTAAATGTTCAGATTTCATTCATTTAGATTGCTTGGTTCTTTTAGCAAGCGATAAGACTTATTTCGGAGACTAGATGTTTGATGAGCCAAAATTTTGTCAAGTATGGATTTAGAAGGTCTTTTGTATCAATGCAGTCAAGCATGTCTTCAGGGTTCGTTAAGTTATGTTTTTTCTCCTCTTTGCCCTTTTTTCTTCTAAGATTCTAATGGATGATATTTTCATATGCAGGAAACATGCCAAAAGAAGGAGCAAATATGAAATATCAATACAAAGGCTATCACCCTCAAAAAATATTCTCTCCATGTCTTCAAAGATTGGAGATATTGATCTAAGGCATATTGATATGGATGAATTTGACAGAAGGATCCATAATGAAGCTGATAGGACAATGAAAGACACTTCTTTGGCTAACTCCAAATTGGTGGAGGCATTCACTTTCCCTATTTTTAGCATAATCACCCAAACTGGTGTTAACTTGTGCTCAATATTATAATCATAAGCGTAGAAGGATGCTAGGTTCATTTGGGTAAATTGTCCTAGACATTAAGCTAGACATGATTGAGAAAGTGTTCAAACTCCCTACTTCCCCAAAGTATGAAACTATTAACATGAAGAAGGCAATGGATTATTTTTAGAAGAATAATATAAGTTGCCTCAATCTTATCAATAGTCAGATGTTTCTCAATTCGAGAAAGATAACACTTAAAATGGCAAGAGTACAACATAGAAGTGAGTTTAGAGAGGACATTAGTGACCAATTCACACTTCTAAGAAAATTTTATGGCTAGCTAAATGTCAAAGACAGATCCATGGATGTGTTGCTTCATGTTAAATTCATTTTTTATAATAAGAAAATTGATTGGGCTACCATCAAAAGTGACAATTTGCATGAGCAACTAAAAGATGTGTTGCAAAGCAATAAATTCTATATGACGTCTTATCTAGTTTACTTATTAGTTGCTCACGCAACTTTGTCAGTGCTTACCAAGATAGGGTCCTTTCAGTTGGGAGAAGTTAAGATTCACCAACATTACCCACAATTGGAATTGGGTGCAAGTTATAATAACTATTATGTGGTGAATGATAATTTTGTTCATGCCATTATTAGAGGGCTACAAAATGATTTTGCTCGGAGGATTTCTCTAGAATCCATGGTAGAGCTCAAGAACTGGGGGAATTGTTACATCCAATTCAAAACCTTTACATACATCAAGGTTGGCTTCCACAAGACTCCCCTCAAACTTCTAAGATATCTCACAGACAAAGTGATCCTATTAGAATTATGTAGACAAGTAACATAGATCCACAAATTAATTGTTGGTAAGCATAAATCAAGATATTCTTTTCATGTGAAGATAGGGGTATACTCTTGTGTCAATATGCAAAATTTCAAAAATACATAGATAGAGTTGGCATTATATATAATGGAAATGTATAATGATCCCAAGGCCAAGTTTGATTGTATTGAAAAAATCAGCAAGGTCATAGGATCCTTCTTCAAGCATGAGCTAGCCTTAGAAGATCATTGGGATAATTGTGAAGAAGAGTTTGAAGTTAGAATGAAGGAATATTGTTGATTAACAGTAGATATGATGAGGTCTTGCAATATAGCTAAAATTCCCAAGGAGTTGAAAGAAAATGGGAATGTTTTAGATCCCATTTAAAGTGGACATGGCATATTTAATCAACCAATTTACAATATAGATTGCTTAATTGAGGAAGATGCTGATATATATACAAGGGAAACAAGTGTTAAAGCTACCTCAAAGAGATAGTTGGTATCCCCATTCCCTATGATGGAGTTACCAAAGCCTGAACCTCCAACAAAGAAAACCAAGATAGGAGAAGATTCATTTGAGACTATTGAGGAGGAAGGACCATCACCTTCAATAGCTGGTTCAAAGAAGAGGAAAGAAAATAAAGGATTGAAATAGAATCAAGTGAAGAAGAAAGTGAGGAAGTTCCTCCAACAAGAAGAAAGAGAGCAAGGGTTTCATTACAGACCACATCTACTCAAAGGATTGCTTCTCCCACTTCTTCGTCTCCTCCACACGAGTCACCTTTTACCATCTCCTCCTCCAAGTCCCCCACCATGACAAAGCCCTACTCCTCCTCCTCCAAGTCCCCACCATGACGAAGCCCTACTCATCCTCCAAGTCCTCTACCATATTCTCCTCCCTAGATATCCACTTCTCCAATTCCTCCACCTCCTCCACATGATACTCCTACTCCTCCCCAAGAACAAGAACTATCAACAAAGGAGGGAGAACAAAATAAGGAAGTGGTTGAAGAAGAAATAATTGTAGATGGAGTTGAAGAAGGAGAAATAGAGCCAAATCAAGAGGTTCAAAATGAGGAAAACATAAAAGAAGAGATAGAAAGAGATGAGACAAAGCAAGAACATGATAACTCCCAAGCCTCACATAATATTGAGGTTATAACTTCTCTTCAAAGGGAAGTCTCTTCAAACATCCTAGTATGGTTGAACCATACCATAGAGAATAGACAAAGGACATATGTACAAGAAGAGGAAGAAAAAAGTCTTGATATATCCTTGGAGAGGCCTTTCAATCCCCAGTAAAGAGAAGGAAAAGGTCAAGAAGATTGTCTACTATCACTATAGACGAGCAAGGAAATAAAATAGCTCAAATAATCGTCCTTGTGGTGGATAAGTATGATTAGACATGCAACCAGAGGATTATCAAATAAGACATGTCAACTTGGGTGTTTAGAAAAGTGAAGGGGAACAACAATCTCTATAAATGGTTGTGTCTACCATCTTGAAGAGGATGCATAAAAATGAAAACACCAAGGAAGAGCTCAAGTCTCAGGTAGCACAATTAACATGTGTGAATAATTTAATAGGACCCATTGATGTTGCTACTCCTAAACTAATTTTGTGGGCTGAGTTAAAAGGGGAAATCTTACACTGTGACCTTAAGGGGTGGGTATCTGCTACTAAGCAATAGAAAGATGATTTTATAACATTAGTTAGCAGAGTTTTGAGGAAGGCAATAAAAGCTTATCACTGCATTAGTGATGAAGCTATTTTGGCCCACCAAATGGAGGTGGAGATTGACAAGGACTTGATGGTATGAGAGGATTACATCCCAATTTTGCAAGAAAGCAAAGCCACTTCCTCAGATGACTTGCTTAAGGTAGATGTAATAGAAGAGGAATACCAAGATAAGCCAAAAGAATAGCTAAAAGTAGCACAACTAAGGGTGAAGACCTTGAATAAATGCAAGTGCAAATTGAATAAAAACAAGAACCTAGCCGAGTAGGCTATGGTAAAGATTGAGCATTTTGTGGAAAATCTTGGTTACACATTCTAGGAAACTTCATCTTTAGTTGCCTCTCCCAGTAATATGGTCCAAGAACTGAAAGGGTCACTACAAGGGCAGGCAACTTGAGACGCTATTGACCAGATGATGACCAAGAAGATGGAGCTGCAAAATTTTCAAGATGAGCTAGCCGGTTTCATTGAGCTGCAAAAACGACTTGAAAGCTCAACATTTTCGCAAAGCGTAAAACTACAATACCATCGTGGTCCTCTGATGGACCTGATGAATGACATCATCATGACCTTCTTTGACAATTTCCCTAGTGGCGATTGATCAAACTTTTTAATTTTGTTTTATTTTGAATAAATTTTATAACTAGCTATTGCACTTTTGGTGTGCAATAGGGTACGCCGAAAAATTGTATGGGTATATTCGATTTTGTGTAGTCATATTGGTTGAAATAGGGAATAGTTCACAATATCTAAAAAGAGAACAAATGAAATAAATATAGTGCAAATGATTATTAGCCTTATTTGACTTTGTGTAGACATATTGTATTTATGTAACATATTAGAACAACACATGAAAAAAATAAATGGGACTTAAAATTATGTCATATAAAAATGTAGAATAAGGAAATATATACAATGATGTAATTCATGTGTTTTTTATGGAGTGGTTAAATCGCATTACAAGAATGGCTGCAGTTGAATACAATGATATAGCAAAAATGTGGAATGGTCACATTGAACTCCAATGTATCTGTTTTTTATGTCATATAAAACTTAAAGGTATCCCTAGCATTCTACAATATTTAAAGAGGGCAAAGAAGCCACAAAAACAAATATTGGTTAATAGATAATAGAGATTTTGGGCTTATCTTTGCTTTGATAGGTTACAATCAATATTTATAGAATGTTCTAATAGGGCAATGTAAACCATGAATCTAGACCAGAGCTGTTTCAGAACTGAACTGTTTCAGAACCACTAGTTGCAGCCAATCTGGATCTATGTATTAAAAAAAACTCCACACCATGTTACCAGAAACAGGAAGCCACAACAGAATAAAAAACACACAAAGAAACAAGCTACGAAGGTTGCACATAAGAAATATGTGTATGTGCATTCACATATATCATGTTGTTACAACTGCATTATAAATACAAAAACATGATACAAGTATTTGAACACAAATTCATTATTTAGATTATATGAATGCATACAATAAATAAACTAATTTCAAATTTGTGACATTGATTATATGTTTATACAATGTTGCCTCTATTTAGATTAAAACAATAAAACTAAAAAATGGAATATTTATATCATTTATGTTGAAATCAAAAAAATATATATGAAGTTAAACTGACGACTTCAAACTTCCCAATCTACTAATGAGATTAATTCGTTATTTTTCAAACTCAATCAACGCATGTCCCACTAACTGGCTTAGACTTCTGCTCACACTGTTGAAAAAGCATTTGAATTACAATTTCCTGAACTGAAGAAATATATAGAAATTTTGATAAACGAAAGAAATAATAAAAGGAACACAGAGTGTTTACTTCATTGCAACTATATTTCTATTAAAATCCAAATAGTTCTAGTCTCTCTACAAATACCTTTTAACAAACACATCTTTTCAGTTTTCCCTGCACGGTAAAATCTGTAAAACACACTCAGATCCATTTTTGTCAAGGCTCTCTAGGGACACATTCCCAGGGCCTAGACATCCATCCCAACATCTGGTGTATTCTAGGGCTCGAGGGACGGAATCAGGAAAACCGCATTCCCTAAGAAGGGTGGCATGTAGGGGACGTCCCTTTATTAAGAAAGGGGAATCACGGCGTTCTCTCATAACTGCACTTTTTAACAGATTAAAAAAACATCGAGGCTTCCTTGTTGTGACTGGGATCAAGCCATCTAAGGCAGAATAATGAGGAGAGTGAAGAATCTAGATAGCCTTCCAGATTTAAAAAAGAAATATTAATAGCACTCATCTGCTGGAAAAAATGAAACTACAATTTCTCCACGCCAGCTTCTAACAACGCCCCCTTATATACATATCCCTTCCACTTTAAGGCTCCATAAGACTTATTCAGGTCAAGGATCTCCTTATGGGATATACTCTGCAACTTCTCTACCATATCCTTAAGTTAAAATTTTAATAGTGATAAAGGGCAGAGAGCTAATTCTTCTTCAATAATTCTTGGTTTCTATTCCTAGCCTTGAAAATATGTCAGGCCTTCTTTCTTCTCCACAAGCTTTTTTGTTAAATTCTTCTTCTTACAAACTGAACGAAACTATAACCAAGGAGCTATCAGCCATCGCAAGTCTGGAATCTGTTAATCTCAGCTACAATAAATTATGGAGATGTATTCCTATACAAGTGTTTTCTTTGACCAACCGAAACGACTTGAAAGCTCAACATTTTCATGATGCGTAAAACTATAATACCATCGTCACAAGTTCAAATCCTGCAGGGGGTAAGGTATGTACACCTTGTATTGTGGAGCACAAGTTAGTTGCCTCCCTCATATTGGGAGTACGAGGAGTCCCATATACTGTAAGTCATCTGTACACCCAAAAACAAACCGCCTGGTATCGTGAACTATAAAAGGACCTTTCCTTTCCTTTCGTGGTCCTCCAATGGACCTGATGAATGACATCATCACAACCTTCTTTGACAGTTTCCCTAGTGGTGATTGATCAAACTTTTTAATTTTGTTCTATTTTGAATAAATTATATAATAAAGGCAACACCTAGATAATAAACTTTAAATATGGCATTGTATTTTTAGTTAGAGTTCAGTTCTATATGAACTGTTCAATTTAGTTTTAGTTCAACCCAGATCATAACTGGGCGCTCTAGTTTCACTTTTAGTTAGTTTTTTTAAGATCCATGAATTATGGGGCACTTGAGTCTATTTAATTTAGGATTCTAGATCATTGTAATCATCATAACTTATGTATTTTGCAAAAGAACATATATATTTTCAACGTGGAGTTTCCTATTGATGGCATGATTGTTTTGTTTGTCTAGATTGAGTAAATTGACGATATTCGTTGTATTGTTGTGATATTGAATAGAGTTTTGTCTCGGATCTATGCATGTTTGATGACAATCTAATTTGATATAACTTCAAAATCTTGATATTGATAAATTACCTTTGAAGATTGCATTGGTGTTAATCGCAATTGTGTGAATACTAGTCATTTTAATACTGGTTATTGGGATTTCATTTAACCAATCAGAATTGATAAATGAAGGAAATCTTACCATTATCCATTTAATTTTAGCATTTGTTTCTAAATACTTCTTGTAGCCCTTAATTCTTTTTATGTTTATTTTATGATATTTCAAATAAGGGAAAGAGCATATAAATGATACAAATCTGTTGAAGCAAAGTACTAACATGTAGTTGGTTTCTAAGGAATAAAGTATGTTACTTTGACTGCATGTCTAGAATGTACTTTTTAGAAAACCTAAAAATCGAAGCCCCTTGTTGAAACATACATCAACCACTAGCTATCCATCATGGTCAAGACGTGACCAAAAAGGAACATTGGGTTCATTATTGCTTAGCAAGTTGGCTGTGCTAAAACCTAAACCCTTATAATATAACAATGGAACACAATATAGAGTTGATCCAAACATAAGCATATTTGAAATGAAGGATAACCAATCATAAACATCAAACTTGAAACCCTAATATAGAACAAATAAACTAAGGAGAAATTTCTAAGGCATGCAAGACTATTAGGTTCAAAAAAATGTAAAATCTTATCTAAACATCCTAAGCTAAATCAATTAATAAGTATTAATAGAAAAATCATTCTAAAAACAAGAGCTACGACTAATAATAATATTGAAATAAATGCTTAAAATTTAAATAATAAATAATAACACTTAGCTCTTAATATAATTTTTGACTTTGCTAGGTGTTCCTAATTTATTTGCCCAACACCAAAAATTAGGCCATGCCAATCAATTACCTTGAAATCAATGAAAATTGTCTTATAGTAAGGGCCACTTCCACAACCATGGAAGTGATCTACACAACTACAAATCTAACCCTTTTATGCAAACCTAATATTTAGTTGTAGATCTAAACTTTTTTAATTTTTAGAACAAAATACCTACTTGTTTTGATCTATGTAACCTACATAAAAAAAATACTTGTGTGGATTCATAGGTTCATCGAGGAGAGATCATTTTCTTTTAATTGAAGAACAAAGATCCCAAAAATTCATTTAATATGCTTTTGAATGTTGATGCAACAATGTCACATTTAGTAATAATTTAATGCACAATGTGCAAGAGGTGTTTTTTAATGTATTCTAAATCTTAAATATTTAAATAAATTAGGTTTGATTGTTAGACTACTCCAAAGATAGCAAGCACAACATTTCATGTTTCAAGTCAACACATAATGGTTTAATTGAAAAAAGGAAATGGATCCAAATTTAATTTACATTTTGAAATTCATTTTCATAAAATCTTGTAATTGATTTAAATCATTTAACCAATTATAATCTAAACTTTGAAAAATAGCTAAATGTATAAATTAAGAATTAAAAATGATTCCAAGATTTAATATGCCAGACTCTTAATAAAACTAACTCTACTTATACATTTATCATTACATAAAAAATAACAAAATCAAAATAAATAACATTTACAAACGTTATCAATGTTACATAAGATTGTTAATAATACTATAAAATTGCATTCATTTTAAATAGGGAACAAAAAATCACGTAATTGTTCATTGTAAATGTCTTCTTTTAAGGGATCTCGATCCATTTTGGAATATGTTCTCTGATATAATGACAAAACATACGGGAAAATTTGCTATGGTACATGGCAGGTCATTTCCAAAAATAAGATCAGAAAAGATCTACCGAATCTCCTTGGAATTTCCAATCGGTCGTTAAAAAAGGGTACACGGTCAAATCCTTTGGAAAATGGTATATAGAATTGAAAGGCACATGCACCTCCTGGTGCAGATCCATCGTATTGTCTCTATCCAGCATATTGGTTTTTAATTTTAATTAATTATTATTTACAGTCAAATGAGCATCAGTATGCTAGATAGACACCGCCCAGATCTATTATTTAGACTTCAGACCATGCTTTTTTTTGGTGATTTTCAACCTTCCACCATTTATTTATTTTTAAAAAAGGATTGTGAAGTTTCACGTGAAAGTGTGAAATTGCATAGAGGAATATTGTACGTACTGTTTAAGTGGCTTAAATTGTTGCGTTGGCTATTCACATGCTTTGAACTCTAAGGACATGTACTCGGCAAGGATTTACCCTTAAACAAATGGATATATACACATTGACTACACCAAAGATATTTATCCAGGGGATATATACATTGACTGTCCAAAAACCATTTACTCAATGGATATATCTATTGACAAGATTGTATTTAAAATATAACATGATTTTGAATTTCAATTAACTAATAAATATAATGAAATAAGCATTCAGAATGCTGGATAGATAATTTTTCATATTAGCTGTCCTAAAAGATTTACACTTTAATCTTATAAATTCATTGGAAATATACTGTAATAAGAGACTGATTTGGGAAAATCTCATCTGTTGTAAAAATAAGTTTTTTTTGTTGTATTGAACAAAGCTGAAAGAATTACAAAGAAAGTATAAGGCAGTCCCAAACGAGGATTGCTAAGAAAAAAAACAGCAAAAAAACAGCTCCAATAATAATCTGCTAACAAACAGTGAGTTTACCATGTCCAAACTACAACAACCAGTATTACAAGCAGTGAACTTATGACACCATTACACTTAAAATTTGAAAAAGTGTTGCAATTGTCTAGCACAGCGAAACTCTCCTTCATGGAGCTGCAGGACGTAAAAATAAGTATTAGATTCGATTTTGTTTTCAATTCCACATGCATGTGTTACAATCCATCATTTCTTGATCATATTAGATTGAGGTGGCACCTATCTATCCAAAGATTCTTTTGTAACTTTGTAGTAGGCACGATAAAATAGAGACCATATTCACAAACATTAGAATGATTACCATTAACATTATTCTTTTTGTTGCTTTATTCACATCCATGCACAAATAATTCATTTCATACTTATACGATGGCATGGAACATCCAAAAATATGTATAAAAATATATCTGAATGCGGGTAGATATAGAACTACAGTAATAATAAGTCAATGTGGGCATCTGCTTACCTTCCATGTTGGTATCGCCGGAATTATTTTTTAAGGATATAGGCAACGTAGCCTTCAATCGAATGTTTCAACATTACCTCTGACACTCATCTCTTCAAGAAGCCCTTGAAGAAAAAACTGATAAACTCAATGATGATACATATTGTCAAATGCAAGGTATCGATTATTATAGTTTTTGATTTTGATAGAGGGAAAAACAGATTTTGAAGGGATCCGGAACCCTTAAACAAAAAGAGCAAGGCTGCAGAAAAGACAGCAAGCAGCCAGCGAAAAAGGCCAGCTCCAAAACAAGACCATTCAAGATTTACATTTTACACTTTTCTTGTGGGAGCGGAGAATCATGTCAAAAGAGGGCATCGATTATTATAGTTAGTCACAGGAGATATTTGGTATAGAAAGCCTTACAAGCAGGGTTCCCATGTCATCTAAAATTCAACTTGTGTGTATTAGTGTAGTATAGCTTTTATTAGGTGACTTCAAAAGAATTCTACATATGAAATGTATTCAAGTTGTGGTTGGAAGGACAACCTCTTCACCATAGTCTAACTTTGTGATTTTATCTATTTTCAACTAAGTTACCGGATTCATACCCACAGGCCTCGAACCCGGTTTGGGTGTGAACCCGGTACGGGTTCGCCTGTGGGTACGCGCTAGGTACGCACAGGGTGCGTGCCCAGCCCTGTGGGTTCGCCCGGGTGCACACTACCGGATTCATACCCACAAGCCTCGAACCCGGTACGGGTTCACTTGTGGGTACGCGCTGGGCACACACCCTGTGCGTACCCAGCGCGTACCCGGGCGAACCACTGAGAACCCACGGCCCAACACTTAAAAAGTGGGCCCAAAAGTTAAAAAAAAAACAATTTTTTAATTTCTATTTTGCCTCTTAACCCTAAAACGACCCAATATGAGGCCTTTCAACACTAAAACATTTCATTTTTACCTCTCATTTTGCTCTCTCCATATTTTCTTTCCATCTTAGCATTTTGAAGGGAGGTGATTGCATTTGAAGGAGATCGATTGTGGAGTGGCAAATAGCTTCTACAAAGGAGATTTAAGTGTTCAAGGTATGCATTTAAACCCTATTCTTCAATCTTTTGATGAATTTTTTTAAGTTTCTTAGTTTTTGATGAATTTTTTCAAGTTTGTGAAGAAGTTTTTCAAATATATATTTTTTTTTTCATTTTTTTTATAGATTGCAACAATGGCCAGTAGTCAAAGTTCAGTGGGTGGGGATGGAAGCCAAAAGTTCAAAATTGATAAAGGATCTCCTTTATGGAGACATACCACACGAATTTCACAAATTCCTGGAGGTGGGGGGTTTGTTTGGAAGTGTAATTTTTGCAATGTACAATATAATAGCTCCTACTACCGAGTGAAACTTCATTTTATGGGCCCTGGTGGTAAAGGGATTAATATGTGTGTGGGCCCAGATAAGAAGGGGTTTTCTGCTGTACAAATAGCAGCATTTATAAAAGAACAAGAAGATGCTGACAATTCAGTTGCAAGAGGAAAACAAACTAGTTATAGTTCCGGAAAGAAAAAACAAACATTACCCACTCATCAGATAGTTAGGCCCTCTAGACATCCCTTCTTGTCTATACCCTCTACGGAAGAAGAAGATGAAGAACCAGAAACCACCACCCGCAAGAGAGGTCCATTAGAGAAGGCATTTAAAATGGAGGCAAGAGATATTGCTGAAGAAAAAATTGCACGTTGCCTCTATGCCAATGGTCTTCCATTCAACTTGGTGAGATCACCATATTGGAAGGACATGGTGTCAGCAATAAATAGTGCACCTCCTGATTTCACAAGTCCTGGGTATGAAAAGGTGCGTACCACCTTATTGCAAAAAGAGAAGAAATATGTAGAGGCCCAACTAAAACCAATTAGAGATTCTTGGGTTGAAACAGGTGTATCTATTGTTTCCGATGGATGGAAAGATTGCAAAAACCGTCCATTGATTAATGTTATTGCAGTGTCCCCCAAGGGGCAATGTTTTTGAGGGCGGTTGACTGTGAAGGGGAAGTGAAAGATGCAGTGTTCATTTCCAGGATTCTCATTGACTCCATAGAGATGGTGGGTAGTGAAAATGTTGTCCAAGTAATTCGACAATGCAAAAGTTTGCAGGGCTGCAGGTGCTTTGGTAGAGGCTAGATATGAGCACATCTTTTGGACACCGTGCACCGTACACTCCCTCAATTTGGTGATGCAAGCAATTGGCAACCAAATAGAGTGGGTGAAAGAAATATACCAGAGTCTGAGGAGATCCAGATGTTTGTGACAAACCACCATATGTCACAAGCAATTTTCAGAACTTTTTCAAGATTGGAATTGTTGAAGGTAAATTTTAAAATTTAATTTATTTAGTTTCATTTATCATTTATGTCATGTTTTATACATAATGAATAAAATAATTTTTTGCATTATTTACATATTTTAAATGTGTTATTAACTTACTATTAACATGTTCTTAGGTTGTCGAGACCCGGTTTGCATCTCACACAATTGTTCTGAGACGACTTGTGAAGGTGAAAGATGCATTGAGTCAAATGGTTATTAGCAACCAATGGGGTATATGGAAGCAATCAAATTCAGAGAGGGCCCAAAAGGTCAAGGCATTGATCTTGCATGACGATTGGTGGGATCGTGTGAATTATGTATTGGAATTCACCGAACCTATCATGTCCATGCTTCGGTTTGCTGATACAGATGAACCATGCTTGGGTGATGTCTATGATAGCATGGACACAATGTTGTAAAAAATAAAAATAGAAATACAAAAAAAAGAGAATGATCCTAAAGACACCTTGTACAAAAGGGTGGAAGCAATTGTTCTTCATCGTTGGAACAAGATGACAACTCCATTGCACCTCCTTGCATATGCCCTATCTTCGAGGTACTATACCACTGAAGTACTTTCTATCCCAGGGAGAATACCGCCATATAGAGATTCTGAAGTTGTTAATGGGTATAAGACGACATTTAGTAGAATGTTCACTGATCCAGAAGTGCATGCAAGTGTCATGAAAGAATTTGGAATGTTTGTCACAGGAAAATCAAAAAATCATACCGCTTCTGTTGCTAGAGACCAATACAAAATGGATGCTCTTACATGGTGGTACCTCCATGGTCAAGATTATATGTACCTCCAACCTCTTGCAATCAAGATCCTCTCACAATTAAGTTTTTTTTTTTGCCACTTGTATTGTAAAATTTAACACTTAACATTCTTGAATTTATCTTGCATTATTTTATTTTATTTTTAATTTTGTTGGTTTTCTCTCCAGGTTGCAAGCTCTTCTCTGAACGGAATTGGAGTACATACTCCTTTATCCACTCAGTGAAGCGTAACCGGTTGGCTGCAAAAAGAGCTGAAGACTTAGTGTATATTCATTCCAATTTGCGTCTTCTGTCACGTAAGGATCCTCAATACAGGCAGGGGGCAGCGAGGCTTTGGGATGTAGCACCCGAGTCTACTGACTTGGATGCAACCATTCAAGATCTTGCTAGAGCCACTATGGATGATGTGGGTGATATTGATGACATATCACATGGTGTTGGATCCGCTTTGGGTTCAAATGATGATGATTTTGAAGTTGAAACCGCTCAAAATCCAAGTCATGATGATTCTGACAATCCTTTTGATGATTGATGAGCACTTGAACAATGAACATTGAATCATGTTTCAATGTTTCATGAACTACATTTTGTAATTCAGTAATTTTATTTGAATATTTTTCAACAATCAATTGGCATTTAATATTTATCTTTGGCATTTGGCATTGATCAATGATCAAGTATCATACTATGAAATGATTTAGTTTTACAATTCTCTATATTTCTCTTATTTTTTTGTATATATATATACACACGTACCCATACGTACCCAAACCCCTAAAAAAATTTTGCCCGTACCCACGTACCGGGTTCTCGTACCCGAACCGGAACCGGTAACTTAGGTTTTCAATGGTCATGCTACAAAATATATAATAAAATAGTTTTATAATTTCAATAAATACTTAATAGTATACATCGATATAACATTTAAATATAAGGATTTTTTATTTTTTTGACATGATGTAAAAGGGGAAAAATAAAACGAGAAAGATTGATGTTAATCTGGGATTAAATTGTTGCAATAGTCACAAGCAAAGGGGAACCACAAAGCACACAAGCGCCTCTAAGCTATCTTATTAGCAAACAAGACGTGGATGCTAATACAAACATTCTACAAATAAGTGAAAATGAATATTTAAGCTAAATTCCTTATTTTATATCATCTACGCAAGCATTGTAGTGTTGTAAAAGTTGAAAAAGAAACAATGCAAAGAGCAATAAATTATTGGAAATACCTTCTTGTTTAAAATAATTTATCAAGTTTCTTTTTTATTTTCCATTTGCAACTACCACTTAACCTTTCATGTACATTCGGAGAAATACCATGATAACATGAACTAATGCTTCTATGGTTTTCCTACATAACAAAATTGAAATTATTTCAATGTGATCTCCAAGGATCGAGGGCTTCCAGGAAGGATCATAAGCATTATAATTGCATGTAACACATGCTGAATTCAACAACAAATAAAAAAACTGAACTAAACTAGTAAAGGTATGGTAATATTCTCCATGGTACAACTTTACAGTATGTAACCCAATCTTCCTTGTACTTTTCACGACATCTTGCCTCATCTCTTCGCTCCCTCCAGATAAGTAGGATTAGTAAGTAAACAGGGTAAAAATAAGGAACCGGAGAGCTGCAGTGTGCAAAGATAGCCAATATCTTCATGAGAAAACCAAAAGAAACCTTTATATGTGAAAGCAAGTTTGGTATCAATTTACTATATATAGTGGAAAGCAAGTGACAGAAATGCATACGTTGCACCACAGGGCAAACTAAATGAGAAAGCTAGAAGTAGATCCCCAAGATAATTGCAATGTCTAGCTATGCCCCTGCAAGAAAACAGTAACATTTCAATTCAGAGCACTTCTTACAGTTAGATCAGAAGTTCTCAATCATGGGGAAATTGTAGCCACAGAAAAGAATAAATTATGAATTCATTTAAAAAAAATGCATAATGACTAAGGATTAGATATTTAAAGGGATTTGATTGGTTATAGAGAACCAAAAATAAAGAAACTGCTTAAAAACTAAGTTGCCAAATCAGGTATGGGTATGGGTACGGGCACGTGAGTGCAATTTGCTGGTACAGCAGATTTGTTTTCGAGGGGGAGACTTGGTATGTTTTGGGTACGTCCCATACAAAAACAAAATTATATACATATATATATATATATATATATATATATACAGCCTAAAAACAGAATTAGGCTTAGAATGCCATATACCATGCATATGTTAAACAAAACCATTACGAATTTCAAATTTTGAAACATAATAAACTAATTTAAATTCAGTTTTCAATATCAAAAGGATCAAACTTAAATGTCATGATAGATAATCATTGTTTAATATTTAAATAATACAATTAGTAGTCAGTTCACTAATCAGCATCATATGGGTCATCGTTAAGACAAAAATAGTCATCAACATTAACATTAGATGATGCAATTAGATTAGGAGGACCACATGGAACCCCGCTACCACTTGGACTAAAAGTATGTTGGCTAACTCCTCAAAAATTGAAGATTGTGAAACAAAAGAAAGATTCAAGTCAGTTCACTCTGGTTCTACATCCCACAACTTTGTTGCCCCTTCCTTGTACTTATCATTGTTGTGAGTAAGAAGGCACAAGTTGGAATGCACATAAACTAGTTCCTCTACTTTCCTTGATGCCAACTGGTTGCACTTCACTAAGTGGATAAAGGAGTATGTACTCCAATTTCACTCAACTAAAGAAGAACTAGCAACCTATTGAAGCAAAGGGAGCTCTCTTAGAGTGTTGTTAAATTAATAATTTTGTAAATCAAACTTTAAATATTAAAATGATAAAACCAAATTCAGAGAGTGGGTAAAAATTCATAAACTTGTGATTAAATTTTGATTGCAACAACATGGAGGTGTGGCAATTTGTGGCCATTGAGGTACTACCAAGAGTGAGCATCCTTCCTACACTTGTCATAGAGAACGGAAACACTTTGACCAATGGAGGCTTCAAAATCAGCAAATTCACTTGTAAATGCATCTTCTATATCAGGATCAGGGAAGAGTTTAGTCAGAGCTTTCCTAAACCCTTCACTAACTTCTACATCACAGTATGGTGGTACCTTTGTTGGCATAGCAAGGATCTCTTCGCAAATATTTGGGAGTCAATGCAAAGGCAAGAAGATGGAGTGGGGTGGTCGTTTTGTTCCACCACTCAACACAAAATGGTTACACCTCTTTGAAGAAGGTTTCTTCAAGATCTTGCTCTTTTGCATTTATGATGGATTTCATCTTCTCAATCATTGAGTCGATGCCATCATAAAACTCTCCCAAGCATATCTTATCCATGTCAGTAAAGCAAATCATACTCATAATGGACTAAGTGAAACTAAGAGGATATTCCACACAATCCCACCAAGTGTCATCTAGAATCATTTGTTTTACATTTATTTCCCTCTCAGTGTGGGATTGCCTCCATATGGACCATGATTGGCTAATGACCATACCAGAAAGCGCATCTCAAACCTTCACAAGTTGTCTCAAGACAATTGTGTTGGATGTAAATCTAGTCTCAACAAGCTCTTTGAAAATAAAAATTTAAAAACAAAGAAGAATGTACAGTTAATTTTTTTAAGATAAATTAATAAAATAGAAAATAAAATTAAAAAATTGCATTGTTTGAATTGCCTTTAGTAGCTCTAGTCACGAGAATGATCTAAAAATAGCCTACAACATGTGGTGGTTTGTGATGAACATTTGGATCTCTTCAACCTCAACATAGACTTGTTTGATCCAATCTATTTTCGTACCCTACTTTTGTAGCATGAGATTGAAAGAATGCACAGCACAAGGTGTCCAAAATATGTGAGAACCATGCCTCAACTAACATGCCAGCCACTCTGCAATTCTTTGCATTGTCCGTTATAACTTGGACAACATTTTGAAGACCCACTTCGTGAATACATTGTATAAGGATGTCAACAACAAATTCTTCATCCTTCACCTATCCCTCACAATCCATTGGTTTTAGAAATATTGCTTGTTTAGGGCACAATACAATCACATTAATTAATGGCCTATTTTTTGCATCTTTCCATCCATCGGAAATAATAGGCATGCCTATTTCTTAATTGCATGAAGTTTCCACAGTTCATGATTAATTAGTGCTGAGATTTCTGGATTGTAACTGTGTGTGATCTTTTTTGCATCAACACACAGTTACAATCCAGAAATCTCAGCACTAATGCCTATTTCTTTCCATGAGGCCTTAATGGGAGCTAATGAAGTTTCTATATGTTTGATCTCCTTCGACAATAAAGTGCTACACAGTTACAATCCAGAAATCTCAGCACTAATGCCTATTTCTTTTCATGAGGCCTTAATGGGAGCTAATGAAGTTTCTATATGTTTGACCTCCTTCGACAATAAAGTGCTACACACCTCATAACCTAGGGCCGTGTACTACTTTGATACTTCATTTAGTTTTCTTACCATCTCTTGCCAATAGGGTGATCGAACAACATTGAAGGCCAAATCATTTGCATAGAGGCATCTTGCAATGGTTTGGTCAGCAATATCTCTAGTATCATTATTAAATGCCCTCTCTAATGATCCCTTTGCCCTCTTCACATTACTAGCCTCATCTTCATTCCTACCCAAAAATCAATGGCTTTCTACTACAATATAAGTGACAACACTAAGTGTATGAAATGGAGAAGCAGGTGGCCTTCATGAGCCGCTTCATCTCCTCAATGGATGCCCTGTTCTATTTGAAACCCTTGCATTTGTTTCCTCTTACTCTTTAATATATTTGATAAGAGTATAAGTGCACTAGGTTTTCCTAGATAGGCTTTGATTCCTAATTCAGGAATTGCAAACAAATGGCCTTTCACCTGATTGTAGAACTTGTATATCGCTTATCACACCCATTACACATTCAAACATATGTCCCCCCACCTGGAATCTACTCTATCATTTCTACATGCCTCCATAGAGGTGAATTCAAGTCAATCTTGAATGAGGGTTTGTGGACAAAACTAGAACCAGTTGTCATGGTAACCAAAGTTGGAAAACTCGGACTCGATGCAAACTCGGCAGCCCAAAATAGGACTCGGACTCAAGACTCGGCAAAAAACTCGGTTAGGACTCGACAAAGAAGAAAACCGTAGTTTTACAAAAAAAATAAAATAAATTAATGCAATTAGAGAACATAAGAGCCTAATTTGATTATCAATTTCTCATAATTCAAATATTACACGTTATATGATCTTCAAACACTTAATATTTGAAATTTCATCATTCATACTCGTAGTTTCAAAATTTCAAATGAAAAAAACAAACAAAAAACAAGTTTTAAACATTCATACTCATTATTTCCAGGCGATGCCAAGAGTCCTAAGTTGGGACTTGGGAGTCCGATTCTAGGACTCGCGTGAGTCACTTGCCAAGACTCGGGCGTCCTAGCCTAGACTCTCCAGGACTCGGCTCGAGAGTCCTTGGCGAGTCGACTCAGCGAGCCCTAGAACTCGAGAGTCCCAAGAGTCTTTTCCAAGACTCAAAGAGTCCTCAAACTATGATGGTAATAATGTAATAGATTCTCTACGTGCAACAAGCCTACAATTTGCAAAGAGAAGTTTGAAAAACATATTTAACTTAAATAATTTACAGAACATCTAAACTTTATAATTCAATCAAAATACCAAATATGAAATATGAATATAATAAGTTAGTAAGCTGCAACCAAATCACTAAAAATCCCCATTTATAATAGCTTGTTCATGCTATAAAGGAGTCTCATATTGCTAAACGAGGACATAGTATTAAGAATGACTGAAATTTTTTTGCATAGAAAACATTTCAAAGGAGACACATACATAATGTTGATTGATATCATAAGCCCCACCATGAGATCTCTAGGGTAAGTCATTATTTCATTACCATACATGAGACAAAAGTGATCCTAAAACAACACATGACCAGCATGATAGAAAGTTGATTTCTCTAGAGAAATTTCGCAATGTGAGAATACATAATTGCGCAGCGTCAAGCTGCTACTTCCAGACCAGCACGACTTGTTGAAGGCAATTCAAATTATAGCCTAACGGCTATTTGAATTGTAAACATCATATTCAATGAAGAGGCGCTTCATTTTATACTTTGATTATGGCCAACATGAGAAGATGCGAATTCATCTTGAGAGTCACGTCTTTCATTAAAAGACATTTAATTATATGTAATCATTGTTAATATGGCCGACTTCTTATGGGCGCGATTTTTATGAAGGATCACATTCTTTTTTGGTGGCCGACTTTTGGTGGAGGCCTACTTGAAGTTTTGAAGAGACATGTCCTCTCCCTTCATCATGTTGATCAATGGTCATTCATTGTTTAACATCTATTCATTCATTGTTCATCATAGTTCTCAAGTACGAATAAGAAGAAGTTGTGCAGTTCGATACATTAATAGAAGGCCGAGTTTATCATCTAGGAGCATTATTATATTGCTGTGTTAGCATCAGATTGTGGTGCTCTCTATTGGCCTTCATATCGGCTCTTTGTAAAGAAGATATTTTTGTTGATGTTCAATATATAAGTGATATATTGTTGCTGGGTTTTTCTCCCTCAAGAGGAGGGTTTTCCCAGGGTATATGCTGTGTTATTGTCTGATTTTGAATTAAATCTCTGTGTTTTTTCATCTGATCATAAAACTAACATGGTATCAGAGTGGGTTTAAGAAAGATCGTGATCAGATTTAGTCAAGCAGCAATATACTCTATTCTTATTCTCATCCTTATTTGCATCTATCCTATCATCAAGATGGTGAATGGACTTAAGATCGAGGATAGACTTGAGGGAGCTTCTAACTTCACATCTTGGAGATTCAGAGTCATGCTCGCCTTGGAGGAAAATGAGTTAGCAGCATTTGTGGAGGGCGAAGTTCCCGAACCATCCGATGAGAATGAGAAATTACAATGGATGAGAAATGGCACTAAAGCGAAAAAGATGTTGGTGGATTCCGTAAAAGACCACATTGTGCCAATTATCTCTAAGCTAAAATCTGCAAGAGATATGTTCAAGACTTTGGAGGAGATGTATGAAATCAACAACACAAGTCGAGCTCTTGCATTAAAGCAGCAACTTCATCATGTCAAGATGGCGAAAGGAGAATCCGTCATCTCATACTTCATGAAGATCACCGAGTTGAGAGATCAGCTCTCTACAATTGGGCATATTGTTGATAACAAGGATTTGACCATGCTGGCTCTTAATGGTCTTCCTTCATCTTGGGAGTCATACATTCAAGGAATAAGTGCAAGATCAAAACTCCTTGAGTTTGATCGTTTGAGGGCGGATTGTATTCAAGAAGAGTCTAGGTTGGCTGCGAGAGGTATTGGTCAAAGCTCTACAAATGAAGACATTCATGTTCTTGCTGTACAATCCTCGAAGAAGAAAGGGAAAGAAGGGAAAAAAAGATATTTTAAGAGGAATAGAGATAAGGGATCTGATGGTGCTCCTGCCTTCAAGAAGAAGAGGGACCTCTCTCGTGTTGTAATGTCCCCATTTTGGCCATACGCTCTTCTTTGATTCATCAGTCTATTCCGGAACCCGTAGACTGGAATGAGGTGAAATTAGGGTTTCTTGGCTTGGAGTTTTGTGGCATTTCATGTTATTTACTATTTTTAGTAAATGCTAGTTGTGGCAGTTGCAGTTGTCCATTCTTAGTCCTTCTCAGTTGAAGTAGTTGTTATTATATTGGCTTGGTCTTCAGAGAGCTTTATTTGGTGAAAAATATTTAATTAAAGGCATTATGTTTTAATTCACTGTTGACACCCCCTTGGCCTAAGGAGATAACTTAAGTTGTTTTTAAAGTGGGGCCATGAAGGGTACGCCTTCATAAAGAGCTTTATTAATTTTATTAAGAACTTTATTCCTTGAGCAAAAGTGGACGCCACTTTTATATTATTTGAATAAAGTGAAATTCTTGGAGGCTTTTGGGACGCCACTTGAGAAGTTGATTGGTCTTTGGGAATGGGAAAGGTTTCTTGTGTCTTTTGAGCTGCTTCTCAGGCAATTGAAGAGTTTTGGTGAGCTCTTATTTATTGAAGGTTTTTGCTCCAGCATTTCATCTTTGGAATTATTGTAAAGTTATGCTGTTGGTTTGAAATCCAGAATCCGGCTAAGGGAAAGCTTAGCAATTTGTCTCCATTCTTCGGGCCTGAAACTATGGTTCCCTAGATGGTGGATTGAGAGTGTGCTTCATTTAGAAGTGCACATTGAGCTTCATTGTTGGAGAATTTGAAGTATTTTTCAGTTTTTGAGCTTGCTGGTTCATTCATGGCTGAAGGTGATTTTCATTAACAGCTTTTTGTTCAATTTTAATATGCTTCTGGGTATTGAAGATATGGATTCCTAGCATATGGGCGCCCCTTCCAATAGAAGATCATAATTTATTTCAAAGTATTTATTTTTATTCTTGCAAAATCGCCCTTGCTAAGGGCCGTACCATGTTGGAAGCATTGGGAATTGTGCAAGTAAATTAATGGTTGCCTTTTGAAGCTGTTTCATCATCATGACATGGGCGCCTATCCTCCAGAGGTTCATTGCAATTGATTTCACTCAATTTGGAGGTAAATTGATAAAGTTATGTGCATTTCATTGATGTACAGTTTGCTGGTCTGATTTTCTGTATTCTCTATTTCTGATCAGACTTGTTAGTTTTTGATATAATGCTGGTTTGAACTTCATTTCTATATCATTATTGTATTGCAAGAGTTAGAGGAAGTGTTACTCTAACCATTGATTGATTTGGAAGCATATCTTTCTTATTTGCAGCTATTTAATTCATTGTAAAGCTGATTAGTAGTACTAACAGCTATTTATTTTATTTGCTGCAATTAGTTTAAATTTCATACTCCCACGATTGAGTGGTTGAGTTTAAATAATCATCTTTCTTAATTGTAAGTTTCCCCCCACTAAATAAGTGGTTGTGTGGACTGTATTCCCCCCACGTTAATAAGTGGAAGTGAGGATTTAAATGGCTGGCTTGCCGCCTTTAATAATGTAATAATCTCACCCACTGAATAAGTGGAGTATCCCCACTGCTTGTGGATGCCTGCATCAGCAGATGAATTGTACTTTCAGCTCTGTTTATGCCTAATGATCCTCTGACCATATGCTATCACCTCGCCCACATTGGGATCTTGGTGAACATTCTTGGTTAGAGTTATCTTCTTTGCTGGTTTACATTTTGGAGCTAACGCTAATCAGTGTTTGGTTGCTGATTTGTGTGTTAAGTTTTGAGAAAAAATTAAGGGGAATATTTCAGTGGTATCAGAGCAGAAGATCCTGCCATCCTGTGATCAGTGCTACATGTTTAAACAATTGAGTGACAAAGATCTTCGGTACTACATCGAAAGTTAGAGCAGATTCTAGTTTGGTTCCTTGTGGTATCCAGAAGTTGGCAGTTAGGCATGGCTAATGAAGAAGAGATGAAGTTGGCAGAGACTCTCTTTATGGCTGGAAAGAGACTTGGTAAAGAATTTCAGTCAAGAGAAAATGAAGAGAACATTCTTCATTTGTTAGAACAATGTTTGAGACGTGTGAAGCAATCACCTTTAGAGAAAATGGAGTTGGCACTAGCTCCTGTAGTGAATACTTTGAATCAGCCCTAATGGTTGGGGCATCCTGATGAAGAAACCAAGCTGCTGATTTCTTCTTGTTTCATGGAGATAATGAGAATTGTAATTCCCCAGTTGCCCTATGATGATGAATTTTTTGAAAAGACATTCATAGCCCTATGATGGTTAGCTCTACAAATGAAGACATTCATGTTCTTGCCGCACAATCCTCGAAGAAGAAAGGGAAAGAAGGGAAAAAAAGATATTTTAAGAGGAATAGAGATAAGGGATCTGATGGTGCTCCTGCCTTCAAGAAGAAGAGGGACCTCTCTTGTGTTCAATGTTTTAGATGTGACAAGTATGGTCACTATGCAAAGGATTGTCAAACCAGGCCTAAGCCTATGCCTCGAACAATTGGTAGTGGTGTGGTAGGAAAAATGAACGTGGCATACATGTGTCTATTGTTGAACATTGCTCCAAAACAAGTTATTAAGATTGTTGACAACTAACATTACATATCACATTGAATATTGTATCACATAATAGTGGAAATAAAATTTGCTACATGATTGTATACCAACAAATCCACCTTATGAAATTCATGCTTTGACATGTTTTTGAATGACAAGATAACCGACATCAACATCATGCCCTCTCTTCTATCAATATGTCCATCAGACATTAGAAGGCACATTCAACCATAATTCTTAATTAATATTATATTTTTTTTATTAATTAATAAATATGATAAAATATACAATCTAATGCCTATATAAATGTTGTCGTCCCCAAGTCCCTACAAAGCCTACAACAACCTACTACTCGTCTTGCAGAAAAGACAATTCATTATATTCGATGTGCCTACTAGTCAATGGACGTTGAAATAACTATCATTTTAATATTTATCATGCACTATTATAAATTATTTTAACTTTATAAACCTGGTCTCGAGTCAAGGTTTTAGTAATTTTTTAGTGTAGACCACGTGGTGCTGAGCAAGTTTGATGGTACATCGGCAAGCGCCTCGAAACGTGTCTGCACCGTCATGGAAGTTTCCTTCTTTAGTAGGCTTCCATTGCAAATGTTGGTGAGATCTCTCCGTAGAAGGATTCAAGTGGTTTTCTATTCTATTCTGCTCTTTCAAGCAATGTGCCTACCGACAACAATACTTGGTTGATTGATAGTGGTGCCTCTCGTCACATCACCGGATTTAGAGAGCATCTAACTGATTTGGTGGAGAGAGATTCTAGTGTTCAAGTAATTATTAGAGATGATGCTAGTTATTCTATGAAAGGAGTTGGGACCTCCTCTCTTCACTTGGAGTCCGGCTTTTCCTTGCAATTGAGTGATGTTCTATTTGTTTCGGGTATCAAGCGAAACCTTGTCTCTATCTCAGCCTTGGAGGACAAGGGGTACCAAGTTGCATTTTCAGAAGGTAAAGTTCTTGCATGGCCAAAGAACTCAAGTATCAAGACTGCTCGGGTGATTGGAGTTCGACATGAGTGCCTCTATAGACTTTGCACTCGACCACTTCAGGCTCTGTTGCATGATTCATCAAGTTCGTGTGAACTTTGGCATAGAAGATTGGCTCACCTTCACTTTCGAGCACTACCCACCATGGAGAAGATGGTTACGGGCCTTCCGAAACTCAACCAGGAGCATGAAGGCATTTGCAGAGGTTGCGCATTGGGTAAGAATTCTAAAGGTCCATTTCAAAGTAGTGAAAGTAGATCTAAATGTATTCTTGATCTTATTCATTATGATTTATGTGGTCCAATGTCTGTTGCTTCTTTGAGTGGTTTCTTGTATTACATTATTTTTATTGATGACTACTCTAGAAAGACTTGGATTTATTTCTTGAAATCTAAAGAATCTGAGGAAGTATCAGAAAGGTTCAAAGAATTTAAAGCTCAGGTAGAGAACTTATCCGGGAAGAGGATCAAGGTTCTGAGATCCAATAACGGTGGAGAGTACATTTCTGGCAGCTTCCATAACTTTTGCATTGAAGCAGGGATTAAGAGGGAGTTTTGTGTCCCTTATAATCCTCAACAGAACGGTGTTGCAGAAAGGAAGAACAAATCTATTGTGGAAGCAACCAAAGCCATGATTCATGATCAAGATCTGCAAACCTTCCTTTGGGCTGAAGCATCTAGGATAGTTGTTTATGTTCAGAATAGAAGTCCTCACCGCATTTTGGAGAACATGACTCCTAAAGAAGCATTCACAGGGGTGAAGCCAGAAGTAAGTTACTTGAGGATCTTTGGTTGTCCAGTGTATGTTTATGTACCGAAAGATAAAAGGACAAAGTTGGAACCTTCTGGCAAGAAGGGAATATTTGTAGGCTATAGTGAGACATCAAAAGCCTAAATAATCTACGTTCCAGGTCAGAAGTTGATTGAGATCAACAGGGATGTTACATTTGAAGAGGATGTTGCATTCAGGAGATCCAAGGGCATTCACTTGGAGATAGACAACGAAGATCAAGAGTCTCCTCAGGATATGGAAGTTGACCATACTCCTGAGATTTGGAGGGGGACTCCTAAACCTAAAGAAGATGATGATCCAGTTGAGCCCTTGGAACCTACTGATGGGCCTACAGATATTGTGATTGGTAGAAAAAGACCTCTTTGGGATAGGCAAACAATGCAGGAGGCAGACAAGTTTGCAGCCCCGGGAGGAACATTCAAAGAAAGCAAGAGACCTCACAAGTTCTCCAACTATGTTGCATTGATGAGTCAAATCATTGAGTTTGAGCCTTCCAGTGTTGAGGAAGCTACTAGCCAACGATTATGGAAAGATGCTATGGCTAAAGAGTATCAATCCATTCTCAAGAATGATGTATGGGACATCGTACCTAGACCTGAAGGGAAATCTGTTGTTTCTTCTAAGTGGCTCTTCAAGATCAAGCATGCGGTTGATGGGAGCATTGAAAAGTACAAGGCTAGGTTCATGGCTAGAGGATTCTCTCAGAAAGAGGGAGTTGACTATGAGGAAACCTTTGCTCCAGTTGCTCGTTATACTTCAGTCAGGACCATCATTGCTATTGCAACATCTAAAGGATGGAAGATTCACCAAATGGACGTGAAGACAACATTTCTGAATGGTGTAATCGAGGAAGAGGTATATATTGAGCAACCTGATGGCTTTGAGGTACATGGGAAGGAGTCTCATGTTTGCAGGTTGAAGAAGGCTTTGTATGGCCTTAAGCAGGCTCCTCGTGCTTGGTACGAAAGGATTGATCCTTACCTAATGAGCTTGGGTTTCTCCAAGAATGATACTGATTCAAACCTATACTTCAAGGTAATTGATGGCGAAGCATTAATCTTGGTTCTCTATGTTGATGATTTAATTCTTACTGGAGAAGATCACCTCATTATCAAATGCAAGGAGTTAGCTTCTGAATTTGAAATGAAGGATCTTGGTCTCATGCACTACTCCTTGGTTTAGAAGTTTGGCGTAAGCCGATGAGATGATTCTAAGTCAAGGGAAGTATACCATTGATATTCAAGAGATTTGGTATGATGGATTGCAAATCCATGTCTACGCCTATGGAGACCAACTTGGATAAGTTGAAAGAGGCTGCAGCTAGTTCAGATCTGGTGGATTCCACGATGTACAGGCAGTTGATTGGATCGTTGATGTATCTAGTCAATACTAGACCAGATATTTGCTATGCAGTGAGTGCACTTAGTTAGTTCATGTGTGAACCAATGAAAATACATCTAGTTGCAGCGAAGCATATCCTAAGATATTCTTCTGGTGTGGACTTATAGTTCCATGGATATACTGATTTTGATTGGGCAGGGTGTGTCACTGATTGGAAGAGCACCTCTGGATGTTGTTTTAGTTTGGGGTTTGCGATGATCTCCTAGTTTAGTAGGAAGCAGTCTTCAGTGGCACTGAGTACAGCTGAGGCCGAGTATATTGCAGCTTGTGTGGCAGCCCGAGAAGTAGTGTGGCTTCGGAAGCTCCTTGCAGGATTGTTTGGACAATCAATGGAGCCAACTGTCATTCATTGTGATAATCAAAGCTATGTGAAGCTTTCTGTCAATCTTGTGTTTCATGACAAAACAAAACATGTTGAGATCAAATATCACTATATCCGAGATATGGTATTGATGAAAGCGATCTAGTTGAAGTATATCAGCATTGATGAGCAGACGACAGACATTCTCACCAAGCCTCTCTCCAGGATAAGGTTTGTGTACTTTCTAGACAAGCTTGGTATGGTGGAGAATGAATCCCTAACTGAGGAGTCTCAGTATCAATGATCTTCCTTAATGCATTTCTCTTTGAGAGAGATTTGAGGTGAAAGCCCTTGTTTCCACCCTCTAGGAGTAGCCATGGTGGATGTCATGTGTGTGACTCCATGACAGCAACACGTGAGAGAGCCTGTGATGATTTTCTTGTACTTGTGTTTTCACCCTCTGGGAGTAGCCATGGTGAATGTCACAATGAGGTGACAACATCATGTTAAGTGATGAGCACTTGTACACATTTACCATACATGGGAGTAGCCATGATGGTTGATATAATGATGAGGTGATATTTCTATTTTCCACATATGGGTGTAGCCATTGTGGTTGACATCATGATGAGGTGATATGTCTTATACAACTGGAAGTATCCTCCCTAGCTGAGAGGGAGTGTTGATGTTATTAAGCAGCGTCAGGCTGCTCCTTCCAGACCAGCATGACTTGTTGAGGGCAATTCAAATTATAGCCTAACGGCTATTTGAATTGTAAACATCATATTCAATGAAGAGGCACTTCATTTTATACTTTGATTATGGCCGACATAAGAAGATGCGAATTCATCTTGAGAGTCATGTCTTTCATTAAAAGACATTTAATTATATGTAATCATTGTTAATATGGCTGACTTCTTATGGGCGTGATTTTTATGAAGGATCACATTCTTTTTTGGTGGCCGACTTTTGGTGGAGGCCAACTTGAAGTTTTGAAGAGACACGTCCTCTCCCTTCATCATGTATATATGATCAATGGTCATTCATTGTTTAACATCTATTCATTCATTGTTCATCATAGTTCTCAAGTACGAATAAGAAGAAGAAATTGTGCAGTTCGATACATTAATAGAAGGCTGAGTTTATCATCTAGGAGCATTATTATATTGCTGTGTTAGCATCAGATTGTGGTGCTCTCTATTGGCCTTCATATCGTCTCTTTGTAAAGAAGACATTTTTGTTGACGTTCAATATATAACTATAAGTGATATATTGTTGCTGGGTTTTTCTCCCTCAAGAGGAGGGTTTTCCCAGGGTATATGCTGTGTTATTGTCTGATTTTGAATTAAATTTCTGTGTTTTTTCATCTGATCATAAAAGTAACAATTGAGTGTTCATTAAGATCACCATGCTGTCATATATCTTGGTATCTCATTAATAAACAATAACATCTACTCTAACTAACTAGTGTGATAATATTTGGTTCACGTCAAATGATATGAGAGCAGTTGGCTTCATTGTTCATGGCCAGAATTCTTGGGTCAGCTTGTGAATTACACACTGAATTGTAGGAAAAATTAGTGTCCAGTAAAATCATGCAAGCTGCAAGATTTTGACCCTGCAAATCTCAAGTTATACTTAATGCATAAGCAAGACAAATATGGTGTTCAGCCACAGGGTACTTTGAATTCCAAAACAATGATATAGGCACATTAGTCGGTGTTTAAAACCTTTGAGGAATGCACAAAAGCACTGAGAACAAAGCATAATTGCACAATTAATTTTAAAGAAGCAACAGAAAAATAAGCAGAAGTTTTGAAAGCATTGAATAAACTTTATAAACTAAAAAGCATCTAATAAAAAGGATTTGTGCATTTATCCATCAAATCACATTTTAGTAAAAGAGTGAAAATTTTGAAAATAAAGCAGACTATGAAGAAAACAGATTTTATTTAAAAGAGACCTCAAGATTACAGTCATAACCAAAGGTATGTACAGACAAACATTGTTATGTACAGGCCAAATCAAATAATTGGAAGTGGATTGTCAATTATCTAGAAATTACAAAGCAACCTCAAATATCATAGACTAGATCATTGTAAACATATAGACAATCACCCACTAGCACCAAAATATTATTCTGAAATATAGAAACTACCATATACGTCAGAGAATCTAACATACTAATTATCAAACACTATTAAGACACATTATGAGTATTATACATTGAATGAATTTAGGTGGAGACAGTTAGCTACAGCAATTAGTGGCATTTTTCTCCTTGATGAAGGTTGGCTTGCATGGACATTGACAGTACACAATGTAGAAGAACTGTAGTGGTGTACCACTGTGCTGTAATGCAAGTTTTTAAAGTTTTCTTCTATAATCTGTTACAAGCCATTGAGGACACTGGACAGATGTTAGCTTTCAAGCTACATATTGCAATCAAATATTTTATTGGAAAGCCTGTGTTAAAATTAAAGAAGAAACTTGACATTTTGTATCACACTTTGTGATTCATCATCCAATGAGAAATGTATCAGAAAAACACATTAGAGCTCCTTATATGGATAACCATATCACAACCCAATGATGTTGAATGGACCCCATGGGCAATTACAAATCAGCAGTCACATTAACTAGCTGTTGCTTTTCAATTCAGGATCCTCCTAAGTTTGTGAACGAAGGGTTTCAAGTCCAGACTAACGTCTCTATTTGAGCAGATCAAGGGAAGCTCAAACATCATCCCAAACACATTAAATGTAACATTTCCAGAGTGTGAGGCATCCATTGATTGATCTAACCATTCCCATCAGTCACCCATGGATATAGCAAGGGCCTTACAAGCAAAAGAGAAGAATGAGAGTAGTAGGAAGAGGACACAGTACCTTACAGAGTTGAGAATTGGTAAATTTTCATTCTCCAAGACAGCTTCTACATTATTTTCATTTATCAAGCCATGAAGATGAGCAAAGCATAGGCTTTTCTTCCTTTGGATTTTTTACCCACATTAGGTTCCTCCCAGATAAATCCATGTGATTTTCTTCATTGCACTGTTCATTACATTATTTACATTTTTGTTGTCGTACAGTGACGAATTGACCATTGGCCATTGTAATAATGGTTGGACAGCAATATGAGGCATTGTATCAACATGGCTACAAGAAATTCACATGTAAATAAATGATTTCAATTGTAGTGACAGGTAATTCTGTTATGGGAGCATGTACATCAGCCTAAAAAATCTATATATGTTTGATTTCAAGGAGTGTACACTTTTATTTGTGGCATGAGCACATTGGAATCAGCATAGAGGATATAGCTTGCATATTCCATTTGTACCCCACATCAAATTGCAACCTATGTTGGATTTCAGCAGTTTTTCCCCTGGATCAACAACCTAGAAAATTGAAGGGAGCAAAAAATTGCAAAGGCATTTGTTTGGAATATATTAACCGCAGGCAAAGCTTCATGGGCAGATAAACTCCCAGATTCAAGAGAAGAATCAAGAGCTAAGTAAGATGGTCCAACACATAAATGGAGAATCAAGAGCTATAAATAGCTTGAGCAGCCATGAAGGTTTCCTCCTTGGTGTCATGAGGCAGCTTCAACAAAAAATGGCTAAAAGAAAATTGTGGAGTGAAGAAGAAATAAGACTATAAAACAAAGGAGACTAGCCTCTAAAAAAAATGGCCTAACCATGACAAAAGTAATTGGCAGAAGATGGGTTATAATAGCCTTTCTGCTGATACCACTACATTTATAAGGATCTTGGTCAGGGCAAGGGACCTATCATTGATTGTCCTATCTTCATCTACTTGCATTGTATACCATATGATATATAAACATAAGATAAGTTTCTATCTATTCCATGTTATGTGTAATTAACAAGGTAGCCAAGAGACAGGTATTGGTACTGGCACTGGTACGTCTATTTTTGAAAAAGAGAAGACGGGTACTTGTAGATGCCATTTTCTTAAGATATTTTATTAATTTGCTAACATTAAAACTGAAAATATCATGATGTTGAACTTTCAAAACAAGAGTACTGGTAAAGTTTACAAATGAATTATTTTATTTTATTTACGAACGAATTATTTTATAATTATATTTATTTTTAAATATACACTAACTGTATTTTAATTTTAAGTTATTTTTGAAACACGGTCAATAAATATTGATGTTACTCTCCAAAAGTGATATAAAGTTGAATGCTATTTGTACAAATTTCGCTTTAAAGGTTATTTTTAGGAGAGTCGTAGTATTTATAGGATAAATCAGTATCAAGTGAAACGTGAAAGGACTTTAGGATAAGTTGAAAACCATTTCAATTACTACTATATACCCACTCCCACGAGTCTAATCATCTTGTGAGGTTGTGCAATCGGTTTATGCTTTTTAAGGCAGAAGTAATTGTGACTAATGTCTTTTAGAATATGGGTGGGTTGTGCAAGAGTTGTCTACTTCATAGTTTGCAAACTCAGACTTGAAGTGTACTCAAGAAAAACTCGGCAAAACTCAACACCTTCAAAAACATTTAAATTTTTGAAAAAAAACATAACCTTTTGAAAAAGAAAATTGTTTTTATGCAAAATATAGCTATAAAATGTATCAAATGAGTTTGGTGGAGGTTGAGGGGCAATGCCCCCAGTGAGGTTGAGGGGCAATGCCCTTCATGATGGTCCAGGGGCGGAGCCCCCGCCACCAAGCTCAAATGAAGACCTTCAAAACCACACAAACCTTCATGGTGCACACTATTTTCATAATTTTTTAAAAGGAAAAAACAAATGCTTATGAAACCAAAAAAAAAATTGTAGTGTCTAACCCACGTTTTTTCCTTAATTTTGATATTTTCCTAAGTTAAATGGAAAAACTTCGCAAGCTTTTCAAAAAAAATTGAAAAAATAACATTGCAAGTAAACATTGAGAATACTCACGGGTGAAAAAAAATGTCAAGTACTTGGCGACTCACTGAATATGCAAACTATGGTCCAATTATTATAAGGCAATTTTGGTGTCTTTTCATTCCAATGTAAATCAAAACAATAAGAGTATGTCAACAAGAAAGAAAGATATATGTAGCGGCTAGCCTGCCTACGAGAACGAAGATAAAAGTGAAAAGAATGGCAAAACATATGCCAAAAAAAGCTATCAGATATCCTTGGTCCCACAAAAAATATAGCTGATAGACGAAAAATAAGCTTGCGCAACAGAAATGGTGGGAAACAAGCTCATGTGATAGGCAAAGAGGGATGAAAACAATATCATGTTTTTTGTTTTATGTGCTTGAGACACGACATTTAGGATTTTTTTTACAAGAGACATAAGGAAATTGAAGAGGAATGTTTCCTAGATTTCAAGACATCTCCATACCCGTTACCGGTACGAGAAACATGTCCCAGTCCCCGAGTGGGGTTGAGACGCGTCTCCCTGCAACCTTGATAATTACTTTTATGTAACCATGTACTCATATTTTTAGTGGATAATTATTGGCACAACAATCCATGTTGCATCAACACCACCTGAGCAAGAAGGCTTCTGATCACGCTGAAGAATCATCATTTTTTCTCTTCAACACTATATCCAAAAATGGTAGATGAACTTTTGACTTCCACTTAGTAACTTCTATACTATCAAATATAATATTGAGATAAATCTTAATTTCTTGAAGCATCTCTCTGCAATTTCCTAGCATGTACAAACATTTTCCTCCACTTAAGCCTCAATGAACACAAATCCAAGGCATGTTCCTCAAAGCACTCTATAACAAGGTTAGCCACTATCCCAGACAAGGTTGAACTTAAGAATGTAGGATTTAAACACAACTCTTGTAATGAACCGGACCAATTTTTTTTTATTTTTTCACAAATGATTACAATGCAACACACACCCGTTATGGTTAGCATAAACCAAAACGATGCGGAAAGGTAACTCTAACCAGAATGTACACCAGGATCCCGATGTGGGCAAGGTGTTAGCATTGGTCAGAGGATCTCAAAGGAAAATGCTGAACAAGAACTCTAACCAAGAGATGCACCGGTGAACGACGAGCATACGGTCAGAGGATCCCTATCTAATGCATTACTGGAAAAACAGCTCAACACCAAGTATGTGCTACTCAATCCATGATGGATAAGAGGCGACCATATGGCGGAGATTTAGGAAATTACAATGCAAAACAAGTAAATAGGCGGCAAGCCAGCCTCTTCCACTTATTCAGTGGGAAGATACAAACATTGAAATTGCAAGAATATTAAAGATGCTGACAGTACTACTGTTCAGCTTACAATATGTGAAGAATGCCTGCAATATCAGAATTTTAGAAGTCCTTAATCAAAGCAATATTAATTGAATCTTCCACAAAGATCTCCAAGGCTTTTTAACACCATCTCAGCTCTAAAACCCACCCAAAATATAGACTGATATGACTGTAACAAGGTCTGAAACTGACAATCAACAACACATAAATCTACTTGAATGATCACAGCTCACCCAATACTCAACCGAATGATCCCAAACAAAATGCAATAGCTTCCTATAACCAGGGCGACCAAGTGAGACCCAAGAAACAGACCCAATCTGCAATATTTTATTTTCTCACGAATCCCAATGCAAGTACAAAGGTACGGCCCAAGAGAAAGGGCGATTTTCTTCTATAAAAAACAGCACTTCATTAAAAATTATGAAACTCTACAAAAGTTGGCGCCTTCCCTAGACAAATGCAAATGTGAAGTACCCAGAATGCAATCTTTTTGTATTTTTGAAATATGAGTGAAAATGATTATCAGCAATGAACTCAGCAACTACTGAAATAACATGAAAATGCATCTAAATGAACTACAATGCCAAAACAACCCAATTACAAGCTAACCTCTCAACTAGTTGCTATCTTTCAAGCAAGAAGATGAGCCAATGCTAGGAGGTGTGCTTTCCTCGAAGTGAGTGCCTGAATACAATCCAGCAGCATAATGGTGTAGTAGACAAAAGATCCCAAATGAAGAGCTGAGGCCAGATTAAATAGACGAGAGAGAAACATCTAGAAGCTTCCAGAGGGCGCCCAAACCCTAATTTCAAATTCACCTTTTCCCTCCAAAAGATGGCGTCCTTTTTCATCAATAAAATATTTCACTTTTTAAAATAAAATCAATCTCTCAAAAAGGCATCCCTTTTCTTAGTCTCCAATTTTTGACATTAAAATATAATTTATCTCCTTATGACGCCTTGACCCTCAAAAGTCCCCTTTTTTAAAAACAACTTAAAGTTGTACTGCTAGGCAAGGGGGTATAATATTAAAATAATAATATTATAATGAAAATACTTATCTCTCCAAGAAGTATGCGCCCAAGGCCAAGAACTGTAGTGCCAGCTGAAACAACTGAAGAAGATGACCAACTGAACTGAACCCAAACTGTCTACTGCCAAAAATAGAATTTACTAAAAATAGTAAATTCGCGAAGTTGCCCGGAATGCCAAACTGAACACACCACTGTGAAGCTCTCTGAAAACCCAGAAAGAATCTGCAATCAGAATCCCAAACTCCAAGCAACAACCTCCACAAAACTAGGAAACCCTAATTTCACCATCCGCATAGCCTACGGGTCTCCGGAATAGGCCAACGGTCAACTGAAACGATCACCGCTGAGGAGGGGACATTACAACTCTACAAGATGGTGATACCACCATCCATGGTTTCTCTAACGACAATTTTTGGAACTTTATAGAAGAGGACTAATAGAAATCAATTTGTTCCTAAGGTTTTTAGTTCTCTAATATTCATGTGCTTTAATTTTACAAAGTGTGGAACACTGTTCTGAATTCTACATAAATATGGATTTTTTTATTGCAGAGGTAGAATAAGAGAATAAATACAATGCCACAATAAAACATTACATGTGAACAATAGAATATTAAATGCTGTCATTAGCAAATTTCTAACATAAATCCTAGGTTAGCGTAACAAATATTTTCTGCTGTCAATCTAAAATGTCATTTCTGATAGATCTTCCATCATTAAGAAGGAAGATTACAATTGCAAAAATGATGAGAATAAATCCTAGACTTCTATCCAAGTCTATAGAGGGAGAAATTAAGTATTGCAAGCATAGATGTTTTCATGTGAGGCATTCACCTCTGAAAATTGCACCATGAACAATCCAAAGAAATCTAGAACTGTGACAATGGAAAAGTTGTAAGCTCTCGAATTCAGGACAATATTGAATAATGTGTAATAATTTTCCATGCCATCAACCTTCAGAGGTGGCTACAATTCTAAGCAAATGGAAAGTGTCAACATCCTTCAAGGAAAAAATCAAACTTCTTTACTGAAAAAATCTGGCAATAACAGTTTCAAGTCTTTTTTCGTTCCTTCACACTAGCACTTGGTCCCCGCTTTGTCAACAAGAGTCCTTCATGCTTCTAAGTATGATTCAACTGACATGAATAAAGTTTGGTACTACAAGGTAATAATCTTCAGTTACTGAAAATGTCGACTAAAGATGAGGAAAAACATTTTTTTGAAGTTGTTCATATCTAGAATCACAGCTAGGATATTGCCTTGGGTGTTGGAGATGTACCCTCTCAAAGTGACACATTTAAATTTGTGGAGTTGTGCTCTCTTCATCATTATTGCTTGCAGCAGTGCCTCTTAATCATTGACACCCATTATTTATCATTGCTATGGAGTTCCCTCTCAAAGTGATGTATCTTTATTTGTCAAGTTGTGCTTGCCTCATCATTATTATTTGCAATCATCGACACTCATTAATTATCATTGTTATAGAGTTCCCTCTCGAAGTGATATATCTTTATTTGAGAATTTGTGCTTCCCTTGATCATTCCTACTTGCAGCAACACCTTTTCATCATTGGCATTTAATACTTTTCATTGTTATATAAGTTATTCACCTTAATAACAAATGTTTAGAGTTACAAGATAGAAGAACGAAAGAGCACTAATGATAATGAAAATTTGAGGATAATTCTAATCTATTTTTATGCTTGAAAATAATTTTGATAATTTGCATCTAGGAGGGATGAAATGTGTTTTCAAGCTAAAGGGAGTGTTTATAACAATTAATGTTATATATGTGATCAATAAGATTGAACACATCCCCTTGTTAACAATGGATAAACAAGAAATTCATAAAAAGGTCAGGTGGAGTTGGCCCCCCTCAAGTTTTTTCAAGCTACACTTTGGTGCCACATCTATGCACAACCTAGGGACTGCTGTGGCGGTCATTTGTGCTGACCCTAGTTGGTTTGATAAAGGTGGCTCTTTTTTCTTAGGTACCAATACCAGCAATGAGGCTAAATGGTAGGCAGTTTTGAAAGGTCTTGCTCTATGGGTAATAATATCAAATGGAAGATGCTTACTGTGGAAGGAGGTTCAATGGTGGTCATTGGTGGGCTTATACAAATTAGCGCCTTGTAGCTTAAGAAAAAGGGAACCCTAAGTTTAGTGTCTAAACCTAGGATTGTTTTATGCTCCTTTTTCAAAGGTATATTAGGATGCAAATCAACAAGGTGTTTAGATTAATTTTCAACCATGAAGGTGAGTCAATCAGACTTGGATTTGATCCTTTTGAGCCTTAGATATGGACTGGAATTGATTTGCTATGATTAACCTAATTCAACTATGTGCCCTAATATGTAAAATGCAAGATCCCAAAAATGTACAGACTGAAATAGCAATTTGCAAGCAGATCTAGGAAGTGCAGAGGACTGTGTACCTACCCAAAAAAATTGGTTTCAGTCCCTATAGGAGGACATAGGCGCCCTCGGGTGTATGAGTCGTTGTAGGGGCGTCCTACTCAACTTTTTTAGTCCTTTGATGTCAGATCTAATGTCTCCGTTTTCACTTGCAGAGTTGTCGGATCATTGTCAAATAATTCTGTAGGTGAGTTTTCATGAGTTGACAAGATGTAGGGCTTCAAATGCACTAATGAACAATTTTCCTTCAAGCTTCCTTCAATCCTCTTCAAACCTAAGACCTCCACACTCAAAGAGAGGGAAAATGTTGGGCCATTTAGGGACTTGCCTCAGTCAAACTCTGTGTAAGTGTTTCCACTTCCACAATGGCAATGTCAATGATAAAATGATAATGGATGGGAAGGAATGATGAAATCACAAAGTGCTGCAACTCACCACCCTTCAATGGCTTCCTTGAAGAACTGAAATCATACACATCACCTCAAGGTCTTAGATCTTGCTTGCTTGATTGCTTGAATGCTTTAGAGACCTACAAAAGGGGTTAGCCTTCACAAAACAATGATAATATGACAACATGAACTCACATACACTTTGACACGATGCTTCGATCTTGAATTACTACAATAACACTCAGAAAAGCTTCTCTTGACTTGCTCTTGACAATAAGTCTTGCTCCTAAATCTCCTTGCTTCTTTCTAGTTTCAAATTGTGAAAAGACTAGGTATTTATAGGCATTTATACAATTTCCCGAAAATTAGATTCCGATAGCCGATCTTTGCAAGTTGGGTTTTAAATGTTAAAATGCTAACACCGACATACTAAAAATTGGGTCCCGACACAATAGGACCCATACGCCCTAGGGCGAATGGGTCCTGGCCCTATTTTCCAGGAGATGAGGTGTCGGGGGCAAAACATTAAATGGATGCATTTGTTCAATGCTTGCAATCTGTTGAAAAATGGTAAAAATGGGCCTCGAAATGCATAATTTAGGAAATTAGGAGCTTAATTAGGCTCAATATATTAGGGAGGACAAAACATAGAGTGAAATTGTTAAGGGTGACAATTTACGACAGTACATTTAGGCCCCACTTTAGTGAGAGTATGAACTTACTCTTAGACTCACACTAAAGTAGAAAAATATGCCAAGAGAGGTCCGATTGTCCAAATGTTGAAGAGATAGGATGACTAAGGATCAAGGGTGATGCGCAAGCCCCCAGGATCCAAGATCCCATGGCAAGACAATGTAAGCACAAAGGAACACACACATGTATGATATGCAGCAAGACAACATACACAAACATACATGTCGGAAAACATGAAGCATACACGATGAAAACACATGGCATGATGGAACATAAAGATGACAACAAAGTGAAAACAAACACGATGTAAACACGATGAAAACACAAAGAAGACACACAAAAGGCACACAACAAAACACAAGGTTAGTACTAAAGGGATTCGAGTCAGTAAGGCAAAGAGACCTCAGTCATAAATTGTCTCAAATACCAAACATCATCCATCGAATGTGCTGTCAAAATAAAATAATGCTCTCACAAGGATGTAAAATCACTTATGAGCCACATGGCTCCATTGGAAAGCAAGTTGTGTTATGCTAGGTGACCATGTTAAAAAGGGGTGTTCAAGTTTAATGTCTCGGGGGATGAACAGGACTCACCTCAGGGGGTGCATAAAGTTTAATGTCTCAAGGGGCGAACAAAGCTCACCTCAAGGGGGCATAAAGTTTAACATCTCAGGGGATGAATAGGACTCACCTCAGGAAGTGCACAAAGTTTAACATCTCAGGGGACGAACAAAACTCACCTTAGGCGGTGCATAAAGTTTAATGTCATGGGGGATGAATTGATAACCACACCTCAAGGGGTGTTGCATACAACACCACTGCCAAAGGGGGTATGTCAATAGGTCAAATATCACAAGACGGAATGGATAGGGGTAATATATGCCCCCCCCCCCCTCCCCCTTTAAAATGTTGGTATTTTAAGGAGAAAGAGGGGAAGAGGGGATCCTTGAAAAGAATGCATGCCTCCCAAAGCCAGTTATCCTTGCCTCCCAAGCGTAGAGACAAGGACAACCACACCAAGGACTATCATGTTGTTGCCATGAAAAATATGATTGCATTTAAGATTGTACCACCATGAATGGCAAGGAGCAAAACACAAAAAGCTACAAACACCACATAGTGATGAGCAACACGATAGGATGAATATCATTATTGGTTAGAGGAATTAGGTGCATCAACACATGGAAGAGCACCAGAATCCTTAAGTTGTTGGATTTTATTACTCAAGGCCTGACATTCATTGGTAGAATGACCATCAAGCAGGCTTTGAGAAGCCTTGACAAGATATTCTCTTAATATCAAGGGACACTTCTTTCCCTTGTGAAGAAAAGCTTTCTTTCTTAACACAAGATGTCATACATACAGTAGATGATAAAGCATTAGATGAAGATGGGGAGGAATGTTGGAAACCTAGCCCTGCTTGGAAAAGTACAGTATAGACTTCATTTGATCCCTATCATTTTGTTTCATGTTTTCATTACATCCATGTTTAGAAAGAATTTTGTATCCAAGACAATAACATGCTTCCAACTCAGATGAAGAGGTTTTATGCTTTTGAGAAGGATTGGTTTTTTACGAGCACGCAAATCCTTTTTAGGTTTTTTAAAGCTACGCATCTTCCTCTCATGGGGGACGAGAGTTGAAGAGCCCCCATCATCGCCGTGGGGTGATGTTGATTTAAAACCAAGTGGAGCAAATGAGACACAAGACTGTTTTGGTTTAGATTGTGAGATTTTGTACTCTCCCATAAAGGAGGGTGTAAAATCTAATGCACCCCAATCAGCCCCAAAACATGTGTTTGAAGATGAATCGTTTGTATTGGACTCTTTGGACTTTGAGGGCGAGATTTGAGACTCCCCTTTGAAACAAGGTGTAAAATCTAATGGCCCCCAATCATCGTCTAAGAGTTTTGTTGTAAGTGAAAGACAATTAGGATTACCATCAACTTGTACAAGTTCTACCTTTAAAGTTGGAATCAAAGTACTAAGAGAGTTGGGAGTGTTATGATCATGTTGAACTTGTGAATTATAACTTTGTTCATATGCTTTAATTGTGTATATCTTGTTATTATATTCATACTTCATCTCACGGTGAAGAGTAGACGAGACTCCCTTCATGGCATGAATTCATAGTCTACCTAGGAGAAGATTGTATGAAAGAAGTCCTAGCATGATATGGACAAGGGTATGCAAAACCAAGGGTCCAACCTTAATGGGTAGTGTGTTCATTCCTAATGATTGCTTATTAACATTGTCAAAGCCACGAATATTAACATCATTGGGTTCTATGAGATTCTTGTCCACACCAATTTTATCTAGGAGGTCAATGCTACAAACATTAAGACCTGCCCCATTGTCTATGAGAGTACACCTAACTCAAGTTTCATTAATGATAACCTTTATCATTACGGCCTCATATGTTTATTTGGACCTCAAGCGAGGGCAATTCATGTTGAGGGAATGTAATATCTGACTTTGTCACTTGCATACAAATGGTGAAATGACAAAGGAAGTGCACCAAGAATTAATGTGTACAAGTATCAAAGCTTAGCATACTCCACAGTGGCAAAGACCAAACTAAACTCCACCCAACAAAGAGCTTAAGTCAAATACCAAACATGGTACACTTTTTCAATGGCCAAACCAAAAAGGGGAAAAAACACCAAAGATGACATGAACACCAATAATCCACATCTAGGCAACAAGTGAGAAGAGTTTTTCCTATAGTACAAAGGAGCCTTAAGTGAAAATGGCACACAAATGGGTGGAAAAGCTAGTTCCAAAGTGCGACTTAAGTGACAATGGCACAAGAAAACCGTAACAAAAAACAAGGTAGTGAATTTAGCACCACTCCAAGGTGGTGAAGCCAAAAGGAAACCATGACAAGGGTTGCAAGCTGCTAATGAAACCACACCAAACTTCAAAGATGAACGAGTTTAATTCAATCGCGACTTTAGGCTAGCAACGCTAGTGAAAATCTCTAATTCAAGTGGCTAACACCAAGTAAAAACATGCCAAGTAAAGAGATAATTTAAAAACTTAACAAAATTGCACTATTTCAATCACAATGCCATTCTAAAAGCACAACTCTAGTACCGAGAGATGATTGAAAGCGCAACCAACATGAAGACAATTTAAAGCAAACACTAAGTCACACTTTTTCAATGGTAACGCCATCCTAAATGGGGACTAAAGTGGCAAAGAGGTTATAAAAACTCGGCCAACAAGAAAAAAAAGAAATCACAACTTTTAATTGGCACAACTGGCTAAAAAGTGCACCAAAGTTGGCAAACACAACATGAAATTATGCCTAGAAGGAGAAACAAAAGTTAAACTAATGAAGCACCATTTTGATGTTGTGGAAATAGTTTACAATAGCACCCAAAGTGGCTACTATTTAAGTGATAAGCACCTAAAGTGAGTAAGAGTTCTACACAGCTGTTTGTCATGCTTTTTATTCGGCAAAGCCACCCAAAATCTCCACCTTATTTAAAAACAATTCGCCAATTTTAATTTCAATGCTGAGTTGGAATGTTTTTAAATTACAAAGCATTGGATCAAGACCATCCTTTAACATAGGTGACATGTTCTAGGAAGAAAGCAAATTTAAAGCAAATGAAAACTTATTTCAAGCTATTTTGTAGTGTTTTTTGCCTCTTTCAAAAGAATTAGAATTGTTTTAAGGCATATTATTTTATTATTATTTGAGCCCTAAAAGCTGCCTCTAGACAACTATAAATATGTGTCTTAAACACATTGTATGTAATGAGAGTTGATACTAGACTTACACTACAAAATTTGGCATTTGAAGGTCGAAGTCAAGTGGTTGTTTTCATGTTTAGTGGAGGGTAATGGATGTAAAGCTTTTGGTACATAAATTGTCCAACCATTATTGTTACACTATGCTATTAATTCCACAAGTTAAATTGAATAGAGTAACCTTGTAAATTTTGTATTGATTCAATTTCCTTTGTCCCATTTTGCTCTCATTTTAGTTGTCTTATAGCATGTGTGTTTTGCTCTCTTTTTCAACCCTCCTTTATTATCATGACTAGTCATATCCTAGTTTGTCATACTCCCCTTAACCCCTTTTATGTGTCTTTTCAAATTTTAATTTTAAACAATTTGTTAATAGTCATACTCTAGTTGTCCCAAAAATCCGGAAAACCTTAACTGTCCTTGAAACCATGTCCCACCATCCCTAAAATTCAGAGAAATGCTAACTCTAACCAGACCTCATAGCTTTTTCTTTGTGAATCTCTATTCAACCTTAGCCCAAGAACACAAAATACCCTTCAAACCAACTCCCAAGGCCATTCCTCCAGCAGATCCAAACATGTCTCTGAGATTTTAATGGACGAAAAGAAAAAGCTTTCTTGCTGATGCCATTCAACAAATAGTCCAGTACGGTGTCTCTACAAAGCACACTATTCCAAGTGGAATTCCACTTGCTGACCATGTGACATGGAATCAAAAGCTCCAAAAACCTAAAGATAAAGCTAAAACTTCTCCCTCTTCCCAAGAAAAGCTGCTCAACAGCCTTAAAGACAAAAATATGCATGCTGGCAATACCTAAATCTTCAAAATCTTCAAAATCTTTGCACTCTTAAGTTTTATACATGTTTTTTGATATGCAAACTTTCCATGTAATCCTTAGGATTTCAGTATATTGGCTTATTGTTTTTTGCTTTCCTTCATACTACTCTTACAGAAGTTTTTGTATCCACTTGCCTCTCCTTTTTGTCCTTTAAAACTTGTACAAGGCTTTAGGCTTTTTGTAATATCTTGCTACCTCAACATAATTTTGTTTATTATCAAAAAATATGTGTGCGTGAGAGAGAATGATCAATACAGCATTACCTGTTATGGTTAGATGGTTAAACCACCATAATCACATATTGGTACTATAAATATGTAGCGAGGGATTAAGAGAGATTGTTGTGTCCCTAGCTGACCCATAGTTCCCAAAATCAGCAAAAACTCTCAAAAATTGCCAAAACTCGCAATTTTTGTCAAAAACTCACCTGCAGTTTTTTTCAATGCCCTTTCAGATTCCCACAATTGTAATTTCATGCACCCCCACTGAAACAAAAAACACAACTGTAAATTTTGTGTGCCCTTCCTCTTTTTCAAGCAAACAAGACTGGTATGTTTGATTATCACAACTGGAAAATGTGCCCCCATTTTAGTGACAGACAAGATTGTTGAAGTCTTGTTGTAATGACCATCCTATAATTTTTTTTTGTGTTTTCTGAATGTGGAATATTAGTTTTGATGGTAATATAGCAAATGCAATCAAACAGAGATGTTTGCAATGATACTCATAAGGAAAAAACACTGAATATTTTAATATTTGAAAATGTCAACTAGCTGGAAATGTATTACAGAAGTATCATAGAGTTTGGACAGCAATATAACAATAATTTTATCAATACCCATATAGCCAAATCATCTCAAAATGACAATACGAACATGCCCATCTGTTGCTGTGCAAAAATGATCTGCAAAAATCTCTTCAAACTCTAGTTGTTTCAGTTCCAAACTTCTTGCTGAGTGAAGCTCACTCCATGGCACCCCAAAACCAATCAGAAAACTGCCTAAAACATAGACGCTTTGCCCTAGGAAACCCCATGCCCCTCCAAATTTTACTACCTGCACAAGATGGTACGACCAGCAATGAAAAGTGTTAACTGAATATTTTATCACTCAAAAATTGTTGTTTAGTCTTCACAAAAATCTGCCCACGATGGTCTGCTTTATTGCTTTGCAAACAAACTGAAATTTTGCAACAATGAAGCTCCTGCATAGTTCCTGAATGAAGCCACGTGCAAATTAGCCAAGAAAGATCTTCAACTTTCGTAGCTAATGTCCTCTATGAGGGTTTTCGTCCTCACAAAGCCCTTGGATGAACGAAGTTCAAACCATTAATAAATTGTTATCAATTCTCAAAAGCGTGCTTGCAAAATGAGCTTCCAAACCTTTTATTCTTTCCTTCCCAATTCCCCACACCCACCTTGGGAATTACAATATTTACTTTTAATTTTTACACTCCTTATGTCTCCCATGTTGGATGCCCCCCTTAAGTTATAACATTTAATTTACTTTATTATATCACCTTATATCCCCTAGGCATCCCCTTATAAAGTCACATTTTAAATATCTTAAATAATTTTAAGTTAAATATTTAATTTCACTTTATAACATTAGTGTTACATAAAATAACCTTCCTAACAAAATATAATCACCAACCAACATTAAATACATAATCCAACTATGCTGGAATGAAAATGTTACCGAATGGTAGAATCGGTGCCAAATTCGTGACTTACTCAAAATAGCAATAATGGACAAAGTGCTTGAAAACCCCCCAGATTGTGTCATAACGAAACTTCTAACAGTCTGAGCTCAAAGCAACACTTGGAAAGGCCTCATAGGCTGAACAACAAGTCTCCAAGATCCGAGGAATTCCCTAATCCCACCAAATTAGCCTACGGGAACCACGGAGATTAGGCTAACGGTCACCAATAGCTTAGGAAGGGGACATTACACTTGCACTATTGTATTCTTTCACAAGTCTTTCATGCCAGAGTTCCATAAAAGTATCTTTTACAAGTCTTTCACATGTTTCTCTTTCCCCAATCTTTCACACATTTCCCTTCACTATGATGAGCCCTGCTGGCTCTCTCAATTAAACCCCAGTATTTTCTTAAATCTTATTGTGTTTTTTAGTTTTTTAAGAAAAGTTTGTAGACAGAAGAGAAGGGGCGCATCATATAAAAGCTCATAAATTGAGAAACTGAGCTATTTTCTACAGAATAAGAATGCAGAAGGTATTATTTAACAATAACAAATAGATCACAAGTGCTACACATACCAGAATGTTTCCAGATTATTTATTTAAAGAAGTAAGCCAACTCGCCAGCCAAGAATGGTGAAATCTGACAAATATGGACGCCTAGCCTCCAGATCTAAGTTCTCCCTCCTCAAAACAGGTTACAAGTTCTTGAGAAAGGTGGACGCCAAAGATGGAAGACAAACAGGAGCCAAAAGAAAGGCGTTTCAGCTAATTACTTCACACGCCTTCCAAAAAGGCACATTTCCCAATGCAAAAGTACGGCCCAATGTAGAATGCTGAAGATCCAAACTGGAAGCTATTGAATGTGCTGAAGAGGATGCCTCAAGTGTAGAAACCCCCTTCCTTATTGTAGACAAATATAAACTGAATGATAAAACCCTATTTGAAGCATGTAGAACTTCTGAATGAAGCTCTCTCAATTGCACTAATTCGACTGATCTTTTACAGTCTCAGAAATGCTCAACATCGAAGAGTTATCGTTCTCCAATGGAAAAGTTGCACAAACCCTGATCACAGAGGAAAGCACAGAGAAAACCTCAAAGGCAAAGTTGAAATATTCAAGAAGTGAGTTTCTCATTGCCAAAATGCCTTATATCCCAAAAGGCATGCATTTCAAGAAAATGACGCCACTTTTCATCATTTAAATCTTTTAAAATATATTTAAGTCACTTTCAATAGTTTAGACTTAAATATTTTGGGCGCCCACTTTAAAGATTAAGTGATTTAATTTTAAATCACTTTCCATGAAATATTTAAGTGATATAAAAAGTATAAAGTCAATTTGAATTTATAATAAAGTATTAAGTTAATTAATAACTTAAATCACTTAAATAATCATAACTTTCTCAAAACTCCATATATTTTTGTGCCGTCAAAAGCTGTCAACTCTTGAACTGCCAAGGCCTACAGTGAGCCAATCACTGAACTCTGAAAATGAGAACAACCAACTCCTCCAGAAAATACCATTGACCCTCTAAACACAACATGTTAGCCTACGAGAGTCTGAGTAATAGGCTAACCACCATCAAACACGATCATGCCGAAAAAGGGGACATTACATTCACATAGACATTTCCTTCAATTTTTGGACTTCAGATTTCTCCTTCACATGAATTTCCAGCCTGCAATGAACAATGAATTCCTTCACATTCAACTGCGTCTGCAATGTCTTCCTTCTACTCTCCGACCACCTTCTTCAAATTCATACAATCAATATTCAAGGTTATGACAATAAAAGGACACCATCCATTGTTAGCAGATTTTACAATCTTTTGTCGTCAAAGAAATTTATAAGTTGTTATTTTTATTAATATTGAAACTTGAATTTGATATGTATTGAACTCATTTTTTGGTCTATGATGTGTATTTGACTCTAATTTTGATCTGTATATAAATGAAATCAGTAATGTGTTCCCTAAATTCAGGAATATTCATGATTTTGAAGAACAATTTTACAAATTTACGTGTTTTTCAATATTCAGTAAATTTCCCAAGTTTTTGCCAAGTCCCAAGTTTTTAAAAAATTTGGGGCAGCCAAGTTATTGCCAAGCCTGATTTTATCAACTATAGGCAGTGCAATTAGTGCTAGCCAATATGTAAATATTTTATTTATAGTAGTCTTTGTCATTAACATGCAAGGGAGCACCTCGAGATCCTAACATATCTCCTGTTTTTTAAATCTCAAAAAGAGATTTCAATTTGCCTTATCAAAAATGAGTATTTTACTTCAACCAAAATTCAAACTTTGGGATTTTACCAAAGTTGCAGAATTCAAGCTCATTTTAATATTTTATTCATTTTGTCCAATATCTCATGTGAGAAACATGAGCTGGAGGAGAGAGAAGAAAATATATAAATGTCAAGAATTGAAAACATTGTTAAAGGATTGAGGGAAACGACGAAAACTAATAGCAACAAGTGAGAGGAGGCACTAAATTACTGTTTTGTGCCATGCCAACGTGCTTCGATTCCCAATTGGTTCTCCGAGACTTGTCCAATACCATCTTAAAAGAGATGTAGCAACATCGTGAAGCAGTGACTTGTGCATCAAAAACAATGAAGATTCAAATGTTCCTAGAAAGTTGTATGAGACATCAGAAAAACATCATTGGCTGTTCTGTATATGATGAATGAAGCTCTAGATGTATCCTTTCAGTTGCATGAAAGAGCATACCAATAACCTGAAGCCAGTAACTTTCCTCCAATGACCTTTGGAGGTTCACCCCAAATATGAGTTGTCGGATCTTTCTTGAAAATATGTTTCTGTTTATTTGAGCCTCTAAACACTCGATACCTGTAGAATGGATTAAGAATGAGATTGACAGAATAATAAATTGCACTTAAGTCTACAAAAAGACTTTGACACTGCATGTTATCCTAACAAGAAGAACACAATAAACAAAGTGCACAGGTCTTCTATATGAGAATCTCCAAATAAATCACAATTTTTTAGGTTATGCTCTTCATCCATGCTTTATGATTGAATAATCACAACACCAGAGACCACGTTGGCATACCCAATTATAAAAACAAGAACATTAAGGATGGTAGCAGCTTTTGTAATATCAGCTTTGTGTGTTAAAAGCCACCAACCCTGCAACATACATGGGAACAAACATAGTTAACTCAAGCTAAAAGGAATGCAATGTAAAAAGAGATTTGTAAAACTGATTTACAAGCAATTCAATTCGGTTTTCATAAAGCATGCTTACAAAATGTTAAACAGCATAATAATCTCAAAACTGCTTGAAAATGGAAAAATAATGAAGATTAAATACTTGAAATGATGGGAGATTAGAGTCACCAATTTTACCATCATTAATGTGTATTCACTAATTCCAAAATGTGCCTATTTTAAACAGTTAAATGTTTTTATCAACAACTGTATTTCCATCCAGTGAATAAATATCAAAAAATACATCAGCAATTCAATTTTAAAGCAATTCAATTCATGTTTTGTAAAGCATGCTTACAAAATGTTAAACAGCCTAATAATCTCAAAACTGCTTGAAAATGGAAAAATAATGAAGATTAAATGCTTGAAATGATGGGAGATTAGAGTCATCAATTTTACTATCATTAATGTGTATTCAGTAATTCCAAAATGTGCCTATTTTAAACAGTTAAAGGTTTTTATCAACAACTGTATTTCCATCCAGTGAATAAATATCAAAAAATACATCAACTCTAAAACTCTCTGGAATGTGTTATAAGGCACATCATGTGGAAAATTCAAGGCAGGAATCTCAAGAAAAGGTAAGCAATATCTGAAGTGAAAGAACAGTCTATAAGGAAAAAGAATCTGTCATTGAAATAGCTGCAGCAAATGGTTGACTTGATAGCTCTTGCTCCGATTAAGAAATCATCGGTGGGATTTCACAGTAGAGATGGCAAAATCAACCAAGATATCTGGGCTTTTTTAGAAGCAACACATGCATTTTCTCAATGTTGAGTGTTGAGAGTTGAGATCATATCCCTAAACAACTAAGGTTTCAGCCTGCGCTAATTATTTATGTATTTTAGGATAGTCATAGATTTGCTCACCCATAATATCCCACAAGTAAATGATTTTAGAAAAAAATAACCTAATTTTTACTCTTGTTTTTGTTTCCTTTACCTACAATGATATTCTTATTCTTACAAAACTAAATTCCTTGGAGTGGAGAACAGAATCAGTCTATAAGTAGAAGAGCAAAACAAAAAATTATTTAGCAGCAAGTTCCAACTCTTAACATCTAGCATGAATAATCAATAATATTATGAACCACAAAGTGTGGTCCAAAGCATTGATTTTCAAAAATCTATTGCAGCTTTTCATGAAGATTTCTCTCTCTACATCGCAAGATTACAGAAGCTTGAAGTCTTTAACATAGAAGCATAAACCATGAAAATCATATAGTTAGCCATGGCCCGACCTTGGGGTTGTGCCATTATAAAACAGCTCAGCCATTTAAAATAGTCAAACCATTCTTTTTTGTCAATCACACGTTTTTTGGAAAAATCTGGCCAAACAAACCACAGTTGATTAAATGAACAACGGTTCTTAACAACAAAAAACATTACTAAAACTAAAAGTGCATTTTTTGAAGAATTTGGAGCTTGGTTAAATGAGGCAAAATTGTTCAAAAATCTAATATCAAAAAGGCAGAGCTACAACAGAATGCCACAACAGAATACCAATCAGAACAGCAGAATGCAAAAAAGCAGGATGCCAAAAGAAGCAACTAGAAATATGAGTAGCTAGTTAACTATAAAATTAGAAGATAAAAAATAGGGCTGGTTTTTTTTGAAGCAAGGCTATGTTTAGAGTGGTTTTTATTCCTTGTTATAATTACATGTTTAGATCATTGTTAGGGTTGAATAGGTCAATTCAATTTTTAGGGTTGAATAGGTCAATACATAAACATGAATGCTATGGTTAAATTAAATGTAGGACTTAGTACAAATCCACAAGCTACACCTTTGAGCTCGCCTACAATTCAAAGCTTGCAAGTTCTTCTAATCAATTTAATCCTTAGCACACACAACAAGACATCTCAATAAACAATTATAAGCAAAATAAACATACTAAATGTTATTGAGTGAATAACAAATTCATGATCACAATAACATTGAATACTCAATGAATAGCAACTCCAACAATATGCAAATGTTAGAATTACCAATATGCAAAAAGGCCCTTATTTATACAGTTTAAAAACAATTGCATGAAAATAAATGAATTAAACTAACTATACTTCTACCCTAACTACAATTTCTTGCATGACATGAAAGCTTTATTACAAATTAGTTTATCCATTACTTCTAAAATTACGACATACGACAGTCAACCATCAATTCAATTGATGATTAAAATATTACAATTTATCCCTTAATGCTCACATCTCTCAAATGATGAGATAGCTGATCTAACAATAGTCAACTCTAGGTTAAAAATAACGAACATTTAAAATAGAGGGAAGCTAAAAATAATGAATTCCAGCTAAAATTGCTTATCCTCGAATATGCTATTATCTTCAAAATAAGTTATTTTTAGGAGCTAACTTCTAAAAATGTGGCTTTGGATGATTTGATGATTCTATAGCTTTTCCTCTAGTTTGACAAAATCTGGAAAATCCTCTAAGACCTTTGAAACTAAATATTCACTTTCTTGCTTTTTGAAACATACCACCCCTTGTTTCATTGAATTTGAATTTCATCACCTTGAATGCTCTTGATTCCTTGAAAAAATGTCAAATTACCCCCTTTAGACTGATTTTAACTATTGCATGAAAGAATAAGCATTCCAAATCATGGGCCCCTTCTGTTTATGTCATATGACCAGATAATTAATTCTCCTCCAAATTTGGGCATTGATTTCTATTAATAGTTGATTATATTTTTGAATTCAAATGCTTTTTCATTTTTGTATAAATCGCTTTTCTATTTCTAAAAAGTCATGTCTTTAATGAGGCACCTGCTATTGCTAATAAGTCTAATCAGCTTCTAAATATAGCATATATTTTGGGCACCCTTGTAAAGCCACGCTAGTGAACTTATACACATGTCATTCACCTCCAAACATGCTATTCTTCCTCTTTGCATGCCTTTTAGACACACAAAAATAGTAATAATTTTTCTTAGACATGGCATTCTCCTCAAACACACCTATAGTATAGGCCAAAACAATTAACAAAAATAATAGTGTTGTTATGAGGCGTGCACCAATACTATGAGGGCAAAATTTTAAAACATGTATGTTCTTTCAACAATACACTTTTATCTATAGATGCACCTTTCCTCTTTTCCACACGTCTACATTCTTTCCAGGGTTGTTCACCCTTCTTCCTCGTGTCTAATCCTCCAATTGCGCACCAATCTTAATGCAATCTAGGATAAGATGTTTGAAAGAAAAGGCAATCCTTGCGGAAAACCCAAAAGTAATATCCACAAAACCAACTAATGTTGGAAAAATAAGACTCATAAAACTAAAGTTCAAAATTTCACAATCATTAACACAATACAAAATAACAATAGTACTCAACAATTAAGTATGACAATTCAAATGCATCTTCCTACAAGCTGCTACCTGGCCACAAGGCATCACAAATTAACTCAACAAAAAAATCTTTTAATAATTCAAAATTGGACATCACAATCCTATCCCTATCTACCAGAAAAGTATCAAAACTATTTACCCCCATGATCTCTTATCTTTTAATCTTCTCCAAGGACAAAGATATTCAGTTAATTTTCTCTACTACTCTCCCTATCCTCCCCTACTTAATTTGCAGTTTTTATAAGGGATGCCAATCATAAGCTAGATGTCTAGTTCTATCCCATAATCAAACAAAAATAGTGAGGCATTAGGCAGCCAACCATGACATGAGGTTAAAGAATAAGTGAAATGCCTATCAAGGACAAGCCAAAGGCAATCGCTACTCAGGTATTTGTTGATATTAATAAGTCGCCAACATACATTATTCCCAAAATCCATCTTGTAATGCCTAGTGAAAGGTATCAATCATATGGCTCCCGCATCCATTAAGAGATGCCTATAATAGGAGTCATCCATCTTGGAATTTGATATGAATAATACCCCACAACCTAGAATGGCAAGCGAGGCCAAAGAAGCACCAATCAATAAAACCCCAGTCATCCAACATTAGGAGAATGTCTACCAATTGAGCCCCAACGACAACTAGCAAGGAAAAGGATGTCGAACAAGAGATTCCAACCCAATTAGAAGATAAATTCATGGCACCCATCTAGACAAGTGATCAACTAACAAGGAAAACAGAATGATTTTTAGATGTTTTGGTCCCCACATCTAGCTCAAGGCAGGTCCAAGCTGAGGTGAACCCCACCTCAATACCACATCCCAATCATTAACAACAAGGCTCTGAAATCTTGCCCATGTGGACCCCAAAATAAATTTAGGAATAGTCCAAGTTTACCATTGCCAAGCCCAATTGATCTAGCATTGGCACTACGTACTTTGTCATTTTCTTAGGGATAAAGAGGAGTTTCAACCAGCTACAACTTATGTGGACCCCACAAGGTCTTTAGTTGAAAGCAAACAACCAACCAACCAGCAAACACAAATATTCAAAACAAACCAAAATTGAACTCACTTATTTTGGGTGACACAAATCACTTGTGGACCCAAATGCTCCTACATCAAATCTTCAAGCATCTTCTTTTGAAATTGTTGGCGTAACAATCAACACCTCTGGAGTGCAAATTGGTACGGATAGCTATGAACACTGCAAAATGAGTGCTCTTCAAATTACGAGGGGAAGCTCCCTCTTTAGTGCTGACAAATGCTTGAAAAAAGTAAACTAAACTAATTCCTATCTTTTTGTCTCAGCTGAAAGAGGCACAAGGTTAAGAAAAACCATGAACGTTGCGGCTAAGGATTTTCAGGTTTCGCAGATCACTAACAACAACTAAACTAAAGCTTTTAATCTATCCCGTCTCCTCAAGTAAACAGAGCATGAGGAAATGGAGCAGGAATGTTCTATACGATAAACTTCAGGTACAGATTCACAACGTGAAGGCAAGGTGGGCTCACCTATTTGCTTGGCTGGGAAGAAGTTTATTGGAAACGGAAAATATACGATAAACCGGGTACAAATTCACAACGTGAAGGCAAGGTGGGCTCAACAATTTGCTTGGCTGAATAAGTTTATTATCACACACATCATACGATAAGCTTTAGGTATAGATTCACAACGTGAAGGCAAGGTGGGCACATCTATTTGCTCATCTGAATAGGCTTATTAGAAACAAAACAAAGAATAGCCAACTAGGACAGTAAATTGCATAGACGAAACACGCATACAATCCACGATCAAACTAGTCACTATATTTAACTAAGATGAGCATTCACCATGATAATAACATGAAACCCGAGTGGCATAACAATTCATCATCATAATAAAAATCATGAACAGATACAAAATCAGCAATATTACAGGCAAGGTGGGCTCAACATATATTACTATCTCGTGCAAAAGTTACTTACAAATGAGCAAAAGCTCTTATTTATAGACATCGAAAGGTGTAGGGAACCATAAAATCACCTTGAGTCAACTATAGTCTTGCAATGCATGCAAGATTTATTGCTAAACCCTAATAAAGCAAACTATACAGTTAACTACAAAGCTACCATCAATTAATCGGTACATCGAATCTAAATGGACAATGTGCAAGCATGCACGTCCTTATTGAAAGCAAGTTAATTGGAACACTACCATCAATTAACGAAAACCCTAAATGAAACTCCAAGTCTTGCAAAATATCTCTGAGGATAAGATAGACATGTGTGCATGGCCCCAGCAAAGAGAACTGAAGATGAAAGTCGAGTTCTAATTGCATGCTCCTGATTCTGTCCTCGCAGACAACTGCAAGTTCTAACTGACTGATCACTGGTTGTTATCTCGAGCAACTAACCCCTCCACGAGGTTGTTGACTGCGTCACCATCTGGGGCAGTAATACTTTGCCGAAGTATACTGTGTCTGTGCAGCATGTCCTCACCGCCTGTGATCTGGCACTGAAGTTCACCTATGCTCCTGGTTGCTTCATCAAACAACACTGACATGACTGTAACTTGATTCATCTTACAGCCAACGGTTCCCCACTGAAAATACTATGAATGAGTGCCTAGAGCTCTGACTGTATGTCAGCAAGCTCAACATACGCACCACCCTCAAGCTGATACCGACATGGTATGCGAGACACGAGAGTTCTCACGTACCAGAGTGCACTAGTAACGTGCTCTCTGCTCTCAGCCAACTTTGATGCCATTGTCTCCTCTATCTTCGCCTTGAAGATCAACTGTGTCCTCCAAGTGTAGATAGCCTCTTTCTCTTCTGCATCTATGACTGATTCATATGCCATCCTCAGGTGAGCAATCATAATCTCATCTCTGGGTATGTCCATCGCTAAGTCTCGCTCCTCATCTTGGAGACGTAGACGGAGTTCGCGTGCATTGTACCGCAACTGGTATAACTCTGCAAGCACAAAGCGGCCTCTAGTAACAAACTCCTCCCAGTCCTCCAAACGCTTGCCGTAAGCAACCAGGTGATCAAGCTGACCCTGTTCTGCCAGTGGCTCTAGCATCGGTGGGAGTGTGACGGTGACATCTTCCATTATGTGTATGAGGCTAGAAATGTATTGACGAAGCTATTGGATTTCAACCTTGAGGGCTGCCTTGTCTTCTCCGTCTTTCATTATTCTATCCCTCGCGCTATCTGTTGCAACCTGTAGGAGATCAACCTTTGTCTAGCGAGTGCTTCGACCAAGATTGACTGTGATCACTTCAAAGTCTTGAACTTCAATCTCGTTCAAACTCTTCCCCTTTGGAGGTACAGCAGTCTCTATGACAATCTTCTTGTCCGCATTCCTCTCCACATGGAGCTGTTTGTTGATCCTCTTGTCTGGCGCATCCCGGTAGACATGATCAAAATCTAAATGATCAAGTACGTACGATGGCTGCCTCCTCTTCCTTCCCAGTTGATTCTCAAGCCAAGACGAGTCTCGACTAATCCCACTGGAAGGGTTTGTACTAGCAATGAGAGGCTTCGACGAGAGTGAACGTGTATAGGTGTTACTGCGAGGTGGCGAGTCCAAGTCCAAATCAATGTGAATTGGAACTGGAGATTGCTCTGGTGTCGGTGATGGTATGCATGGCTAAACCTCAGGCTCTGGCAAACTCTGAACTGGCTCTCTGACAGGTTCCATGTGTGTCTTAGTAGCAAGTGGCTTCCCTTTTGAGTTGTTAGGTGCTTGACTCTTCTTAGTAGGGTTACTCCTTTTCTTTTGTTTAGGTTTAGACGAGGAAGGTAGTGAAGCATCCACCGGTGGCGGCTTTGTTCTAGGCATGACTACCCTCCTAGACTTCTTGCTTTCGAGGTAGAGTATGCTATTCTGAATAACTCTACTTGACCTCTCCTTCACTGACGAGTATTCTTTGGCGAACCAATCAACAGTCGGCAATGGTTGTGTATCAACCTGCTCTCTGAAGAATTGAGGAAGTGTATCTCCCTCATCCTCTGACAAACCTTCCACATCTTCTGCCAAGAAGACATAAATCTGCGGGAGAGAGAACTTGCTATAGCTACGTCTGTGCACCTCAAAATCATACTCACAGTTCACCCCATAATCCTCCATTGTAGGCTTGTGGTATGGGCGACCACCAAGGCGTGTTGTATAATGACCCCAAGGATCATAGGTGCGTGTGTCGACAAGGTACTTGAGTTTACAATTCTCCAACTCCTGACCTGCAGCTTTAGCATCAACTGTTGTCCTGCACCAATAGATTCTAAATTGCATTGGAAAGTTGGCAACTTGTTTACGCTTGTGGCGCAAATGTCGATGAACATCGTATAGTAGCCTCAGAAACTCCATAAAGATTGTCCTATCCGAAGGATAGCGTGGAAGCATGGCTGGATTTCCTGTGTATTCGTAAACGCGGATGTAGGTATATGTAGGGAACTGAATGAACTAGTACGCCCAATCAACCATCGCTGCTCTAGCAACCGCTGAGATATGAACATGCAACTCCCGGTCCAAGTTACTCACTGTGTATGTCAAGAAAGCCTCATGCACATGCTTGAAATGTCGTTCAGCCTTCGTGAACTCAAGCTGGTCATAGTAATGGTAGACATTTTGTACACTAAGTATGCCCACTGTGTTCAACCCTCTAAACTGACCCTGATAGGCGATCAAGTATACGAGGTAGGAACACATGTGAAACTGGTGGGCAACTAGAAAACCGGTGATTTGCTCGTGGAGAACATTGTTGATGAAGGATGCCCAATCATAATGCTCTTGCCCAGAGATGATCTGACCAATGATATAATACATCCAGGGTTGGAATCTGTTTGCATCTGCATGACCTAAGACGCGATTGAGAAGTGTAATAAAAATCGCATACTCCTTGTATTCACCACGACCCACATTGCTCGGCAACTTGTTCTTTTTTTGTTTTAACCATCTCTCTGCCATCTTACTTCGACACTTGTCCATATCAGCATCGAATGCTCGCTCACACTGCTCCATGGAAATGACTAGACTGTTCGAATGTTGAGGAATACCAAAACATCTCTCGATATCCAGGGGTTTGAGACTGCATATGACCCGTCCATCTACTAATTGTATCTCGCGAGTAGCAGAATTGTAATGCTTAACACAAGACATTATGAACTCTATGCAATGAACTGAGACAGGGATAGAAGCGGCCTCAAGCACCCCAGATTGCTGAATGTTTTGAAGTATTGAATCTTTTATCTTGATTGGATCCAAGATTGCTTCAGGAAGCACCTTATGTAGATTCGTATCAACTGTCCCGATGAAGTCATGAGTCAAGACTAACTTGGTCTTGAATTCAAGTTGAGTGTATTGCATTTTGAAAAACTCGCTTGTTGACTGTGAACACGGCTATATTTTGACAACTTTTCTGGAAAGCTAAAAATACCCTGCTAAGGCTAAAAATAGCCTATCGGACGACAATTTTCACGAAAAAATTCTGAGATATGGGTTTTGTCCAGAAAATGATTCTAAGACAACCCAGAATGTCATAAATGTGAAAATTGGACTTCTATTCGACCATGCAGAGGAATTTCAGTTAAGAAAATCAGAACCTCGAGAATTGATGCTCTGGAGTAAATTTTCTTGAAAAATTATAGCACATGGGTTTTACTGAGGAAGTTATGCTGAATCGACCCAGATGATTTGTTTTGTCAAAAGTCGCCAATTCTTCAAACATGCAAAAGGAAATAAGATGATTAGTAGAAGAATTTGAGACAAAAGTTTAAGGTTTTGATGCTTTTTCTTTTGCTAAAATCACCACTTTGTCTTGAATTTTGCTGATGAATCTGGACTTGTACCTGCAAAAGAATATTTTTGATGTCTTCGCAACTGATTGCTGATGAAAATTCGCCCAACTTAGGAAGGAATTTGTCTCTGCTCAAGTTGGATGAATGAGAAATGACGCCAAACTTGATTAAATAGAGAAAAATCGTACCATAATGGCGCCGCTGCAAGCTTTAAACCCTGACTAACAAAAGAAGTCTTTTGATTGGACCCCCTCCAGTTCAACTGAGACTGACTCGAAGTCTCAAAAATAAAATAATATTAAAATATTTAGTTCTTTTTAATATGCGAATTTGTAATTAAATATTACAAAAGGCGCCAATGATAAATTATTGAAGAAAATCGCCCATTTAAATGCTTGCATGCAAAAAGTTGAATTTAATATTATTTTTAATAAATTAGCAACAATCTCTGCATATTGATTCCGGAAAGTCAAAATTTAACTCTCCAGGCGTCCATTTGCAAAAGTTATGAGATTTTTCACTAACTTCCTACTTTATAGCTCACTGAAAGTTACAGTTGCCCCTATTGAGCCCTGATTTCTGGGTGACTGAGTGAGGCTGTGATTGAGCTGAGATATCCATCGCGAAGCCATCAGAGCAAGGATGAAATGTCCATCGGGAACTGCAACTGCTAAAATCAATGTTTGACACCTCAAAAAATTAGGTGCCTTTGATTAAATTGACGCAAGGTTTCCAGACAACCATTTCTCCGTTTCGCCATCTAACGCTTCAAACTGCCACTACCGGTGATCGATGACCCCCACTGAATGGATGATAGGTTCATTGCGTGACTGGAAGAATTCCGCATACAACGACTGTAAGGCATCTGAAAGCTGCATTAGGAACCCCAAAAGCAAGGGTGCCCCTAGCCTGTGAAGGCGCAATCACTAATTTGACAAAAGTGTAAGTCTCATCCGAACACCATACTTTGACCCCTGACACCGGGAGCTGGAGTGCTCCGATTCGCACACCGTCAATCTCTCTACATAGCTAGAACAACTTACAAGAGATGTCTCTAGAGGTTACGAAGCAAGAAAACTGCTTCTAAGACTCAAAAAGGTCGCCTTTTCCAAGGGGATGTGTATTTTCCATACTTAAGCCATTTTTCTGGCTATATGATTTCTTCAGCACTCTACACTAACCCTTCACGTACGAGTGTTTGCCAAATCTCGGAGGCTGATGGCTGGACTCGTTGGATAGCTAAGGGAATTGCGCACAAGTCTCATGAAGACATTGACTGCTAAAAATCCCATCTGACAGGCCTAAAGGTTGGGCGCCCCTGGCCTATAGAGGTACAAGTTGACATTTTCATATTCATCCACCCTCCGTTTTACGTGCTTAGTAGAACCATTGCCACGATCACTCAGCTTGTCCGATGATCTTGCGAACAAGTGCATTGCGAAGCTAGATTGGATCAAAAAAGATTCCCCGGAAACAGAATTTGCAAATTCATCCATCTAAGGGGTCAAATTCAAGGGTGCCTTTGGGCTACAAGGGCGCATAAACTGAAATCTGACAGTCCCCTGTGACATGCAACCACCTCGTACCTTCAGCTTCTGACTTTGATTGCTAGAGTTCTGCACTTCGGATGACTTCGCTTGATAGCTCGTCGGAAAGCTGGACTAATTCTGAAGAGATTGAACATATCTTGTAGGGGTATAAAATTGTCGTGAAGCATTTCTCCATCATAACATATCCTACTTTGAGTCCCAAGTTCAGGTTCTGACCTCCAGGTACTGACCAACTCCTGCTGATGACTGACATGACACTAACCAAAGTGCATACTTAACTTGCCCAAAAATTGTATTTTGACATCATTTTAACAAGGTTTAGACTCTTTTAAGCAAAATGCCTTAATGAAGCAAAAAATTTGGTTTGGGTACAACAGAAATCCTTTCTTCCACACACCTACATTCTTTCATTCTCCATACGCCTTGATCCTTTGCATAAGTGCCACTTGATCCCTTGGTGCATACGTATGCATTAAGGATGAAATCTCTTGTTGATTATTAAACATTAGCTCTCATTATAAGGTGATCGCCTATCCCTTCGCATGTGCCTATGGTCATATATGTATAGATATTCATTCTAAAATGCACCTTGGGAATACATTAATCCTTGCATGCTTGCAATCTATTTCCTTTCCTATATTTCTTAATAGTAGGGCATGTGATGTGTCCTTTATGTGCTTGCTTTAACCCCTTCAAAAAGTTTTTGAAGTTGTTATGAGTACACTTCCTATTAGGTGTGCATTTGTTTCTCAATTTGAATTTTCATCTTTTTAGTTTTGACATGTTATTGCTCCTATTATCAGGTGTGTTGCATGTTTTAATCTCCAGTCACATCTAGATACACAAAACCTCCTCTAATTCTTCCATACATGCCTTTGTGTCGAAATCCAATTTTGAAAACTCTAAATTATTCATTGAGGTGGGTTCAATTTTTATGATCCTAGGTGGTTTTGAAAAGAACCGGAGGACGACGACATGATGTGAAGCATAGAAAGTCTAAAACACATTAGGGGTAGGCAAATGATGGATTTTAGTTTAAAACTTGACACAGTACGAAAATTTTGTATGGGTACACTAGATTGTAAGCTCAATATGATGCTAAAGTGGAGTAGGAGATTGATTTGATATAATATAAAGAGAAAATTGTTCCAATAAGTCTTGAATGACTTTAAGATCTTGTAGATGGAATTTATGATTTTAAGTTTTTGAGGATGTTGTCCTGCCCCTATGCCATAAGAAATTTCCCAACAATGATAGCAAAGACACATTTATTAGAGAAAAGTTAGTGCAAGCATTTATCATTGTAGGTGAAAATTACAATGAACAAATTCAAATCTGAAACTCCTTCACCAAAGTCTATGATTCAGATACCTTCAAAGAAAATCTCAACTTGGTTTGGTTGCTATAATGGCAGCTAGCAATGATATGGTGCCCATTCCACAATTAAAGGTGAGAATTTTGATTATTGGAGAAATAAGTTGAAAAGAGTATTAATATAGAAAAGAATATGGGATACAATAGCAAGTGTGTATGTTGAACCTCCAAATCGAAATACATTGAATGTAAAAGACATGTTAGAGAAGAAAGAAGATAAGACAAAAGATGCTCAAGCAATTTTTTATATTCAAAGTGTCATAGATCCAAGTATTTATCCAAGAATTGTGGGTTGCAAAATATTAAAGGAAGCATGGACAGCTTTATAAAGTTCATATTAAGGTGGAGTTCAAGTAAGGGTTGCAAAGCTTCAAACCCTAAGAATGAATTTTGAAAATTTAAGAATGAAAGATATCAGAAAATTTGAAGACTATAATGTTAGAGTAACAAACATGGTGAATAAGATGAGAACATACAGTGAGGCAATGAAAGATAATGTGGTTGTAAAGAAGATCTTCAGACCTGCTACACCTGAGTGGATGCATATTGTTATTGTTAAATTTAGGTGAACAGATTAAATGCACAGAAAATAATTCAAAATCAGAGACAATAACACAGCAGTTACCCTAGGAAAACCCTCCTCTTGAGGGAGAAAAACCCAGCAACAAAGATCTCTCTTATATTAATATAGAAGTGGCAATAATTCACTTTACAATGAGGCCGAAACACAAGGCCAGAAATCAGTACCTTTACCAGATACAAGGAGCAGATACAGACCTCAATTTCAGACTGTATAATTCAGACCTTGCTTTAGACAGAAGTTCTGACTTCAAGAATATATATACACTTCAGTGTTGGATAATATTCGAACTCAGAACTGACAGAGGTTCGCATTTGGCATATTCGTCTTTAACAAAATTTGCGTCCTTTGATGATCTGCAATCTGCTAATATATGATTCGCAATATCATGCATGAAGGAGTTCGCACTTTCCTAACAATGCGCACAAGGTGATCTTTGAACTGCATATGATCACATGATATATTCGCTCTTGAACATCAGATGTATTCGCACTTGAACATCAGATGTATTCGCACTTGAATATCAGATATATTCGCACTTGAATATCAGATGTATTCGCACTTGAACATATTAAACTGATATGCATAATCAAACTGCCATAGATACAAACAATGGACGAAACAATCTGTATATATACAAATGAGTGGGAAAGACAAATCCTTCATGTCGGCCTCTTAAGAGATTGCGTATCTTGTTAAATGAAGTCGGCCTAGATAAATATTATATGTCGGCCTGAATGAATATACACGCCTCTTCACAAGAGGTCGGCCACCTTTAAAAAGATGTGTCCCAAGGAGAATGAGGTCGGCTCCAAATAAACATGTATTAAATGTCTTCTTGATAACAGATCAAGATGAATTCGTATCTTCTTATGTCGGCCATACAATGTGAAGATAAACAATAACAATAAATATAAATTGAATAGCCAACGGCTAACATTCAATTTATGTTTCCACGAAGGAGCTGAGCTGGAAGGAGCTACCGAAGCTGCTATATCATTAACACTCCCTCTCAGCTAGGGAGAGAACTTCTAGCTGCACAAATACGAATCATCTTAATATGATATCCATCAGCCATCATTGCGTGCAATCAGATATAAAGAGAAGGATATCACCTCAATGTGATGACGAACATCATGGCTACATCCATGTGTGAAATGATATATCACCTCATTGTGATATTGACCACCATGGCTACACCCATGTATGGAAGGGAGCTTATCACCTCATCGTGAAAGCATATCACCTCAATGTGATATCAACCATCATGGCTACACCCATGTATGGTATGTACAAGTGTTCATTACTTGCGTGATGTTGTCACCTCAATGTGACTTTCACCATGGCTCTCCCAGAGGGTGAAACACAAGTACACAAGAAATCATCACGGATTCTCTCACGCAATGCTGTCATGGAGTCACACACATGACATCCACCACGATTCTCTCAGAGGGTGGAAACAAGGGCCTACACCTCAAATTCTTCCATCTCAAAAGAAGATGCATTAACAAGGGATTTCACCTCGAACTTCTCTCACAGAGAACTCATTAAACAAGGTCACTGATGCTGAGACTCTTTCTCAGTTAAGGCTGGATTCTCCATCATACCAAGCTTATCTCGAAAGTACACAGCTTTATCCTGGCGAGAGGCTCGGTGAGAATGTCTGCCATTTGCTCATCAGTGTTGATGTACCTCAACTGTACAGCCTTCCGCAGTACCATATCTCTGATATAGTGGTACTTGATCTCAACATGCTTGGAGCTGTCATGAAACACAGGATTGACAGAAGGCTTCACACAACTCACAATGAATAATAGTAGACTCCATTGATTGTCCAAACAATCCTGCTAGGAGCTTACGAAGCCACACTGCTTCTCGAGCTGCCACACAAGCTGCAATGAACTCGGCCTCTGTTGTACTCAGTCCTACTGAATACTGCTTCCTGCTACACCAGAAAGTCATAGTAGACCCAACCTGAAGAATATGTCAATCCATATCCAACTGTGCCACGCAAGTATCTCAGGATATGCTTAGCTGCAACAAGATTACCATCTTCTTCAGGCTCAGCAAGCTCCCTCTGAATTTTCAAGCACTTGCATCAACCTTTTGACCTCTTCGCTCAAGATTGCCTGCAACACTTTGACTTAGATAAATGTTTCCAGCGCACACCTCTGGTACTGTAGAGAGTTCAGGATAGTCCTCCTTGACCTCATTTCAGGTCTCACTATTCTGAATAGGTTTGCAGAGCTACCAATGACAAATCCAGATGACAGTCTTGAGCAATTATGATCTCAGCAGCTGAAAGGATCTTCTGAGGATTTAGCACCTAGCTTTGCAATACAGTAATCTTCACTTCTTCTCAGTGAGTTACAAAACTCCCTCTTGATCCCTGCTTCAGAGATTGCAAAGAAGACTTCTGGAAGTGGACTCCCTCTAACCACCAACTCAGTCCCATGGTTGCAAGATGTGACTTTATTCTTGATCATTTCTTTGGTCGGCATAACTTCCTCATGAGATGCCTCAAGCTTTTCATCACTAAGCAATCTCTCAACACCTTCTGCTCTTAGATCTGTCCTGGAAGCATTTTTAGAGAGAGATTACTAATTGTTTATAACTATCCAAAGAGATATCAAGACTAGAATCATACAAATTTTACTATCACAGGTTATAGCATGAACACATAAGAATTTATGCATAATGTAGAACATGAATAAGTAAATCATTCTGAAAGAGAAATATATCAAAAGATCAAACTAAAGGGATAAAGAACTTATCTTTATTGAATTCTGATATATCCTGCTTCCATCTTTTGCTCCTCTTGAGAGTGCTAAACTCAGCATCAACAAAATACAGTCTCCACAACTATAGATTTCTTACATGCAGCCAGCATGTTCAATATAGGACTAGCCTTCTCAAGGCACCATCGCAGTCCATGAACATGGAGAAAGATATCGATGTGATCATCACAACGGAATTGTATTTCACTTTTCATCTCAGAGTCACACTCAGAGATCTGTACTACGAAATGCAATGAGTGATGACATCTGCCAAAGATCTCATGGCAGTGATTACTATCACGAACTTTACCAAACATTCATGATTCAAGTAAACAATGTCAGACCTACTCAACTTAGCAGACTAAAAACAAAAAATAAAAAATAAAAAAAATACTTATCTGAACTATTCAACAGATGTAGAATGCTAATTCCATGTCAATCATAGGACCAGCATCTCGGAGTTTGAAGTGGCCCACATATCATCTTCAAACAGAGGTGATAATCAAGGCATCAACGCTTCACAGAATTCAGATCATATGGAGAAATCACATCAATAGACGCTCACTCTTCATCTCCAGAATTGATTTCTCATAGCTTTTCCACCATCGAAACATATGCTAAGGTTTGCTGATGGAGCGATCTTAATATTTGAATGTGGTCTGAGGACCATTCAAATCTTATTCAAACGCTTGTCCTGGGAGATTGGTCTAACCATGATTTGCAGCTTTAGAATCATGCTGGTAACTCCAAGTATGAATTTCATACAGCTGATGCAAACTTATCAAACCTGGTCTTGAGCCCTGTTGGTGTCGCACTTGAAAGCTCTGCGATTTGTAAAGGGACTTAGATAAACAGTGATGAACAATCCTTTGAAGGTCCCTCCCCATCGCACTGCTCATGAGAGACTCTAACAGGATCATTTGATAAAATCTTGGACCTGAGATGAACACGCCCTTCTCTGGACATACCATGATATGCTTTAAGTGTATTAGCTGCATCCAATAACACTTCCACAAAAGCTCGATTCTTTCCCAGTTAGCAATTGCATAACAAATCTGATCAGGATCATGCTTAAACCCGCTCTGATACCATGTTAAATTTAGGTGAACAGATTAAATGCATAGAAAATAATTCAAAATCAGAGACAATAACACAGCAGTTACCCTAGGAAAACCCTCCTCTTGAGGGAGAAAAACCCAGCAACAAAGATCTCTCTTATATTAATATAGAAGTGGCAATAATTCACTTTACAATGAGGCCGAAACACAAGGCCAGAAATCAGTACCTTTACCAGATACAAGGAGCAGATACAGACCTCAATTTCAGACTGTATAATTCAGACCTTGCTTTAGACAGTAGTTCTGACTTCAAGAATATATATACACTTCAGTGTTGGATAATATTCGAACTCAGAACTGACAGAGGTTCGCATTTGGCATATTCGTCTTTAACAAAATTTGCGTCCTTTGATGATCTGCAATCTGCTAATATATGATTCGCAATATCATGCATGAAGGAGTTCGCACTTTCCTAACAATGCGCACAAGGTGATCTTTGAACTGCATATGACCACATGATATATTCGCACTTGAACATCAGATGTATTCGCACTTGAACATATTAAACTGATATGCATAATCGAACTGCCATAGATACAAACAATGGACGAAACAATCTGTATATATACAAATGAGTGGGAGAGACAAATCCTTCATGTTGGCCTCTTAAGAGATTGTGTATCTTGTTAAATGAAGTCGGCCTAGATCAATATTATATGTCGGCCTGAATGAATATACACGCCTCTTCACAAGAGGTCGGCCACCTTTAAAAAGACGTGTCCCAAGGAGAATGAGGTCGGCTCCAAATAAACATGTATTAAATGTCTTCTTGATAACAGATCAAGATGAATTCGTTTCTTCTTATGTCGGCCATACAATGTGAAGATAAACAATAACAATAAATATAAATTGAATAGCCAATGGCTAACATTCAATTTATGTTTCCACGAAGGAGCTGAGCTGGAAGGAGCTACCGAAGCTGCTATATCATTAACAGTTATTACTTTACAAAAGTGCAGAAATGTTACTACTTTAAAGATTGACATGCCGATTGGATCAGTACTTACCCATGAAAAGAAGGTGATATGTATGGGTGATCTAGATCAAGCATTTATGTCAAAGGCAACGATCAATAATAATCAAGGAGCAAGTACAAGTTTTCCTTGAAGCAATAAGGACGAGAATTCATATCAAGCGTTTGGTTCTAACTTTAGAGGAAGAGGACAAAGTAGAGACCATGGTTTCTCAAGAGACAGAGGTGGATTTAATGTATGAAGGCTACCAATGCAATATAGAGAGAGACTATAAATTCATGAATACAAATGAAGGAAGAAAAGAAAACTATGTATAAGAAAACACAAAGAACACAAAAGAAGATCCAAAGAAAGGAAAAGATGAAGATCTATTGCACTACTCTCTTTCATGCAGCAAAATCGAAACACAAGTAATGCAGGTATGGTTTTTAGATTCAGGTTGTTCTAATTATATGAGAGATTATAGAAAAGTCTTTTCACATATTGATGAATTTTTTTAAAGCAAAGTAAGATTGGGTGATAATAAAGTACTTGAAGTTTATGGAAAAAGAAAATTGGATATAGAAAATAAACAAGGAAAAGCAGAAATTGTATACCACTCACCACAACTAAGGGATGATTTGATGAGTGTTGGCCAGCTTCTTGAGAAAGGACTTAAACTTGCAATTGATAATAAATTTTGTAATATTTTTTATAAGAGACAAGGAAAGATGTTGCTACTTCAAAGACAATTTTCCCATTGAGAATCAAAGCAAGTGAACCAAGTTTTTGTTATGCTACTATTGAGGATGCAAGTTGGTTATGGCACCAAAGGAATGGACACCTTAATTTTCAAGGTGGGCATATGTTGTATCAAAGAAATATGATACATGGGTTACCAAAGATTCAAGCAAGAGGAAAGGAAGATGGCAAGGGTTGTGCACTTGGAAAACAACACAAAAAAAAAAGCTTCTCTAAAGTACATGCCAAGCAAATCAACTATTGGCACTTAATCCATTCAGATTCGTGTAGTCCTATATCCAAGGCAAGCATAGGTGTCAGCCACTACATGATTACATTTATTGATGATTTCACTAGATAAATATACATTTAATAATTAAAGAATAAAAGGAATGCTTTTGAAGCATTCAAATTGTTTTAAAGTTATGGCAGAAAAAAAAAAGTGGAAGATGCATTAATTGTTTAAAAACGAATAGATAAAGTGGATTTTGTTTAGAAGAATTTAATGAATCAAGAGACAATCAACAACACTTTATACACCACAACAAAATGGACTGGCAAAAAAAGAATAGAAAGCATGCTAGAAGCAAAGAGTATGGACAAACTGTTTTGGGTGGAAGCAGTTAACGCTGTTGTTTACATAATGAATAGGGGCTCAACTATTGTGATAAGAAATAGGACATTCTATGAAGCTTGGCATAGGAGAAAGTCTATAATGGCACACTTGAAAGTATTTGGTTGTTTAGCTTATATGCACATGAATAATAAGAAAAGAAAGAAATTAGATGCAAAATGTGAAGCACGCATATTTACAGGTTACAGTGCAGAAAGCAAAGCTTACAAGTTTTATTCCCCTCAAGGTAGGAATAGCACTATATCAAGAGATGCTATAGATGTTGCAAGAAAAGTCTACAAAGATCATTTGAAGAAAGAAACAATAAATCAAGATATAGTTTGGGATCAAGAAGAAAAATCTGAAAGTTCAAGATCTACATGAAATTCAAGCATTGTTACACAAAGTAAGAAGGTAATTCAAACTCATCCTCTAAAACTAATGTACGATTAGAATTTTGAAAGAAGATTAAGATAGAAATCAAGTTAGAGAATGCAATGAAGATGATGAATTGATTAATTATGCATTTTATTCAAAGATTACGATGAAACCTGCTAAGTTTGAAGAAGTTGTTGAAAAGAAAGAATTCAATTAAAGCAATGGAAAAAGAGATTAATGCTATTGGAAGAAACAAAACCTAGGAGCTTGTAAAGCAACCAAAAGACAAAGAAGTGATAGGAACTAAATGAATTTACAAGACAACGTACAAGAGTGATGGTAACTTGAAAAATACAAAGCTGAATTGGTTGCAAAAGGATATGCTCAAATCTATGCTATAGATTATGAAGAGACCTATGTACTTGATGCAAGGCATGACACTATGAGATTGATATTATCATTAGAAGCACACAAAGAATGGAATGTACACCAATTAGATATGAAGAGTACATTTTTTCAATGGATATGTTTAAGAGGAATTATATGTGGATCAGCTAAAAGGATTTGAAGAAGGTAAAGGAAATGTTTACAAGTTAAAGAAAACATTTTATGGTTTGAAACAAGCACTAAGAGCATGGTTAATACACGTTTTTTAGCAAATGGATATGTGAGAGGCAAACATGAGCCTACATTATATTTCAAGAAGCAAGGCAATAAAACAATTTGTGTATGTCTATATGTTGACAACTTAAATCTATAAAAAAAGCTCAAATAAAAGAAAGAAATAATTTAAAGAGGCAATAATCAAAGAATTTCAAATGACTGATTTTGAACTTATGCAATATTTTTTTAGCATGGAGGTACACCAACTCATGGTGATATCATTATTTGTAAAGCTAAGAATGTGCAGGACATGTTGAAGAAGTTTAATATGCTAGATAAAGGAGTTGATACACCAATTGCACTTGGAGAAAAATTGATGAAAAAAGGTGGATCACCAAAAGTGGATGGAAATAAGTATCATTGATTTCGAAGTACATGAGAGAACCTACAAAAAAATATTTACAAGAAGCCAAAAAAAAAAAATACTTAGGTATGTGGAACAAAGGATCATAGAATCCATTATCATTCAATTGAAGACTCAAAGTTGTTTGGTCATTCAAACTCAGATTGGGTTATTAAAAATGCACATGAAGACATTGTTTTACATTAGGAAGTGGATTGATTACATAGAGTTTGAATAAGCAGAATGCATACACTCAAAAGTGAAGACAAAATTTTGTGATACAGAGATTTGACATCAAAGGAAAGAATGTTGAAAAATCTACTGTCAAAAAAGCAGCCACAGCAGAATACCAATCAAAACAGCATAATGCAAAAAAGCAAGACAGCAAAAGCAGCAGTCAAAAATAGGTGTAGTAGTTAAAAATAGGAGTACTTAAAGTTTAAACATAAAATTATGAAGATTAAAAAATGACTATTTTTTGTTTGTAAAAAGCAAGGGTATGTTTAGTGTGTTTTATTCTATTGTTATAAGTAGATGTTTAGATCTTTGTTAAGATAGTAGGCAGCAGACAGATAGAATTTGCGAGAGTGTAGAAGAAGAAAATTCACAGTTTTGATTGTAAGCTCAGTATGATGATGACGCAGAGTAGGATATTGATTTGATTTAATATAAAGAGAAAATTGTTCCAATAGTCTTGAATGACTTCAAGATCTTGTGGATGGAATTTATGATTTTATGGTTTTGATTTCTTGAGGTTTCTATCCTACCCCTATTCCATACGAAATTTACCAACGAAAAAATATAAAAAAAGGCATGAGTCATGAAGGTCCCTGTGGCCTCAAAGGCATTAATTTGGACATGGTCGCAAGGGCTATGCTCCTCAACCGCACCCTATATTACAACGAAAAATATGCCAGGGGCATGGGCCCCACAAGAGGAACTACCTCTCCACCCTACTGGGGGGGCTGCTACTACACCTAGGGCCCCACTCTAGTTTTAAAAGACAAAGTTAAAATTGTTTTGTGCTGCATCAGATGGAAAAGCAGCATTTTTTGTAGCTTGAGACTTAAGTTGTAAGGGATACACTGAGCTTGATTGAGAATTTGATACTTGCCAATAATTTGAGGGTAATTGGCAACATTGAATCTTTATTTAAGTCTTATGTTTGAACTTCATTTCTTTTTCTACACACTTTATTTTGCATCAAATAACAATAGCATATTTTTCTGTATTTTTATGAGTACTTAAGATTTTAAAATTTGCTGGGATTTTCATATTTTTCCCCATTTTAAACCTGAGTAAGAGAATTCCATTTACACTTTTAGTTTGTTGTGTAAAAGCCCTGTAAATGGAATGCTACTATGGTCTTTAATCTAAGTTGCTGAATCGGGTACGGGTACAGGCATAGTTTACATACTCGGAATCGGAGAGTACTCGGCAAGCCCAAAATATTTGACTCGGGAAAAACTCGGCAAATACTCAGCAAATACTCGACAAATGTGTGTGGATATTTATGTATGTGTATACTCAGGACTGCACTGTGCACACATACATATCTATAAATATACACAGGATGCCAAGTTTGCATGCATATACACACATAGACATATTTATACACACAAACATGCCAAGTTTGTGGGTTTTTTGCAAGCTACTGGTGATTACTCGATAATTTGATGGGAGAAAATCCATCTGCATACTGCTCGCGAGTAAAAGCAGAAATTACTAGGCATGCAAATTTTTTGGAGATTACTCGGCTACTTGGAGAGTATTTGGAGAGTATGTAAACTATGGGTATGGGTACAAATACGTGGGTATGATATGTCGGTACAGCAGATTTTTTTGGGAGGGTTGGGTACATTTTGGGTACGTCCAAACAAAAATATAATAAAATATTCATATATATATATATGCAACCTAAAAACAAAATAAAGTTTAGAATGTCATATACCAATGCATATGCTAAACAAAACCATGACAAATTTCAATTTTTGAAACATAATATACTAATTTAAATTCAGTTTTCAATATCAAAAGGATCAAACTTGAATGTCATGATAGATAATCATTGTTTAACATTTAAATAATACAAATAGTAACCAATTCACTAATTTGCATCATGTGGGTCATCATCAAGACCAAGATCATCATCAACATTAACATTAGATGATGGAATCCCACTGGCACTTGCACTAGAAATATGTTGACTACTTGACTCCTCAAAAATTGAAGATTTTGCAACAAAAGAAAGATCTAGGTCTTGTTGATGTGGTTTTTGTGACCATACCAAACGGCAGAACAAAATAGTTTTGGGGCTACTCCGTTCTCTCTTGATCAAAGTATTCCATGCGCTAAGATTGCGAGAAAGTTCGCATGTTCAACTCCAAGGTTCCTTAAGTGCGAATAGACCCAGTTTGGTTGATGTGTATTGCTGTGTTCTTACGAGGGGACTTACATAATTGTTCAGATTTTTTTACAATTAGCAGCTAATGTATGATTGTGAAGGGGATTCTTGCGCGTATGATTTGGCAATGTGGTTCCTTTCCTAAAACTAATTAGAAAGTGCGGAAAGTAAAAGGGGTTAAGGCCTAAGAAATTTATGTGCTACTCTAAATGCAGGATATGTGGAGCTTTGTTTCAATAGACTTCAACCGGATTTCACCTAGCCTCCGTCGGACAGCCTCAGCAAAATCGGTGCAATCTTCAAGGGAAATAGCAAAAGATGTTCAAATTATGAATTAACATGCATACACCATCAGAACGACGCATATAAGCATATAAATCACAACCGAAGTTAAACTCAAAATAATCTCCAGTCGACCACACAAGGCGAACTTATCATCAACAAGCCGCTAGTGGTATGGAATAAAGCGAAGCTATCTCAATGAAACACCACACATCAAAGTAAGCTACTTGCATGAATTTAAGCTACTTGGATACGAAAGGAAGAAGAAACTTTGCTAGCATTTCATGACAAGACGAATTCCATCATCAATGAAAAGATCTATTATCATAAAATGTGTTACACAACAATCTCCTCAAAAGTTTTCAAAGGGAAAACTTTCTCTCTTCTCCAAATTATGCAAAATGATCTACAATGCTACACTACTAATACTCTCTCAATGTCTACTACTCCAATGTCTAATCTAATTCTAATTTTCTACTGCCTTACAAATGAGGGGGACTCCCCTTTTATAGCTAGCCAAGTCCCAAAAGACGGCTAGGGTTACAATCATTGAGGGCTGGGACCGTACAATTCTCGCCTCTAACCTCTAAAATCGCTTAATAGGGAGTGGTACATTAAATGAATCAAAGATTCCCACTCACTCCCAAAATAGAAAATGCAATAAATGCTCCATACTCAGTCTTCTAGAAGATCTTCGTCCAGTAGTGTGTTCCCATTGGCCTTCTCTCTGACTGCCAACTCAACAAATCTGCTAAGTACGGCCTCAACCTCATGAACTGAAATAGGCGGAACACAATCTAACTGAAACTCTAACACCGTGACTGAATGCTCATGCCTTGTACAAGATTTCCTCCAAGCAGCTAAGGAGTCCCGCGGTTCGATCGTGCGGAGAATGGAAGAAGATTCTAAATCATCCTTGCATAAAGGTCTTAACATCTCGCGAAGAAGGAACCAAAGAACCCTCAAATTATCAAACTTATCTCTATCCGATTCACCAGCCAGCAAATATGGCCTCAAAGGTGTTCAACTCATCTATAATGTTGGCCATAGCCTTTATAGCCCCGGCCAATCCTACCAGGCCGCGATCGAAGAAGCCACGCCTTCGATAGCCGAAGAATACCAATGGAGAGAAATCATACCTGGCCATTCGCTCAATGACACCTCCATCAATCAAGAATCGTGAATGGCACATGCCTCAATACCTCAAGGCGCTGGATCACCTTGCTTTGATAGATAGAGGTATCGCCCCAAGCATGATCCACCACATCCATCCGTGCCAAAATAGTAGAGGCCTGCTGAAAGGCAGAGGCAAGGTCCTCCATAAATTTCTCTGTCTCAGCACGAACTCCTGTGACCCATTTATCTGCCTCCTGTGCCATCCTCCCCAACTCTACTAAGCCGCTGATCGACTCTCTAGGAACATCCGCCGGAGGCTCTATCACTGGTAAATCCTGCCCTCGAGAACGAGACAACTGCTGAACATATCCAATTAATGCCTTGTGTTCTCGTTTCAACTTCTTGTATTTTCCTTCTTTCTTGAACAATCTATCCTTAAGGGCCAGGAAGGAGTTATCACACTCCTCAACACCGGAAAGAATTTAGGGCCCTAAATCCAAACGCGGTGACCACATAATTTTCGTGAACTGCTTCATTCCTATCACACTCAACTCGTACTTCATTTGAAGAGTACACGAGCCATCCTCATCGCGGAAATCTTCGAACTTTCTTGCCTTCTTCGGGTGGAGGTGCACCGATCCGTTCAAAAAATTCTTCCATCTCAATCATTGATCAAGTCTTCCTCACCGCTTTTCTCATTCTATCTTTAAGCCACCTGCACTCATATAGTATAATCGTATGGGCTGCCGCTTCAGGCCTCCTCGACTTCTTAACCTCGCTCAACTTCTTCATTTTGGCGCTCATCGCCCTCGGTACGAGTATCACCCGACACTATATCATCATCATCGCTTTAATATTCATGGCCTCTCTAACTCCTCACAAATCGGGTCGCAATAGTCCCCTCATCATCCTCACATCAATCCTAATGTACATTGGCACTCGGGCTAATCGATTCGCGGAGGCCTAATATCATCCCCGGTACTACCGCACCCGACATCGCAATCCTCCGGACAACAAACAGCACACCTCTCCCCGTGATGCTTGGAGAACGCCCTCCAAGGGTGCTGCCACCGCGGACTGTGGAGGCTCAATAACCATTTCTCTTTCTCGGACTCCCCGGACCCCGTAATTTGTTTCTTTTCCTCGTGGTGGGCGCCCCTATGATCTCCCATCATATTGTAAGTCAAGGCAATTGACCTACTTCTTCAATCTTTCACTCTCCTCGGCTAACCTGTGCCCCGTGAACAGTCATAACTGGGATAGAGAGAGTATCTAAATCTGCAACCTCGGGCTCTGACCAATCTATAGGTGGAAGTGGAGTATCCCGAACAGCTGCATAATCTGGGTGAACAACATCCATATCCTCACTGACCTGGTCAAGAACTGGAACTACCTCACACTCCCTGATCAGAGTAATCGGCAACCGAGAAAACATTCTCTTCCTTACCTCAATTTCATCAACCGCATCAGCCCAGTAATCTTCTATGGTGGCCTTATGCTTGAATTCCTCTGTCAACACCCATTTGATGTTATGATGCGGGTCATAGTGTTGTCTACTTGTATGATATGAGAAGTGGTAAAATTGAAGCTCACTTTCAGCTTCTCTAGCTGCCTGTATCGAAGGACACACCTCATCCGAGTTGCCCATCACAATTGGAAACTCTATCCCTCCTTTCTTTTTCTTCTTTTGAATTTTGTCAAAGGCAAGCAACTGTCTGGATATCTCTAGCATTATTATCTTATCTGTTGGGTACTTAGGCAGCCTATAAGGGTATGAAGAAAATCCTTGCAGCCTAATGTATGAAAATCTTGAAAACTGAATAAACCAGCACCCATACCTTTCAATCAGCTCTTGAGCATCCCTAGAGATTCTGTGATGTAACCTCTCCTGAAGCAGCCTCGTGATGTACATGGTGAATGAATCGTTGACACGTTTGTAGTAGGTTGTGCTCAAAAGGTGCAACTGTGTACACGCCTCATGGATTTTGAATTGGTGGGAGCCACAACCGACGGGTTCCTTGTAAGAAATCCCCCTGTACCTCGTCATTCGTGCCAACATATAAATGAGATAAGAGCTCATGTAAAACGTTTTAGTCCTCCTCAGGCTCAGGAGCTGCTCATGTATATTGTCGCTTATCATTTCGGCCCAATTGACATAATCCTTGCCCTCTAGCACCAGGTTGATGTAATAAAACATCCAAGGCTCAAAAATGTAGGACTGTGGGCAACCACCAACCCTGCTCAACATCATGATAAGATCACAGTATTCTTGCTTCAAGTCCTTCGCTATGATTTGCTTTGGAAACTTCGCACGAGATGGCTTTGGAGTGCTCATCCAAGAGTAGCACTGTATTCATGCACCTCTCAGCAGCATAAAGATTCGGCCATTCCCCGGATTTGTAAATCATATTGCACGGATCCCGGAAGCTTCACCAATGGCTTCGAGTAAGATTGGCAAGCACTTGGCCATCTCGGGTGACATGATCGACCGGTGTTCCTTTTCGTAGCAGTTAGCGCACTCCATTATCAGCTCCGAACACTGAATAGCTGGCGGAAAACCAGCAGCTGCATATAGCCCACTTCGAACGATGTTGTGTGAAGTAGCTGAAGCCCGATGACTTCCAATTCCAAACAGCCTGTTCTTGAAGGTATCCAGGTTGACAGAGCCCAGGTTAGTGTCCGTCAACTTGCCCAGCTTTGAAATGAACTTCGACTCTGGCATGAATGTCTTGCTCAGCTTCTTGATCATAGCTTGTCTTGAGGCACCATTGTCCTTTCCGGTTGTCCTCGCTTCAGCCATCTGCAACATAACAATCATTCATCAGCAATTAAATTTAATAAAATAAGGCATGATAGGGGCTGCAGTCGAATTCTAGAAGCTGCAATAACTCTCGTGTTTGCAAACCTCAGCTTCTTCTCTTGAATAAACTCGAATTCCGACACTTAGAACAGATTTCTAAGTGAACTTTGATGACTTTACTTCACTATCAACAATCAGCAATTTCAACTTCTATGACTTTGCACTTCAAACCAGCAATCAGCAAGCTCACACTTTAGCAAGTTTGTACTTTTCAAACTCAGCAACTTACTTCAAGGCGTCCTCTTTTAACACAGGCAACCTCAACTAATCTCAATCAAATTTCAATTTTCAGCCTCAACACTAGCAAAGCCGTACCTCTCACAAGCAACCTCAATCCTCAGCAAATACTTCTATACTTCAGCAATGGCGTACCTCTTCAACTTCAGCAATGGCGTGCCTCTTCAACTTCAGCAATATTCAGATTTCAAACTCTTCAAGCAACAGTTCACTGCAACACTTCACTCTCAGAGCAAGTTCGCCTTCTTTAACTGTGAAAACAAGTGAAAAAAACATCTTCATTTTATAGCCAAAACTCGAATTCTAGAAGAAGTTAATTTTAGCCAGTGCCATTAAACTCCACTACTCCACTTCAAGAATTCGAATTTTTCCCTCTCTGGTGTTTCTGACACTTGTCTCCAGTCGTCGGGAATATTATTCTTCTAGAAACTTGACTTTGACTGGCATTTTGGATTTTGCTTTCGAAAATTTAATTTAATTCATCATTTTTTTACTCACCAGCCGGAGCTCTGTTATTGGAATTTGAATTTTAACTCTCTTCTGCTCTGGAAAATTCATCCTCGGAGAATTTAATCAAAATTATCTAAGCAATTTCTCTTGAACTCATCATTCGAAGAAAATTCGTCTTGAAAGCACATTTTATTCATTTTTGCCTTAGAAAATTTAAAATTCTCGCTTAGGAAAATTCACAATTTGAGCACTGATTAAATTCTTCACTGAAAAAGTGTCGGCGAAGCTTGAAAGACTTGGAAATCCATTTATCATCACAAATGTTCAGTACCCAAAAGCAATTTTTCTTCAGATTGTCTCGAATTCATGGGTACCCAACGAACGGGTTCATTTAATTTTTCAATTTGAACCTTAGAAAAATATTATTTTCACCATTTAAAATCGTTCTTCGCCTGTGATCATCCTGTGTTGCTCCAAACTGAAGAACTTTAATTCATCTTGCATTTCTGACTCCATCACTGAGAAAAGTTGTTCTTGCTTCGGAAAATTTATCACTCTGATCTCAAGGCGTATTTTCCAAGGGAAAATAATTTGCCTTAGAAAATACTTTAAAATCATCTTGCATTTTGAGAACTTTGCCTTAGAAAATTTTTGATCATCTACCAGCGAGAGAAGTATCATCTTCACTTAGAAAAAATTTTATTCGTCAGGCACGCCTTACTTCTCACTTGCCATTTGCATTTCACTCCACACTTGGAAAAATATTCCAATGCCTAGGCAAATTTTTCAACACTTAGAAAATATTTTATTTCCCCTTGAGGCGCCTAGCACACTTAAGGAAAAATCACGCCTTAGCAATTTTGTTTCCACACTTCACACTTCACCCCTTAGAAAATATTTTAACATCTTATAACTCCCTTCAACATAGGCGTACACTTCACTTAGCATTTTATTCTCAACACCTTCAAATATTCTCTAACACACACATCACCCTCAACGCCTTAGGAAAATTTCCAACCCTTTATAACCTTAGGCGCATATCATACTTTGAGAGGAAATTTAAAAACCACGCCTAGGGAAGCATCCTCAACACTCTCCACCCTTGGCGCGCCTAATACTTACCATCTTTCACCACGCTTTGGGAAAACTTTCATCCCACTTACCACCCTTAATTACTTTTCACATCCAAACATGGGCGCATTTCTATGTAGGAGGAGGATAAACTTGCCACCACGCCTTGTGACCCTTCATCTTCTACGTTTTTGTCTTTACATGCACAAGTTTGGGCGCATTTTGTATAGAGAGGAGGACGAATTTCTTTGACCTTGTTGACTTTTTTCATCTTGAGCGCATTTTTGATGTGGAGGGGGATGAGACTTTCAAACGCCTTGGAGTGACCCTTCAGCTTCCAAATTTCGTCTTCACATGCATGTATTTGGGCGCATTTTGCCCCTTGAGGAGGATGAAAAACGTTTGACCCTGTTGACTCCTTGTAACCTTGGGCGCATTTTGGCCTATGAAGAGGATGAACTTCAAGTTGGGCGCATTTGGAGGGGTGAGGCGGATTTCATGCCTTAGAAACTTTTTCAACTTTTCCCCTCCTTCCTTCTTGGGCGCATTTTGCCCCTGCTGCAGGATAAACATCTTTGACTTTCTTTGACTTCTTGCCTTGGGCGCATTTTCCCCTGTGTGAAGGATGAACTCACACTTAGAAATTTTTATGCCTCTTTAGCTGAGATGGGCGCATTTTGCCAGGCCTGCTAGATGAAGTTCCAGACTTAGACAAAATTTTCATCATCCTTCGCCAGTATCGTGCCCTGCTATTTATAGTAAGTTCTCTGAATTTGCGCCTCTGAAGCTCGGAATAGCCTGAAATTTTAAACATAGCTTCTTCATAACCTTATCAACCTTTCGGCACTGCCATTTTTAGTCACCTTGCTATTTTTAGCCTGTTTCTGAAGGTGGCTTACTATAAATAGTAAGCTCATGTTTCTGATAGCTCCCAAGCTCCGATCGAGTTGAAATTTTAATGAAACGCTCCTCACCACGTGACCTGGCTGTCGACACTGACGCGTGCAACTGATTTACTATTTTTAGCATGTTTCCAATCTGACTTACTATAAATAGTAAGTGCTCCGTTTGACCTGAAATTTCACCAGCCAGAATGCTTTGAAGAAACGGCGTCCTTGATGGTTTATCGGTTTTTGAAGATTCTGAGTTTTTACGCCTATTTTTAGGCTTCGAAGTTGGAAACCCTAATTTGCTTTGCATGCATACCAAATGAACTCGGTTTGCCTTCGTTTCTGTGGCACTGCGATCAGCTCGTGAATCTGAACTGCTGGGAGGCGGCTGCCGGGACGCACCTGCTAAAAATAGCAAGTTCCTTACTGAGTTAGAATCCTCGTTTGCATATCACACCATCGCGGAGCTCTCGAAAAACCCATCGGGGAATCACCCGACATGCAAAAAGCCCTGGAAAAACCTAAAATAGCCTGGGAAGAATTTGAATCTGAAAATAGTCGTCGTCTTGCATGTTACATCATCAGCAGAAGCTCTCGAAAAACCAGAAGAATATCGGACATGCAAAAAGAAAACGCATCACGGATACAGAAATGCGATGCGGCGTTGCTAAAAATGAAGTAAGTTGTCGTTTTACTCAAGTTTTACATCTTGGCGATGCGATATGTTCGAATGCGGTGTATTGATTGGAATCTCAAAATAGCTGACGAACTGCCCTGAATTTCACTTACTAAAAATAGTAAGTACCTCAGAATTCGATGAAAACTGGCTGGAAGCCTGCTGGATGTCTGCTGACAACAACGTTAAATTCAATTTTCAATTTACTAACTTTACTTGACCTTGAATTGACCCGAAAAGTTCAAAACCTAATTTGACTTGGCCAATATTTTTAGTTTAAGCTCAATAGCGGACATGACCCCCAAAAGAGCGGTTTACGGAAAAGGCAGGCGGGAGAAGCAAGCCAAAAGCAGGCGGGCAAAATTAGAAGTCCCCATCTTGAATAGGGGCGATGTGTGTGAAAAAGGTCTGTAGTGCCTTAATGTCCCCTTCGGTTGACATCTCTCGGTGCTTGACATTAGCCTATTATGTGACCTCGTGGTGATGGTGGATAGAGGAGTGCAGGTGAGGCTTGGCAACTACTGTTGTGATCATTAGGTTGGCTTTAGGTGCAAATTAGTTGGGACATCATTGGCTTGACTTACTATTTTTAGTAGTGAGACACTTCAGTGAACACCCTACATTTTTGGCAATATGGTTTGGTGTTATCTTGGATTGAGTCACTTATCATGCGGCCATTCGTCATTTTGGACTGTTTGGAGAGAGATAATATTTATTTTCCAAAATAAATATTAATTAATTTTAAGCTTATATTATAAAGTTATAATATAATTAAATATTATAACTTAAGTGACTTAAAGGAAGGGGTCGACCAACATGAAGAAGGGGCCACTTTTCAATTATATTTTATAATTAAAAGTGCGTTCGAGACTTTGGAAAAATTAAAAGAAGAATTCGAACTTTATTTAAATGATGTTTTTTTGAAAAAAGTCGACCCTCTTTAGAATATAAGGTTTTTCATTGTGAAGAAAGAGGATTATGTTATGAAATCGAATTTTTGCCAAGTGCTTCTTCAGAGAACAGAGCCTAGGGTTCCAGTTTTCATTCTGCATTGGAGAACGAACCATCTTCAGTGTCTGCAGTTCAGAGGCTGTGAAATATCAGCTGATTTATTGCTTATCAGAGAGGTAGCTTCATTCAGAAGTTATCACAGAGCTTATTCAGAGATTACATCTTCAGGGTTTGAATCCGGAAGTCATCAGACAGAGAGATATTCTGGGGCGCCTAACTTTGCTTCACATCTGGCATCTTTACCAAGGCCGTACGGATTTCTTTTGCTGCTGCTAGGGCCGTACCTTCAAGTACAGGCCGTACTTTTCACATAAGGCCAAACGCCTCTTCTTTTGGCAGTCTGTCTTCACCAACAGGGGTGCATATTTCTCTTGCTTCATTTGCTAACATCTGGCGAAGGGAGAAGTGGAAATCTATCATGGTCGTACCATTTCATTAGCATCACAAGCGGCTGCAATGATCAGGTTTTTCAACCAAAAAGTTGTTGCTTTTCAATTTGCATGTTATCAGATCTTAGTTGTATTCAGTCGAGGAGATCATTAAACATTCTGGCATCAATATATTCAGTGAATTCCATCATTTCTAGACTTGTAATATTTTATTTAATTTTTACAAGCAATTTCTTTCAAAATCGCATTTCATCTGTTTATGCAAAAAAACACAAAAAAATCAAAACACTCAAAAATCCAGTAAAAACAAGCAGTTTCAGAAACGGTGAGAATAGGGGTTTCTACAGTGGTATCAGAGCGGTTTCCTACCAGCCTGAGGGTTTGGGACTCATATGCAGCCACAAGAGGTTAGGCCTCACAGATATTATACTCGCAGGAGAGCTTTGATTGACAGGGAATAGGGATTGAACAGGCAGCCGGGTACCATGGCTGACAGAACAGAGATTCCTCAAAACCCTAGGGATAATGATGATGCAAAGGTCTTACATGCTCTCAGAGATCTTCGGACAGGCCAACAGCAGGTAACTGATGTATTGCAGCAGTTGACCATGGCAATCCATAGGATTGGTTCACCTAGGAGACCATCACCACGCGTGATGAGGCTAGGAGCGATGCAGGTTCACGGAGGATACCCAGGACTGTGTCACAGACAGCAGATAGGCCTACACGTCCGACTTTTGTGAGACAGGAGCCCGATGGGCCTATGGCAGATGAGGAGCCTGAGGCAGTGTTTGCTGATATTCTTATGGCAGCGAACGATGAGTGGGAGTTATTGACCCCAGAGGTCAGAGAGAGGATTACTTTTGATAGGTTTATCACACAGAGGCGAGAGCATTACAGGAACAGGCCGGATAGGAGGCCCAGGCAGCAGAATGGTGACCTGAAGCATGCCACAAACAAGCTCACACTAGCTATGTTTGACGGCAGCGGTAAGGTTACAGCTCAGACTTGGATCAGTTAGCTGGATACTTTCCTTACATTGTGTCCCATGGCAGAGGAGGACGCTATTAGATATGCTACCTTGCATCTTGAGGGAGCAGCTTATGACTAGTGGCATCATGGGATGGTGACACTTCAACACGATCGTATCACCACTTACCAGGAGTTCGTAGACAGATTGGTGGAATGATTCGACAAGAAGGATCCTGAGTCTTACTTCAGAGAATTGGCACAGTTGAGACAAGTTAGTAGTTTGGAGACCTACATAGGAGACTTCCAGCGGTTGTCCGTGATGGTTCCCAACATATCAGAGAGGCGTCTAGTGGTGCTCTTCGTTGAGGGATTGTTGGAACCACTGAGAGGTTGGATCAAGGCATTTGATCCTCTTTCATTACAGGAAGCTATGAAGAAGGCACGCAGCATGGAACTTGCAGCATCATCTAGCAAGTTCAACTCCAGGAATACTACTTCATTCAGGGACAATAAGGGATTTAATAAGAATAAGGAGAGATCTGATTTTAAGAGTGACTCAAAGGGTAAATCAGCAGCACCCTTGGATCGTGAGGCTCTTAATGATTTGCGCAGGAAGAAGCTTTGCTTCTACTGCAAAGGTCCCTACGATGCTAACCACGATTGTCCCTTGCGGCCTAAGGGTAAGGCCAATAGAGTAATATGGGCTTATTACGAGGATTCAAAATCTGAGATTTCTGAACAGCAAGAGAGTTCTGAAGAGTTAGAATCAGAGGCTTCAGAGCCTAAGGCAGAGGCAGAGTCAGAGCTCCAAATTCAGGAGGCACGGTTGTCTAGCATTCAGCAGGAGGGTTCTTTTAGACTTCGTGGAGTTTTGGCGGGTCAAAGGGTCATCACCCTTCTAGACACAAGAGCCACCCACAATTTTATTGATGCTAGATTTGTGGAGAAACGGGGACTCATGACCGAGGAGTTTGAGGGCATTCGGGTTAAGGTGGCTGATGGTTACACTCTCAGATGTGACCGTATGATTAAGGATCTTCCCTTGCACTTGAATAATTATGAATTCAAGGCTGATTATTACGTAGTGAATATGGGAGACATTGATTTAGTTTTGGGCATGAAGTGGCTTCATTCCCTTGAGGAAGTCACACTTCGTCTCAAAGACATGGAGATTCGGTTTGATGTGGATGGGAAGACTCATATCCTGAAGGCCATCCGGGACAGTAACGTCAGGACTATTTCCTTCCGACGGATGGAGAGACTTCTGCGACATGACATGGTTGAGTGGGCTGCCGAGTGCACTTTGACACCTATACAAGAGGGACAGCATAAGGCTGAGTATCATCCTGACATTCAGCAGTTGAGAGTTAAGCATGGGAAGGTTTTCAGTGACATTCCACCAGGGAGACCTCCAGACAGGGGTATTGAGCACATCATAGAGCTTGAGGAGGGCGCTAAGCCCGTCAAGATTACTCCTTACAGGCATCCAAAGTGGCTTAAGGATGAGATAGAGAAGACTATCAAGGAGCTACTGGCTATGGGTCACATTCAACCAAGTAAATCACCATTTGCTTCTTCAGTTGTCCTAGTGAAGAAGAAAGATGGTACACTTCGTATGTGCATCGATTACAGAGTTCTGAATAAGAGGACCATCAAAAACAGGTACCCCATACCTCGTATAGATGAGCTTTTTGACGAGCTCCATGGTGCCTGTTACTTCACGAAGATAGACTTGAGATCGGGATATCACCAGATTAGAGTCCGTGAGCAGGATGTTGAGAAGACTGCTTTCCGTTGTCATTGTGGACACTTCGAGTTTGTGGTGATGCCATTTGGGCTGACCAACGCTCCAGCGACATTCCAATCCACCATGAACAGGGTCTTCCACTCACATCTGAGGAGATATCTACTCGTCTTCTTCGATGATATTCTGATTTACAGCAGGACTTGGCAGGAGCGCTTGGCTCATCTGGATACAGTACTCAGCATTTTGGAGAGGGAGTCCTTGTACACCAAGGAATCCAAGTGTGATTTAGGGATGACTGAGTTGTTATACTTAGGTCATATCATCAGTGCAGGGGGAGTGCGGATGGATCCTGAGAAGATCCGTGCTATCGTAGATTGGCCTACTCCAGCGAACCTTACACAGCTGCGAGGATTCCTTGGGTTATGCGGTTTCTATCGCAGATTTGTTAATGGTTATTCACGCCATGCAGCACCTATGACGGATTTGTTGAAAAAAGGTGCATTCTGTTGGACTCCTGAGGCACAGGAGTGTTTTGTGAGGTTCAAGGAGCTGATGACTACGTGTCCAGTGTTAGCACTGCCAGATTTTACGAAGCCTTTTGAGCTTCAGTGTGATGCTTCTAGTGAGGGCATTGGAGCGATGCTTATGCAGGAAAAGCACCCGATTGTTTATGAGAGCAGAAAACTCAGAAGACCAGAGAGGCTTTACAGTATTTATGATAAGGAGATGCTGGCCATAATGCATGCCTTGGCCAAATTCAGGCAATATCTCGTGGGCAATAAGTTTTGTATTAAAACTGATCACAATAGCTTAAGGCATTTCCTGGGGCAGTGAGATTTAAATGACCGTCAGCAGAAGTGGGTGAGTAAGTTACAGGCATATGACTTTGATATCACCTACATCAAAGGTACCCAGAATGTTGTGGCTGACGCTCTCTCACGCCGGCCTTATCTGAGTTCTATGGTACACATTGCAGAGGACTGGAGGCATTTGATTGTGGCAGAGTATGCCAAGGATACTTGGGCATCTGGTATTGTTGAGGGATCGATGGTGGACACTAGGTACACACTTGTGAATGACTTGATCATTTACAAGAACAGGATTTTCTTGATCCCGGGATCTGAGATGAAGAACACCATTATGCGAGCCTTTCATGATGTACCCACAGCAGGGCATCCCGAGTACTTCAAAACATACTGATAGATTCGGGAAAGGTTTACATGGAAGGGTCTTAAGGCAGATGTTCTTCAGTTTGTGCGTGAGTGCCCTGTTTGTCAGCAGAACAAGTAGGAGAACACGTATCCGGCAGGATTATTGCAGCCACTTCCGATTCCTGATAGGAAGTGGGAATGCCTGTCGATGGATTTTATTACAGGCTTGCCTAAAGCCCAGGGACGTGATTGCATATATGTAGTTGTGGATCGGCTGACGAAGTATGCCCACTTCTTTCCGATCACCACCACTTACACAGCTACATAGGTAGCAGAGGTTTTCTTCCGTGAGGTTTTCAGATTACATGGGTTGCCTCGGAGCATAGTGAGCGACAGGGATAGTCGGTTCCTGAGTCACTTCTGGTAGGAAGTGTTCAGACTTTGTGGGACCGAGCTTACACCGAGCACTAGTTACCACCCGCAGACCGATGGTCAGACGGAAATAGTGAACAAATGGGTGGAAGGCTACCTCCGGAATTACATTGCAGGGCAGAAAAGGCGTGGGTCAAGTGGATATATTTGTGCGAGTATTGCTACAATACTACTTTTCACATGACCATTCAGATGTCCCCCTTCATGGCGTTGTATGGTTATGAGGCGCCTAGTTTTCTGGATTTGCTACTGAGTAACAGTAGAGTGCCGAGTGCTGGAGATCTATTGCAGGAGAGTCAGGACACTATGAGGGCTCTTAAGGAAAATATTGCTAAGGCACAGAATCAGCAAAAGTAGTACGCAGATCAGAAGAGGACAGAGAGATCTTTTGAGGTGGGAGACATGGTGTATCTCATGTTGCAGCCCTACCGTCAGTCTACTCTTAGGAAGAGTGGTTCGAAGAAGCTTAAGCCGCAGTATTATGGTCCTTTCAGGATTCTAAGGCGTGTTGGAGAGGTGGCTTATGAGCTAGAGCTTCCGGCAGATAGTAAGGTCCACAATGTTTTTCATGTGTCACGTCTCAAGAAGGCGTTAGGACATCGTGTGGTACCTTCAGCAGTATTACCTCCCTTAGATGATGAGGGAAAGTTGATCTTAGTTCCTGAGTCGATCCTGGAGTACAAAGAGAGACAGTTGCGCAGGAGGACTATCAGGGAATATTTGGTGAAATGGAGAGATTTACCAGTGGAGGATGCTACGTGGGAGAGTGAGGAGATTTTGCAGCATCCGGAGTTGAGATTGCTTGAGGACAAACAATTTTAGGAGGGGCGGACTGTAATGTCCCCTTCCAGTTGACATCTCTCAGTGCTTGAGATTAGCCTATTATGTGACCCTCGTAGGCTAATAGGGTGGATAGAGGGTTTGGCTGAGGCTTGGCTTGGCTTCTGTTGGCAGAATCATTCAGTTTGGCTTTCGTTCGGGGTCGTTCAGACATCATTGGCTTGAATTACTATTTTTAGTAAGTGGAGACACTCAACAGAGCACCCCTTCTATTTTTAGCAGTATGGTTTGGTCGTATGCGGATTCAGTCACTTATCATCTGGCTTCAGACGGTTCGTCATTTGGACCTGTTTTGAGAGAGATATTAATATTTGTTTGCTAAAATAAATATTAATTAATTAAAGGCTTATATTATAAAGTTATAATATAATTAAATATTATAACTTAAGTGACTTAAAGGAAGGGGTCGACCAACATGAAAAAGGGGCCACTTTTCAATTATATTTTATAATTAAAAGTGCGTTCGAGACTTTGGTAAAATTAAAAGAACAATTCGAACTTTATTTAAATGATGCTTTTTTGAGAAAAGTCGACCCTCTTGAGAATATAAGGTTTTTCATTGTGAAGAAAGAGGATTATGTTATGAAATCGAATTTTTGCCAAGTGCTTCTTCAGAGAACAGAGCCTAGGGTTCCAGTTTTCATTCTGCATTGGAGAACAAACCATCTTCAGTGTCTGCAGTTCAGAGGTTGTGAAATATGAGCTGATTTATTGCTTATCAGAGAGGTAGCTTCATTCAGAAGTTATCACAGAGCTTATTCAGAGATTACATCTTCAGGGTTTGAATTCGGAAGTCATCAGACAGAGATATTCTGGGGCGCCTAACTTTGTTTCACATCTGGCATCTTTACCAAGGCCGTACGGATTTCTTTTGCTGCTGCTAGGGCCGTACCTTCAAGTACAAGCCGTACTTTTCACATAAGGCCAAACGCCTCTTCTTTTGGCAGTCTGTCTTCACCAACAGGGGCACATATTTCTCTGGCTTCATTTGTAACATCTGGCGGAGGGAGAAGTGGAAATCTATCATGGTCGTACCATTTCATTAGCATCACAGGCGGCTGCAATGATCAGGTTTTTCAACCAAAAAGTTGTTGCTTTTCAATTTGCATGTTATCAGATCTTAGTTGTATTCAGTCTAGGAGATCATTAAACATTCTGGCATCAATATATTCAGTGAATTCCGTCATTTCTAGACTTGTAATATTTTATTTTATTTTTACAAGCAATTTCTTTCAAAATCGCATTTCATCTGTTTATGCAAAAAAACACAAAAAAATCAAAACACTCAAAAATCTAGTAAAAACAAGTAGTTTCAGAAACAGTGAGAATAGGGGTTTCTACAAGGTCAGCTCACTCTGATTCTACATCCCAGAACTTTGTTGCCCCTTCCTTGTACTCATCATCTTTGTGAGTGTTGGCGTAACAACTAACACCTCTGGAGTGCAAGTTGGTACGGATAGTTGTGCACACTATGCAATGAGTGCTCTTCAAATTAGGAGGGGAAGCTCCCTCGTTGTGCTTGACAAAAATGCTTGAAAAGGAAAAAGTAAACTAAACTATATCCTGTCTTTTTGTCTCAGCTGTAAGAGGCACAAGGTTTAAGAAAAACTCTATACGTTGCAGCTAAGTATTTTCTGGTTTCGCAAGACTTAACTACAACACTCAAAACTAAGTAACTAAACTATCGAATCCCCTCAAGAATTCAGAGCATGAGGAAACGGAGTGGGGATGATTATCTGACGATAATCCTGGTACGGACTTACAACGTGAAAGCAAGGTGGCACAACTATTTGCTTGTTTGAATAGGCTTATTGGAAACAACAACACACAATAAACCAAGTACAGATTCTCAACTTGAAGGCAAGGCGGCACAACTATCAGCTCAATCTGAATAGGTTTATTATTCACACATACATCATACGATAACCAAGTACAGATTCTCAACTTGAAGGCAAGGTGGCACATCTATCAGCTCAATCTGAACGAGTTTATTGAACACATAACATAAAGGATAGCCAACTAGGATAATAAATTGCATAGGCGAGACACACATACAATCTACAATCAAACTAGCCACTATGTCTAACTAAAGCAAGAATTCGCCATTATAATTGCATGAAACCCAAGTGGCATAACAATTCATCATAATAGTAAATACTCATGAACAGATACAAAACGAGCAATATTACAGGCAAGGTAGGCAGAGCATATATTTCTCTCTCGTGCAAAAGTTATGTACAAATGAGAAAAAGCTCTTATTTATAGACATCAAAAGGTGTAGGGAACCCTAAAATCACCTTGAGTCAACTACAGTCTTGCAATGCATGCAAGATTTATTGCTAAACCCTAATAAAGTAAACTATACGGTTAACTGGAAAGCTACCATTAGTTAACCGAAAACCCTAATCTATGTGGACAATGTGCAAGCATGCACGTTCTTATTGAAAGCAAGTTAACTAAAATACTACCATCAGTTAACGTAAACCCTAAATACAACTCCAAGTGAATAAAGCTAATCTCAAAATAGATATGCATGAGATGAGACAGCGAGTTAACATGAAAAGATAACACCAAGTTTAACTCATGTGTGTAATGTCTATCCTGCGAGGTGGGAACTGAAGTCTACTGGTCGTGATCTTGAGCAACCAATCCCTCAACGAGATTGTTAACTACATCACTATCTAGAGCTTTGATACTCTGCCAAAGAATCCTATGCCTGCGTAGCATGTCCTCACCAGCTGTTATCTGGGACTGAAGTTCACCTCTGCTCCTAATTGCCTCATCGAACAACGCCGACATGACTGTAAGTTGATTAATCTTATAGCCAACGGTCTCCCCACTGAAAATAGTATGAACGAGTGCTTGGAGCTTTGACTGTACATCAGTAAGGTCAACATATGCACCACCCTCAATCTGATACCGGCACGGTAAGCGAGATACTAAGGTTCTCACAAACCGGAGTGCACTAGTAACATGCTCTCTACTCTCAGCCAACTCTGACGCCATTGTTTCCTCTATCTTTGCCTTGAAAACCAACTGTGTTTTCCAAGAGTAGATAGCCTCTTTATCCTCTGCTTCTATGACTGATTCATATGCCATACTTAGGTGAGCAATCATAATCTCGTCCCGGGGTCTATTAATTGCCATGTCTCGCTCCTCATCCTGGAGACGTAGACGGAGCTCTCGTGCATTGTACCACAACTGATATAGCTCTGCAAGCATAGAACGGCCTCTAGCAACGAACTCCTCATCCCATTCCTCCAAACGCTTGCCATATACAACCAAATGATTAAGTTGGCCCTGTTATGCTGGAGGCTCAAGCATTGGCGGGAGTGTGGCGGTAACATCTGACCTATGTACAAGCCTAGAAATGTACTGATGAAGCTATCTGATTTCAGCCTTGAGGGCTGCCTTGTCTTCTCCGTCCTTCAACATTCTATCCTTGGCACTGTCTGTAGCAACCTGTAGGAGATCAACTTGAGTCTGGCGTGTACTACGACCAAGGTTGACTGTGATAACCTCGAAGTCCTGAGATTCCAACTCATCCAAGCTCTTCCCCTGTGGAGGTATGGCAATCTCGACAACGATCTCCATATCAGTATTCCTCTCCACGTGGACCATGTTCTTGATCCTCTTGTCTGGCACATTCTAGTAAACCTGATCAAAATCTGAATGATTAAGGAAATAGGATTGCTGCCTCCTCTTCCTTCCCAGTTGAGCTTCAATCCAAGACTGGTCTCGGCTAATGCTACTGGAATTATCTGTACTAGCAACAGCAGGCTCTGACGAGAGTGAATATTTAGAGGAGCTACTGCGAGATGGGAAGTCTAAATCCAATTTGATTTGAATCGGAATTGGTGACTGCTCCGGAACTGGTATAGGAACTTGAGGCTAAACCTCAGGCAATAGCGGACTCTAAACTGGCTCTGTGACAGGCTGTTTGACAAGGTTCGTGTGTGTATCAATAGCAAGCGCCTTGCCTTTTGAATTGTTTGGCACTTGACCTTTCTTGCGAGGGTTACTCCTCTTCTTCTGTTTAGGTTTCGACGAGGAAGGTAGCGAAGGATCCACCACTAGCGGCTCTGCTCTAGGCGCACTTACCCTCCTGGTCTTTTTGATGTCGAGGTAAAGTATACTGTTTTGAATAACTCTACTTGACCTCTCCTTTACTGTTGCGTACTCCTTGGCGTACCAATCAACTGCTGGCAGCGGCTTTGTGTCAACTTGCTCTCTAAAAAACTGAGGAAGAACTTCTCCCTCATCATCTGATAAACCTCCCACATCTTCTGACAAGAAAACAAAAATCTGTGAGAGAGAGAAGCGGTCGTAGCTACGTCTGCGAACCTCGAAGTCATACACACAATTTGCCGAATAGTCTTCCATAGAAGGCTTATGATATGCGCGACCACCGAGGTGAGCTGTGTAATGACCCCAAGGATCATAGCCACGTACCTCAACAAGATACTTGAGATGATACCTCTCCAGCTCCTGTCCTGTAGCTTTGGCATCAACTATCGTCTTGCACCAATATATTCCAAACTGAAAAGGAAAATTGGCAGTTGGTTTATGCTTACGACGCAAATGACGATGATCATGCAACTGCCTCAGGAACTCCATAAAAACTGTTCTATCTGAAGGATAGTGTGGAAGCATAGCTGGATTTCCTGTAAATCCATATACTCGGATATAAATGTATGTCGGGAACTGAATGAACCAGTCTGCCCAACCATCCATCGCTCCTCTAGCAACTGCCAAGATACGAATGTGCAACTCCCGGTCCAAATTTCTCACTGTATAAGTCAAGAAAGCCTCGTGAACAAGCTTGAAGTGACGTTCAGCCTTAGTGAACTCAAGCTGATCATAATAGTGATAGACTTTCTGAACACTGAGAATGCCAACGGTGTTTAACCCTCAAAACTGACCCTGATAAGCAATCAAATACACGGGAAGAACACATGTGAAACTCGTGGGCAACTAGGAAACCGGTAATCTGCTTGTGGATAACATCGCTGATGAAGGATGCCCAGTCATAATGCTCCTGCCCAGATATGATGCGACCAATGATGTAATACATCCAAGGCTGGAAAACATTTGCATGTGAATGACTTGAGACACGATTCAAGAGTGTAATTAGAATTGCGTTCTCATCCCTGTACTCACCACGACCCACATTGTTTGGCAATTTGTTCTTCGCTTGCTTTAACCATCGTTCTACCATTTTTCTTTGGCACTTGTCCACATCAGCATTGAATGCATGCTCGCACTGCTCCATAGAAATAACCAGATTGTTCGGATGCTGAGGTATACCCAAACTTCTTTCAACGTCCAAAGGCTTGAGACTGCAAATGACTCGTCCATCTACTGACACTATCTCACGAGTAGCAGAGTTGTAATGCTTAATACAAGACATCACGAACTCAATACAATGAGCGGAGATAGGTATGGAAGCGGCCTCCAGTAACCCGGACTGCTGAATGTTCTGAATAATCAAATCTCTGATCTTGACTGGATCTAAGACTGCCTTTGGCAGCACCTTATGGAGATTCGTCTCAACTGTCCCGATGAAGTCGTGAGTAAGGACTGATTTGGTCTTGTATTCGAACTAAGTGTACTGCATTTTGAAAAACTCGCCCATTTACTGTGAACTCAACTATGTTCTGACAAGATTTCTGGAAAACTAAAAATACCCTGTTGAGGCTAAAAATAGCCTATTGAAGAGTTATTTTCGGCAAAAAATCTGAGATATGGGTTTTGTCCAGAAAAAGATTCTAAGACAACCCAGAACGTCAGAAATGCGAAAATCTAACTTCTACTCGACCATGCAAAGAATTTTCAGTTGAGAAAATTAGAAACTCGAGAAATGATGCTCTGGAGTTAAAAATTCCTAAAAATTCAAGCACATGAATTTAATTTGAGGAAGCTATATGGAAACAATCCAGATGATCAGACTTGCCAATATTTGCCAATGTTAGGAACATGCGAATTGAAATCTGAGAATTTTGAGAATCAGAGAGGAGAAAAGACGTTTTTTCTGTGTTCTTATTCTATGAAAATCGCCCCCTGTTCTTCAAATTTGTTGATGAATGTGAACTTGCACCTGTAAAAGGAATTGTTTGATGAAATCGATTTTGAAAACTGATAAAATCGCCCAACCTGTGAAGAAAATGGCCTTTGCTCTTGAAGAATTACGAATTTCTTTAAGCTGGATGAGTGTTTAATGATAGGCGCCATGAATAAATAGAGAAAATTCGCACCATAATGCTGACTGCAAGATTTAAAAACCTCGACTGAAATAGAAAGCTTTTGATTGGACCACTTCAGTTCGAACTGAGACTGACTTGAAGTCCGGAATAATAATAATAATAAAAATATTCATCATGCAATTTGAAAATCTAGCACAAAGAGGCACCAATTTTAGAAAATCGCCCTTTAATGCTCAAATATGCAAAAATAAATATTTAATATTATTTTAATCAGTTGACAAACCACGTTGAGCTCTTGGATGGATTCAGCGAACTTCACTGATTTCAAAAAGTCCTCATTTGTCCTCATAGGCGTCCATTTGCTCAAGATATCACGCTTTTTATTAACTTCCTATTTTGTAGCTGACTACAAAGTTATAACTGGCCATAGTCAACCCTGATTTCCGGGTGACCAGGTGATGATGAGACTGAGCAGGAATATTCATTACGAAGCCTGCAGAGCAAGGAAGAAATGTCTGTTGGGAGTCATCACTGCAAAATCCATCATTGAACACCTCAGAAAATTAGGCGCCCTTGATTAAATTGATTTTCAGACACCAGACAATCGTTTCTCCAAACTGCCATCTGACGCTTCAAATGACTACTAACGACGAATAGTGAACCCTGCTGACTGGATGACAAGTTCACTGTGTGACTAGAGGTATTCCGCATCCAACGAATATACACAAGGCACCTGAAAGTTGCATTAAGGACCCCAAAAGTAAGGGCGCCCCTGACCTGAAAAGGCTCAAACACCATTTTGACAAAAGTAAAACTCTCAACCAGATGCCCTACTTTGACCTCTAATATCGGGAGTTGGGGTGGTCTGATTCGCGCACCGCTTGTCTTAACGCATAGCCAGAAGGACCTACGAGAGATGTCTCTGGAGGCGACGAAGCGAGAAAACTGCTTTTAAGACCTCAAAAAGAAAGGCACCTTTCCCAAGATGGAATATACGACAAGACTTGGCCATTTTATGAGCTGTCTTTGTTTTTAGTATTTTGTAAAGACCTCGCACGTACGAGCGTTTGCCAAATCCCGGAGGCTGACGGCTGGGCTCGTTGGATAGCTGGAGTAATTACGCACAAGTCCCATGAAGACTATGAAAGCAAATAACACCATCTGACAGGCCTAAAGGCTGGGCACCCCTGGCCTACAGAGGTTATAGTGAATATTTCATGTTTCTCCACCCTGTAATTTATGTGCCTGGTAAAATCTCTACCACGATCTTTCAGAATATCGGATTGACAGGCCGATTGGTGCATTGCGAAACCGGACTAGAGCAGCATAGATGTCAAGAAGACCGCATCTGCAAACTCAATCATCTCAGGGGTCATTTTGAAGGGCGCCCCTGAGCTACAAGGGCGCAATTTCACTATATGGGAATTTTTTGTGATATGAAGTCTCCTTGTAATCTCATCTTCTGACTTTGACTGTCGAAGTCTCGGATGTCCGCATTCGGTAGTCCGTCGGATAGCCAGACTAGTCGTGAAAAGATTAGATGTATCAACAATCAAGAACAAGAGAATCTGAACCTCCATTAAAGAGGGCGCCCCTGAGCTACAGGGGCGCAAAAGCTGAAGAGTGAGAAGCTTTTGCAATCTACAACCTCTGGAATCCTCAACTTCTGACATCAGTTACTGGAGCTATAGACCTCGGATAACCTCACATGATAGCTCATCGGATAACTGGGGTAATTCCGAAGAGATTGACTATGTTTATGAGCACGTCACAAAACCTAGGCCTTCAAAGAGAATGGCGCCCCTAGGCTACAGGGGTACAATTTTGCTTTTGCCTAAGAAATCTTCATAAATTGATCACTGAAATCTTCGTCTTGGTCACTGAAATGACCATGCAAAGGTATAATTGTCGTCATGAAATGCTCCTCCATTGCAAAATACCTTGTTCTGAGTCCCCGATTCAGGTTCTCATCAACAGGTACTGCTTTTGACTGACACGACACTAACCAAACTCCATACTTGATATTGCCCAAAAACTGTATTTGACATCATTTTAGCAAGGTTTAGACTCTTTTAAGCAAAATGCCTTGATGAAGCAAAAAATTTGGTTTGGGTACAATAGTGAGTAAGAAGGTGCAAGTTGGAATGAACAAAAACTAGCTCCTCTACTTAACTTGATGCCAATCGATTGCACTTCACTAAGTGGATGAAGGAGTATGTACTCGAATTCTGCTCAACTGAAGAAGAACTAGCAACCTATTGAAGCAAAGGGAGCTCTCATTAGAGTTGTTAAATTAAAAAAATTGCAAATCAAACTTCAAATTTGAAAATAACGCATTTTAATTTTAAATGATAAAATGTAAAAGTTAAAACCAAATTTAGAGTGGTAAAAATACAAAACTTACTTGAGATAAAACTTTTATTGCAAGAACTTGGAGGTGTGGCATCTTGTGGCCATTGAGGTACCACCAAGAGTGAGCATCCTTCCTATATTTGTCATGGAGAGTAGAAGCACTTTGACCGCGAGAGGCAACAAAATCAGCAAATTGAATTGTAATTGCATCTTCCATATTAGGATTAGTGAAGAGTTTAGTAAGAGCTTTCCTAAACCCTCTGCTGACTTTTGCATCACAGTATGGTGGCACTCTATTTGGTATAGCAAGGATCTCTTTACTGTAATATTTGGGAGTCAAAGTGAAGGCAAGAAGATGGAGTGGGCTAGTCATTTTGTTCCATCGCTCAACACAAATTGACTGCACCTCTTTGAAGAAGTTTTCTTCGGGATCTTGCTCTTTTGCATTTATGATGGATTTCATCTTCTCAAGCATTGAGTTGATGCCATCATAAACCTCCCCCAAGCATAGCTTATCAATGTCAGTAAAGTGTATCATACTCATGATGGGCTCGGTGAAACTAAGAAGATATTCCACCCGATCTCACCAAGTGTCATCTAGAATCTTTTGATTTACATTTGTTTCCCTATCAGTGTTTGATTGCCTCCATATAGACCATGATTGGCTAATGACCATAGCAAAAAGTGCCTCTCGCACCTTCACAAGTCGTTTCAAGACGATTGTGTTGGATGCAAACCTAGTCTCAACCACCTATTTGAAAATAAAAATTAAACAATTAAAATCAATATATATATATAATAAATTATTAAAGTAAAACATAACATCAAAAAATTGCATTGTTCGAAGTTTGAGTTACCTTTAGTAGCTCTAGTCGTGAGAATGATCTAAAAATAGCTTGCAACATGTGGTGATTTGTTATGAACATTTGGATCTCTTCAGCTTGAGCATAGACCTATTTGATCCAATCTATTTTTGTACCCAACTTTTGTAACATGAGGTTTAGGGAATGCATAGCACAAGGTGTCCAAAATATATGTGAGAAACGTGTCTCAACTAACACACCAACAGCTCTACAATTCTTCACATTGTCCATTATAACTTGGACAACATTTTGAGGACCCACTTCATTAATGCCCCTCACAATCCACAACTTTTAGAAACATTGCCCCTTTAGGGCACACTGCAATCGCATTAATTAATGGTCTATTTCTTGCATCCTTCCATCCATCAAAAATAATAGACACACCTCTTTCTTTCCATGAGGCCTTGATGGGAGATAATGAATCTTCTATATGTTTGACCTCCCTTGACAATAAAGTGCTACGCACCTTCTCATAACCTGGGCTTGTATACCCCTTTGGAGCTTCATTTATTTTTCTTACCATGTATTGCCAATAGGGTGATTGAACAACGTTGAAAGACAAACCATTTGCATAGAGGCATCTTGCAATGGTTTAGTTAGCAATATCTTTGGCATCATTATTAAATTCCCTCTCTAATGGTCCATTTGCAATCTTCGAAATAGTAGCCTCATTTTCATTTCTTCTCAAAAAAGGATGGCTTTCTACTACAATATCAGGGCCAACATGGAAAACACTTAGCCAATTAAGTTTGGCCCTAATTTTTAAACCTTGAATCTTATTTGCTTGTAGTCTTCTCAATGAGCTTTTTGCCCAGTTAATTTCTTCGCAAAGTTTTTCATTTAGAGGTTCATTTTGAATTATGGTTTTAGTTTTTATCAGCTCATCTTGAAGGAGATTTTCCTCCCTTCTCATATCCATGGCCCGTTTTTTGTCAATGGTTTGAAAAAGGATTTTCCAACCATTCACATTGTGATCCCACCTCTCGATTGGATTTAGATCTTCAAGCATCCACTTGTTGATTTCCCTTAGGGTAGTTATGGCAGCCTTGCAGTCAGTATCCTTCAACAAATTGGTATCGAGGATGAAGTTCTCTCTTTTCTTTGATTCTTCTTTCCTCTCCTTGTTTACAATTATGTTGGCCTCGATTGGGTGATGGTCCAAGAGGGTATAAGGATATACCATTACTTTGTTCCCATCTTTAAGGGACTCAAAATTGAAAAAGTCCCTATCGGTGTAGAATCTGTCTAGCCTACAATAAATTGTTTTCCCTCCTTTCTATGCATTGCACCAAGTGTACCAGATTGCATTGTTACAACATTTCATCCCTTCTAGGGGCTCAAAGATGTTAAGTTTGGATTTCAACCTCATCCAAAAGTGTTTTTCACTGCCCTTCCAATCCATGTCTAGACCACCCTTTTTATCTTCATTGTTTTCAATCATGTTGAAGTCTCCACCTACAATCCAGGGGATGTCAGGTAGGTTGAGTAACCAATTCCACAATCCGATTCTTTCTTTGTACTCATTTGGAGCATATATTGAGAAGACGCCAAATTTAGAGTTGCATTTTCCAAAGGTGGCCCATACAGCTCTATTGCATGGGGAGGTCCCTGAAATGGTTAGGTGTTGGTTCCATTTATCGGCCATTAGAATGCCAATTCCCCACCTTCCTTTTTCATGCTTTGATACAATATGGGAGGAATTGTTCCATATGAATTTCATGTTAGTTTCAAGAGTGAAACCAACAGCTTTGATCTCCTCAAGGAAGACAAGTCTTTGTTATTTTCCAGATTGAGAAATCGTCTTACTATGTATTTCCTGTTTGAGGATTCCAAACCCCTTACGTTCCATGATGTGCAGTTAAGAATCATTATTGACAAAGTTGGAGGAGGGCTCTTTACCACCTAAATAGCTCAAAATATTTAGGGGCATTTTCCTCACATTCCACTCTTTTAGATGGAGTGGGGAGTACAATACTTGTTTTCTTTCCCTTGAATTTACCGATGCTAATATTGCCCCTACTAAGGGAGATCACCTTTCCTTTCTTCCTTCCCCTTCTCTTGGGAGCAATAGAGGGATGAGGACTAGATTCTTGCCTTTTTATTGTAGTATCTTCTTGATCATTGCCTTTACTAGAACCTGAAAGTTCAGTGCTTTTAATGGTCTCTTCATTGGCACTCTTACTGCTTTCAGATTTTCAAATTTGGCTAGGATTATGCTTATTGTCAATGGTCTTCTCCTTATCAGAGGACCTAATAGTGTCTATAGGTTCAATGGGGGAGTTGAAAACTTCATTCAGCCATTTTACATTTTCAGTCTTATGAACATACCATTTGTTGATCATTTTAGTTAAAGAGTCCAAGTTTGCCTTTAAAGGTTGGGTTTGGTTGTCTCCATAGCTAGGAGAGGATTCGGTTCCAGAGGCCAGACTTTTATCCTGTAGCCTCAGAATACTTGTTTTATTATTTATGTTCTCTTTGTCTATTGTTTACTTCTTAGAGTTAGGAGTTCCAACAACATTGTCAAAACGACAAGCTTTGTTCATATAGTTTCCTTCTATTAATTCATTTTTATTTCCTTTCAACAGAGTATTAGGAGCCCCCACAGTAGTAACATCCACTGGATTCATGTCAATCAATTGTGTATTTTTTCATTTTTGAACATTATTTAAGATATGGTTGCATGAGCCCAACTGGGTGTTATTATCTTGCAGGCTCCTAATATTCTGATCTCTGAATTCAATTTTAGAGATTAAATTTTTCACCATTGAGGGGATTTTGTTAAGTTCTTTATCAAATTTTTCTCCAGTTATGTTAGGTTCTTTGGGGGTAGTGTTTAACCTCACCCCATTCATGTAGACCTCAATTTCCTCAGGTTCCTCATTTGAGCTGCATTGGTTCATAGTTTGGGTCAGCTTATTTAGATCAATATTCTTTCTAATTTTATCTAACACAATTTGTTGAGCGTTCTTTTTTACAGGAACCGATACAACATCCAATGCATTAATAGCGTTTAGAGGAGCAGAGGATTTCACAACGGTGTCAAGGCTAATTGTGGTATCCCTTGGCCTACTCAATGTGTCCTCTTCATCCCGTAGAGGATTAAAGGCATTTTTTGTGCAAATTCCAGGCTAGTCCTTATTTGAGAGAGAACTGAAATTTTGAAGACTCCAGGAGATTAGATTATTCACTTAACAGGCATTTAGGATTGTTGTTATCTTTTTTCCATAATTGTTGGCTCAAGGTTTGTTGGCTTTGGAGTTAGGTTTCTAGAGTCCATTGAAGCATTTGAGAGAATCACATTCCATCAAAGAAATCCACACTTGGGCCCTCAGAACCCGTGGTAACTTTTTCCTCGTTAGGGTTTTCAACCCCAATGCAATGAGAAGCATTTTTTCCTTCAAATTCCGATCTCAAAGGAGCTCTGTTAGGATATTTTTGAATGATAGGGTAGTTTTTCCAGATGTGACCTTCTCTTCTACATAGATAACATGCATTCAAACCACCTAATATTTAAATTGGACATGAATGTAGTGTGCCATCCAGGATGATACCCAAAGAACCCAAGATTTATAGATATTAGGGCTCGGGCGTTCAAATTAGGGAGTGAAACCCTTGGTTTGTCAAGACTCAACCTTTATAACATTCTTGAAGGGGGCCATCATTTGCGGGATAAAGACCAGAGCTTTGGAGGGACACCTTTTAACAACATCCACTTAGGGCACGACAGTGCCATGATTTCATCGTTATTGGCCTTATGAGACCATGCAAGAACCCTAAAAATGCTTTTCCCTACGCTCCAATAGGGTTTTCTAACTTTTCTTAGAATTTTTCCTTGCATTTCATAATTTTTTAGGAATATTAAAAAAAGACCGCGTTGAATCATCCTATAGAGTGAGACTTGCACATTTAACTTTTTTCTGCCAAGCATTCACAAACCAATTATCTAAAAATTTCCTAGCAAGAAGATTAGCATTATCAATGGCAGCCATGAAAATGGCAATACTAGAAATTCTATTCCTTTCCTTGCAAATAGCATCAAACATTTCAGTATTTGGAGCAGTAACAACAGTGTTGGGACAGCCGGAGGGACACTTACCTTGTTGCCCTCCATTGGCTTCGAGTCCCTCCTCACTATCGCTAGGTTTGTAACAGCCCAACCCATATGTAAAAATAAAATTTCATAATTTACATCCTACAAGTATGTAAACGTGTTAACATGACATTGCAATAAAAATTTTCCTTTTCTTTATAGATAATACATGAACAAGATGTCATATCAAATTACAATAAATATTCCATTTCCATATAATAACTTCACAAGTACATGAAACAAGAATACATACCTTAACTAACATAGCTCCAATGAGCTTTAGAACAAATAGTAGTAAGAAGGTCTAGGAGTTCGTCCTTTCAAATCTTGGTACATCGGTCGCTTGTTGTGGAGGAGAAACATCACTCGGATGCTTTTCCGCCAACCACAGACTTATAATGCGGTCCCCCCCGCACACCTATCTTTCGATAGATGGCCCTCCTTTTGAAGAAGAGATTGATAGGGTATCCTTTAACGATTACCAACTGAGCATAGTGTTGTGTCCTACACAACTAGTACCTTGCTATTTCACAATCTCGAACTAGTACAAGGATCACAATGAACTGACAGTGTAGTCTCAACTAACTCACATCTAAGTGGAAGTTGTACATTTCACTACTTTGGCCAAAGTATTCTCATTTAGTACTTCGAATGATCATCTATCATAAACACTACTCAGGGCCGATTTGCCTTAGGGATTTCTTGACTACGCGTAGGTTTAGTCCTTCATTGGATAATACGTACCCCAGACATCCTACATCAGACTAACTACTAGAAATGAAAACAGCATAACAAGTAATCACAATTTCCCCTCCTATACTGGACATCTTCATCCTAGGAGTTTCATAAGCTTAACTAAGTTATTCTAATAACTTAAGCTATGATCATTACTTATTTCAATGCCTTCATTTTTGTCCTAGTATTTAGTATCTACTTAAAGCATATTCTCCTTATATGGAGATCGTACAAGTAATGCAATTCACTCAATATGCAACCTTTAACCTTTATACAGTTTGCTTCCTAAGTACAAATAGGTAAAGCAATTTATAAACAACTCACTCTTTCTTTCACACAAAAAAAATAGCTATAATTGTCTTTCAACCTATGCACCACAGTAAACACAAAGATTTCATTTTTAATTAAATATTCAAGAATTGGATAGATAGTAGAAGAATATCCCATGCCTGTTCTCAAAGCTTTCCTTCAAAGATGTCTTTACACTTTTGGATGACTGGCAAATCCTTCTCAAGTTGTAGACTTCCCTTCTCAGCTTAACTCACAGATGCCTCTTCTTACTCAAATTATAAACACTCAGAAATTGATACCCTCAACTTTCAGAATTGGTGATTGCTCTCAGTAAAAGAAAAACTCTCAATAATAAGAAAGCTCACGGCAATATGGTTGCTCTCAGGAAATATTAAAACTCAGAAATTATGAAAGAACTCTTAGGAAATATGAAACTCTCAGCAATAGGAATGCACTTCAGAAATTATGAATAAGCTCTCAAGAAATATGAGTAATTTCGAATTCCAAAAAGCAGTAGAGAAGAATGACCAAGGCGGCTTTATATAGAGTCCCTTGCACAACAAAATCCTCTTCTCCAGGCATGCAAACTGCCAGAACAGATGTTTGAACGATTCCATGATGAAATGTGGCAAGTTCCTGAGGTGAATCGATCTCCTTCATTTACAGCAAACAAAGAATGATTCAAACTTGCATATGGTGAAATTCTATGAGTCGACACCTCCCAAGCGTTCTCTGATTTTATGCAATTTTCAGTTATCTCTGTTTAATGATTCATTTGTGAAGAATGGGTCAAGGTTTCCTTCTTTCCATTGTGCCAAAATTTGTGGCAAAGAAGACACATCTCAGCCTGTGTTTCAATCCATGGAGAGTCCAGAAAATGGCGTGCGTCTCTTTCCCGTGCGTGACTTTCTTTCTCAACGCAGCCTTCATATTTTATTTCCTTCAAATGTTTCAATATAGTTTTAAATGAAATATTTCCCTCTTTCAAAATTTGGCGTGATTTATCTCATGAGTTTGATTTAAATAAAGTGATTGATATTTCCCATTTGATTTAAATTGATTTCTTTAGTTAAAAATTTGATATCTCATGAATAGCTTTATTCATTGACTTTATTAGTTTGAAAATAAAGTCTTCATTTAACCATATCGATTCCATATTTATTTCAAATTAAATAATATATATAAATATTTTATTTTATTCGATTTTCCATAATGAGATTTAAAATATTAGGAAATTAGTCAATTTCCAAAGTGGGGATCAATTTAGAAAATAAATCGATTTTCTCAAATTGAGAATTTAAAATACAATTCCATTATATATTTTATTATATAAATATTATTAATATATTAAACATATATGTATAAATATTTAAATACCCGAGTATTTAATATATATATATATATATATATATATATATTTTAATATATAATTACACACAGATATATATATATATATATATTTAACAAATATATAAATATATCATGAGCTAGTCAGCATATACCTGATATATATAAATATATATACATATATATGTAAAGTCATCAGGCAATAATAATATAATATTATTAATATCCACATTTATAGGTTGTGCGCGTATATTCATGTATTTATTAATGTATACCTCTATGTACACGTATATGTAAGTATACCTCATTGATGCATCCATATGAGCACATCCATCTGCCAGCATACGCTTGTACCAATGTGTCTATGAATACGTGTTTATACAATATACATGCATATATGTTCACTTCCGTTTCACATACAACCATTTTCGTTAATCATAATGATCGTAATATCACAAACAGATACATAGATAAACATTACTTATACATGCATACAAAAGTAGACAAAACTCCTAATGCCAACATACAAGCCTATGGATGACTTACCTATAACTCCAAGCAAACTGACTTAGCTTACCCAGTCTAAGGGACGTGTGTGTATGCTCAGATGGTTCACATTATTGCTTACCCGACCAAGCTCCTCCCCAAGTGATATCTCTCATCTGCCTGGAGGAATAGTCCTCATACCTATATACAATGACACGACAACGGGAGTCATATGTTCACAACAAAGCAGTATACATGAAACATCTCAAAAGTTAGATTATTCACAAATCAATAACCTTCTATTCTCCTTTAAGCAGTATTTCACCAAGAATAACATCAAATGAAACAACATTCATATTGAAAACAAGGTACAAGCATCATTAATTCACCTCCAGAATTCACATTTCATTCACATTTACCCTATCTAGTAATGGTAAATAGGAACGTCATAATTTGGGATGTAACAAGGTTGAATGAAGAACTTAGCCTCCACCGAGCAAGGTATGGTTTCAACCACAACAACATCCTAGAATGATTTAGGTATGGCATTATTACCATCCACATCCTCTCGGATACTTGTAGAGGAGGCAGGGTGGTTCGTACCCCCCTCCATTAACGTTCGCACACACCATACAACACTTCAAATTGAAAACAATAAATGATACAAGCAAGAAACAATGCCACATACATACAATAAACAAACACTTTCATTCAAGGGCGGCAATAAATGAGGGCGATTTAATGGGAGTACGGGCATCTGATACACAAACCTTCTTGGGGGAGGTTCATGCCTCCCCCACCACCACCGCCTAGAAAACCCTAGCAATCGCCTCCGCACGCTCTCCAATCCATCTCCAATTTATTATATTTCAAATTTGATATATAATACTAAATATACAATTTAATGGATTTTCATTTATTATTAATTTATTTATATATATTAATATATAATTTTTATTATAAATGTAAACAGTAATATTTAAATTTTTTATTTTTAATCAATAAATTAAAATATTTAAATATCTGAAAATATGCCCTTGCTTCTTTGAGCACCTGTTCTTTGTGCTCTATCCATCACGCTTATGACAATGCCGTGCCCTCCTTCGGCCTTCCCCTTCTGCAATTTTGTGCCCTCCTTCATGTTTTGTGCCCTTCACACTCACGTCGACAACAGATAGAAATAAGGAATGAGGAAAATGATGCAAGTTTAGAGTTTAGTTTAACTTTTCAGGTTTTATTTTGATTTTTCAAAGTCAACCGATGTTGGAAACGGTTCAGATTCAACCCAGGTACACCATGTCAAGCCTCAAAAAGGTCGGAATCACGCGACTGTTCACAGAAATGTCCCCGTAGCAAAAAAAATTGATTCCTATTGGTACACACAAGTGAATCAATTCCGATACCAATTCAGGTACATTACGTAGCAATTCGGCTACTTAGTCTTTAATGAATTTATTAGGATGTCCATGCAAACAGCACTAAATGTCCAACTTATCTGCAATTGTATCAGTAAAGTCACTAGTGGATTTTTAAAAAAAAAGTAAGATGCGATGCTAAATTGCTATCACAAAAGTTATGTATAGGTTTTTCTTTGAATATCCAAAAGTACTTTGTTACTTCAAGTTGATCTCTGTTAGAGAAAAGACAAAAAATACGAAAGTACTTACAAAGATACAGAAATTATAGCCTATTCACTGTGTTTTCGAAAGAATCATTTTTCTATGCAATTTGTGGCTTCCAAATATAGAGAATTCATTTCTATATTGAAGGTATGTCAAGACCACATTTTACTTAGCTCTAACGGTTACAGTCTAAAAGTCTCACTGCATAAATGTAGGCTTAGAAAAAAGAAAGAAAGAAATTATATTGATTTCTACCTATGAACAAAAGTAGGCTAATGGTACTCAAAAAGTACATTAGTTAAATACTAGGGTTAATAAACATCATAGCTACAAAAATAACTAAACATAGAGCACCAAAGAAAAATAAGCATAACAATATAGGGAAATCTAAAGCAGTCAGAGTGAAAACAGGAAGTCTAAATATGAGTAAAAATAGCCCGTGAGGTTATAGCTCTCTATAAAACATGGATCTGATGAGATGAAAGCAAGAGATCTGGGTGAGAGACCAGCAAAGTCACTTGTCTATAGTAGCGCTTCAGCCAAGATAACCAGCAGCATAATCATCTATAGCTGTGAGAGAGCTGGCAGGGTGTGATAATGCTCATAAGGGAACGTCTAGGACTTAGAATGTCAAGATGAACAATCCTAGAAAGAAGTCAGTTATGCCTAGCGGATTCTCTCCTTATGCCCACAAAACATGATTTTTCAGTCACAGAGAACCGATGAACCTCTGATCTGAGAGAAAGCTGAAATTTATGGATAGAGAAAGAAAGAAAAAATGTAAAAATTTTACCCTTGGAATTTCTAAGCTTAATCAGTTTTTCTTAGGAAAATGCAAAATAATTTATCAGCTTTTGCATGAAATGTTTCCTCAATATTGAGAACATCAACAACTACACACAAAATATATTTGGGCACAGAAACTAGGCATATGTAAAACCAATGAATATTAGAACAATGAGATTATTTAGTGCTGAGCTACCAATGAAGATAACCCCATACAAATATAGCTCAAATTTATTTGAACTGCAGATGAAAATGACACCCAAGTTCATCAACTTGATAAACAGGCCACAGGTATAAATATTGTTATGTGCAAATCAGATTTATACTTGCAGAACTGTATACCAGGCATCCCTAGTAAATGTAGTCGAAAGTGTTCTACTATTCGCTAGTATTTTATATGCTGATCTTCTTGCTGTACATAATTCTACCAAGGCTATAAAACATGATATTTAATGTACAATACAAGTTAGTGATTTAAATACCTGAATACTGAAAGTAAATGGAATCCAAACCAAATCTCCAAAAACCAACATGAAACCCAAATTCTCTGCAATGATGTCCCAACTACATGTTCCAAACAAAATCAAAACCATTACTGAGTGTTTGTTCCAAAGGCCAAAGTGTATTTTCATCTAATCTAGCACGGGGAGTGACCCACAGAACAAGCACATATAAAAGCCATGCAGGTAAAACTATTAACAACAATTTATAATAATAAAAGCCAATCTTATGCAGATAAGATATTAAAATTTGTCTTTGCTAAAAGCTAGGACACTGTCCAATCCTTAATTTAATGTCTTTTCTTCAAGCAGAAAACCATTTCAAAACTTACATTCTATTAAAAATGATTGAGTACCAATATCTCTGGACTCTGAGCAATGCAATTTGATTAATGACATCGCAATTTAGGATAATATTTGATACAAGACTTGAAGGGCTTCTAGGGCTTAATGTGCCAAATGAAATTTTACTGGAAGCTTTTGAAATGCTTCTATACTTCCCAGTCACAACCTTTCAGAAAAACATACAGGCTAGCCCAAAAGTAGAATGAAAATACAAGATTAGGAAGAGGCGTGGAAAATACCCAAAAGAATAGCCTATCATAAATGCAAGCCACAATTTATACATTGTTATTGCTCTAAAGTTTAAAAAAAAAAATTGAAACTGTTACCCAATTGTTGATTTAGATATTTGCTTATGCTAATTGTTGAGCTTTGGGCCTCCATTTTGTTTAGGTCCAGATAATTTTGATAGGCGAAGTATTTTGGGAGTTATGGTTTGGTTGTCATGGTCGGTTTCCATGTCCTTTTGAGCCATGCTTATGGAGCCTTTGTTCAATGGAAGTGATCTGCATCATCAATCTCTTTTGAATTGAATGATTCACACATTCTGAAGAATGTCAAAACATATTGTCAATATGGAGGAGAGGCAGCCATTCAATTGGGTTTGGTCCTATATCGTGCACATCACCAGAAGGTTGTCAGTGTCAGGTTTACTTTGTTGAGCCATTGTCATAGGGTACCATTGAAGGGCACACAATATACACAGTGCACAAGGGGGCAGGGGCGGTGAATCAGTATATTTAAAAGTATTTAAAACTCTTTAATTCAACATGAATTACCATTAATAGCTTTTCCAAACATGAATCAAGACAGCAAGCATTAATCAAGCACACATTCACACAATGAAGACCAGATATACGTGGAAACCTGGAATGGGAAAAACCGCAATGGGAAGAGCTACTTGGAGCTACTGTCCAAATCCAACCTCACAGAAATAATGAATAACTTACAATCATGAAGTATGCAGCAGACCGGTTCCCACAATGTAAGTAGGCCACCCCATGTTGGATGGATGGAAGTTCCTACCACTTGTGGGCCAAGGGGTGTTATACCACACTCTTGGGCTTAATTGTGATGAATAGACTCCAAGCGCCCTGTCATGCTTTCCTCTCCAATCCCGACTATAGTCGGTTATTGGAAATGAAACTATAGATTAGATCTAATTAGGGGATGTGATTTATCTTAATGGTTCATTTACTCTTAAGTTCAATAACTTTATATGATTTAATTTTAGAATACTATTTGTAAAACAAGTTATATTGTTGGAATTGTTACTTTTGGGAAAAATCAGGCATACCCCAATTAGGGGACATTACAATTGGTATAAGAGCAAGTTCTACCAACTTGAGGGGAAAAAGATAGTTGATGCAACTTAGCCAACGAGTTCAAAGGGCATGGCAAAGAGAAAAAAGGAAACTTGCAGCAAGTAATAACCCTACTCCAAACGATATAATGGGTGTGCAGTTTAGAGATGAGTTGAGGGCCTTCATGGAGCAAAATGAGAAAACAACCAAATTAGGGCAAAATCAGGCATACCCCAATTAGGGGACATTACACCTAGTTTATTTGTAAACTCAGGCCTCATTCTGCCCTTAGTTTATAAACGATATGAGAAATCTTTTATAGGTCTTTATTTGTGTATTTTGCCTAAGTGTTATTTTTTGTTTGCCCCTCTAGTGTCAAAGGTTGCAAAAAATCCTAAGTGTTGGGTTTGTTGAGTCATTTCCTTAAGTTTTTGAATAGTTGTCGAAGCTTCAAACTTTCAAGGTTGTCCATCTAGTGTAATGTCCCCATAGGGTTCTCTTGCTTTACAATTGGAGATGGTTTTCTGGGTTTGTATCTACTTGATCAGAAGGGTGATTTGATGTTACCAGTGAGCTCAAATGGTTTAGAAGAGTTAATTGATGCTTTTTGGATGTTATTTCAAGCTTCCAGTTTGGGCTCCAAGATTCTTGGAGAGAGTTTCTATTTTTAGAAAGCCGCCTAGTTGGCTCCGTTTGTCATCATTCTTCATCAAGATCACTCCTGTGCAATCAGTTTTTTATTTTGACGCATTCTGGCAATTCCGCAAAAAATGAGCTTATTAGTGGTTATATTTTAATTAAATTACTAAGGTTGTCAAATATTAATTAAGCTATTTAAAATGGGCCTTAGTATTATACTCATCGGAACCGAAATGAGATGCTTTAAATCTTGGATGCATTTAACAGGGACCTTGCATGTCAAAATATCATTATTTTAATGAAAAGGTCATTTTCGGAGTAAAAAGGGGTGTTTAAATTAAAAAGTGTATTTTAAAAAAGAAGCTTCTGGAGAGTTTGGGAAAAAAAGTATAAAAGTAGGTTTTGGAGCTCATTTGGTTATTCTTGGATGTTATTTTATCACTTCATTTTGTAGAGTTTTTTGAAGGTTTTCTTGTTCTGTAGGTTTGGAAACCCTAGGGCGCCAGTTTTAGTAGTGAAACTATCTACCCTAGCTGGAGATTGTTGAGGAAGTCACTCAAGTTTTCTACAAGGGAAATTAATGCAATTTGGTGGGTCTCTTTCAGACAACACATTGGAGAATATCGAATACTTTCAGTTTGGAGATTGGTAAAGGTTTTAATGTGAACATATATCTTTCTTATTGTTGGGAGTCATTCTTCCTAAGCAGATTGCAATGTTCAGCATTTAAGAGGGTAAAGGTTTTCTAAGGCATTTTTGAGCCTCTAAACCCTGTCATGCATTCCTTAGAAAAAGGTTGAGGCCCTTCTACAGAGAGGCGTGTTGATTCATGAGTTGGGTGCTTCAGTATTTCTACCTTTGTGCATTCATTGATACCTGGGAACACTTCTAAGGAAGGCGTATTTGCATTTCATACCAGTTCGAGATGTATTGGGGGCAAAACGTGGGTTTCTGACCTTGCTTGTCATCGCCTTCAGTCTGATATCAAACCTTTTGAGCTTGGTGTGAGTTTTTGGGCACATGCTGATTATTTGGAAGTGAATGGGAGTTTATATATGGGGCGCTGGAGCTGTTGGAGGTCAATCGCCCAAGTCTAAGAGGGTTCTTCCATCACACAGGTGTTTTTTAGTCCAAACGTCCTACTTTCAGGTCTGGGAACTGTTATTTCTTGCATTTCAATACTTAGTGGTCACTCAGAAATTGTATACAATGTTGTGATAACACTGGTTCAAAGTGTCATACTTGTAAGTCCAACTGTTGTTCGATTTGCACCCATCTTATCAGTATCACTGTTATTTCTAAGTATGGTCAATCTGAAATCAGAATTTACATTGTTTGTTGTCTCTGAGTGTCAGTTTATTATCACCATGCTTGGTGTAAGTCACAAAAAGTCATTGTAAACCTAAGTTGTTGAATCGGGTACGAGTATGTGGGTACGGGTACGAGTACAGTACGTCGATAAGACAAAAAAAAAAATTGGGTGGGTACATCCGTACATAAAAAATAGTATAATTATAATTTACAATTATTATATAATAATATTATAAATTTATTATTTTATAATACTAATTTAAAATTTTAAACAATTATAAATTTATAATACTAATTATATTATAATAATATATATAAATTATAATTAAATTTTAATATTTTATAATATTATGTTATTAAATAAATTAATAATAATATTATAAAATGTTACGTAGGTGATATAATAGGACCTATTATAATTTAAAAATTAAAATTAAAATTTATAAATTATAAATGTATAATAATAAATTTATAAACAATAATAATAATTTTATAAACTAGTATAAAGCATACTTTATAGTTATAAAAGATTTAAAAGAAAAAATGAAAAAAACAGTCAACAAAATACGTGGAGAAAACACACAGTCGGGAGATGGCGGGAGAGGCGGGAGAAGATGTCGCTGTTGATACCCACAATAGCGCCTCAAGTCTGCAACCGCCTACAACTTGGAAGACCGACGAAGTCACAGGGCCTGAATCGGAATAAAATCACCTTAGGGTTTTCGCGCAGAAGAAAACAAGCCAAAAACGACGGAGAGAAATAAACGCCATCGTAAAAAGAGAAATAAATGCTTTTAGGTTTTTTTAAGCTAGAATTTCACACGAAAACATTGCAAAACGGTTTTGAAATCCTTGAAAAACGCTTCGAAAACTCTACAAAAACGCCACATCATGTAAAAACAGTAAGAAAAACGCAGATGTGTTTTAGACGCAAAAATACCGTACCCTATCTAATTCCACAGCAATTCAGGGAAGTATCCGTTTGTAGACGTACACATAGCTAGAATCGGCAGGGTAAAGGGCTGATTCTGGTAACTTAGTTGTAAACAGCTGAATAATGTTTTCTGGGTTTTGTCAAATTCTGATATGAATTTCTGAACACTAATATATTGCAAAATCAGTCATTGTTGAGGTTGGAAATATCTCAGAACTGTTTGCTCTATTGTTCATACTTCATACTTATGTAATGTTATATCAATCATTGACTCTTTGTTTGATGCAATGAAATGAAGTAGTTTGATCAAATTGAAAATCTATCAAACTGAAAACTCAATCGAAAAACTTACACCTCCCGGAAAGGATCATTACATCCAGGTATGCCACTACATCCATCTTCGCCTTCCCCTTTGTCCTTATCGGGTTGTTGAACTTCATCCCAAAAACATACCTTTTCCCCCAACCTTGACGTCTAGGTCCTTTGCAATTAAAAATTTGTCTAAGTCTTACAAACTGGAGTTTTGGACTATCCCTTATTCGGGTACCTCATATGGACCTCCCCCAATTCCCAGCTCCTAACTCATTTTTGCCTTAAGTGCTTTATAGGAGTCAAAAGTTGCAGGCTTCCTTCTACCCAAGTACCTTTTCCATGCCATCCCTAAGATCCCAATTCCTCACCATCCAAAAGTTTCCTAAGTATATTTGTCATACTTTTGGTGAAGTACATTACCTTCTGGAGTTGTTTGTTCAAGCTTCCCCCATTCCACATACCTTAATGGTATGTGTTCCTCGTCAGCCCCGATACTTGACGCATCAACCAAAAGCATGAAGTATGAGTTATCCGTAACCCCCAAAGTCCAAAGCTCTCACTATCTTTCACTGTAACTCTCACCTGCCCCCCAAAACGATCCAAAAGTTCATTTATGACTCAATTTGATGTTGTGCTTGTCAAAGAAGGGTTTTCATGCCCAAAATTACTGTTCATCATTTGGGTGCAAACTCACATGTTTTAGGGATAAAGGAAAAACATCCCAAGAACACCAAAATTGATTCAATGGAGCTTTGTAGCTGCTGGATCAAATTTGATAGCGCCTAGAAATCACTCTTTAATCAAGAGGGGGTGGATTTGAAGAAAATAAAAGATAAAAGCAACTATATTATATTTAATGCAGTGGTTAAAGTTTCATGACCACATGTCTACACATCATATCCTGGCCGCATTTGCAGTGCATTTCATTAGCTCTTCCATACCTTGTCACATAGATCTGGAGGCACATTAAATGAAAAGAAGACTTGCAAATTTGTAAATTGTTCCTCCATGCCTCCCATTTGAATTTTGATGTATTTGCAAGTGGTTTTCATGCAATTTGAGATGCAAATTACAGTGGTACGACAGTTGTGTGCAAAGAACGATGGGTTTTCTCACGTCAACCACGATTTTATCATCCTGAGGCTCCAATGTGCAAACTTGGAGACTAAGACCACAGATCTACAAATTCCAACTGACTATTCACTCAAACGATTGATTTTTTGGGTCTGCTATGCTCCATATGTATTCTAGGGCATCAATAGTTGTGCATCTGAGTTGTAAACAAAGGAACTATATTTTGTAATAGCATGGGATGGTTTTGTATTATATATATTTCGTCATGGATGTTTACATGGTTGTTTATGGTGAAAAGGGGAAATCTGTAATTGCAGTTATATGTTTTCTCTTGCCACAATTGCTAGCACGAATATAATGAAGCTTTGGTGTGTGCGTGATAGCACCTAATGTATTACAAATGCGTTGTAATAATCATTCCTTTATTCCATATGGGTCATTGTAGTTCTGGTTACAGTATTAAGTATGCCTATTGCAGAAATATAATCTATGAGTTTCATATGACAACCTAGTTCTACTAATGCTTTATTGAATATATTCATTTCCTCTTTTTTGTTCATGACTTTGTTGACCAATGGAGTAGACACCAATCCATATTGGTCCAAGATCAAACACTTTTATTTATAAACATCCCTATATTGGTTAGCTATAAGATTAAATTAAGTTTAGATTAAATTTTATGCCTGTTCACGATTCAGCAACATAACCAGGGAACTATTTAAACAAACATAACAGCCATATCATCAGAGAATTTGAAAATGCATGCACCTTGCCACTATGTAAAAATGATACATGAAACTATCTTTACGGATTATAATGAAGCTTGTATCTATAGGTGCATGTGCAAGGTGTGTCATCAGCTATAAAAGAGTTCTAAAGCAGCTAGTTATTGATCTTGATCTAGTGACAGTTATAGGGGTCTAGTGTATATATGGTCATAGTTGTTGTTTGTTATAGTCATGTTATAACTGATTTGAATACTTGTTAAGGTATTCCTCTAGGAATACGTTCTCATCGTAGGACTTCAACTATCAACAATCTGTTGATGAACCTCCTTCTTTGCCTTCTTGACAGCATATCCCTAGCCTTGAACTAAGAAGAAGTTTTAGGATTGTGGACTTGTGGTTTTGGGACCTGTTGTGACCTATTTCACACATCGCCCCATTGCAAATGGGGACCCCCAGTAGTTTCTTTATTTAGGGTTTTTTGTCTTTAGGTTGCAATTTCATAAGTCCATTGCTTCGAGAGTTTGGGGTTAGAGTTTTGAAAAACCACCTGGGTCAAGTAGAGAATTCAAGCCCAGAATAGTGCCTAGACATCGTCAAAGTGCTTAGAAGGTCCGGAGGACGAGGAACGCCATTGCTTTGAGTCAATTCTGACACTTCCTATTTTTTAAGGATTCTGCTTTTTTGCTTTTTGCTTTTTCTCTTTTTGGCACTTTTGGACCAATCCGGGATTTACTATTTTTAGAAATTTTGCTTTTTGCTTTTTTCTATTTTTAGAAAGTGCCAGGTTTAGGGTCCCACAAGTCATAATATCAACATTTTCATCTTCAGAATCGAAAATTTATGCCTCCAAGAGTACAAAGCAAGAAAAAAAATCATAAAAAGCAAGAGAAAATCACATGGCGAGGGTTTTGTTACAGAAGATCCAGATAATAGCAAGAAATTCATGGCATAAGCATCACTAAGCTCGCCTAGACATGAAGAATGGACAGCAAAAGGAAGATAAAATTCGCCATGCACATGGTCAAGCTTGAAAGATGAAATGTCTTGCCTAAGACAAGTCCTCCCAAGTCTTGGCAAGCTGCTGCTCTTAAAGTCCGCCTTGAAATGTCTAACCTGAAGCAAAGTCTGCCACGGAGATGGAAGGACAAGAGCAAAGCCTGCCTTGCACAATGGCATGAAAGTCTTGAAGTCCGCCCTCGACACCAAGGATGGATGGCACAAGAGAAGCAAAGTCCAACATGCTATGTCTTGCCTAAGTTAAAGTCCGCCCAAGCTGAAAATGGATAAATGTCTAAGCTGCTATGAAGTCTGCTTGGAAGAAGGAGGATGAGAAATGGCAAGCATGAAGACAACTCCGCCCAACATTGGCAAAGATCAAGCAAAGTCCGCCCCACCTTGAGAAGCATGTCCAAACACAAGTGAAGTCCACCCATCCTTGTCCAAGATGCCAATAAGTCCGCCCAAGCTAGAAGGCAAGATGACAAGGAAGACTTAAAGTCTGCCTAGGAAGAAATAGAAGGTGGCAAGACAAAGGTAAAGTCCGCCCAGCCAAGAGGAGGAAAGAAAAACTCAAAATTTGGCTAAGTGTTGATGCCTTGGGACAGAAAACTCATAAAAACGACTAAGTATTGACACCTCGGAGAATAAAAATTCAAAATATGGTTAAGTGTAAAAGGCGTAATGGCAAGCACACGTTGAAGTTCACCTAGACACCAAGGAGAAGATGTCAAGAGCAATGAGAAGTCCGCCCAGCTCAAGGTAGGAGTTGGCATAAAGTTGATGAAGTCCACCCCAAGCTCAAAGAGAAGGTGGCAAGGCATGTTATAAAGTCCGCCATAGACCCAGAAAAGATGGCGAGACAACCATGAAGTCCGACTTGGCAAGAAGAGCCTAAAATCCGCCATGAAGCTGAGTAGGTCAAGAAAATGGAAAATGTCATGGATAAAATAAAATTTCGCCATGATTAAAAGGTTGGAAAAGGTTTAAAAGATTGAAAAAATCAAATTTCAATACTTAGAATATTTTCCAACACTTGAAATAAATATCCAACACATAGCAAAAAAAAAAATCGAACTCAAAAGAAAATCTAGAAGATGGCGCCCTGATAGAATTGGAAACTTGTTTTAAAAAATTTCAATAAAGATTACATTGCCATGGTGGATAAAAAGAAAGCAAGACCAAGTTCGACGAATCTAGAGAAAAATAAAAAACATACTCTTCAACTTTATAAGAGGTCGAACTTGTCATTTTAAACTCATTCTTTCAAAGTTTGATTATGAGAAGATTTTAGCTCTCTCAAAGTTACAAGAGATAAATATTTGAAAGAAAATTCTTGGAGATTAAGTGATTTTTTTTTTGAACTGGAGAACAAAGAACGAAGTAAATTTCTGTGTTGGAGGACTGAATTTACAGAGAATAGCTTGCTTTTTCAGAGATAAAGACAAAATTCTCAAAATTCAAAAGTTAAAATCTGAGTATTTACTCATTCTAGCAGAATTTGCTAAACATTTAGTCTGATTCTTTTTCACATAATTTAACCTTTAACAGACTAAAAGTTAAAATTTTTGAGAGAAAGATCCAAGGAAAATCAGAATTAAAGTCTGAAAATTAATATTTTTTCATGTTTCTTGCAAGTTGATGACCACCAGAGGAGAACCTTTGAGAAAGGCCCAGATGAAGTTCGCAAGCAAAGGACTGCAGCCGGAATCAAAAATCAACTCCAAATGGAAGAACGTCACAGACACCAACCTTGGACATATAGATTTCAAAGACTTCAAGAAGAGGATGTACGAACAAGATGGATTCCTGCCGACACCAATCGCTCGCCAGATGATGAGGAATGGCATCGTCCAAGCAGCTGGATTTCCAACGGCTGTGGAATGTGCTGAATTGATGGTGGAATGTGCCATACACTATAACGCACAAGAGAGGCAGATTGTTGCACCTGATGGCAGAGTGTTAGCTCATCTCAGAGAGTTAGCCATTCAAGAGGCTTTCGGCATACCAAGTTATAACCGGACTTCATACGAGACCAAAGAAGATGCAACAAGACTTTATGAAGATCGGATGGATCTTTGTGCAACCAACATCAATAAGACGTGGTTAGAGAAACCAAGGCCTTCCATCAAGAAGATGCCAAAGAAATTGCTTCGGACCGACTTCAAGGAGGAATATGGAGATATTATATTGCTATTGAACAGAGTAATGGGCAGCCCTCAAGGTGCACCATTTAAGACATGAATGTATTACTTCATTGACGAGATCACCTCAGGCGTCAAGATGTTCAATTGGTCACGGATGATCAGTGACAACCTCCATGAACAATTAATAAATTTGGAAAGGACAAAGTCTTTCTACATGAGTTCTTATATTGTCTATCTATTGGCAAGGACTTACAGATATGCAGGATTGATCTGCCGAGGCGTACTGGGCAATGGGGAAAATGAATTCAAATCTTATGATTGTTACCCACAGTTGCAGCTCTGCGAAAAGTCACACTTCAAGAGAGAGAATGATGCCTTCCTAATGTACATCACTAGAATATTGCAAGGAGGAATGCATCAAAGGCTTACTCGTGAGGCCAAGATCCTGATCAGCAAGTACGGATCCTGGTTTATCCAGTTTCCTAGATTCACCTACATAAGAGTTCAAGGATTCACCGAATGTCCTTACCGACTCCCGATCTATCCCACTAACAGAATGGTCTTGCTTGAGGTTCTTAGACAACTGGAAACATACCAAGGCCTCCAGAGAACAAAACAGAAGGCAGCCATCACCTTTCTGTTCTTCGTTGGGAATATGTTGGAGTCTTGCCCGTTGGCACAGGTAGCTAAAAGTGTCAGGTTAGAAATGCAATGGTACCCTTTCACATCTTACTAGTCTAGAGCTGACTTCGATCCTCACCACCACATTGGGACCATGAATGGAAGGAAGTACAAACATAAGGTAGACCTAGAGGATTTCTGGGCGAATGTTGCAGATGAATATGATGTCAGAAAAAGACTGTAGTCCAGACTGCCTGTGAACCTAATCAGAACAACTAAGCTCTTTCGTGTGTCTGATCAGCTGGAGGATGATGGAGAGTATATTCAGCCAAACTTTAATGAGAATCAACCTCTTCCTCCTGTAAGATGGTCGAAACCAGAGCTAGCAAATTTGACCACCTTGATGAGGCCAATTGTCAAATATTCACAATGGTGGGTAGATCAGCAAGTCCAAGAGCTACGACGAAGGAATGTGACTCTGACTTACAATTTAATGGGTGAAGTGGAATCTTATTCTTCAAATGCAGGTGCATCCCAAAGTGATGAACCAATCGAGAGCACCCATTCAAGGAAAAAGAAGGAAATAGTCGATGACCCTACAAGGACGAAAGGAAAGAAGATTGCAGATGAGGAACCTACTCAGAAGAAGCAAAGATCGAAGCTTCCTCATTCTGCCACGTCCAGGAATATGGATGAGATATTGAATATTGATGAGTCATTGGACGACATAAGGATTCCTTCTCCGATTCATATTGAGCCAATCCCGCCAGCCAATGATGAACCCCCATCTCCCACAGGCACAAAAGTACTCTAGTCCAAGAATGAAATGGATATTCTGGATGGTGAATTTCAAGAGGGAATGATTTCCGCTCTTAGAGGAATCCAGGATATTCCATGTGCAGAGAATGCTTAGGAAGAAGGCATTGAACAGCCTACAATTCTTGATTGGCTAAAAGAAAGATTGAAAATAAAAGTACCAGTAGAGATCCCAGAGGAAGATGATACGGCCGATTTTTTGGCCAGGTTAGAGACAGTTACTGTGAAGAAGCCCGCCAAAATGTTTTCCACCATCCAGAGGGATGAAGCCGGCCACTGTTCAATACAAATTGTTGTGCCAACGGTGGATAAGTCGAAAGAAGATATTGCTCCTCAAGCATATGCCATCACTACTGTTGACTTGGGCCCAACAACAAAGGGTCAAGAGGTGGAAGACTTGGACAATTCAGTCACATCCATCAAGGCGAGGTTGGAAAAGGAAGTGGCAAAGAAGAAAGAATATAAAAAGGAGATTGAACGCCTGACGGGGTACATCCAGCATCTGACCAAACCTCTTGATTAGGCCGACTTAGTAGTTCCTCCACTTCTAAACTCTTCACAAGAAATGATTAAAAATTTTGAAGAAGAGATGGTCACAGCTAAAGAAACTAAGGAGTGGATAGTAAGCAAGAGCGGAGAAGCGGCTACATTTGTAGAGAAATTGATATTAGCTTATGGATAGACTTCCTCTTTGCTTTCAAGAATTGTAGTTATGGCTGAAGCATGGGAAGACCTTCAGGATATTCAGGATAGAATTGTCCCATGCCTCAGAGTGCTGAAAGGAGTTCCGAAGCAGGAACTAATTGATGGAAAAGTTATCACAATAGGCGTTGCATATGATTACAATAACTGGTACTGGGCATTGACTGCGCGGAGCGAAGTCTTGGAGAAGGTGAAGGCAGATAGTATCAAAGTTGGGGAGCAGATAAGAGAAATCTAGAATAAGGTTTTACTTGTAGCTGCAGATGTACTTGAAAAGGATATTGTCCAAGCAAATGATATGCAGCTTGAAAATCTAAAGCTCAAAATCCAGGAGACTTTCTTCACCAGCACAAGACCGATTCTAAAGCAAAATTTGACTAAGGCATCAGACTTCTTGTCCATCCGAGATGCCTTCCAACGCTAGGAATCAGAATGGGAGAATGTTTTCACCGAGAGTGCAGATGATTTGGATGTGTTGGAATACAAGGTCAATATGCTGCCACATGTCACAATTGAGGAGGTTAGCATAATAGTGTCCAGGTTCATCGAATACACAGGCACTTAGGAGGATAAGGATGCAGCTCCTAGAAGATAGCTTCACATGCCACTTGTTCTTCATCGATTGGTTGCTAAATGTTATTTTGGGAAACCCCTGTTAGGGTTGAGTTGTTTTAATCTTTGTCGTCGATCTTATATTGATCTCGACCATTCATTTGTTTTCAGAAACTCTATATAAACTCTCATTCTCTCATTTCATTAGATGGAGAGAGTCTTATGAAATTGTTGCGTATAGCTACTTTGATAATAAAAGCTCATATTGCATGATTTGCTTTGAATCCTTCTTATTGTCAAGTGGTTGCATGGTTACATACCTCCCTTCAACATAGAATAGATTTAAAGTAGAATTTAGAGTAAATTTAGAATAGAATTTGATTTGAATGCATGTTAGATGAATGAAAGATTGATAGTGTTGATAATGGTGAAATTAGTTCATACCTTTTTCAATTGAATGATTTTCAATTTGATGTGCAAGGTTAGTCTGAACTTTAAAATTGTTAAACTCGAATTCTATTACTTATGTTCATTGTTCGAATTGATGATGGTCTTGAGTAATAAGATATCATTCGTAAATCTTGTTGAAGATTGCACCATCTTTGTCTAGTTGTTGTAGTCATCGTACTTGGCAAAGCAAAGATTGGTTTGAATTTCACCATCCAGCACTTGTCTCTTGAGTTCATAGGATTGGTTTAGCATTAGTCTAGTCTCTAAAACCCTTGTACTTTTTTATTTTATTTTCAAAAATTGGTAGCAATAGAACTTCACCACTCCTAATCCATAGCATTTATAGTCCAAAGTGATGAAAAGTTGAGCGTAAGTCCCCCTTGCAATACCAGCAAAACATAGCAAACCAACTGAGACTATCCTATATGCATTAGGAACCTTGGAGTCTACTTTGTGATCACTTTGCTTAGCAGATTGGAGTCTTTGTTCAAGAGAGAATAGGATATTCTATTGGGTATTTTATTCTAATGTTGGTTAAGGTCACAAAACCCGCATCAACAGGACCTAACAATGGAGTCGTTGCCAAGGACAATTTAAATCAGCCATTGCCGACGAAGTGTGAACCCAATACATATCTTGAAGGCAATTGCAGCATTGCTAGTTAAGAAGCTAATTTGTGTTTGCAGCTACGCATTTTGTTGAGGTGAGCTCACTTAGCCAGCAACTCATGCCTAACAATGGTGCCATTATCAGGGAGATAATATTCTGGTCCCCATTTTACAAACTCCTACAGCATATTCATTGATGAGACTACATTGTATTTGTAGTCATCTACTTTTGTTATGTGTGTTGAATTTGGCATCCTGTCAACATACGCCTAACAATAGGGAGGAGATAACTTGATGTTTATTTTAAAAACCCTTGTAACATAGTCAATAAAGAGATAGTTTGGCCGTATAGTTTGCAACTGTACTTTTTTTTTGGGTAAAATTTATAACCTATCAACCTACGCCTAACAATGGTACGGAAGAAGCAAATGTAACTAAGTTGAAAGAAATTGAAAACTCTGCTAGTGGACAAACCCAGTTTTGTTTATCTTCAATGGAGATCATATTGCTTCAAGGATTTCCTGTTTTGAAAGAGGTTGCAACTCTGTTGTCCAAAGAACAAATTTGTCATTGGTGTATCTTACTGTTGTCTGTGTTTCAAGAACACATATCAAGACTACAAAAATTGGTTATAAGGTATACAATATTTTCTTCCAAAATTGTAAGGCGTAACAATTTTAATACCTCTATTTTCTGCCCTACATGGTGTATGATCAGTCATGGCTAACTGGTATGGATTTAATATCCCTTTGGGTGTTCCTTCAAATTATACCCCTAGGAATTACATTGAACAAGCACTTATGACTGTCATAATGATGCTTATTCCTGCTAATTGGATAGCCCTACACCTTACAAAACCCATGCCTAGACCTACATGTATCCATACAAGAAAGCAAAAAAAAAAATTAGTGCGCTTGCTAGAATGAAAAAAGAATGTGAAGAACAGATCAAGGCATTGCAATCCAGTCCCTACCTTGCTGTTATAAATCAGTTTGCTCAGTCCCCTATCATTCCCCTAGATCCCATTTACAACCAATTACACCTCTTTTGGGTTGATTATAATAGGCAAACCATGAAATCAAAGATCTTCAATCAAATGCCTAGGTTCGATGGGTGTGATAGTCATAAAAGGGATACACATGTCACTGCATTTTCAGAATTGATAAAGAAGTCCCAGTTTGAAGATGACGGACATGTGAATAAGGTTCTTTGTTAGGTCACTATGTGGAAGGTCATGGAAATGTTATGAAAGTTTTCCAAAACATTCCTTTGCTTCTTGGAATGATCTTGTGGTTGCATTTGAAGATGAATTTGCGATTAATGTTGACCTTATTGTTTTGCCCAAGAATCAGAAAGTATCAAAGGGCAAGGAGAGTCAAGCATGGACCTCAACCATGGGTTTGTTGTTGCTCTTTCAAATATTCCAAATGATTTCAGACCTAACACAATTTATTGCATTGACATGTTATTTGAATCCTATGAAGCTAGTTTGAGTTCAATGCAAGAAAGTTTGAAATTTACAAGTATACAGCAAGCATAGGTTTGAGTTCAATGCAAGAAGATTTGAAAATTACAAGTCTACAGCAAGCTTATACATGCCTTGATTCTATGGAGAAAGTGAGGAATTAATAGATTGCAGAATTATTATCCGAAAGTATAAATGTTGCTGGTAATGAACAAATTGCTGTGAACAACAAGAAGTTGGATGCAGCACCTAAGATGATCACAATGTCAAATGATGATTGTGTATGCAAACAGGTAAAAGAAAGTGTCGGTGCATCATATGACAGCAGTACAGATGATGAAGATTGTGTTTTCACCTATTTTCAGCTGGATAGACCATCAGTTAGTGGTTGCACCAAAGAGATGAATGATGAAGTTTAGTTTGAAAATGAGGTAAATGACCTTACTACTTGTGGCAGCCAATTAAACAACCTAGTGAATACTCAAATGGATCAGCTCTTGTAGCTGATTCTATGGAATGTGCACAGGAATATGACGTAAAGTGTGAGCAAGAGACTAGTCCCTTGTTTGATATATTGTCCTCTCTTGTCCCTAATTTTGATATTGAAGCTACTGATGATTGTGTGCATAAGAACGATGTAGGCATGATTGTACTTGATGATACAGATATTAGTGCATCCAATGATTTTCAAATTATAGACCTTGCCCTTGAAGCTTGTGAAGATGGTGATTATGTAGACGCATATGAGAACTTATTTCTTTGGTGCAAGACTTGCTGTCTTCCTCATGATGAATGCGCTTCAAATTTCAATTGGGTCATTAGAAGAGTTACAGCAATGAATGTGGAAGAAAAAACGTCACAGGTCTATTTCTAGTAGCGCATACGGCAGAGTTGTATGCCAAAATGAGTTTGAAACAGAGATAATTTGAAGAACATGGTTCTTCATGTGAGGTGTCTCATGGTTTTGATTTTTATGTTGATGATGATAATAAAGACATGGATCAAGTGAAAGATCAGAACATAGAGTGCATCAGCATATGTGATAGCGACGTATGCTAGTTGATTGTTGTCCAAGAGCTTGATGTAGATAATGTTGATTATGAGGCTTTCCTTTTTGAAGGTCAAGCCTCTCTTGTTGTGGGCAATGGTATGCCTGAATTTGAATCTTTTGTTTAGGCCTAGCATACAATTAATGATAATGTTGAGTAGCAACATTATCATTTTTTCCTTTAGTGCTTTATCAGAGTAAGAGTTGTGGGCTTCCTTCTACCCGAGTACCCTTTCCATGTCATCGTCAACATCCTGATTCCCTGCCCTCCGGAAGTTTCCTAAGTATATTTGTCAAACTTTTGAACTTTCCCTTCTTGTCATGCCTTCGCCAACTCCGACCACCCTACTCTCAAACCTTTTTACTAAGTACTCCTTTAAAGTTGGACTTTCAGCCTTCCCTCTCCTTGAGTACCTGTCATAAGGTATGCCCAACTTTCAATCCCCAACATTCCAAAGTATACTACCTTTTTAGAACTGTTTGTTCAAACTTCCCCCATTCCATATACCTTAATGGTATGAGTTCCTCGTCACAATCCCCAACATCCTGACCAAAAGCATGAAGTGTGAATTATCCCCAAACCCTGAAGTCCAAAGCTCCCACCATTTTTCATTATAACTCCACCTACCCCTTGCACTATCTAGAAGGTCAGTTATGAGCTGATTTGATGCTATGATTGCCAAAAAAGGGGTTTTTCCTGCCCAAAAATTACTATTCATCATCTGGATGCAAATTCAGAGGTTATTTTAGTGGTAAAGACAAAATGTCCCACAAATGCAGAAATTGATCCAATTGAGCTTTGTAGCTACCAAATCAAATCTGGTAGTGCCTAGAGTCAGTCTTCAATCAAAAGTGTGCAGATTCAAAGAAAATAAAAGATTAAAGCAGCTCGCATTATATTTAATGCGGCAATTATGGTTTCATGACCTCATGTCCACACGCCATATCCTAGCCACATTTGCAACAGATTTCACAAGCTCTTTGATGCCTTGTCACAACAAATCTAGAAGCACATTGAATGAAAAGAAGACTTGCAAATCTATAACTTGTTCCTCCATGCCTCACGTGTGAATTTTGATATATGTGTAGGCAATTTTCACGCAATTTGAGATTACTATGGTTAGTGATTTAATTCCCGCCTTTTAGTGCGACGCAAAATAGAGCAAATGTGTGGTATAACTGCTCTTCAAATTAGAAGGGGAAGCTCCTTCTAAATTAAAAAAATAACCTAAATTTGGACAATATGTACTTTCAATTTACAATCCTTACAATGATTATTGGAGTAATTAACATTCATGATGTATAATGTGATGAACCTGTTTTTTGGCTGAACCATTATCCAAATAAATGATAATTTAAAATTATAAATAAATGCAATTATTATTAATTTTAAATAAAATCTGCTTGAGGCTGAGCTGAACATTGCTTCTTCTTCTTTTTGCCTTTGAGGCTGACCTTTTCCCTATGTCGTTAGTGTCTTTGGGTAGTTTACTCTATGTAGCTGACCTTATTAAAGGCAAGGACCTATATATTGTTAGTTTTAGGATCAGAAATGTAAGCAATTAAAAAATGCAACACAGTGAACAATGAACACAACAAGATACCCTGGGAAAACCCTCCTTGAGGGAGAAAAACCCAGCCACAAATATATCACTTATATATTGAAAGAAGAAGCAGCAATTTGCTTTACAATTGGGCCAACACTAGGCTGATCTGATGCAATGAATATAGCACCTCTCTTAGATGCAAGATATACACAATATTGATGAATTCTCCTTGATATAGATCTGCTCTCAACAAATGATGGTCTGTTGTAGATATCATTGATATCAATCTGCACTAAACAATAATATAATCTACTGTAGCTGTACGAATTCCTTGATAGCATGCGAGTGACTTCCGAATGATGATGATAATATAATGAAAGAGCAACACCTTCTATATATACAACATGAGATGGCGTTTCAACTTGAGTCGGCATCTTTCCTCAAACAAGACATCTTTTAGTTATTGACTAGTCGGCCTCAAGCAATACGTCTCATTAGTCGGCCTTAATTTTGAATGACAAAAATAAAAATATTATTTGAAAGAGAGGCGTCGCTTCACCAAAGTCGGCCTCTAGAAATTTCGAATTTATATAGGGGAGAAAGAGATCTCCCACTGCTATCTATCAACACTCCCTCTTAGCTAGGGAGATATCTTTCCAGATATCTATGTCATGGAGTCTCTCAACATGACACCCACAATGGCTACACCCATTTGTGGAAAAACTAAGAGGTTTGTTACATCCCAAATTGTGACGTTACAATTTACCATCACTAGATTGAGTAAATGTGAATTCTGGAGGGGAATTAATGATGCTTGTACCTTGTTTTCAATATGAATGTTGTTTCATTTGATGTTATTCTTGGTGAAATACTGCATAAAGGAGAATAGAAGGTTATTGATTTGTGAATAATCTAACTTTTGAAATGTTTCATGTATTCTGCTTTGTTATGAGCATATGACTGCCGATGTCATGTCATGATGTGCAGGTATGAAGATGTAGAAACCCCTGGTTTCCCCCTGTTACTGCTCTGACTGATGTTTCAAGTTTTTCTGACGTTTTTAGGTTTTTGAGATTTTTTTGTGTTTTTGAAGCAATAATGAGAAGGTACGATTTTGACAATAAATGCTAATAAATTCACTAAAAATCAAAGATCTCTGGAAATGCAACAATAACTACGCCAGTATCCTTTATTCAACTTTTCAAGTGATTACAATAATACCCAGAAGGAAACAATGTATAAAAGAAGAATTTTTATTGGGAAAAGAACCTGATTTGCTGGTACGGCTGAAGGTACAAATCAGTACAGCAGAAATAAATATGATCTCTTTCCTTCCCTCTGGCATGCACAATTTCATCAGCTGATATAGGCGCCTCCTTCAGAGCAAACTGGAAGCATTAGATAAAGGCGTTGATTTTATTTTGATGAGGATGGCTCTTCATGAGGTACGGCCTGCTGGTACAGTACGGCCTGTCAGATCTGCCTTCAATACTGTACGGACTTCACTCACAACAATGACAAATCTCTGAATAAGGTGCGCCAAAAGCAATAGATGGTGTCTGGATACGAATAACTGCAAATAACTGAAGGTATGGATTTTCTCTGATGCTCTGTAGTTTCCTCTGTATAAGAAAACCTCTGTGGCAATAAATCAAGTGGTATTCCACACTCTCTGAATTGCTTTCCGTTGGAGATGGCTCGTTCCCCAAGGCAAACGAACATGAAACCCTAAGTCTCAGGCTCAGACCAAAATTGATCAGTTTTCAAAACTCAATAATCACATAATGCGCACTTCCCAATGCAAAAGCCTCTAATACACTGAAAAGTGCGATTCCCTTGAAAATAGGGTTTTAATGAAATATTCACGTTTTAATGTTTTAATATTTCAATAGTCCATCACTGAATATTTTAATTACTTTTAATAATGACTTTTGGCCCCTTCTGATGTTGGGCGCACCCTTCAAGAAACCACTTAAGTTATAATATTAAATTATAACTTTATATCATAAACGTTAATTAATTAATATTTAATCAATACGATCAAATATTAATATCTCCCTTATTTCTAACCCCGTTTCACTGATCCGTGATTCCTGATGCCGCCACAGCCAAACTGCTAAAAATAGCAGTGGTAGGTGGTCCCACTGCCTGCCAAGAACTGCTAAAAATAGCAATTCTGCAAATGACCTCCGATCGAGCCAGAACGAAAGACAACTGATCAATCCCTGCTGACTGAAACTGAGCCAAGCTCCGAAGTGACCCCCTTTCCAGTCCATCGGCCTACGAGGGTCGTATGATAGGCCAATCCTGTCGACTGAGAGATGTCACTGAGAAGGGGACATGACAGAAGACTGTTCCTCCGGACAGAGGAGAGACATCATTCGGGGAGGAACTTGGTCGGGTAAACAGTAACGATTACCAAATTGAGCATACACACACATACTATAGATTGAGTAAGCCAAGTCTGTTTGTCGAGATAAGGGTAAGTCATCCATAGGCTTGTTTATTGACATAAGGGTTCTAAATTCACTTCTTTATGCTTTAAGAGATGTGCTTGTTTAACATCAGACTTGCTATACCATGACCCAAGTATGAATGATGTGAAAGATATATGTTAAAGATTGATTGGGAACACGTATACATCTATACATTGTGAACACGTATCTATATGTACAGACATATCAGTACATGTGTACATTAAGCAGACGGATATGCTCATACACATGTGTCGACATGTATATACGCATACATACGTATACACAGGTGTAAATATGTACACATTCCGCTTGATGTTTGTGGTGAAAATAATATTTAATATTATTACCTAGCAAATTTACATATATATATTTATGTATAAATGTATATATTAACGATGTGATTATATTATGGATATATACATAAATACATAAGTACCTATGTAAATATATTATATATTTATATATTTAAAATATATGTATTAATATTAAGGTAATATTTACATATATGTAAATATATATAAATATCACAATGTAATGTCGGAAAATATATATGTTTATATATTTAGAAATATTACACTTAATTAAAATACATATATAATAAAATATATAAATGTGATATTAAAATAGAAATTGTATAAATTTAAAAGAAAAATATTACATTTGAAAACTTTAAAAAGGAAATGTTTGATTTTGAAATCAATATTAAATATTTTGAACTATGGGAAATCGAAATATTAAGAGAGATAAATATTTGAAATATAAAATACTTCATAGTGTAAAGTCGAAATATAATTTTAAAGGAAAAAACTAAAGAAAGCTTTTCCCGTGAAATGGCGGATGAGGGAAAAACGCAGATATAACTGGAAGAAATTCTCAAATGCAACTGGAAAAGGGGGCGACGCAGTCTGTAATCGAAAGGTGTATGGAGATTTGCCTTGACCAGTTCACAAAATGGTGAGTCATTTCCTCATGGGCGCCTAAATAAATGAATTCCTGCAGGTGGCATTTTACCTTTCTGAGTTGAATTGTTCATGATTTGCTGGCTTTAAAGGAAGTCGATTCACCACCATTTTTGATGATTAACAATTTAAGAACCCGCCAAGTATCATTTTGACTAATTCTGGGCACTTGTTGTCAATCCGCATGCCTTCTTAAGTGGAAAACTGTTGCAATTCGGGCCTATATATAGACGCCTTCCATTCATTGTAGGGAGACATTGAACAATCCGAGTTTATCATTCTTATTGAGCTTCCATAATCATTCTCCGTTTTGATTATATTATTCTGTATTGCTGAGTTTGAAAGATATTGTCAATTTTTACCAGCATTCAGCATTTACCAGTTACTGTGGCTATTCCTTTTTGAGCTGTGAGTGAGCTTCATTATTGTTGAGAGAAGCTTTTCATATTTTCTGAGAACGTATATCACCATTTGCTGAGAGACATCCTCTGTACATTATCTTCACAATTTCTGAGTTCACAGTAAGAAGTTGAGATTACTTTTCAGCTGTAGCAAGTGATTAATTTCTGAGGAAGAGTTAGAGACTGGTCTGAGAGTTGCTGGAAGTCTTTTGTTGGAGGTCTGAGGACCTGCAAACACAATCAAGATTCATCCTCTAAAGGGAAAGGCATATACCAGGCATGCAATTTCTTCTTTCATGTTCTAGAGCGTATTTCTTGATATAAATCTAAAAGTGTAATTACTGAATGTGCATAGTTAGGGAATTGCATTGAGTTCAATACTTCAGTTAAGATAAACAAAGAAGTGGTTCTATGTTGCACCATGTAAGTAAATTACCTCAAGGAATAGTTATGCATGTTTTCTGAAGTGTATACCTATTTGCATTAGTGTGTGTTTTGCATTAAGGTGTGAATTATGTATGAACTCCATATGAGGAGTATATAGGGATTCAATGATTTAAGGAATCGTGAAAAAGAGATTATATGAGTAAAAAGCTTAAGAGATTAGTTTACTTATCTTACATTAAAGAGAAATAATGGGAAAAGATAAAAGGGAGGGATTTGTTTGCATTTTGAATGACTATTGCATGTTGTGTATGATCTCTGTATATGGAGAATACGTAGATGTACTTATTATCTACTAGGATCGAAATGAAGGCAGAATCAAGTAAAGTCTTTTAGCTTAAGTTATTAGGATAACTGAGGCAAGCTAAGTACTCCTAGGATAAAGATTTCCTAATTAGGAGGATTGATACAAGACACTTGTAGACTGTTTCATTTCTAGTAGGTTCGTATGATTGTAGGATGTCTGGGATGACGGTTTCATCCATTGAAGGACAAAACCTATGCATAGAGTAAGGAAGCCTCAAGTCAAATCGGCCCTGAGTAGTGTTTATGATAGATGACCTTCATTCGAAGTACTGAATGAGAATACTTTGGCCAAAGTAGTGAAATGTACGACTACCACATAGACGTGAGATAGTTGAGACTACACTGTCAGTTCATTGTGATCCGAGTACTAGATCGAGATTGTGAAATAGCAAGGTTCTAGTTGTGTAGGACACAACACTATGCTTAGTTGGTAATCGTTAAAGGATACCCTACCAATCTCTTCTTCGAAGGGAGGGCGTTCATTGTGAAATGATCGTGCGGGGGACCGCATTATAAGTCCGTGGTTGGCGGAAAAGCGCCCGAGTGATGTTTCTCCTCCACAGCAAGCGGCCGATGTACCAAGATTTGAAAGGACGGACTCCTCGACCTTCTTACTTCTATTTGTGCAAAAGATTACGAGCTATGTATGTAACTGTATTACTTTTGAACTCTGATTTATATTTGCAATGAAAATGAAATTCATGAGGAAACATATTGTAACTTGTACATATTTATCAATAAAGAAAGGAAGAACTTTATTGTATTATCTTTGTTACTTGTTACCTTTACATGTTTTAAGTGAGAATTGGAAAGTTTTAATTTACGCAAGGGACAGGTCGTTACAAGGTTCATCACGGAGTCTCTCAACATGATGTCGTCATGGAGTCTCTCAACATGACGTCCACCATGGTTACTCCCATGTGTGGAAAGAAACATACGTACAAGTGCCCATCACGAAGTCTCTCAACGAGATGTCATCATGGAGTCTCTCAACATGACGTCCACCATGGCTAATCCCATGTGTGGAAAAACACAAGTACAAAGGGTTCATCATGGAGTCTCTCAACGTGATGTCGTCATGGAGGCTCTCAACATGACGTCTCATCTCAATCTCAGAGATGAACAAGGGCTCGCACCTCATATTTCTCCGTCTCAGAGAAATATACACAAGGGCTTTCACCTCATACTTCTTCGTCACAGAGAAATATACACTAACAAGGGCTTTCACCTCATACTTCTCTGTCACAGAGAAATATACACTAACAAGGGCTTTCACCTCATACTTCTCCGTCACAGAGAAATATACACTACAACAAATCTTCATGATGATGTGACTCCCTCTAAAGCTGATATCAACCTCCTGACCTCCTCGTCCAAGGTTGCCTCTGTTGGTATGTCAGACTCCCTTTGAATGTTATTTCCTCCTCTTCGAAGAAATTGATTGGCTTTAGAAAAAGAAACCTTCTGAATTGACTTTAGAACTTGGCTCCTTCTGAGATGTCCCTATGTCAATTTTTGCAAAAGAAACAAGTTAAGTAGACCTTAATTTGCAATCTCGAGCAAAGTGACCATACTTGTCACACCTGTAACATTGAATGTGAGAGAAATCCTTCTTTTTCGGTTCTAGGGCAGAATCTGGTTCTCTATCTCTATTCCTCTTTCTTCCTTTGCCTCTTTCTCTAGAAGTATGTGTAGCAAGAACTTGATTTTCTACATCATGATAGTTTCGCCCAATTCCTCTTGTTGCCAACCTAGACTCTTCTTGAAAACAATCAGCTCGAAGACGATCAAATTTGGTTAACTTAGATCTCCCACTGATGCTCTCAATAAAGGATTACCAAGTTTGAGGAAGACCATTTAATGCCAACATAACAAGATCTTTGTCTGCAATTATATCCCCAATAGTGCTCAACTGATTTCTCAAATCAGCAATCTTCATAAAGAATGAGATGACTGAATCACTTTAGCCATTTTTACATGGTGAAATTGTTGTCTCAAAGCAAGGGCTCTGCTGGTGTTGTTGATCTCATACAATCCTTTTAGAGTATCAAACATTTCTTTAGTTGTCTTCAACTTGGAGATGATCAGTACTAGGTGATCCATCACAAAGTCTATCATGATCTTTCTTGCCTTTGTGCAATTTTTCTTCCACTGTATTTTCTTAGTATCATCGGAAGGCTCGGGCGCATCACTTTCTACGAAATCAAGAAGATCATTCTCCTCTAATGCAATGAGTACCCTAGGTTTCCAAGAGTTGAAGTTCGTGGCTCCATCAAGTCTATCTTCTATAGATGTTGATGTTAGGCCGGCTCCACTCCAACCAAAGCTAGATCTAGCCAGCTCTCTCCTTTTCTCCCCTCTTTCCGACTGGATCATGCCCGAGAAGGTGGGAGTAGGGCCCTACTATATATATACATTTAGGCGACATATTCTTCCCCACTAGTCACTAGTCAGTAACACATAGAAACATCGAGGCTGAGGCTTAGGCTTAGGCTTGAACTTAGGCCCCCTTCCCTATCTATACTTTGCGATCTATTCGGGGATTCGATCCAGCCGGAGGTTCCCCATTTCTCATTTCTAGTCACTCTACTCTCCCAACCCCACCCATACGTACGGGGGCGGGGAGTGTTTGCCAACTCCAATTATAGTTATAGTTCTCCTGACCTCCCAGACCTTGATACCGATCACCATCTTCTTTTTCCGCACAAAGTCACTTTCAAAGATCTGCCCTAAGGTCTGAAATAATTTGCAACCTCCAATCTACAATACTTTATCTTCAAGATCTCTCTTAGATGAAAAATAGACTGCTTAATAAAATCTGATCAGATCTTTTCTTAGACCTGCTCTGATACCATGTTAGTTTTAAAACCAGAAATGTAAGCAATCAAAAAGTGCAACACGGTGAATAATGAACACAACAAGATACCCTGGGAAAACCCTCCTTCTCAAGGGAGAAAAACCCAGCCACAAATATATCACTTATATATAGAAAGAAGAAGCAGCAATTTGCTTTACAACTGGGCCAACACTAGGCCAATCTGATGCAATGAATATAGCACCTCTCTTAGATGCAAGATATACACAATATTGATGAATTCTCCTTGATATAGATTTGCTCTCAGCAAACGATGATCTGTTGTAGATATCCCTGATATTGATCTGCACTACACAATAATATAATCTATTGTAGCTATACGAATTCTTTGAAGTTGATAGCATGCGAGTGACTTCAGAATGATAATGATAATATAATGAAAGAGCGACACCTTCTATATATACAGCATGAGATGGCGTTTCAACTTGAGTCAGCATCTTTCCTCAAACAAGATGTCTTTTAGTTATTGACTGGTCGGCCTCAAGCAATGCCTCTCATTAGTCGGCCTTAATTTTGAATGACAAAAATAAAAATATTATTTGCAAGAGAGGCGTCGCTTCACCAAAGTTGGCCTCTAGAAAATATTTCGAATTTATATAGGGGAGAAAGAGATCTCCCGCCGCTACTTACATCAACATATATATCTAGGTGTGTTGGGTGTTTTGGATGTCAAAAGTTATATTTTCCTCCATTGCATTAAACGAGTGCAACCAAAGGGCTCAGATGCCAACCTGAGCAGCTCATACCTGGTAAGATGAAACCCTTACCAGCTCCATTCGCAAGTCTTAAATATATTTACATTGGTCTGAATGCAATTATTTTGGGTGTAATTTAATTAGGGCACTATACCTGGAGTAGTCTAGAAATCACTCTCTAGCAGAGGCGAATCTAATCTGGGCAACTTAGACATTCATTGCTAAAGGCTGCAACATTGTGAGCCCAATCTTTCAGGTGTCTGCACCCAGGAGGTTTTTATTGTGTGTAGATTAGCAAATTGTCAATCATATATTGTAAATCTGATCCAATAACTCTGGGTAGATCCTATTCCCTTAATCTATTCATGGTTGAAACATTGATTTGCCAACAGAGGGAAACTATGTATTCAAGGCAGTATTCAAGTAATGGTTTTTATTTTTCGTATGAGGGTTTAATTTCTGTTTTCAGTTTACCAGTATATTTCTGAAGTAGTATCAAGATTTGATATTATGATAATCAAGAAACCCTAGGCACTTTACGTTGGTATCAGAGCTTGGCATCTTGCCAACCTGAGAGTAATTGATGAGTGAAAGAGAATAGTGTTACCAACTGCACGAGAAGGGAACCGCCATGGGTGACAAGGAGGATGACAATACTGAAGCTTTTGTCAAGAGAACGGAAGAATTCCAAAACAGCATGACAGAATCCATGAGAGAGATGGTCCAACTTTTGAGGGATTTAAATCAGCAGCGGAGTGCTGATAGGCCTGCACAAAATAGGGCTGAAGGGAGCAGTTCTGAAGGAGAAAAGACTTCAGCTGGTGGTGAGAAAGTTTCAGTTAATACTAGATCCTTTAGGGCCAAATTTTTGGAAAAAGAAAGAGCAGCTAGCAGAGAAGAAGACCAACCTGATCAAGTAAATGAAATAGACAGGCTTCATGATGAATACAATGCCTTAAGCATTCCCGTTCAGAATTATATGACTTTCACAGAATTCTATGAGATGAAGGCAAGAGGTGGGTAAAGAAGGAGAAGGTATGAAGAAAGGAAAGATATTTAGAAACATTTAGGGAAGATCACTATCCCCATTTTTCATGGGACTGGTAGTTCATCAACAAGGGCTTGGCTGCACAAATTAGATACATATTTCTCATTAAACCCTATGTATGAAGAAGAGGCTATCAAATTTGTGACTTTACACCTTGAAGGGATAGCCCACGAATGGTGGTATCACAGAGTGATAACTCAAGGCTATGACTCAGTAACTACCATGGAACACTTCAGCCAACGATTAACAAAAAGATTTGATAGAAGGGATCCTGAAATCCACTTCAGAGAACTAGAGCAGATGAAGCAAGAAGGTAAAGTGGAGGACTATGTTGCAGAGTTCCAAAGGCTTGCAATAATGATTACGGATGTGACAGAGAGGAGACTCATAGCATTGTTTGTTGAAGGACTGGTCGAACCCCTCAAAGGTCTAGTAAGGGCATTTGATCCAAGTTCATTGCAAGAAGACATCAAGAGGGCTCTTAACTTAGAAGATTCAGTGACAAAAGATAGATTCTACTCCAAGAAAGAAGCCACCATATTTCCAAAAAGACTATTTCAAAAGAACACACCATGGTATCCAAGAATGAATTACGAAGAAAGAAGCTATGCTTCACATGTCGAGAGCCATGGCAACCAGGGCATAGGTGTTGGGGAAAAGGGAAAATACATTACATAGAGGTGATTTTTGATGAAGATACAAAGGATGATGAGTCTGAACCTGAAGAGGAGGTGGAATAAGTTGAGCATGAGCACCAAGGAGGAGAGCATTCGGGAGGGACAATTGCAACACTTTCAGAGGCACCACAATATAGTGCCTTCCATGTTAAAGGAGTCTTGAGTGGACAAAAGGTAACTATTCTCATTGATAATGGGGCTACTCATAATTATATTGATGAAGGGTTAGTGAATCGGTTGGGATTGAAGACAAAAGATTTTGAAGGGTTCAATGTTACAGTTGCCAGTGGGACCATTCTTCCTTGCAATAAGAGGATTCCACAAATGGAATTAACTATGGGAACATAGAAAATGAAAGATGATTTCTATATGATCAGCATGGGGGATACAGAACTGGTTTTAGGAGTATAGTGGCTGCATTCGATTGACAAGTATGAATAGAGTTACCACACTATGTAGTTATCATTTTTACATAATGGGGAGAAAGTAGTATTACACTGTCTTTCTAACGGGGGACGTATGGCAGTTTCAGCTAAGAGGATGGAGAGAGTCTTCCACAAAGACCAAGTAGCATGGACAGCTGAATGTTCACAAGCACACAACCTTCAAAGGATCGGAGGCCCTACAAGGTGGAAATTCAGCCTATTTTGGACAAGCATAGTAGGGTTTTCGAAGATATTCCTCCTAGACTACCTCCAAATAGAGGTTTTTAACATATAATTGAGCTTGAGGAAGGAGCAAAACCAGTTATGATTACTCCATATCATCATCATAAGGTGTATAAGGAAGAGATTGAAAGGGCAATCAAGGATCTATTGTATATGGGGCATATAAGGCCAAGCTCTAGCCCATTTGCATCATCCGTAGTGCTGGTCAAAAAGAAGAATGGAACTATGAGGATGTGCATCAATTATAGAGCACTCAACAAAAGGACAATCAAGAATCGTTACCCCATACCAAGCATTGATGAATTGATTGATGAACTCCACGAAGCCAAGTATTTCTCCAAGATTGATTTGCGTTCAAGGTATCACCAAATCAAGGTACGAGATGAAGATGTACATAAAACAGCATTTAGATGTCATTATGGGCATTATGAATTCTTGGTCATGCCATTTGGCCTAACTAACGCACCAACAACCTTTCAATCATGCATGAATCAAGTATTCATTCTATAGTTTTGGAAATTTATATTGGTTTTCTTTTATGACATTTTGATTTATAGTAAGACATGGGAAGATCATTTAAAACATTTAGATTAGGTGTTTGGTATACTTGAGCAGCATTCCTTTTATGCCAAAATCTCCAAATGCAAGTTTGGGTTGACTGAAATTTTATATTTGGGGTTCATAATTAGTGCACAAGGTGTTAGTGTGGATGAGGAGAAGATTAAAGCAATCCAAGATTGGCCTAGGCCAAGAAATTTGACACAGCTGAGAGGATTTGTGGGGCTATGTAGCTATTATCAAAGATTTGTAAAGGGGTCCTCACAACTTGCAGCCCCTTTGACAAATTTGACCAAGAAAGGAGCATTCTCATGGAATCCAACAGCCCAGCAAGCTTTTGACAAACTTAAGGAGGTAATGAGCTCATGTCTACTTTTGGCAATTCCAGATTTCTCACTTCCTTTTGTTCTAGAATGTGATGCTTTGGGAGAAGGCATTGGGGCTGTCTTGATGCAAAATAAACATCCCATAGCATATGAAAGTAGAAAACTCAAGGAGGTTGAACGGAATTTCTCAATTTATGACAAAGAAATGCTGGCCATAATGCATGCTTTCGCCAAATTTCAACAATACTTGGTCTATGAGAAGTTTGTAGTTATAACGGACCATAATAGTCTGAAATACTTCCTTAATCAAAGGGATTTGAACGATAGACAGCAGAAATGGGTGAGTAAAATTCATGCCTATGATTTTGATATTGAATATGTAAAAGGGCATAACAGTGTAGTGGCTGATGCACTTTCTAGGAAGCCTTATCTTTATTCTATAACGAATATTTTTGTTGATTGGAAGGCTTTAATAATAACTGGGTATGTTAAGGACTCCTTTGCTAATGACATTTTGGAAGGAAAAGTGCAAGATGATAGGGTCAAATTAGTTGATGATCTCATCCTTTATAAAGACCGAGTGTATATCATACCAAAATCCAAGATGAAAGAGGACATTTTGAGGGCTTGTCATGACACACCGCTTGCTGGTCATCTAGGCTTCTACAAGACATACAAGCAGGTGAGAGAATGTTTTTCATAGAAAAGGGCTCAAGAATGACATGATGAAGCATGTGAGGGAGCGTAGGTAATGCCAACAAAACAAAGCGGAGCATATCCTTCCAATTGGTTTATTACAACCCCCACCTTTTCCAAATCAAAAATGGGAAAGCATATCCATGGATTTTATTACAGGGTTGCCAAGGGTTCAAGGTAAGGATTGTATGTATGTGGTTGTTGATAGGCTTACTAAATATGCACACTTTCATGCTATATCTTCCAAATTCAAAGCTCCACAAGTGGTAAACCTGTTTTTTAGGTTGATTTTCAGACTTCATGGGTTGCCAAAAAATTTAGTAAGTGACAGGGACAGCAGGTTCCTTAGTTTGTTTTGGCAAGAGCTCTTTTGTTTGACAAGTACTGAATTGACACCAAGCACTAGCTATCAACCACAAGCTAATGGGAAAATGGAAATCGTGAACAAATAGATAGAAGGCTACTTAAAGAATTATGTCACAGGGCAGCAAGCAGCATGGATCAAATGGTTGCATTTAGGAGAATACTGCTACAACACAAGTCACCATATGTCAATCCGTATGACCCCCCTTTAAGGCACTATATGGTTATGATGCTACCTCATTTATGGATTTGCTTCTTACTGATAGTAGAGTACCAAGTGCAAAGGATGTGGTACAACAAAGTAAGGATATTTTGGAATCTCCCAAGGAAAATTTGCAGCAAGCTCAAAATCAGAAAAAGCTATATGCTGATAGGCACTGAACTAAGAGGGTCTTTGAGGTTGGTGATATGGTGTTTCTAAGACTACAACCTTATAGAAAACCCTCAATCAAGGGGAATGTTGCTGAGAAGCTGAAACCACATTTTTATGGACCTTATAAGGTGGTAAGGAAGATTGGTCAAGTAGCTTATGAGCTGGAACTTCCAGCTAACAGCAGAATTCACAACACATTTCATGTTTCATGCCTTAAAACGGCCCTTGGACAGCATGTCACTCCTTCACAAGATCTACCTCCACTCGACTATGAAGGGAAATTGATTCTCGAGCCTAAGACAATGTTGGATGTAAGGGAGAAGAGGTTAAGGAACAAGGTCATTCCTAAGTATTTGGTGAAATGGAAAGGACTTCCCCTTGAAGATGCAACATGGGACGGGGTGGAGATTTTTGAACATCCTAACCTGAACTTGCTTGAGGACAAGCAATTAGGGGCGGGAGGATTGTGATGAACCTATTTTTTGGTGTAACCATTATCCAAATAAATGATAATTTAAAATTATAAATAAATGCAATTATTATTAATTTTAAATAAAATTGGCTTGAGGCCGACCTGAACATTACTTTATTATTTATTTATTTATTGTATTTGCCATTGAGGCCGACCTAAACATTACTTTATTATTTATTTATTTATTTTATTTGCCATTGAGGCCAACCTTTTCCCTATGTCGGTTGTGTCTTTGGGCGGTTTACTCTATGCAGCCGACCTTATTAGAGGCAAGGATATATCTGAGTGTGTTGGGTGTTTTGGACATCAGAAGTCATATTTTCCTCCATTGTATTAAATGAGTGCAACCAGAGGGCTCGGACACCAATCTGAGCAACTCATGCCTAGTAAGACGAAACCCTTACCAGTTCCATTCGCAAGTCTTAAATATATCTGCATTGGTTTGAATACAATTATTTTGGGCGTGATTTAGTTAGGGCACTATACCTAGAGCAGTCTGGAAATCACTCTCTAGCAGAGGCAGATCTGATCTGGGTGACTTAGACATTCATTGCTAAAGGCTGCAAAATTGTGACCCCACTCTTTCAGGGGTCTACACCCAATAGGTTTTTATTGTGTGCAGATCAGCAAATTGTCAGACATGTATTGTAAATCTGATCCAATAACTCTGGGTAGATCCTATTCCCTTAACCTGTTCATGGTTGAAGCATGATTTGCCAATAGAAGGAAACTGTGTATTCAAGGCAATATTCAAGTAATGGTTTTTATTTTTGGTATGAGGGTTTAATTTATGTTTCCAGTTTACCAGTATTTTTCTGAAGTAGTATCAAGATTTGATATTATAATAATCAAGAAACCCTAGGCACTTTACATATAAACTATAAATGTGTATCTTATTGGTTTTTCCTAGTGTTAAAAGCTAAGCTACTATTATAATGCAAGGTAAAGGATTTTATGCTTTTTTCACAAAAAATAAATCCTAAGACTTAACGTTTGCACTATTTAGTTAAAAACTAAGACTAAAAATGCAAGTACATGAGGATTGGCTATTAACACATAAAAATGTGATCTTGGTGAATCAAATGAAGGACTCGGTAAAAAGATGTTATCTCCAACTTCAAAAAAGACTTGCAATGCAAAGCTTGCAAACTTGGTAGAAGTTATTTAATATACATTAGTACACAACAAAACATCTCAATAGATACTTAGAAGCAAGATAGACATAATAAATTCTATTAAACAAGTAAACATTGAGTCTTGGATTAACAATCACAAATATTTGATGAATAGCTATTTCAACATAACACAAGCATGTGAACTACAATTGAGTGATGAAACTAAGTGCAAAAAAGCATTTATTTATATTGTTTATAAAGTTGTATGAAAATAATGAAATAAATTAACTACACTTTTACCCTAACTACTACCGCTTGCATGAACTACAAGCTTTATTAAAAATTATTTGGTCCATTAATTCTAATGCAACTATTGAAGGAATAATTAAAATATTACAATTATCCATCAAAAGCTCATGACTCTCACATGATGAGATAGACAATAGAACAAAAGTCAACTCCAAGTTAAAGATAGCAAGAAGCTAAAAATAGTGCAAGCTTTGATAAAAAAAAAATTGCTTGAATATGCTCTCCTTTTTTAAAATGGTGATGAACTAGTTTTAACGTAGGCTAAAAATCAGTGTTACCCCAAGTTTCTGGGATGGGGACGATGGGACGAGTCCCCAAGTTTCCGATTTTTTAGGCCAAATTTGGGGACGATGGGGGTCGACTATATAAAATATAGAAAAATTTAGAATATATAGGGAAACTTTAAATATTCATATAAAAACATGGATAAAACATGCATATATACATTATAGAAACTTAGTATATAACATTTGTGTTAAGAATTCATTGTCAATACTCAATATGCATTCAGAATTCAGAATTCATTGTGAATATGAATGTGATATTAAACATAGTACACTGTTGTTGTCCCCTAGCCGTCCCCCGTCCTCGGTACGTTTCCGAGATACGGACGGGAGGCTTTAGACCCGGGGACACGTCCCCGGGTAACACTACTAAAAATAGAACTTCTTGCAGCAGCTCTAGATAATTCTAGTCAAGCTTTCTTGGGGAATCATCTACTCCAATGAAGCCTAGCAAAATCCTTTGGACAAAGCTCTAAAAATGTACTTGAACACTTTCACTATTGATGAAGTTCGGTAAACCTTTGAGATTTCTGAAATTTTTTATTATTTGATGAACACCCTACTTGAATTGAAACATCCTCTTGTTCACTTCATTTTTAAAAGTCACCTTCCTCTCAGCTTGATCATTAAGGCTAGATGTTGAATCTATTGTGCAACTCCATTGCTAAAAACAATATTTTTGATTGTTTGAATCTCCAAATTTCTTCAACCACCATTGCAACAACTGAAAAAAAAAATGTTATGATGCTCAAAATCAATTTTTGGGACCTTTGAAGAATCAAAAAAGAAATCCTTTTATTTGCTCGTGAACAGCAAAAATGAATGTGCTTGTGAATAATAGATACTTACCCTTTTTAATAGACATCTCACTTTACTTTTCTGTTTTTTATCTTTTTTTTTGTGGTTTGTTTTTTGGAATGAAAAATAGCAATTACTGATTAATAATAAATTATTAGTTAATAATTAATACTTTTCTAAATTATCAAACCCATACCAAGCACACTTTTCATTGTAGGTTGCACCTTTTTTGAAAGGGATAAAGGCTGATAGAAATTGTGTCTTTCTTTAGGAGCACTTTTAGAATGTTAGCCACTATTTTTCTTTAATAAACATAAGGCCTTATAAGGTGCGCCTCATATGTTTCACACTTATAAAGTGCACTAACCTTTTTTTTAACTTTTAATTTTAAGTTGACCTTTTAACAATAATAATTTATAAAATAATTAATAATTTAAAATTAAAATATACCAACAATGAAAATACTAATAAATAATTAATTATTAAGTAATATTTTTTAACAATATTTTAACTAAAATTATTAGCCAATAATCAATATAAATTATCAATTATTAATTAATAATTAAAGTTAAACTCAATAGACAAATTGTTAGGAATTAGTGCTTAACATAGATTAGTTAATAATAAATAAATTAACATGCTATTGTTAATTTAATAAATAAAATTGGTTTTGGAAGATATATTCTCGTAACTAGTTTTATACGGGAATAATGACTTTATAAAGCCAATACTATGTAATAGATTTTGGTGTAATGTGAATGACTGAATTTTGATTCGAGAGCAATCTCGTTTTTTCTCTCTCATTTCAATATGGTATCAGAGCAGGTTTCTTCTTGGACCTCTCTCATATCTCTCTCCATTCATTTGTTTTTCTCACAACGGTGTTTACAATGGTACTGCAGTGAAGACCACGTGCAACTGCTATTGTTTTCTACCATTCTTGCATTTATCAACAGGTGAGCAATGCAAACCATGTGAAAAACCCTTTTTGACTCCATCATACATCTGCATTTCTTCTTTTTCTCTCCGCCGTGTTCATTCTTGCCATTGTTCAACACTTCACTCTATTCATTGTTGTCATTTCAAAAAAAAAAAATTAAAAAAAGGGGGGAATTGCATTTTATAGTGTTTTGCAATTTTTTGTGGATTTTGTCAACCCTATCTTGGCAGAATAATCTCTTCATGCCAGCCATTGTTGTGTAATCATATAATTTCCTTCACCTACTCGGATTGGATTAGGCAAATCCTTGCAGTAATATTCTTAATGAATATAGGAGTATTTCAAGAGTAGACGGAAAAAAATATTGATGTAGAAGCGGGTTCTTCTTATCAGAGTGATTCACATTATTGGAGACATTCAATATACTCTCAAATGTAAATCACATCTTCATCAGGACAAGAAGATTGAAGTTTGGTCGACTAGAGGAAAATGTTTGGGAGTTATCTAGTAACGGCGTAACTACCTATCATGTTCCATGCATCCCAGGTATTAACCAGAATACTCATTTGTGTTGTTTGAGACATCCGGTAAAGCCGTGAAGTTCATGTATGGTCGATGGGTGATTGGAGTGTGTCACGATATTGGCAATTTTCATAATATGAAGGATGGAAATATACAAGTCTAAAGTTTTATCTGATTATTGCTAGTGTGATGGAAATATATTTGGAAGCGGTTGGCATATAAAAACTCATCAATGAGTTCATTGCGGCAATCATCACTCTCTATTTGCGGTCTATACAAGAATTTAACACATGAATTGGGCTATTTAACTGTATTTGTCTTTTCTGGTAATCCGTGCCAGAATTGTATTCACTCAGGAGGTGTTGGTCAAAGGGTTATCGGTGAATATATTACTACCATCGGGATTTCATATATATGTGTTATGCGTTGAAGGCAACATTCAAGCCTACATGGTCATTGAGGGAAGAAATGACAACTTCAAGAGCCAGGAAAAGACAAAGTATGTGAGATAAATGATTATTCAATCCAATATTCAAATTTAAAAAAAAACAAGGCCAACCATTGACATGTTATAGCACAGAATAAAAGGTTCCTATGTTAGCACTAAAGGGGGGTGTTAGGAATTAGTGCTTAACATAGATTAGTTAATAATAAATAAATTAACATGCTATTGTTAATTTAATAAATAAAATTGGTTTTGGAAGTTATATTCTCATAACTAGTTTTACGGAAATAATGGTTTTATAAAGCAAAATACTATGTAATAGATTTTGGTGTAATGTGAATGACTGAATTTTGATTCGAGAGCAATCTCGTTTTTTCTCTCTTATTTCAATACAAATTACGAACATTTGTCAACATTCAAAATTTTTGGATTTTGAAAGGACAATTTGATTTTATCAAGAAATTCTGAAATAACTTTTCTAACTACAACACAAATTTCACACAAAACATGGGGACAACCAAAAAAATTTATGTAACACAAACAAGTTTCTGATTGGGTACAACAAAACCAACGTCCGCATCCCCTAGTGAATTTCCAAGACAACAAGATGACAAGGGGAAAACACTAGCACATTTCCAACACAACAAGATGACAAGGGACATCCCTGGTCACCCCCATTTTTTCCCAAAAACCTGAAACATATCTGTTTTTCCATGTATACAAGCGTATGACTAGTGTATTTGCCATTCAAAAATGTTGTTTCTATTCATGGGTGCATGATCATTAACAAGGCTTACATTTTACATCTAGGTCATTGCCAATGAAGAATCCATTTTTTCCATAAGATAGTAATGGGAGAAGCCACACAAGTGAAACAGATCCATTTCCTAGTCATTGCCTCCCAAAAATCTATCTCATTAATGAGAACCCTGATTATAATGACATTTTATAAGTATGTTGCCTGCTCACAATTTATTCAACTCAATCATTTTAATTTGATTTTAAGTCAAATTTGGTGCCACCAAGGATTTGCAATATTGGTGACTAAATAAGGCATGACAATGTCTAGTTAAGAACAATTGCAACTATGTCCTCTAGGCATCATTGTTTTTCGACAATTTTGTCAATAAGAAGAGCATACCGCATTCTAGAAATAAATTAATAAAAATATAAATTATGTGTGTATTAATTTATAATTTATATAATTTATTTTATTATCTTTTATATAAATAATTTAAATTAATTTCTATTTTTTATATTCAATAATATAAATTGCATAATGATTATTTAAATTATGAATATAAATTATATAGATATATTTTTTCAAATTCATATATATACAATACCATCCCCCCGTTGTCCCCAAGAAAAGAGCCTCACACTATGGTCCCCAAAAAAGTCTCCTACTGTCCCACCATCCCCATCCCTAAAATGCAGTGGAACATAGGTTAAAACTTGATAAGAAAAAACCATCTGCATTGTCCCAAAACAATTTTTATTTAAAAGTAAGCTACAATAACAGGAATAGAAGTGATTTAAAAGTAAAAGCATGACAATGTCTAGTTAAGAACAATTGCAACTATGTCCTCTAGGCATCATTGTTTTTCGACAATTTTGTCAATAAGAAGAGCATACCGCATTCTAGAAATAAATTAATAAAAATATAAATTATGTGTGTATTAATTTATAATTTATATAATTTATTTTATTATCTTTTATATAAATAATTTAAATTAATTTCTATTTTTTATATTCAATAATATAAATTGCATAATGATTATTTAAATTATGAATATAAATTATATAGATATATTTTTTCAAATTCATATATATACAATACCATCCCCCCGTTGTCCCCAAGAAAAGAGCCTCACACTATGGTCCCCAAAAAAGTCTCCTACTGTCCCACCATCCCCATCCCTAAAATGCAGTGGAACATAGGTTAAAACTTGATAAGAAAAAACCATCTGCATTGTCCCAAAACAATTTTTATTTAAAAGTAAGCTACAATAACAGGAATAGAAGTGATTTAAAAGTAAAAGCACACAGATCCTACTATAATTTCAATATATAACAGAGCCCATTGGTTGGGTTCATGCATCATTCATTTTAACTCCCTGCCAGCATGAAACAGATGTTAAAAATTAACTATTTTCATGTTCACATGATCAGGCTAGTTACTTACGTGGATGTCATGTATTCTTCATACCAGAAATAATCCAGCACGTACAACTGAAATAGTGTGATGTATGTCAATTGGATACGTTCACACATTCCTCAGACATTAAAAATGTTAATATGCAAAGAAGATAAATAATGGGTACATACCAGAGTAAAACTCTGATAAAGAACCATTGCAATGCCTAATGAGCCATTCTGTTCAAAAGCTTTGGCTGCAACTGATAAATTGATGACCAACCAACCAATCATGCCAGCACGAATCAAAAAGAATCTGCAGAAATATCATACAAGGGTATGAGAAAGTTGATCTATGCATATGGTATACAATAGAAATAGATTATAATCTTCCAAATAAGATAGTAAATAAAATAAATTTGTGAAGACAGATAAGGGATTTATCAGAATCATTTGTGATGACAAATATGGATCTTATTACAAGTGACTGCAAAGTATAAGGCTTTTCAAGGATCATGCTTACACTGAAATTCAAATCATCAGATATGTGGTTGGATTTGGGGGACAATTTAATTCTTGAGAAGGTTTCAGACCATAGAGTATAATTGCTGGAGTGTTGGAAGTGCTACTACAAAGAAAATGTAATGATTGTGTACAACCATTTACACCTTTGGGGCTTTACCAATAAAATCAGCGGGGCCACTCTCCTAGGGTTTACCCAATGTTGGCACATTTGTTCCAGCTGTTTTAGAATACCCTCGGATGGCTGAGGTATGTTACCCATTACAAGGTAAGATATACCATTACAGACCACACGGTGATAGGATCTAACATCTTTGCTCTCTCCAAGCAGTGAAAGCTAAAGATCTATTATAAGATATGAAGTTGACATTATTGTTTGTACATGTCATCCCCATAAAACTCACTTTTAAAACACTTGTAGTCCCATTGTAACTTGATTAGGGTAGAAACTTAATAATTATGTTGTTCCTTTTGGATTGAGTGTGCTTGCAGAGACAATTAATTTTTTTGATTAATGATGATTGTGGTTTTAATTGTGCCTTTGTAAATCAATTGGTAATTAGTATGTTTATGACTAATTGAGTAGTGCAAAACCCTACACAGCTTATGTAGCATGTTTATGGCTAATTGAGTTGCTAGAACTGCACCTCAAAGGATCAGTTTGTGAAAGAATACACAAACAAATACCATGTCTTGTCCACATGATTGCATGAGAGCATTTCTTAGCAACATTGAGTGCTAAAATACATCAGCAGATTATCACCTTCTATTTGTGCTAAAATGGAGTTCTTGACCACAAACACCTTGGGATAAGCATTCTGCAATGCAACCACACAATTATCACCTCCAATATATGTTGTTCTACTATCTTGTAAATTCCTTTCTCCTTTATGATCTTTTCCAGCTTTTTCAAGACAGTGGTAACTTCCAAAACAGCAGCCAGTGTAGCCAAGTCAGTGGTGCTAGAAGTCCACATGGATGGGGAATATGTATTAGATTCCTAGTTGATTAATGGAAGGTTTTTGAGGATATCTTTTCTGAAAGAAAAAATGTTCCAATGCAGGTTTGAGGAGTTGAAATGGAGTATGAGGTTAGAGATCAAGTGTGGGAGACGCATAATAAGCTTGCCTGAAACTCTTGAGCAGGAATACAAAATTTGTTAGGGTAGGTCCATAGGGTGAGATTCTACCATTTTTATACAAAGATCAGTGACTGCTCTTAATCATTACAAAGTATTTATATATTGAAGGGAAATTCAACTTTTCTTCAATCGATGATGGTTGTTACTCACATTAGAATCAATAATGAGGAGTTCATTATTATTCACTTTAGACTTCTGACAAGCACAACTAGCTTGAATCAAATTAATGTGGCATGGAATATTACTTTTAATTTAGAAATTGTGTATTATAAAAAAACTACAGATTTTTCCAAGAGAATTGTCCCAATCCTAGGGTTTAGGTTAAAGTACAAAACTCACTCCGTAACTCACATTAGAAGCACTAATCAGGAGCTTATTCTCACTTATATTGAGCTTGTGTTTATATTCTGAGTATCTACTAATGGTTTTGGATTCTTTCAAAGTACAACTAGCTTGAATCAAAATAATGTGGTAATGGAGCATTAATTTTAATTTTAAATTTGTAGGTTATAAAAGCAGTTTAGATTTGCTCAATTCCATTGCAAGTCTCACAAGAAATGTTACAAGCCTAGACTTTACATTTAAGCAGTGAACCACGGGGACGCGTTTCCCCCCAAAATATGACCCGTTTCAGAAACGGGGACGTCCCGGGGACGGGGGGACGGGTACTTGGCGTCCCCCGCCGTCCCGCCACCGCCACCAAAGCGCCGCCGGAGACGGGGAGACGGGGAGACGTCTCCAAGTTTCCTTAGGAGACGTCTCCAAGTCTCTAAGTCTCCTTGGGAGACGCCCAGGAGTTTCCTGGGAGACTAGGAGACGCCCAGGAGTTTCTTGGGAGACGCCCAGGAGTTTCCTGGGAGACTAGGAGATGTGTTCCATGAAGGTTTGTCTGGCTTTGATGGTCTTAATTTGGGTTTTATTGTTAATGCAAAATGATGTACAC